>CP142458.1:19730000-20425000 GCA_038049695.1 Cinnamomum chago
CAATAACAATACTGTTCTGCGGAGAAGTTTCCCGCACGCATATATACCGTTTATTGCATGGGCATATTCCGTTTGTTGCTAAAGCAGTGAAGCGTCTCTACACAGTAAAACACTAGCAAGGGAAATAAAATCCCACCTCACATGATGTGAATCAGATATATACCGTTTATTGTCCTTTTTATGGCACAAATCCAGGTCATGTTGCAGCAAAATTGTCCACCTCTTGTGTGGCCCACCTGAACCTGAACACACAGGAATCAATAGGGATAGAATAGATTAAAAGTTGATGTGATATCAATCCGAATAATCCTAGTGGTTAATTGTAGGTCGGCAAAGTTTAATAGTCATCCATGAATAACGCAAGGAGAAGTCAGGAAAGTTCCGAGAAAACTTTCAACATGGTAAAACTGTATTCATAAGTACAATATTACTGTGTGAAAATATGACAGAACAAACTCTAGAAAGGAGGAGGGCGTTTTGGAGAAGTTGGCAAGTTGCTCTAATAGTACAGCACTCAAATAATTGCACACACTGACGCACCCCCTTCCTTCAATCCATACCTTCTGAATATCCCACTCTGAAAACTTCTCACCCACCACCAACTTACCCTTCTCTCTTTCTCTATCAAATCAAATTTGAGCTCCTCCTCAGAATTCCAGGTATGTGGAATGACATCCCCTTGGATCTTCTTTCCCACATCTTCTCCTTCCTCTCCCCAGACTCCCTTGCAACCTCCACTTCAACCTGCAAGCACTGGCACACGTGTGCCAAGACCTCCTCATCTTATCCTTCAATCTCCCAACAACAACCCCCTTGGTTCGTAGCCATCACCAACTCTCGCAACCGCACGCATTTTGCTGTCAGATTCCATTGTCACATGAGTGAAGGTAATGAATTGTGGGTTGATCCCCAAGCTCGGGAGCTGCAAGTAAATCAGACAATTTAAAATAATAATTAAAAAAACACTATTTGGATGATGGAATACTTTATTTTAGTGGATGAACTTATTCAATAGGTAAGAAAACTCCTAAGTATAATCAAAAGAAGGCACAGGGTGATAACTATAGAGAGAAAAAAGGAGGCCGTTTTCTCATTCAGTCACCACACTACTTTTGTGTTGAATGCAACACATAGGAGTCTCTAGTAGACTAACTGAGAAAAGAAAATGAAAGTAAACCAACACTGCAGCCGATATAAGTGGCCAAAAAGGTAAGAGGGGAACAGACTTTCCTTTCTTTCTCTCTTTCAAAACATCCATTCCTCCATTAGTTTTTAAGCATCCACAAGAAACAAATTTCTCACAGCAAAATAAAGAAGAGAGAGAGAGAGAGAGAGAGAAACCCCCAAATTCCTCAGCTTGCTTTTATTTCTTATTAATTAATAAATTAGAAGCAATCTTCCACAACTGTGTACCGGTGTACATCATGAAATGAGATTGACACAATGAATCCGGTGACGTCTGGTAGTGATGATATCAGCAGTTGCCAGGAGATGGCTTACCCAATGGCAGAGAAACTCAACAACTCAAGCCGAAATTGAGCTGGGTTGGACTAGGAAAACCTGATGTATTTCAATACACGTTCAATGGGGGAGTGTACGATGGTGGCATTTGGATGTGCCGGGAAAGAGGGGTAGAAATAGGGAAATGTCTACCAAGTGGAAAGTAATGGAGTTTTTAAGAATTAATCTACCTAATTAATATCGTTCTAGTGACATCCATCTTGGGCCCATCTACTGTAGTGACAAACTACTTGGGACTATCAATCACCATAATCTTGTCCACAGCTGCCCCCAAGTTTGGATTAGACCCATCTAATCATACCAATCCATTGACAACTCCAACCAGATTTGACCATCCACATGATGGGCTCCATCTAACTAGTGCCCTCCCATGTCCAGCATATCCTGTGTAAAACTTTTGCAAAATCTGTCATTACTCACTCCTGAAGCAGGGAAAGCATCCTAGTGAATGAATTAAGAGTGAAGAAGCTGATTTTTGGTGGAGCACTCATTTCATCATCATCTACAGTCCAGGCATAAACTTTCAGAAAGCATGAGTATAGACTACATACACATAGACCAATGACCATAGCATGCATGGCAACAAAAGTAATGTAGAAAGATGATACTTTCTGATGATAAACGAAGGTCATACCTGTGCAACATTGTCATGAGTTTATCATCAATCATAGGATAGTAGACGCCCACAACTTCCGCACCTCTCATATGCAATAAATTAGATCTGCCACCAGTTGAAGGATTCATCATGACAATGTATCCTACCTGTTCAACCATACATAGGATAAGTAAGAAAATCCTATAATCATTTTGATTTCAATGAATTGGGAAATTAATACCAGTACATAGAAAAACTCTAGAGGTGAGAAACAGCATAACAAGAGATGGAAGTACAATTCGAAGGTGTGTAGAGTGGAAATTATATTGCAACATCAGCAAAATAATAACAATATGTGCTTATATTTATTGTAGATTCGCTTGTAGCAACATGAGCAAAATTATATTGCTAGCATACTTACAGAAGTTGGTACCAGCAGAGATCGAGATTCCTTCAACGGTTCCCATGCCTTTAAACCATCAGCTGAAATTTTAGTACACTTTTCTAACATCAGCCAGACCACATAAAAGGAAAACATCCCTAATAACCAATTCAAGGTAATAAACCATTAAATACCAAACCATCCACCTCCTGATAATCAAGAAGAACTTATAAGAGGAATCATCAACTGCTACAAGTGGTTTTCCATCCACCATAAAGAAATGAAATGAGAATATTCATAAGGATTCATATTAATATTCAAGTATCCTTACAACATTAAAAGCACCTTACTAGGTCCATTGTAAAATAAAACAAACATGATAACATTCCACTCTGTAACAACATTCTAAACATTGATGATTCCTGATTTCATGCGGCTGCATCTTTTCCACATGGAATCACACACCCAAAAATCTTCTTCACTTTTCATTCAAACCTGCAAAAAAAAAAAGGCAAGTTCCACAATGTAACATCATCCATTAAAGTGGTACATAATCTATAAACCCATGTCCAATTGGTTTTGAAGGGACTCTTTTCCAAGCACAAATCAAATGGCAATTATAGAAGACCTGAATTAGATCAATCTGTCACAAATTCCATGCCTTGAACACTTTTTGTGCACTCTATATGTATAGCTCCCTATATTCTTATCTACATTTATCCTTAATTAGAGATAGTAATTAGAGATAGTAATGAACGTGCCCGTAAATACCATTTTGAAAAGAGTATTCATATACAAAACCTGGAGAAGTCGCATCTTGAGCTCCACCAGAGGTGCCATCCCCACCCACAAGGGAACTTGGGTCTATGCCTACTCGCTCAGCTAGGGAGAGGACTAAGCCCTCAAGGAGTCCTACTTGCTGCCGCAATTGAACAATCTCAGGATCAGGGCTTATCCGATTCTGGGTTGAGGCTAAAGTGGACTTCGTGCGAATTCCAAAACCCTTAAGGTATCCTGATCTCTGTCCAAGCACCCTGACGGATATTTGCTCATCAGTCATCGGAGATGTGATGGAGGGTTGGGATTGTTCGGCTGTCACTCGCACTAATTCCTCCTGTCATTTTTAAATATGTAAAAATCAAATAAAGTGAGTTTAACATATGCATATCAAAGTCGATCACTATATAGATATATATAACATGACTTAGGCATACGTACATGTGTCTTTTGAGCCTCTTCATTTATCCATTTTTTCTTCCCTTGCATGTAGTGAGTGTCGTGGTAGAAATCGGGAAAAGGCTGTGCATGTCCATCATTTTGTGCTCTCTGTTATGACATTAGATATTTCGTTAATAGAAGAATTTAGTTTCATAACTTAGTCAAACAACCAAATTTTCGTAAATCCGCACTTACGATTACTGAACTACGTGCTAGGAACGATCTAGAGCCGCTCGTATGATTCCACGGCATTTTCGATCGGCTTTCTCTCGCTTTCTTTGACTTCTCCTACACAAAAAGATAAAAAAAACAATATATTAGTCAAATAATATTTAACTAATACACTGATCTTGATCAATAATTGAGGCAGAGATATATACAAAACCATTAAAAGTTACCTTCCATGCCATAGTCTCCCACAAATTGTCGATCATCCAGGCCCAGTCATCTGCCTTACAAGGCTTTAGTGGGTGGCTCTTTGGATCGGGCACCCCCTCCTCCAAAAGAGACAAATAGTGGGTATGTAATTCAGACTTCCAGTCCCTGTACAGCTTCTGGCACTTCGCATCAATGGCAGCCTTGATGATCGGATCGTTCACATAGTCCCCGAACTCAAAAAATTGCTAAGCAAGTGCAAACATAAACATGTAATGTGAGACAACAATTTCACATTAATGAGTCTAATTGAGAATGCATTAAGTTATCTCAGATGAAATTACCTGAACTCGGCAAACCACCAACTTCTTGATCCCCTCAGGAACAGACTTCCAGCCTTCTTTCCGAACAAGAGCCTCATCTCGAATTGCTTCCCCAAGAAGGTTTGAAAAACTAGTGGCAAATTCACCCTCTGGCGCAAGGCTCGAAGCAGGGATCGGAATTGGGATGGCATGGCCAAGCTGCCTCCTCAATTTTTCCACCTTTAACCCCCTTGTCTTGCCTCGTACACGGCGAGGGCCCTCTCCTGAGGCTGATGCTGTCACGACCACAATATTAATTAGAGTTACTAAGCATATAACATTAGAAGATCGTACATTTTAAACGTAAATAATTCTATAATTCTCACCAACACTGCTGCCATCAGTACGCGTAGTCAAAACTTGGTTAGGCTGGCCAGAAGAACTGGCAATCTGTGCAGGACTACGCTCTCTAGCAATGGTTGCCACCTCTGGCATCCTACCCGTATGAGAAGACTGTGTGACTCGAGTAGGTGCCGGTGCAGCTTGGCCCGCAACCTCGGGCGTGTTCTCTACATGAGAAGACCGTGTGACTGGAGGTTGCGCCGGTGCAGTTTGGGCCAGTGCAGCAGCTACAGCGCAAGCATGTCTACTTCGCTTCCCTCGATTCATATGGGTAACCTATCACAACACAACAAGAAATTATTAGTACATAAATACATAAATAAAGCCAATCAAATAAAATTTACAACTAGAATGGCATGTCATAAATACAAATAAACAAATTACCATATTTGTCGGAGACCCAGAAGTCTCATCATCCCCATCATCACCCGTATTTTCATCCGAAGAAACCAATGAAGGGTCACGTAAATAATGTGGTAGATATTCATCGTTGTCATCATCTTCACCCGGTTTTCTTTTTCCCTCACCATTTTTCCTTCTGCTTGTTTGACCCAATCCAAGAATGGTGTTGGATATGTGCTTTACCCCCAAAGCACGACATCTCTCGTCTATTTCCATGATGTTCTTACTTCTCACTTTCTCATATTCTGTCAACTTGGCCTGTTTGGCCACCCACCCAGGCTTGACATATGTTTTACTTCCCTTGGGCATTTTTGACAACTATATATGACATGCAAGAGAATGAAGGCATATAAAATGAAATAAAATGAGACATAAATAATGAGCCATGAAATGTAAATTAAGCAACAACGTCATTAAGTTAGAACAATTGTCCATACACAAATCAGAAAACAAACACTACACATTATACTCTATATCAGGATCTATATCAGAATCGTCCTGGCTACATAGATCGTCTTCATCATCATCATCTAAATATTCCGCCATAGTATCATCCTCGTCATCGCTATGCCCCGCCATTGGCTCATCACCATTAACTTTCTCCGGAGGAATATCATCCCTACAGTAGTGAACATCCCTATCTTCGACACAGACTGGGACAACATCGGTGGTTTCATGCTGCTGGAAGGCCTCACTAGGCACATCATCCAATTCTGGTACATCCCACACTCCCCGATGCTTGACTCGTTCTACGATTCTCCAGTTGTTGCCTTTGCAGGTATCACTGACATAGAAAACTTGCTTTGCTTGACTTGGTAGGACAAATGGATCATCTTTATACCACCGACCTGTAACATCAATGCTTGTTATGTGTTGATTGGTATGTATTTTGTTTCTGGTACCGGTGTTGTACCATTCACATTGGAACAAAACCACCCTACCCCCATGCATATATGTCAGCTCCCATACTTTGCACAAGTACCCGTAGAAGTCAATTGTCTTCCCAATATGCTCCCCTTGCACCACCAAACCACTATTCTGGCACTTTCGCCTATTCTCGCGATCTCTGGTGTGGAATCGGACACCATTGAATATGCACCCTGAATATAGATAAACTATCGAACCAGGACCATTTGCTAATGACCACATTTCATCGGTTGCTTCTGGCGACCCTTGGTTTCGCAAATCATTCATCTACATGAGCAACATGCAGTAAGTTTGTTAATCCGGCATTTGAGGCCCAATAGATAATGTTTACTGTGTCAATAGTGCATCATATATCTTACACGTTGCTTAAACCATTTTGGAAATGTGTCTCGTTGTATTTGACTGATGTCATGCGCTCCTGGATTTTGTAATGTATTCATGTGTTCCCTACTTAAGCCAAAGCAATTCATAAGCAAGTAAAAGTAGATGAAGAATCAACAAGAGAACAATCTATACACACATGTATTTAAGCCGAAGCACTTACTCGAGATATGGCTCTAACTCGGGACTGTTATGCAATACAAACCAGTGAGCCATGTTGCGTTCATTCTGAGAAGGATCTGGTGCCCTTGTGATTGGTGCAAAGGGACGAACATTTTGCCTGAAGATATCCATCCCGGGACCACGCACGCCACCATCATCATTTCGATCGTCTCGATCAGTCCCTTTTAGGTACATTGAGCAAAAAGTCAAACACTCTTTGACAATGTAAGCCTCGGCGATCGAACCTTCGGGTCGTGCTCGGTTAGTAACATAACCTTTTAAAGTCCCGAGAAACCTTCAAACAAAGATCCATTAGTATTAAGGTTACTTATACAAGACAAACACACAAATACTTGTGAATAACACTTCATCGGATGGTAACAGTTACCTTTCAATAGGGTACATCCACCGATATTGCACCGGTCCAGCAAGCATAGCCTCACGTGGCAAGTGAACGGCCAAATGGACCATTACATCAAAGAATGCTGGAGGAAAGATCTTCTCGAGCTTACAAAGTATGAGCACTCCCCGTTCCTCTAATTTCTTTAACTCGCTCTGTTTCAATGTTTTTGAGCAGAGGTCCTGGAAGAAACTGCCCAACTCAAATAGAGTTGTACTTAACTCCTTATCAACATAACCAAGTAGGCCAATCGGAAATAGACGTTGTAGGAGAACATGATAATCGTGACTTTTCATACCTGATAATTTGCCATTTTTTGAGGTCACACACCTTGACAAGTTTGCAGCATAGCCATCCGGGTACTTGATTGATTTCAAGAATTCAAAAAAACCCTCCCTTTGTTTCGGGTCCAATGTGTAGGATGCACGGGGTTTCATAATGGATCCTTCTTCATTCCTCTGCAGATGCAATTGTGGCCTGATGCCCATATCTCTTAAATCGTCACGCGCCTTGTCCGTGTCCTTATTCTTCTTATCTATGCCCACCACAGTACCAACAATATTTTCACAGATGTTTTTCTCTATGTGCATGACATCAAGGTTATGCCTAAGTTTTAGTTTCTTCCAGTACGGTAGCTCATACAAGATGCTTTTCTTTGTCCAATTCAACAGTGCAGGCTCACGAGGTCTTTTCCTGATGTTGGGGCCCTTCCCGAACTTAACTTCTGGTAGTTGATCCAACTGATCGAGTACCTTTTGCACCGGTAAATGCAAGGATTTCACTTTATGTTCTAGCTGACCGTTGAACTTTCTGCTCCTCCTCCAAGAGTGATCCTCAGGCAAGTAAGCTCGATGTCCAACCCACCCAATCTTACTTCTCAACTTACATGATAATGAATCTTCGTTGCAAGGGGGACAAGCCAAATAACCTTTTGTGCTCCAACCAGACAAGTTACCATACGCGGGAAAGTCATTTATGGTCCACATCACAGCCGCATGCATTCGGAAGGTCTGTTCACTATGGGCATCATAAGTCATGACACCAATCTCCCACAACTCCTTCAACTCGTCAACCAAGGGCCTCAGGTACACATCGATCTCCTTCCCAGGTGCCTGTGGCCCGGGAATAAGTAAGGACATCATGAAAAATGGATCCTTCATGCACATCCAGGGTGGAAGGTTGTAAGGCATAAGTATGACAGGCCACATGCTGTAAGAAGTGCTCATATTGCCGAAGGGGTTGAACCCATCGGTGGCCAGTCCTAACCTCACATTGCGGATCTCCCGGGCAAACTCTGGAAATTTCAAATCAAATTCCTTCCATTCCTTATAGTCGGCCGGATGCCTACCCAGATCGCCATCCATGCCATTCTCATGATGCCATCTCATCTCTTTGGCTGTCATCCTGGACATGTATAATCTCCGCAACCTAGGTATCAATGGGAAGTAACGCAGTATCTTATGAGCAATCTGCTTACCCTTGCCATTATTGACCTTGTACCTAAGCTCCCCACATTCGGGACACTTCTCCAAGTGAGCATTCTCTTTCCAAAAAAGTATGCAATCATTCTTACAGGAGTCAATGTGCTCATACCCCAAGCCCAAGTCACGTAGTAGCTTCTTGGCCTCATAAACGGACGCGGGAACCACATTACCTTCTGGTAGGGTGTCCCTAAATATCTCCAAAACCTTGTCGAACGACTTGTTGCTCCACCTATACTGTACCTTCACATGTAGCATCTTAATGACAAACGCTAACAAGGTTTCTGAATCTTTACAACCCGGGTACAAACCACGCTGGGAAGCCTCTAGCATAATTTCAAAGTTTCGCACATCATCCATCCCTAGGGTATCATCCATCATGTAAGTCCCCCTGCCATGGTCCTCTAATAACTCATCATATCCATCCCGGTCCTCATCCGATTCATCTTCACTATCATCCGATTCATCGGATTGTGGAAGTTCCCCATGCTGTAACCAAGTTTCGTAGGATACCATCATCCCACGCCGGAGCAAATGGTCTCTCACAATCTCATAATCATGCTTAAAACCATTACAGCAGTAGTTACACGGGCATTTAATCACTCTACTCCCACCCGAAGTCGTCTTTGCGAATTCAATAAAAGAATTCACCCCGTCTATATATGGCTGACTAAATCTATTACGATACTGTAACATCCAACTCTTGTCCATATCTGTTTACATATATAAAATGGTGGTTAACTCAAATTCAACCAATAGATGGTACAAAATAAATGCAAAAGGAGAAAAAAAACAAAGAAAAAAGAAGAACTCAAATATAAGAAAAACAAATCAACACTTAATGCCTTAAATGAAAAAAAAAGTAAGAAAAATAAAAAATAAAAATTAACTTTAGAATTAAGACACATCAGACTCATATAATGGACATGATTAGTATTAGACAAGAATATAAAGTTCCGCATCTTGAAATTAGAAAGTTAGCAAGAAAGAAGAAATCTATATTCAAACAAAATTGGATTGGAGTGAAAAATTGGATTAAAGGGTTAGAAAAACTCCATATTAAAGAGATAAAGGATGTGATAAACTGATAATAATGATGATGAAAGCCATTGATCCCAATGGGGTCTATTTCAGGAACCTATTATTACTTTTACAACCAAGAGTGACGCGCTCGGTGGTAGTGTGTTACAAATCTAATTGTCTTGATTTTTTCTAAATCTTGAAAAGGGATTTTACAGGGATATTGTCTAAAAATTGTTGCAAGGGACAAGACATCATGGTCACTTTAAAATTAAATGCTAAGTCAAGCCATATGCACAGAACAGTGAATAAGACCACATCAAGAAGCTTTGAGCCAGATGATGTGAATCAACAACTAATATCATTAACAAATTTAGCCAGAAAAAACAAAAGACAAAATCTTCATATAATAAATGGGGCTATCAACATCTACTAATAGATACAATATACAATTCACAGTATCTACATGGTAGAAGTTCAAAGATTTACTATTGATTCTTAATAGAAAAGATGGCACTAAAAATATCGATGCTTGAAAGCAGAGAGAACCCTTTTCACATAATTCATGAATTCCTTACCTTGAGTGATATTTCAGCACGATTCATATTGTGAATTCATAATTCTAATATTTGGAAAATATGATGATATTATCGATACTAAAACAACAC
This sequence comes from Cinnamomum chago, assembly GCA_038049695.1. NCBI lineage: Eukaryota > Viridiplantae > Streptophyta > Magnoliopsida > Laurales > Lauraceae > Cinnamomum > Cinnamomum chago. Next base: position 19,740,237 of record CP142458.1, read on the forward strand.
AAAAATATCAAAAAATATTCATAACATCACCACTATTTACATTGATCTTAATTCTCCGTGATGCATTACATATGGTATAACATGCAGGTACATGTTTCCTCTCTTTCTTTTTAATCTGCAATTTCCATTCTACCGTTACAAGAGAGACTATCTTACCGATGCTTTAAATTTTCATGTGAGAACCAAGTTCAACAGAGGAGTTAGTGCACAATGCCAGTCCCAACTTGCTCAAGTGATGATAGAACAAGCAGTAACATGTGTAGTTGTTTGACGGGGTTTGTGCAAAGGTAATGGTTGATTGGATAAAAACTGTTCTACTTCTGAAAAATGTAGTAATCAACGTGTACATTGAATCTTTGTACATGGAGAGCTATTTATAGATTTTCAACTAAATGAGATAGTTGGGACCAGGTAATCCATGTTTCCTTCAAAACTTTATCACTAATTATAGAACTTTTCAAGATCAAATCTCTAGCTGAATCTTTAGTATCTTGTTTTATGAAGTTAAGAACTATCTATATCTCATCTTCTATCTATATCTTTTCTTATCAGGCTACCTCGTATTAAATTAAAAATAAATAAATAACAATTTTCCTTATTAGCATTGATTCTCAATACGATGAACCCTTGATGAAGGTAATGATGATGATGTGAACACCCCATTTTATTGGTATTATGTTCGATTCAACTGAGGAATTGTGTTTGGCTAGAGGCACGGCCTTTTCTGCAAAGTGATGAGAGTTTTGCTTGCTTCAATTCTTACCCAGTTGAATGCTAGGGGCAAGTTGTTCTGCCCTTTCATCTTCATTTTAGCCTTAATAATCTACTGGCATAAAAAGCCCAAGCTGTGCACGGGTTGAATTTCATGTTAATTAAATATCTCATATTTTGCAACATGTTCATCAAATACACAGTATTTGATGTTTGTTCATTATTTATCTTTAATTTATTTTAAATTTACCATTCAAAAAATTATTTCAAATTTCTCAAAAATGACTCGAAAACAAATTTCTAGAAGAGCTATTCGGTTAAAGGATTTTTTCAAAAAATAAATAATAAAGATTTCATCATGGTTTTTAAGGTTTTTTGAAATGAAATTATAAGAACATCTTAGTGAAAGCCTAAATTGTCAGTCTCTTAGGCATGTTAAGCATGTTATTTTAATAGAAGATTTAGCCAAAAACAGAGGTGACATGGGCATAAGGCAAAACCTGGTCCATCATTGACTACTACAGCAGAACAATCAGAAAATAAGGCTCAGGAAAGTGTGCATTTCACGATGCCCAGTTCCTGTACTCAGTAAGCTACAATTGTCTTCCCTTTGCCCTATTGGTTATGGCCTCAAGTGGGGAAGGAAAGGGCATGGAGATTGAATTGAAACCCATCATTAGCAACAAAATTTAGGAGAAAAAAAGGAGGGGATAGACTTCCCATATCATTTAGGTCACTCCCCTTGTCTAGTGAAGCCCCATCACTTTTAATCCTTTGGATCATTAAAATAAATAATATGAATTTTTTACAAGTTACACATTTTCGAGCTCTTTTGTGTGAGTGTGTTTCTTTTTTTTTTTTTTTTTAACCTTTTACACTCTTGTAAGCACTAAGCAGTCCATACAACTCTCTTCATTATTATATCAATTATTCAATGGATATGTTTTCATAATTGGATTGAGAAAAAAAAAAGTGGGTATCTCTACTCTCTGTTTGGATTTGTATGGTGATTGAATGAAAATGATCTATATAATACTGTGAGATTTGTTGTCACCAAGAGAGTTCATAAATGCAAAATCCTATCATTGGATGACCCAAAACGGTCACAATTGTGGCTGCCACTAGACTCTCTAGATATACTGAAACATGAATTAATCCTGCATCAGTTGGGCTCATCACATTCCATATTTCCGTGTCTCGGTTGTTAGTAGACACCTCCATTCCACAAACAACCAGATCAATCCCACCATAACTGATGAAAATGGGCAAACAAGATAGAAGGTTAATGAAAGCTAAGTTTCTAATAAGTTGGAAAAAAAATATATGAAACTTGGATTTCTTCTTCTCTTTAATAGATTCGATTGCAGCAAACAAAACCCATAAATTATTTGATTACAAAATCTCAAATTTCATCAATAAAAACCTAAGAATGATCAGTTTTTCCCCTGCTCCTAATCTCAATGCTCTTTCTAGCATGTTCCAATAAAGCTATGTTTCTACTAAGTTGGAAAAAAATATGAAACTTGGATTTCTTCTTCTCTTTAATAGATTCGATTGCAGCAGACAAAACCCAGAAAGTATTCGATTACAAAATCTCAAATTTCATCAATAAAAATCTAAGAGTGGTCAGTTTTTCCCCTGCTCCTAGTCTCAATGCTCTTTCTGGCAAGTTTCAATGAAAGCTATGTTTCTACTCCGTTTAAATATATATATATATATATATGAAAACTTGGATTTCTTCTTCTCTTCAATATTCCAATTAATAGATTCGATTGAACCAGACAAAACCCAGAAAGTATTCGATTGCAAAATCTCAACTTTCACCAAGAGAAACTGTAGAAACAAGATTGAGAGTCTATTTCTTCACAGTTTTTACATTGCAAACAATCTTAAAATCTGAGTTTTCAGAACCCAGCAGCAGAAGAAGAAGAAAAAATCATTAGAAAGAAATGAGAGTTTCCATGTCTAGTTCTAGCAGTAATCACAAGAGAACACAGAGATGGACGCATTACCTGCAACCGACGCCGAGCTTGGGCGAGACAGAGATGGGCGCTGCGAGCTTGAGCGAGACGGAGATGGGCGCTGCGAGCTTGGGCGCTGACGAGGGAGATGGGCGCTGCGAGACGGAGAGGGAGCTTGGGCGCTGGACGAGGGAGATGGGCGCTGGACGAGGTGAGAGGGACCAGGGACCGAGAGGGAGATGCAGAGAGATGAGGGAGATGGACCGAGAGGGAGATGGGCGATTTCTTGTGTGCTTTGGGGAAATGCAGAGATGAGGGAGAAGGACCGAGAGGGAGAAGCAGACGAGGGAGATGGACCGAGAGGGAGAAGCAGAGAAGCAGAGATGGCGCTGCGAGACGGAGAGGGAGAAGCAGAGAGATGGGCACAGAGAAAGGGTTTGAAGCAGAGAGAGGGTTTGAAGCAGAGAGAGGGATTATGTTTGTTTCGATCAGAGAGAGGGATTATGTTTGTTTCGATAAACATATGTTGGTAGAATGAATCAATCCCGGCGCAAATAGTGCGCCGGCAAAACCAATTTGGCAAACAACGCGGGATGTCCCAAAAGAAGGCGCGCGCGGGAGACATTTGCCGGCGAAAATATAAATACGCCGGGAAAAACCACTTTTGCCGGCGAAAATTTGCGCCGGGAAAAGTTTTTTACAACTTTTTTATTAACACAGTTACCTTTACCGGCGAAAAAATAAATTGCCGGGAAAAAGTGATCTATACCGGCGTAAAAAATATTTTCGCCGGGAAAAGCTATACTTTCCCCGGCGTTTATTATTTACGCCGGGAAAAAACGCCGGGAAAAATGTAAATTGTTGTAGTGACCGTTTCTTCAGTCAGATTGGTTCTTTTGTCATCCACCACACGTCCACCTGCACTAAAAGCCTGTTCTGATGCTACAGAAGACATTGGAATAGTCAAAAGATCACGAGCCATGGCAGCTAACACCGGATAAACGCTTTCCTGTTGCTTCCACCAAGCTAAAAGGTCAAAACTAGATGCATCCTGCATCCGTATTACACCGACGTCAAGATATGATGTTAACTCCGTTATAGTGTTACTTGAACTTGAGCAGGATGCCATGCCCGTAGACAAGGAAGAATACCACATATCCCACTCACCAACACCTGTTTGCTGGACTTCTGAATTGCCCATACTAAGCCCATTTGTACCCATTTGCTCACAGTAAAATTGAAAAAGTGCTTGTAAATTTGTTTTAATAATTGATAAAGTATTTAAATTTATATAATTCATATTTTTATTTATTTCATCAATAAAAAATTGTACACCACTTAATTTTAACCTAGGATCAAATACAGCAGCTAAAGAAAATGTCATTGGAGCCTCTTTCCAATATTTATTAAATTTTTCTTCCATGTTTTTAACAGGGGTACTCAGTAAATCATGATTTCTAAATCTACAGAATTGTACAGTAATTTTAAAAAGCTTCATTAAAGCTTCATTAGATGTGGGATAATATATCCCGGAAAAAAATACTGTTGAAGTATAAAAAGCTTCTAATAAATCCCTTATATGTACACATAACTCCCAATGTTCATCACTAATAATCAAATGTTGTGCATGAAAAGCACAAAATTCATTTAAAACAGTTCTCCGGTCAAGTGCCTTGTTTAACAAATCATACAGAATTCCATCTATGTTCTACCTCCTTGGGTATTTTAATAGGTGATACGCCTTGCCTCGCACATATTTGGGCATACAATTGTCTTTTTTGTGCGGATGTGAAAATAAATCGAGCTATGTCTTTAATAGAATCTGTGTAAGTTACAATATGTTTTAAACCAACCTTTGCAATGAGATTTAAGATGTGACATACACATCTATTTTGAAAGATAGAGCTATCTATCAAAGTTGCAAGTGGCATCTGCATTCTCATTAATTCAATAGCCACTGTATTATTACTAGCATTATCTAAAGTTACAGATAAAACTTTTTCTTTAATATTATATTCATCTAGTTTTTCCAAAATAAATGTACTAATTCTAGTGCCACTGTGTGGCCATTCAAGAGTGCTAAAACTAATTATACGTTTATTAATAATCCATTTTGAATCTATGTTATGTGCAGTAATACAAAGATAACTGTCACCCCCTTGAGATGTCCACATATCTGTGGTTATGGCTATTTTGCCAGGAATTTCTGCAAGGTAATTTTTTATATTTATTTTCTCTTCCTGCCAGAGTCTAATGGCATCATTCTGGCTGTATTTCTTGAAATACTGTGAAATTGTGGTTGACAGTATTCCTGGACCCATTTTTCAAAAAATTCATTTTCAACAAAACAAAATGGTAATTCGGATAACACAATCATTTTAACAAGATTTTGTCTACAACTTTGTGCATTAAAAGAAAAAAGACCTAAACTGCTACTACTACTACCACCACCACCACCACTAGTACTAGAAATTTGGGTTTGTGATCCAGGCCTCCCTGTTCCTGCATCAGTCGGCTTATGTAAGGTAAGACATTTTTGCATATGTCTTGTTAAATGGCCAGTACCCATTTTTGACGTGGCACCATAGATCTTACTACAAAATTTGCATTTTGCCTTTTCAACTGTTTTTCCATTTTCAATAATATCAAACCTTGTAAATATTTCCCAAACTGGTGAAGTTCTATTTCTCTTGGTTGATTTACGGGAACTGTGAGGAGGAAGTGGTGGTAAATCACCTACTTCATCTTCTAATTCAATAAAATTTTCATGTTCCCCCCCTAAATTAACAGAAGAAGATTCTGTGGGAAGTCTTCTTGCCATATTTAAAAAAATAAATTTTATAAATAATAACAATAATAGGCTCTAATAGCCTTCTTTTGTGATAATTAATATAAGAAAGGGGAGAAAATGAGAGTTAATATAATATAATATAAACTAATATATATGGAATCTCAAATTTAAATAATATAAATACCTCTAAATCTTTGAAGGCCCTTTTATCTTGTCTCTTGATGACTTGATCTTTGGCCCTCCAAAAACTTCTTAGAGAGAGTGAAAGAGTTGAATGCTTTGAGATTGAAGTAGAGAATGTATAAAGAGAATGAAAGAGTTGTGTAAATTGGTGAGGAATGAGAATGGGAGGGTTAAGGTATTTATAGACTTTGTAAAATGACAAATGACACAAAATACCCCTTATATGACCGTTTTATGGCTGTTGGGGGGGTAAAAGTGACTTTTTTTTGAAAAAATGGAGTTTGGGACGTTGGGCGGGCCGGGCTGGCGGGCTTCGGGCCTGGCGTGCCCAGCGGGCTGATCCCAGCGTGCCCAGCGGGCTGCAGCTCCCAGCCCAGTGGGCTGGCGTGCCTGGCGGGCCCTGGCCTGGCGGGCCAACGGGCCCAGCAACCTTGGCCCAGCACGACCCGTGTGTCGGGCCGTGCCGTGCCATGGCCCGTTGACTACCGGTTCGGCCCGGCCCATTTGACATCTCTAGTCACATGAGGATACCTAAATTTGGTGAGGTACAACTTCACACGGTGACTTTGAGTTAACCATTTACTGTCCGCCTCGATAATTGCAGTCTGCCTGTCATGCATTCGGCTAGACTTACGTAGTGGACTTGAGTGGTCAACACACATCAGCCGGGACAAAAAACTTGCAATTATTGTACCATGAGAATACTGTAGCCACTCCATTATTGTACCCCCGTGCCCGCTAGGATAAGGTAGAGATGTCAAACGGGCCGTGCCCGCTCCGGCCCACCCGTGCCACGGGCCGGGCTGGCACGGCCCGCCCCAGCAAGCGGGCCGGGCCGGCACGGCCCGCCAGGGAAAAGCCCTGGCACGGCACGGCCCGCCATGGGGCGGGCTGGACCGGGCCGGCCCAGGCGGGCCAGGAGGGCCTGCTGGGCTGGTCTGTCTTTTTTTTTTTTTTTTTTTTTCCTTTCTTTCTTTGTTTTCTTTCTTTCATTCTTTCTTTCTTTGTTTTTTTTTCTTTCTTTCTTTGTTTTTTCTTTCTTTTCTTTCTTTCTTTGTTTTTTTTTTCTTTCTTTCATTCTTTCTTTCTTTGTTTTTTTTTTCTTTCTTTCATTCTTTTTTTTTTCTTTCTTTCATTCATTCTTTCTTTCTTTCTTTGTTTGTTTTCTTTCTTTGTTTTTTTTTTCTTTTTTTCTTTCATTCTTTCTTTTTTTTTCTTTCTTTCTTTCTTTCTTTGTTTTTTTTTTCTTTCTTTCTTTCTTTCTTTTTTCTTTCTTTCATTCTTTCATTCTTTCTTTCTTTGTTTTTTTTTCTTTCTTTCTTTCATTCTTTCTTTCTTTCTTTGTTTTTTTTCTTTCTTTCTTTGTTTTTTTTTTCTTTCTTCCTTTCTTTCTTTCTTTTTTTTTTCTTTCTTCTGTTGGGCGGGCTGGCGGGCTGCGGGCCTGGCGTGCCCAACGGGCCGGTTCCAGCGTGCCCAGCGGGCTGGAACCCCCAGCCCATGGGCCTGGCGTGCCTGTCGGGCCCGTGCCTGGCGGGCCAACGGGCCCAGCAACCTCGGCCCAGCACGGCCCGTGCGGCCCGTGTCTCGGGCCGGGCCTTGTGGGCCGGGCCGTGCCGGGCCACGGCCCGTTGACGAGCGGGCCGGCCCGGCCCATTTGACATCTCTAGGATAAGGATCCCCCCTCAGGATAAGGATCCCCTGTTTGGTCCAAACAGGGGATCCGGTTCCCCTCAGGATACCTAGTATACATGTGAAAAGGTAACCTTCAATACTTATGGGGAGGAATTGTCAAAAGATATCATTCATTGTCCTCAACTACTCAACTATCTACTCAGACTACTTTTAATGCATGGCCTCCAATGTGCAACATGTGTTTCATTGTAACGTAAGCTATATCTCGTTTGAGATATTCACAACACGAGACCGATACTTTGAGGAAAGAACTTCGAAAATTTGGGAGGCTCCTAAATAAAATGTTAAACATCCCGTAAGAACTATTGCCCTCATGATTGTTTTCACTATGATCAAGTTGGTGGGCCTAATTCTTGTTAGATTGGGATTTGGCCGGAGACCCTGTAAGAGCAGATGTATTTTTGAACAGTTTAAACATAGAAAATTCCATATTGCATAAATCTCTTATTCATCGGTAAAGAAGTGTTTATTCATCCACAAAAATTATGGTTTTAGAATTCGAATGAAACTTAGCTATATTGCTTGATATCTGAAGATTTACGACATGACTAAAAATGATTTTGTAAGTTCGGTCCAAAATGAAGAATGCATTGAAACTCAAAATGTTCTCACTTCATTTGCATTAAATTTGTTGCTTTCCTTCCATCTAAAACACTACAAGTAATTACAAATGAAGATTATTAAAAGATTTTTATTTTCTTATTTTTTAAAATAAATTCTTAAATGAAAACCCAAAGAACCTAAAATATTAGTCAGAAACCAATATAGTAGCTCCCTACTATCTACAACTAATGGAACTCATTAAAAAACAACTAAAATTTAAAGTAAGTTCTTAAATTCATAATTATAAAAACTATTTCTCTAATTTTAAATATACTTTTCACATTCTATGCAATTTTGATGCATTCGAAGTACGACTTAGCCAACTCAACCAAGTGAATGGCAGAACTTTTGAAGATCCAGCAACAATCCAAGCTCTGGCTGTTGAGCACTTCACCAATTTGTTCCAGCCTCTAGACTGCCTCCCCAGCCCATCTCTGTTCAAAGTTGATAGTCCAAAAGTCTCTGACACAGAGAATTCGATTTTAACTGCAATGCCCTCTGCTGAAGAAATCAAGGAAGTGGTCTTTGGCCTCAAGAAACATAGTAGTCCAGGTCCTTATGGTTTCAATGGAGTCTTTTTTACTTCAACTTGGAACATCACTGGTCCCACTGTTACTAATGCGGTGCAGCACTTCTTCCACGCCAGGAGACTCCACAAAGCTTCAAATTCCTTTTTCTTGGTCCTCATTCCAAAAACCAAATCTCCCTCTAATTTTTCAGACTACAGACCCATCAGCCTGCTGAATTTTACCTACAAAATAATATCAAAAATTTTGGCCAGCAGACTTGCCAGAATCATCACAAAGCTGGTTTCCAAGCATCAAGCAGCCTTCATCAAAGGGAGAAATATTCAACATCACTCAGGTTTAGCCTTTGAACTATTCCAGAAGCTGAAAACCAAGCAATCCAAAGGAAGTATTTGTCTTAAGCTGGATATCACCAAAGCCTTTGACAAGTTAAACTGGTCCTTCCTCTTCTCAGTCCTAAAATTTTTCAACTTCTCAGACACTTGGATCAATCTTATCAGAGAATGTATCTGCACTTCTAAATGCTCTGTGCTGGTCAATCGCACCCCTCAAGGTTTTTTCAGCTCCTTTTGTGGCTTGAGACAAGGAGACCCATTGTCACCCTATCTCTTCATTTTAGCAGAAGAAATTCTGAGCCTGCATCTGCAAAGTCTGCTAAACCAAGGCATTTTTCGTCAAATATCCTCTATCCCCTCCACTCCCTGCCACCTATTATATGCTGATGACATCCTCATCTTCATGAAGGGAACAACCTCCAGCATCCTTGTGCTCCAGGACCTGCTAGAGACCTATCAAGCTGCAGCTGGCCAATTCTTCAACCTTCAAAAGAGCCACCTCTACATCGGCAAATGCAGCTCCAGAAGGAAATTCAGAATCAGCTCAATCCTAGGAATTCCAGAATCTCAGACCCTGCTCAAATACTTAGGCACTCCTATATGCTTTGGAACTCCCAAGAGACGCCATTTCTTACCTCTGCTGGATATTGTCACTGCAAAGCTAAGTGCCTGGAAAGCCAAATCTCTCTCTTTTGCGGGTCGTTTGATATTGATTAAGCATGTGATTTCTAGTCTGCCTATCCATCTTGCTGCCATTCTTCCTATCCCTGCCGCTATCTGTAAGGAGTTTGAAAGGCTGATGAGGCAATTCCGTTGGTCAGGAAATGCTTCACACTCCAAGTTAAATTATGTAAACTGGGCTACAGTCACTCTTCCAAAGGAGGAAGGAGGCCTTGGTATCAGGAAACTTGATGAAGTTAACACAGCTTCTTTTCTTAAGCTTGATTGGCACGCGTCTACAGCCTCTTCTCTTTGGTCCAAATGGTTCAAGGATAGGTATTTCAAATTCAAACCAATCTGGCATCAGCAGACCACTATGTATGGCTCTTGTATTTGGAGAAAATTGAGACGACTGGCTCCTCTGTTTCACAATGGCAGTACTTGGGATTTTGGTAATGGTCAAGATATAAATCTTTGGAGAGACTCTTGGAATGGTAGTGAACCTCTCACAGACAGATTTCCCCTAATGCAATTCCCTCAGGACCAACCTCTCTCCTCTCTTTTCCAACAGGGCTCTTGGTCTCTCCCTGTAGATATCCAGCCATCAGTCCAGCTACAGCTTGCTAATAAGCTCATAGGCCTCACTCCCAGACTGGATATCAGAGACAACCTTTGTTGGAAAGACTCTCCTGATGGTCAACTCTCCCTGCAATCAGCTTGGAGATCAATCAGACATAGAGCTATCTCTCTTCCTTGGCCTAATTTTATTTGGAACCACATCTCCCCTCCCAAATTGCAGTGCTTTGGCTGGCGTTTGATGCACAAAAAAACTCCTTCAGAATCCTTCTTGAAAAGCCTGGGCATTTCTCTAGCCTCCAGGTGCAGTGGCTGTCTCCAACATGAAGAAACAGCTCACCACCTATTCTTCTCCTGTGAGCAAGCAAGATCAATTTGGAGTTGGTTATTCTCAGTTGCAGACGTTAGGCCTCCCAGCTCCTTCTCAGCTTCAGCTATCTGGCAAGCTCTCACTCAAGGCAATGATTCTTCAGGATCCAGACTAATGGCAGTTGTCTTCACTCAAATTATCTACTCTCTTTGGCAGGTTAGAAACAAGATTATCCTTGAAGATATCCATCTCCCTCTTCATCTCATTACTCTGCAACTTCAAGTGGACATCTCTTTATCCCTAAAGAAGATATCTAAGCCCTTTTGTAGCCCGCAGCTTAAGTCCATTTGTCTGTTTTTGAAAGTTTAAGCTGTGGGTTGGTTTTATTTTTCCTTTTTTGTTGGGCTTTTTGCTTGTGTTTACCCTTTCTTTTTGGGGGTCCAATTGACCCTTGTAAATTCTTTTCTCTGTCTCTCTTCTTCCTTTTAATACAATGACCCTTACAGCAAAAAAAAAAAACTCAACCAAGTGAACTCGAATAAAGGGCAAAAGGGACACACCTTCGGTCCAAGTTTTTATGAGTTCTTTGTTTATACCCCTTGAGGCTTATAAAATTTGTAAATAAGCACCCACGGAATTAGTATTGTATATTCCCCTCTGTTTTCATTTTAATGACTTTCATGTCCACAAGATCAGTAGTCAAAATGGACAACCACCAAGATGTTTGTGTTGAATTTTTACATAGTGAATAGGTGCAAAGGATAAATTCATCTCTCCAAGTAGTGCAAGATTCCTAAAATATTAAAGTACAAAAGGATGCAATTTTATCTATGCGACATGGTGCCCACGCAATACACAATAGAATGGTAGCACATTATACACAGTTGTCACAGCCATTCAGATGGAATTGGATCAAATTTGCATCATTTCAAATCAATTGAGAGCAGGACAAAGTAGGCATAAGTTTATTTAAAAGTGCTTTTCTTCGTTTGCCCTCGATTTCAAAAATCATATTAGTTGTTTCCATTATTATTATATATTCTATGTATATGATTCGATTTTGAAATTGGACTCCGATTTCGAAATTGATTGAGAAATTGGCTTCCAATTTTGCAATTGATTTGATCAATTAGGTTATTTTAGGGATCGTACCATTCGAGCATTTTTTTTTCATGCTTTTCCCGCGGAGGTCTGGAGAAAGCAGCAATCAATAGGATTTCCCCATCTAAACAGAAGTTTCTTTTCAAAAAGTCACATCAAATGGGAGAGATTCTACCTTATCAAGTTAATCTAAGAAGAGTTTCAATTCAAATCTAATTATATCTCTCTAAAATCTCTCAATTTTTTTCGTCAAGTACTTCATACAAGTGAGGTCCATCTTCCATTGATTCAAGACGTTTAGCTAGCTCTTCCAACCACGGAGGAAGAGGATAAATTTTTTTACTATTGTAAGATCATAATAGTCAAGTTGAAAATTGAATATGAATAGTTGATTTTTCAATGTTCTAAATTAGGAGGGTGTTAGTTAGGTGTTCATTTTTCATCTTCTCTTTACTCTATTTGATACTCTATTTTCGATATTTGCCTTTGATATTCAATTTCTACCACTTAAGGCCTGAATTCCTCTGTATACAATTCCTAAGTATTATATGCAAGCAAGGTAAAATACTAAGGAATAAATAGTGAAATGATCTTTGTCCAAGGATTATTAAAGAAGTGAAGGGGGTAGAATATCAGGTGAGCATTGAAGGATACAAGGTACCTTTGTAGATTGACATTGGCTTTCCAAGGATTTGAATTCCTAGGGTGATGCTTGAGTATTTGTTTCCCATCTTCCCTGGATTCAATTTTCATTAAAGAAGCTATCATTTGATGGTTGTTTCTTATATTCACCTTTGATTCTTCAGGTTTTTAATGTTTTATGTTTTACTTCTTTTTCCTTAGAATTCAATTAAATGAAACAAAAGAGGCCCTATGTGTGAGCCCAGCTTAGACAGAATATGGTCCTGATCTTGCTGGACCCAACCTGAATCCCATGCATTCATGGTTACCTTATTTGGGCCCAAGCCTTAAACTCAGCCCAGGATAGGATTATTTCTCTTTAACTCTTTATCATATATAGCATAAGCAAGTGATTGCTCAGAATCAAAATTTTTATCGCAAAGTTTTTAGGTAGACTCATTTTAATTTTTAGAGAAAGTCTGGCTGGCCCGAATGGGGAGACCGGATTCTGGCCCGGTCCCCCATGAGGGCCATTGGATCCCAGCCTCCCTAGGATCCAATGGTCCTCATGGGGGACCGGGCTAGAATCCGGTCCCCCATTCGGTCCAAGTAGCAGGACTCTAATTTTTATCCAAACACGTTTATCATATACCAAAAGTCTACATGGACCGAATTCTGGGACCAGATCCAATGGCTCCCTTGGGGACCGGGCCAACACCCGGTCCCAGAATTCGGTCCATGTATCATGTCCCTATCATATATAGCATAACCTTGAACTTGTGGACGAGGGCGGGACACTGATAATTGCCTTTCCCAATTAAAAATTTGTGGTGACTCATAGGCATTAAAGACACTTTGCAAAGGAGTGGGGAGCATTGTCGCTAGCGGGGGAACCGGATCCCCTGTTTGGTCCAAACAGGGGATCCCTGTTTGGACCAAACAGGGCCCTCCAAGTGGGGGGGCGGAGGAAAGAAAAAGTCAAACTCTCTTTCCTCCGCCCCCCATGTGGAGGGCCCTATTTGGTCCAAATAGGGATCCCCTTTTTGGACCAAACAGGGCCCTCCACATGGGGGGGCGGAGGAAAGAAAAAGTCAAACTCTCTTCCCTCCGCCCCCCTTCCGCCCTCCATGTGGAGGGCCCTATTTGGTCCAAACAGGGATCCTTATCCTATCCTGGGGTCATGTCATAATCCAAAAACCCAACGTGTGAAGGAGAGTTTTTACGGTGACGAAAGGGACGAGTAAACAGCTGGAAAAGTGGGGTACTGGATGAAAGAGACATGCTTGGGCAATTTTCTTACTCTTAATTAAACGCTATTTGAGAATTGTTTTACGTCCTTTTTTTTACTCTAAATGAAGTATAGGAAAATTAAATAATTTCAGACTCATGGGAATGGGAAGGTGAGTTAAGTCTAGGACCCAATTGTAGGTACCCACTATTGATAGCCATGGTATGAAGAAGCCCTTTGTGTAAATCACAAGAAAACGAATATGCACATGAGCATTTTCATTAGAGATATTTACTAAAGGGCAACATTATTTAACTTCTCCCACCACAACGTTATTGCCAGTTTGCATCTTCATCATGGTTTGAAAATTGATTTTAGGTGCTGCATTTTATCATGCATGGGCTAAAGTATTAGTTTGTGACTGAAAAATTAGCTCCTTTTGGTTATATTTTAAACAATTTGGAAAGGAAAAATCTCAAGAAAGTGTATAATTTTTTGCTTATTGTCACTCACAAAAGTACATGCAGATTTGAAAATTTCAGAAAAGTATAAAAATTTTCAACAATTCTTTCAACCAAATCCTCTCCATAAAAGAAATTTGAAAATGATAAAAACACCATTCTCTTATGACAAGATTTCATCTTTTATTAACTCTTCCCTCCCCCAAAACCAACCATTTAGATTTGCTAAAGTGAGCCTCACTAGGTATCTTTATGCCATTTCTCAAACTTTTGTCTTGGTTGAGTACTTGGTTGAAAGAAATATGGAAGACTTTTATACTCTCTTAAAATACTGAAGTTCTTATGTAACTTTCGAGAATGAGGCAAGAATTTTAGACTGTTTTGAAAATTTTCCATTTGAGAAAACAAAACTCTCTTAATCTTCATTTTTAATTACTTGTAGGGTGCTTTAGATGTAAGTAAAGTAACAAATTTAATGCAAATGAAGCGAAAAGGACCGTTTATGATAGAATAATAGTTCATGTCATAAATCTTTAGACATCAAGTACTATAACTAAGTTTCATTTGATTCTTAAAACCATAGTTTTTGTAGAGGACCGTTTATAACAGAATAATTACTTTCATAAACACTTATTATCAAATATGCGTTGATCCTAATTTGACCTACAGCTAATCATTATTCACCGATGAGTGTAATAACAAGATATTTACACTACATAGTGTTTTTTTTTTAAATGTTAAACTGTTCATAAATAAGTCTCATCTCACATGATTTCTTGTCAAATTCCACTCTAACAAGAATTAGGCCCACCCCCTCCTATATCATATAACTCCACCAACGACCGTAGTGAAATTTGGCCAAAGCTATCACTACAAAAAAAAACTGCTTTTAGCGGGGGCCGGCGGCTGCCGGTAAAAGTGGTATTGGCCGCCGGTAAAAGATTTAGCAGCGGCCACAGTGGCCGTCGCCTAGCGTCGGTATAGATAGAGTGGGTAAAAATGTCAACGGCGTTTTTGTGGGCGCCACTAATTTTTACTTTTACCGTCGGTAAAAGATAAAAAGTCCGTCACTATAGGCCTTGGCAGCCGGTAAAAGTAGAATCTTTTTTTAAAAATACTGGTTTTAGCTGTGGTCAGACGGCTGCCGGTAAAAGCAGTATTTTTTTTTTTGCAAATATTAGCCACATCTAGCGCAAAAATATTTACCAAATACACAAATACACCAAAAAAATAAGAAACAAAAGACCAAATGCACCCAAATAACCTTTCAGTTTACAACTAACTCAAAAGTGCAGTGACCCTATGATCAATATTCATGCATTCAATCCCTTGTTAATTTTACTCATATTAGATCCTTCTCTACTAACTTGTTCACAAATAAAACTTCAAGAAACTTGTAAAGATGTATACTTGTGAACAAAAGATTCCACAATAGCACGCCTTTCATGTATATATTGGTACTCTTCTTGAGCCTTTTTGGGGTTTAGATGAGCCAGATGGAATTGAGGCAGCAAATGACCTTCCACGTCGCCAGATATTTGATCCATATACTTCACTTGATATGTCAATGGAAACTGCCAAAAGATCAATGTCATTAAAAGATTTGTGTTCATTTGAAAAGGTAAACATCCATATACTTCACCTAGTAGGTAGCAATGCTGTTTAGTGAAAAGGGAGAAGTTACAAAACTGAGATAGAAAGGAATCCAAGAAGAATTCATCCGATAAAATAAAGAAGGTATTAATTTGAATTAAGAATAGATACCACCCCCATCCAGCAGGAGGGACAGTCAGCAAAGAAAGCTAAGATAGGTGGAATCTTCTATTGCATAGATGCTAAATGATTGATTAATACTACTTCTCAAATGCTCAATCCATTTTCAAGGTATATGAGTCTGGACATGGATATGTTTGGAAGAAAATAAGAAAAAGAAAAGATAATCTTTTATGACAAACATTACCACATGCAGAAAGCAAACAGATTTAAGTGCATTTTGTGTATCTCATTGTTCTAAGTGTACTTTTCATATCAGTGGAAGTAACTGTGTTTTATAGGACCTAGGAAAAAGATGAACATAACAAGTCCTGGACATAAAAACTGGTTAGTGATAAATCTGAAATTTGAACACAAGTTTGTCTTCATTTGAAGAAACAACAGGAAAAAGATATGACATAAGAAGTTGTGAGCATGACCGAAACAAAAAGTTAATGGATTAACAAAAAAAAAAAAAAAAGCAGAAGATATGAAGAATCATATGCAGCTTCTCCAAAAATTGTGAGCAAAATGGAATGTTAGAAAAAAAGGATGAATAACATATTATCTTTTTTTTGAAGAGAATAAATAACAGTGATCCACCAGAGTCTTAATGGTATTTGTTATTGATATAGTGTGATGGGTTTCTATTCCTATGATCATTTTCTTGTATACTCTACTATTAGAGGCATTTATGTTGCATCATCTATGCTATTTTCCCTCCAACTCTTATTCATTGAATATCTCCATGTAAGATCTTTTAAGTCAAAAAGATGAACACCTTTTTCAAGGGGAGGAGAGAAACACATCAATGCATATTGGCCCACTTTCCATTATCAATTACTTTTACAGCTTTTCATACAAAACAACACCAACCCTTTTCAGAACTTCACAGTCCAGACCCTGCATTATTGATTGAAAGAGGTTACAGATTACAACTGTGAATACTGAGTTATCAAATATGTATCACGGACAACGGGAGTAATTGTTTGGTGAACCATCATTTCACTAGCTATCAGTGGGTCAGACTCGGTTAATTGAGTACGCACTATATATGGGTGGGTGGGAGTAGGCTGTGTTAATCACTGTGGGTAACATCTCACCTTTACTAATTTAGATCCAAACTTCAACCTGAACCATGCGATGTAACAGAGTCAGGTTGGGACAGGGACGGGGATGACTGTTTGCAGGTTAGTAGACTCAATCCAACCACAACCCATTCATTAATCAGTTTAGAAGTCAAGCCTAAACGCAACCTGTACCCCTTGTCTCTCAAGTCTCATCCCCAAGCAGCTCTTTTCAAAAAAAGAAATGAAACAGATGCCAAGGATTGGCATTTGCCAATGTCCATACAAATAGTACTATAGTTAATGGACTTACAAGAAATTGGCATTTTGGGGAGCAGATGAGCTCTGAGTAAAGGTGAACAGAGATGGGTTCACGAATCTATGGCTAATGTAGAGATGAGAAGAACAAACAAATTCCTTTTGCTTCTTCAGCAAAGCAACCACTTTATATCAAATCACATTACAAGCAATATCCTCTTAAAACCACACACCCACGTTTGCAAGCAATAACACCATTCCTACAAATCAATTACCCAAACTCGAGGCATGGTTTCAGAACATCAGGTCATTTACAAATTACAAAATATGTTGTCCCTTCAAAATCATAAAGAAAAACACACTTCCTAGGAAATCATAAAGAAAACTCTCTCTCTCTGTTAAAAACTCACTTCCCAGGAAATCATAAAGAATACTCTCTCTGTCTCTCATATATTCATCTTTCCCTCTTTAACACAAATAACATCTCTCAACACAGACATACATCTAAAGGTCACAAAACACATTTGAGTTGGGGAAAAGTGTCGCTGAATGAATGCAAAATAGACCTTTGGAGTGAGAGCAAACTAAACCAAAACAAAAAAAAAAAAACAGCACATCTGAAGTATGCTAAATTCCAACCATGAACAGTACTATATATGTATACACAAAAAAAAAAAAAAACAAATCACATATCCCATATCGAGATCTTCAAAACAAATGCAAACAGGCCTACAAACAAATGAAAACAAAACCCAGAATAGAAATAGGTTCAAATCAAACCCTGTCAAAACCAGAAACCCTAATTGAAGTAAAAAAAAAAAAAATGCAAAATCACTCAAACCACAATCAACGATTCCAACAAAATCATAAAAATGCAGATCCAACAAAATCGCTATGCATGAAAAGAAATCCTTCCAACTTAGGCCAGAAGCACAAAAACATATCAAACGAAACACAAATGATTTAGAGTAAGAGGTAGAGAGCTAGAGAAGATCGCGAATCCAAGGATACCAAAGCAAAAGGATTAATGCAGGGAAATAGGTCGAGAGATTCGAGTTCTACCTTTCTCAGCTACGAACGAGGAGCAAATCCCTAAATGTTAGGGTTTTCGTCTTCTTGTCTTTCTTCTTCTATTTGCTTCTGGAAGAGAAGGGACTGAGAGAGATTTGGTTTGGCCACGGGAAACCAAAGAGATGAGGAAGAGAAGGATCTGGTTCGGTGTCGAGCAGAGAGCGATGCATGAGCAGGGAGAGAGCATAGAGGGATGGCGTGAGCAGGGAGAGAGCGAGAGAGGGATCGATGAGGAAGAGAGGGATCTGTTTCGGCATCACCGAGACTTGAGCATGGAGAGAGCGTGAGCAGGAGAGAGCGAGAGAGAGGGAACGATGAGTGAGAGAGGGATCGATTAAAACATCGCACTTCCTCAGCTTATATAATTTTTAGCGTTAATGTCGTCTTATACCGTCTCATTTAAGTGGCCGCCGGTGTAACTTCGACGCTAAATGTACATTTTCTTGTAGTGTATTCTTATTATGGGTTGTTTAACATTTTATTTAAGAGCCTCCCAAGTAAATTTTGGGAGTTCTTGTCTCAAAGCATCGATCTCGACTCTCTAATCGGAAAATATCAGTGAAACATGTAACACATGGGAGCCATGCATTAAAAACAGGGCGTTAGTTGAGGGCAATCACTATACGAAGGATATCTATGATAGTGTCTCACCATGAATACTCTTTCCAAGGTTCCTTTTCATATATGAAAACTGCTTTTTTTTTTATAAAATTGTGAAAACTACATAGGTAACCAGATGTCATGTCGTAATGGAAAAATCCAAGGTGTGAAGAAGAGAGCTCATGGAGACGAATGGGATGGCTTATCCCAGAGGAAATCCTGCTCGTTCACATTTGGATCCAATTTTAGTTGCACAGAAAATGCTGCTAATAAAGAAACTGTGGTTTTTAAAACATTTACAAGGACTACATAAAATAAGATTTCGAAGCATTCTTATCAAGTTTGCTATCCAAGAAAAGTATATTTAGAGCAATACAAAAGATCTTGTAGTTGAAACTTGAAAGCCGTTGGTATTTTATGGAGGGCACGCCTCGCAATACCAATGGTAATATATGCACTAAGTGAAATCCATATTTTCAAATTATCTATGCTCTCTTTGTATTAGACACTGGATTTTTGCAGGACGCATTAATGCGTCTTAAGCCAAAGCATTAGATGTAGATCATATTGATATAAGGCAAAGAAGGTACTGAAAACCAATAAAAGGCAAGCAGAAGAGAATAACAGAGAAACCCATCCATAGAAAGAAGAGGGAAACGATACAAAGTGATGGATGTAGGCCAATGACAGGACCCTAATCTCAAGAAAGAAATGAGAATAATCAGATTATTTCTTTTCTTTTTCTTTTTTTTTCCTTTTTATGAGTTTAACTCGACAATCTCCACTGCACTGATGATGGTCTTGGAAATCCGGGTGAAAATATTAAAACCGCGTGAATACATCGTCAGACCATGTGAAATGAATCCCACCGTTAGATCTAATCCAATGACCAACAACCTGTCACGTACCCTGAGGCGTGCATATGAAGGATAAGATAACCTGAGCTAAGTTCAATTGTGTGGTGGGGCCCACCTAGGGACCCACATGGATGGGGATGGGGATGGAGTGATTTCAAGGACTCCCTGAGACCTTCTTCTTTGCAAAAAAAGAAATATCAACCCAACCGTGGCTTCTATCAGCTCCATTTGGGCATGAAAAGTTTAATGGTCAACAATCGATTCAGATCGGTATACAGTGGATCCAACGGTCCATTAAATTCGGAAAGTTACTGGACATGACCAATTTAGGGGGGGGGGTCGTGTGTTTGGTCCATTTGGATGGACCAAGGGTGGGCCCTAGAAGTGTTAGCTTATGGAATCTCATCATAAGCTTAAGTTTAGGAGATCCTTGGCACATATATATATATATAGGGAATTATTCAGGTGAGAAGTGTTCTCACCCATTATGTGAGAAGTCTCTTATGAGCCGTTGGATCGTCAAACTGGATCCAACGGCAGCCTCAGTTTTCATTCAAGGTCTAATTTTCACGGGCTTGCCCAAAGAGATTCATTTCCCCCCTTTCGAAAGCACTCCTCTCCAGCTCTCTCTTTGCCCGGTGCTTCGTCTCCTCTCCATCTCCATCTCTCCATCACCGTTCCTCGTGGCAGCACCATCAAAATCGCCAATTCTCGAGCGCCGTTTGTGTCTATATCGCAGAGAAGAGAGTTTCCCCTCGGACCGATTGCAAAGAATCGTTTCTAGGGTTTTCTCTCTCCTCCGAAGAAGGTACGCGCACTCTCTCTCTTTATCTCTCTCTCCTTTCTTCTATTCTTCTCATCTACCATTCTGCTCTTTCTTCCCATCTCTCTTCAACAGAATCCCCCAAAAAGAAGCTTTTCATTCATTTGTTGCAATTTTATTCTCTATAGATTATCATTCTAATTAAACGAAGATGAAGCATGGAGATTTTTAGATTGAAAGAGAAAGCCCTTAGGGCATCTTTGTGGATGCCAGTAATCTACCTTTTAGGGGTTCAAATATGCATTCTGAGAGATTTTCGAAAAATCTCTGGTTGCTAGGCACCCTTTTGTTTTCAAATCCACCTCTTCCTTGCTCCCTGTTTAATGTTTCAGACCGTTTATTACTTTTCTTTCATTTTTGTTTACTATCTCCTAGTGTTTGATGGGTTTAATACGGAGAAATCTAAAAGTGTGTTTGTTACAATGGGTTCATATGGTTCTTCTTAGTTTTATGTAAGATCTTTAGTGGGTGTTTTTTTACTTTGCGCTTGTCGATATGATGATCCCTAGCTATATTATATTATGTAATTGGTTTTTCTCCATCTTTTTCAACCGTGTGGGTGTGTCTTTACCATTCTTCTTCTTCTTCTTTTTTTTTTTTTATGATTTATATGTTATGAAGTGTGGAACCATTTTCTTAAATGGGTTGACGATTATTTTGAGTACTTGGGCTTCATTTTCCTCCCTTTGATGGATCGATCAGTGGGTTGATGGATTTGCGAAAAATGATTTCATATCAAAAAATGGAAACCATTGTGCTGTTGCATTGCCTAACCATGCCATTAATTTTAAGGAATGACAAACATATTTGGATGTTTATGGATAACTGTTAATGTATCTGATCATATTTTTCTCATTTATTTTATGACATTGTACTATTCTCATGCATGTGTCATTTATGGGTTTGATTTTGTTACAATATAAATGATTCGGCACCCACTTTGTTGCTTCCTCTTCATGAATTAATATTCAGGGGCATGTTTGATATGCAGTATTTGCCCAAATGGATGACAAAGATCCATCTCATGATCCACATATCGATTTGCAACTTTGGCTTCCGATCCATTCGCAGTCTCTGATGCCCTCGTAGCTCCCAGCCCCATCTGAGGTACTAAACTCATCGCAACCGATCACATGTGAAGTTGCTGGTAGCCAAGTAGGTTATTACCTCTATATCTCTCCCATCTCAACGTCTCTATCCATAGAAAAATAATATGTTGCTAAAACTTGCAATTGATTGCTTTCCTATTTTCTTTTTAATTTAGTTTTGCATGTATTGTCATGGTGTGATGCTCATATCGTGCTTAAAACGTACAAAAGATTGACAATATAATGTTGCATCTTTACCAATTAAAACATTTGTGCCACAAGTTGATGAAGAGAAATTACCAAGAGTAGGTCAAGTTTTTGAAAATATAGAGGATGCTTACAACACTTATGCGAAAGCAGCGGGTTTTAGCATTAGACGAAGCTCGGAGACGAGGCTCAATAACCAAGTAGTGAGAAAGAAGATCGTCTGCTCTAAAGAAGGTCGTAAGAAAGAAAGAATTGGAGGTGGAAGAAGGACCTCAGATACACGAGAGAATTGCTATGCATGTCTTCAGTTAAAAAGAATTAAAGGGGGACAGTGGATTGTATATAAAATTGTTGTTGAACATTCTCATCTATTAAGTACCCCTAGAAAGACCCACATGCTACGGTCACACCGTCGGATTGACACCCCAAAAAAAATTGATAGATACTTATGGGGCTGCTAATATCAGACCAAATAAGCAAATGGGGATTTTAGTGTTGCAGGCAGGTGGGAGAGATAAAGTTGGTTTTATAGAAACAGACTTTCGAAATCATATTAGAGACAAAAATGAGGAAACAAAGGATAATGATGGTGATATGTTTTACGAACACTTTAGACAATGGAAGGAGAGAGATCCAAGGAATTTTTTTGCTATTGAGAAAGATGATGAGGACCACATAAAACATGTGTTTTGGGCTGATTATTATTTTCAGAAGTCATATGAGGAGTTTGGCGATGTTGTCTCGTTTGATACAACGTACAATACAAACATATATGGTCTCATTTTTGGCGCATTCAGTGGAATTAATCATCATGACCAGTCCATCATTTTTGGATGCTACCTAATCTCAAATGAGACTATTGATACATTTGTTTGGGTTTTCAATAAATGGCTTGAAGCAATGCCGAGAGACCCACCAAAGTCCATCTTAACAGATCAGGACTCTGCAATTAATGACAAAAGCCATTGGGTTTGTTCTTCCAACTACGAGCCATCGTTACTGTTTGTGGCACATCATGGAAAATTTACAAATTAAACAATTTAGGTGGAGTTGTGATACATAAGAATGACTTGATCCCAACTATTAAAAAAATCGCATTCAACTCTTTGACAACTGAGGAATTTGAATCGGGTTGGAAGAATATGTTGATAAAAGAGGACGTTGCAAACAACGATTGGCTAAATAGGATGTCCGATATCCGTCATATGTGGGTGCCTATATATATGAGACACCTTTTCTTTGGAGGGATGTCTACAACCGGAAGGAATGAAAGTATTAATGCCTTTTTAAAGCAATATGTGACACAAAAGAATGGTCTATGTGGTTTTATGTTTCGATTTAACCAAGGGATTGCAACTCAAAAGTACCGTCAATTGAAGGCAATTCACGACACTTCTAATGGAAGGCCAAAATTGACAGACTTGCCAATGGAGAGGCAAATGTCACAAATATACACAAAGAAGTTGTTTTATAAGTTCCAAGATCACTTCATGTACATAACATCGGGCATTGCTAAGATTGTAAACGATGATATGGAACAAATAATTTATAATGTTTCATCATTCAAAGATAACAATGAAATTGATTGGGTCGTCATTTTCAAGAAGGATGAAAAATATGCAAAATGTTCTTGTCAACTATTTGAATTCAAAGACATTCCATGTGAACACATCATCTGCATTTTGAAACAAGCGAAAATATACACACTGCCTGAACAATACATTTTGAAAAGATGGACAAGGTATGCGAGGATAGATGATGATTCTGATAAAAGTATGTGCTCTGAATTTGACGGGTCATTGCTAGCACACTACAAAAAAAATGTCTTAATGAGTCACTTTTAAAGTGTCTTAAAAAGTGGTTTGTGTCGCTTTTCTGATGACTATGCAAGCGTCTTATCTGCCGGCGTCACTAAAAGTTCGTAAAAGCGTCTCAAGAAATACCTTTGTTGTGTCAGTTTCTGTTATCAAAGTGACACAAAAAAATGGTTACTTGTGTCACTTTAAACCCAAAAGTGACACTGAAATAACTTAAAAGCGTCACAAGAAAGATAACTTTGTTGTCTCCCTTTTCAAAAGTAGTGATCAATATGTTGTTTTCGGACCAAAAGTGACACAAATAGTCATCAGTTGTGACAGTTTCCGTAAAAGCGAGATACCATCCTTTTAAAAAAAAATAAAAATGCAATATATACATTACTAATAACATGCTGCAGTATGGATACACTTTCAAATCACTAAACCTGCCTTACAAAAGATGTAAAAAAATATAGATAGCAACATTCAATAAGAAAGATTCCATTAATTGGAAATTAATCACCATTCACATTAAGGAACGTACTTGCTCGTCCACGCACTAAATCAAACAAACTATTCAAAACATAGCCAATTTGAATCCATCCATAATCCAAACTATTTACATTAACCTTCGAATTCGTAACCAAAGCGTCACGACATAACCTCAACCACGGTTTCTTCAGTGGGCCTCTCCAACTTTACTCCCACATCTTCAGAGTAATCTCCATGAACCTGCATAGCCCCCAACAATAATTATATATTTCAAGCAAATAATGATGATTACTGTATTTTGTATACAACACCAGTTTTGTAAATACATAAATAATTCAGTTTCTCTTTGTTCTTTTTTCAAGTAGTAGCACAGCTTATAATAGAATTGACAGGATGATATGTTTGTCACTAATTAACTAGGAATGCGCCTCTTCATTCCTGTTCAAGAACAGAGGGATGAAGAGAGTAGCCATTATTCACTTGATGGAGTCTATTTTATTTTATATTGATAAATATATGGCTCATTGTCACCAGAAATATAAAAGGGCAAGAATATCAGAAATAGATGGCAGGCAAGGGAACATACCTCCATCAGCTTGCCAAGATCAAACTTGGGGGCCTTGAGGATCTCGACTTTCCGGATGAAGACATTCTGCAGAGGATAAATACTGGATGTCGCTTTTTCAATCTCCTTTCCTATCACCTCAGGGATGAACTTTGCCACCAACTCTTTCAGATTGCAAGATGTTGCTTGGTTAACCATAATTTCTCTCATTTTCCTGCGAATCTGACACCACAAAATATCCAAAAGAAAATCACAAATGGATTATACATACGCTTACGTGTATCTAACAAATAAATAGTGGTAATATTGCTACGCATCTGATGTGCATGGACTTACCATGCATACCAGCTGCTGGGGCCCACCTGGTGCTAGTGGATATGGTTGTTGCTACTGACATGGTGCTAGTGGTTATTGTAGTTATAGTGAGGGTCGTGGATGCAATGGTAATCATGACAGATATAGAGCAATATATCCTGTACCTTTGTGCTTTTCCATACATGAATAATGACTACTAACTATGCTTGCACAATATAAAACAGTTCGTAGAACTAGCTAATCAAAACAAGTTAATCCTGCCATCAATAGAACAGATAACTGCAATAAACCCATTCATCATTAAAAGTTGAAAAAAAAAATTAGGACCTTATGTAAGGAAAATACTCAGGCAAGCATATTAATACCCAACATTAGACTTCTTTTCTTTCACAAGGCAAGGTGATTTGCTACCCATACACAAAATCCACTAGTCAACATGCTATCATCTTTAAAAAAAAAACTTCATGAACATCACAAAACCACAACCAACTTTGCAAGTATGTCAAAAAGACAAACCATGTGAACTACTTAAAACAATAACTTTTCCAAGTTGATATAATCAAGAACACACTCAAATGATATCATAAGAATGTATTGAAATGATAAAGCATATACATATATATATATATATTCATGACTGATTCAATAGTTTACATTATTAAAATACATAGTGTTTATTTCAATTTGTTTTGTTAGCAAACCATCATAGAGTCAGGCCAGGACAAGGCCACAGAATTACCACTCCTACATAACATTACCACATTTGCAGGAGTGCATTTATGGATAAATGGACTGAATGCATTCCTATTCTAGGGGTTCAAGAAAACAGTCACTTTTCAAATGCAACCTAACCAATGTGAAGTCTCCCTATAAATACAGAAGACAGTGGCAAGGAAAACAACAAATATTGGAATCAAGTCAGGACAAGGCTACAGAATTACCACTCCTACAAAAAAAAAATACATTTTTCTTTTTTTTTTCTTTTTCTTTTTTTTTTTTTTTTTTTTTGCAGAAAGAAGGATTAGATTAATTAAGAGACACTGATAAAGTGGATCACCAGGCCAGTGTCCTCAAACAGAGTGTTATCCCCAAGGGAACCATCTAAAACTATTAATTTTAATTTCGGTTTGATGTAACAACCTCATTATGCAATGCAGTATGTTCAGACAGGAAGCCACTAATGCAGCCAAGTCAGTGACATCATCAACTGTTATGACCACTGCTTGCAGTATATGCTTGTCATCACATAATGACCTCACTAATAAATTAAAAATAAAAATAAAAAAGTCTGATCAATTTCTATGAACATTAAGTAGCTCACAATGAGGAAAGATGTGATCTACAAGAGGATCAAGAATTTAACCACTGTTAATCAATTACAAGTTTAGACTAACTGGATTAAAAGAATTTTTTAAAAAAAGAAAAAAATTGCTGGTAATCTAAGACTAGACTCATTAGCTTTTTTTTATTTTAACGAGATTCCTACGTTGAAATTTCTTCATTTCCACCCTTTATTCCTACTATTCTTATTGATTACTATCAACATGGTCCATGGATGAATTAAGTTGAGAGATGATTCAAAAAACTGCAGTAGTCACTTGGAACTTCCCACATTATTATACTAAAATGATGTGGAACACCAAAAAGGTGCTTCATTTAGCTAAACTGAGCAATTAACATACCATGACTGTATGCCTCCTCAACTAAAGGGGAATAACATCCTTAAGCATATCCAAAAATTCCTGCAGTCCAGAAGATCCAAACATGAGAATCATATCCTTCACAAACTAAAGGGGAAACAAACAAATTAAAAGATATAAAGAAAGATATATAGCTACAAAGCTAAAGAAAAACACATAACATTCTAATCAAAATTCCTGTTAAGGACATAGCATCATTTGATGGGAACAAGGTTTTATGGGAACAAGGTTTGAGAAGATGAAAGAGATTATCAGTGGTGTAAGATCAGGAATTTGAGTACTCATATGGGTGAGATTATAAGAAGGGCTTGGAGTGTAGATTATGAAACAAACGAGTTCGGTGATTGGTTTCAATGCTGTTTTAGGGAGAAAATAGAGGTGGTTGTTTTGGTTTTGTAAGCTCACTTATTTTCCATAGAGAATGCAAACAACTGTAGATGAGTTGAAGGCATGAGTTGAATCATGAGTTAGCTCACTGACACCCAATGCTACCAATCTTGTATATCTGATTGAGGCATGAGTTGAATCATGTTTCATAGGATTTTTCTAAGGGCTGACTGTCCTTTTGTCAATGCATTATTTAACATGAAATTCAGCCCAGCCAGATTATAGATATACACAACTAGGATTAGAATTATGAAGAGACAACATAGCAAGTCTTTGCTTCAGGACAAATCACAATCCAAGAAGACTTCAGATTATTATATATATGCATTCACTAACACAAGCCTCTTGATTTGACTTATATCACAAGTGCAATATTTTCCAAAACCTGAGTATGATCATAGTGTTTTTATATAGCATTTAGCCTTGCTTCCCTTTCGTATCGCAACAAACTTAGGGTCCCTTCAGTGCTTCATAGCTTTTCTGTTGCATCTGTCTATATCACAATAATAAAAAAAAATTAAGAACAGTAGAGAAATCTAATATCATACAGTTAGTTAACCAAATACCCATGTTAATATCATAGACAGTCTTCCCAACTGCTCCATCTCCAACAGTCACACATTTGATGAACTTTGAAGCATTCATCCTCTCTACTCAACAGAAAGCAAGTTTCACCAGCAGTAGCTCTAGAAAAAGCACTAGTAGTAGAAGGAGATATCTGGGACTACAAAAGATAATAGAATGAAGAGATTGAGGAACTAGAGAGAGAGAGAGAGAGAGAGTTTTTCTTGTCTTTTGGGTTTTGAAGAAGAGCATATATGGAACCCATATCTTTCAATTCTCCCTATAGTCCATTATCCACACAAGCCATGAACTTAAATCTAATAATCTTAAGACAATTCATGAACTTAAAAAACATGATCAAAGTTCATATACTCATTAACCAGTTCCATTTCACAACAGAATTCAAATATATCACAAACACAAACAAACTAAAAAGAATGTCTACTCTGTCTTATCACTCTGCAAATGTGAGGTTCCAGAACAGGCACCAACCACCTTTGCATTAGCTGCATTGCAATGACTTCTCTCCCAATGCTGCAACCAACACATAACCAAAAAAATCACGTATGGATTTAAAAGGATGGGACGAGACACCCTCTCTCTCACACTTAATTTCCCAGGACATATGCAATTAAGATGCTGAAATTTTGCAGTGCTCTGTTGTTGTTTGGTGCCTCCTCCGGTCCTCCTCTATTCTCTTGGTCTGTTACACACAACTTTCGAAATAAAACAATGAGATATAAATGAGACAGAGGTAATGAGGCAATGAGATAGAAATGAATATCTGAAAGGGTCCCAGATGTTACTTTTTCCTCATGAAAACTACCTATTTAGCTAGCATCAGACAACTTGTTCATTTCTCTTTTGTTCTAACAACTAGTTGCATCATAGAATTTGTTTTAGAAAATGGTCTTGCAAGAAATGGAGAAAAGAGGCCTGACAGAAAAAGATGCATGTTATAGTATTGGAATAGTCTATTCAATAATATGAAAACAGAATAGAGAAATATTAACATTTTGTTTTTTTATTTTGCTAGAGTATTCGAATTTATTTCTAATAGTGATCTCAAAATGTAAGTGATCACTACAGAGATATAGAAATTAATTGGAACTACTAAGTCCAAATGATTTTCCTATAATGTAATTTGTGTTTAAATAGTAAATACATCAGTTTATGTATAATAAACCACTTAATTCATTATAGGGAAACTACTAGAGATGGAAAAGAGTTGTTCTTTGACAATGGTGCTCCATTTTTTATGGTGGAAAATGACTGCTCTCACTCAATCAAATTGACTGCTCAGGTGTGTAATGTGAAGACCATTCACGTGGACATATGAGTTTAAAAATGGATAGTAAAAGAAATCAAATGACCCATTCTAAAGTGTGATAATTACAAAGAAACTAGCAACTAGAGCTGCCCATGTTGGGGGAAAATAATATAGGGCATTGAGGTAAGGATACCCTGTTATACTCATTGGGAATTATTACAGTCAACTGGCTCTAGATTCCTGCAGATTCTCTAAACTGTTGAATTATTGGTTTCCCTGCATATAGTTCACTAGCATTGACCCACTTAGAAGCATCTTACAGGCCTGTAGATACAAAAGGATCATCATGGCCTCAAACAGCACAAGAGTAATGATATAGACGCAATCTGAGGAAGTAAACTCACCAGATAGTGTAATACAACCACGGTGATTGTGGTCAAAGGAAAGTCGTTTCAAAATATGGTGTTAACTTGGTTTAGTCTCAGAGCAACCGACTCCCACCAGAGCACGTAACAGTGAGATTTTCCATTCATTCATGGCCTTGTAGCTTTTAAAACCAGTACATCACAACATAATATAGCTAGCCATCTACTGAGTGAGAAACTACTTTTAAATGAAACAAAACTAATAGTTTCTCCATATACCAATCTTCTAGTAAGGAAATAAAATCCCAACATCAGTCTTTGTTCTTACTCCAAAGATGTTTCTGCACCTGAAAAGGATTGAAAAAAAAATTACTAGAGAAAAACAACATTAATAAACCCAACAGACAACTCCAAGTACAAAAGGATCTACCTATCTGAAGAATGACCTCGTTAATTTTTGTTTCATCCAGAGGAGAATTTTATTATAAAGATAAGATCCATAATGCGGACATGAATTACAAACACGGATATGTTGCTTGTGGACAGGAAGAGTAGGAAAACTAAAAGAATTATATGAAACAGTACACTCATTACAGTATGGTACGCTCAACTTGTACCCTAGAAGTATCAGCACAGATTTTCAATATGAGTATCGGATCGGTCTGGAATGCATACATTAGGCATAAGCAAGTATGTGCTTGTCATAGGATGAGATATGAGATTTAACAATATGGGGAAATATGTTCCCAGTTATGTCACAATTAATAGCAAAACTTGCCAGTTTCTTCAGATTGTGACAAGCTATACAATAGATTGCACCAAATAGGATAATCAAAAGGCGTGACTTTTTAAAGTAAAGGAACCCACATTATTAAATTACACATCATCAGCATCAAATTAGCCTTATCTCATCAATCTGGGGTTGGTTTAATGAATTCTATACTCATAAAACACACAAGTTATGAACCACAAACATCTTATTTAACTTTGGTGTATGGAAGGGGAGCTCTATGTGAAGAAGCTATGACCAAACATTCTTAAAATACATAAAGAATTGCTTCCAATCTTTCCTTTCAATAACACCATCGGTGTCTTCCCTGCCCGCACCCTCCTCGCCCCAAAAAAAAAGAAAAAAGAAAAAAAGAAAAACCCACCCTAGAATTTAGAATGAGAACTGTAATAAGTTAAAGGGAAAGCATTGCATAAGAGTAGCCATCTTTCCTTTTTCTATCAAGCATTAAGGAACAAAAACACTGATGTACCTTGGTAATCAGATGTCCCAAAAGAACTCAGAGAAGCCAACAAAAAGAATGCATAAACAAATTCCATCTCCACAGTGATTAATGGGGATAATTCATTTGTGTATCACATAAGCTCCAATCTGTATTTGCTTCCAGAATGAATAGGCCACCCTCTACTCTAGATCCACCAATTTCAGTAGCAACTCCCACTGGAGGACACTTGAACACTTGCACAATATTTTATGATTGTTCCCTGAACATTGGGGGAGTTAATATGCCGGTTGATTTGATCATGTTACCCATGAATGATTTTGATATCATTTTGGGAATGGATTGGCTAGCTAAGTATAGGGCAATATTGGACTGTTTTAACAAACTGGTCCGCTTTAATTTGGAAGAATCATAGAGTTTCAATACTTCAGTCCCTTCCGGGAGGAAGTTCTTATATAATACATTCAAAAACTCCTAACAATGGAGTCCATTGCGCAAATGGTAGTTCAGTCCCAGTCCAACCTTATTCCTCCTAACCCTTCAGGGTTCAGTGTTCGATTCAATAAACTCAGGAGTAAGGCTCCTTTCTGTCATTCCAATAAGGTATCACTGTTTCATATAAATCCGTAACTAACATCCTCAGATGCGAGATTCATTAACTCCTAACTAATAATCCTTAATCCTTTTTCTATCAAGCATTAAGGAACAAAAACACTGATGTACCTTGGTAATCAGATGTCCCAAAAGAACTCAGAGAAGCCAACAAAAAGAATGCATAAACCAATTCCATCTCCACAGTGATTAATGGGGATAATTCATTTGTGTATCACATAAGCTCCAATGTACCCATAAAATGAATATTATTCCCTGCAGAGTTGTATGACAATAAATGAGCAACATATTTATAACTAGAAGCATCTACGTCTAGCGAATACAAATTTCATTCATCTAACAGCATCGCATAACAGCAACCATCTTTCCTTTTTTTCTAATTAGCATTAAGGAACAAAAACACTGATGTACCCTGGTAATCATATGTCCCAAAAGAACTCAGAGAAGCCAACAAAAAGAATGCATAAACCAATTCCATCTCGGCAGTGAGTATCCCCATAAATGTATCAGTGAATCATGTAAACTCCAATGTATTCATGAAATCAATATTATTCCCTGCAGAGTTGTATGACATTAAATGAGTGACATAGTTATAGCTAGAAGCATCTATGTCTAGGGAATAGTAAATTTCATTCATCTAACATATTATTCTCTTGTACATTGCTGAAAAAGCGCAAAATGAACAAAGAGACATACTGGAATTAAAGGTACTCCATCCCGACGCTCCAAAAAAAAGAATGCACAGAATGGTTCCCTGAATGGAATGCACAGAGGGGGACAACAATCAGACTTGCTCTCTTCCACAGAGTTGAGTATGATAAAATGAAAAAGGAACTAAAATACTTGTTCTAAAATGGATGTGTAGAATTACAAGGGAACATGGATAGAATTAAGAGAAACCTATAAGAGTAGAACCACCATAAGAGAAAATCATGAGATGAAAAAGAAATAGTTAACACACACATAGAAATAGATTTCAAACAACATTATATATAAATAATTGGAGCTTTCCAAGTTCAAGACAATAACAATTTTAAAAATAAACATTTAAAAAAAATAAATTTGAGGTCCCTCACAAGAGCATTTTGTATTTTGCAAAAGGGCTGGATCGATCTGGACTTGGCTTTCAAATCCATGGGCTGCTGGGTCAGTAGAAAGTTAGGCTCAATAACTAAGTGGACTCGATTTCACCAATCCTCAGACAATCCTAGTAAAGATAAGAGTTTTGTTTCCTGTTTTTTGTTAAAAAAAGATAAGAGATCAGTAGGCTTCAAATGTCATAGGTTCTCACTTAGTAAAAAAAAAAATGTCATGGGTTCTTCAATCTGCAATAAAGTCCTTCAAACATTGAGTAACCAACACCTTGTCACGCTTCACCTTCTATTAATATACAAGCATCCACGGCACTTTATTTTCTCAGTGATTTCATATTTTGTGGAGAATTCCATTTCTATTGTTCGGTGCTGCGAAACATTTTCCATTTTGAAGTTTATCTCTCTCTCTCTCTCTCTCTCTCTCTCTCTGAGTGCAAGAAAACTGAGGAAAACGCTTTCACACTAGAGATCAATGTTACAGAAAACCCTTTTTATTTTTTGCACAAAACGATCCAGGCAAACATACCTAGCTTGCAAACTCTCGGCACGGCCGGAGAAAATTATGATGAGAATGTAAGATCTCAGTTAAAATTCAACAAAAAATGAGGGAAATGGATGCAAAAAACAACAACAATAGAGAGAGAACGCACCTTCTACTGCCCGATGTGGTTTGATGCGAGGAAAGGAAAGGAAAGTGCAGAGCTCCGGTGGCGGCTTCGGCGCAGGGAGGGAGGGAGAGAGAACCCGTGGCGGGAGGGAGGGAGGGAGGGCGAGAGAGAGAAATAGAGCAGCGAGAGAGAGAGGGAGAGGGAGATGGAGAGAACCGATGGCGGCTCCGGCGCAAGAGATCGTCCAGCGGTGGCGTGCTGGTGCGGCGGGAGGGCAGATCGCGGGAGTAGGGCACAGTGCAGAGAGAAATAGAGAGAGAGGGAGACGGAGAGGGAGGGAGAGAGAGATCTGAGGGCGGGTCTGGTGCAGGCGAGCTCCGGCGGGATGGGGAAACTGGGAAAGGGTAAAGGGGAAAGGGGAAAGGGGAAAGGAAAAGGGAAGGAAAGAAATGGGGGAAAGCAGTGGATATACGATGGAGGAATCCAAATTATCACTTGCCCAAATTCATGTGTCGCTTTTCTTTCCTATTTCATGAAAGAAAATAACAATCAAACTTCTTGTGTCACTTTTATTTAGTGGGGAAAAATCATAGATTTGTTTTATGTCTCGCGTTATAGAAAAGTGACCCAACAAACCTCCTCCTCGTTTACTCCTCCTCTAAAGTGACACATCAGACCATACTGTGTCACTTTATTATAAAAGCGACACAAAAGGTCATTTCAAAAGCGAGACTAAAAGTCCTTTTTTTTGTAGTGACGACACGGGGATTTATCATATGATGCTGCAAATATCATTGATGAAGCGTCATTGTCTAAGGAAGCATATCACCATGCAAAATCAGTCCTACAAGACCTTAAAAAAAGGATTCGCGAGATAAACAAAAAAATAGTGATGGCAGAAGATGATCCTAAGAGAAAAAAGAAAAGTGCAAGCCCTACAGAGAGATATCTTCCACCGAAGCAAGCAATTATGAAGGGTCGTCCAAAGAGATTGAAGTCCTCTAAGGAAAAATCCAGGAAGAAAGATCGACTTTGCCGTGGATGTGGCGAGCGTGGGGTTGCACATGACAGACGCAATTGCCCTGGGCTTGACAAGAGGTATCATTCCATTGAATTTTCCCTACTAATGGATTTTCTTAATTTAATATACATTCACATGCTTCTTTTAATCTATTTTGCATGTACTTATTTTAGTAGTGTAGAGAATAACAATGAGCCATTCATTGAAAATGAGGCATTAAAGAGATCTTCTAAGGACGAGGCATTAACACAGTTAGTAGGTATAGATTTTTCCCTTCTTATTAATCGGTCCATGTTTTTAAAATTTTATTACCATAGTAATGGTTTCTTTACATTACTATTATCATACTAATCAATGCTTCTTTGGTGGCAGGATGTATTGATGCTCATGTTGGATCATCTGATACTTGAAGGTGTTTTGGATCATCTCATGTTGGAACATTTTGGACCATCTGATACCTGAAGTTACTCCAGAGATATGATTACCGGCCACCTTCTGCATAGATAATATCTTGAATGAGGCAAAATTTATTGTTTTGAATTAGATTAACTTGACATTAATTAGGGACGAAATAATATTCTGCATCTTCTTTCTGTGCCTATCAGGGTCTACTCAAAAGTTTAGAGGTACAGTACTGTGGTTGCATAGCTCCATTGAAATGAGGTAAATAAAAGACTTAGAACTGTCTGAAAAATACCTTGAAATGTGAATCCTGTTTGGTTTGGTTCTATCACCATCAAATGAAAAGTTTTAGCCAAATGCAATCTAAAAGAACAAACAGTGCCTTGTTCAATCTTAATTTTAATGTCATTTTGAGAGTAATCAGACATGAATTCAAGCTCATAGAGTTCCAACAGTTACAAATAGTTTGCTTATGCTTAGTCATTATTATGTTAATAATTGTCAATTCTGGTGCTTTGCAGGGAAGCAAATTGAATATGATAGGCAACACAGATTTATGAAATTGTATGTGGCAGATCAACACCCCTTGAAGTGGCAGATCAGAAAGCAAATGGGTTCATGTTCCATATGAAATAACTGTTAGAATTTTGTAATTTTTTGGGCTTTTTAATAGGCTACACATATTTCTGAATTTGTATGTGAAGATCTGTGAATTGGTATGTGTAATTACCATTTTGCTATTCCAATCTGCTCATCTTGATGGATAATTTTTTTTCCTTCTCATAAATGATGATATAGAAGTATCAAAGCATGGAGAAAAGCCAATAAATCTGCTCCTAACCTGTAGTAGAAGTCTTTTAAGTTGTTACTTTTAGAAATAAGCAAAGAGGTTGAACGCATTCCTGTTTAGTTATGTTTTTTGTGAGGGCTTGCAACAAACCTAGCTTTGTGTTATACAAATACAAATCGTTAGTAATATTCAGTTCATTTTCAGGTTGAGAAGTTTTCTTTCTCTTCTCCTTGTGTTGTGTGACTCCATGCAGACCCTTGGTGCAATTCTGAGGACCCCTAAATGGGATTCCTAGGTTCCATAGCAGCCTCAAGTGTGACCTGGAGGAATCATTAATGTTGGTGACCGCTGGTTTTGGTTTCCTGGGTGAATTGAATTCTGTGATGTGAGGTCTACCTCTATGGCTGCTAACTATAAATGTGAAATTGTGGATGTGGGTTCTACAAAGGAAAAAAGGAAAAAAAAAAAAAAAGGGTGGTGGTGGTTGGGGGGGGGGGGGGGGGCGGTCATCTGACTAATCAAAACTTTGATTTAAGGTACTTGAAATTTAACCCTAGTGTCTGAATGTTTTAAGATCAATATAAATTGTGCATACATTGTAGATGAATGAAATGAGATCTGATTCGAATTCAAGGAAAGATGAGATGTAGGAGAGAGTTAAACTGATTTCAAGTGGACCATATATTAAAGGTGCCTGTTGATTTTGTCCATTATATCCTTTCTGCAAAAACAGAAGATTGAGCTGGAGACAAAATATAAGCTATGCATGGTCTTATGACCGTTATACCGAGAAATACAAAGCAGCTAGGTGTTTTCTATGTCATCACCTGGCAACTTGGAAGAAGCAGTGGAAGAGACAGATACACCAAAAATCAGAGATATTTTTGTATTTTAAAAGTCTATACAGAGACAATTCACTTACCTAATTTTAAGGGTAAAAGGAATGAATTAAAAACATATATAGTAAACAAAACCCACTGTAATTAAAATCACCCCAAAAAAAATTCATGCTGTTTTAAAATATACATCACACATTTTTCATCATGCAGATCACAATTACAAGACAACTGACAAACACCACTATAGAAAGAAATTTGTTTGATGTTTTCCTTTCTTCAGCAGCATGTCTCATCTCTTCAACTGCAATACATATGTTTTCATTCAGTTTCTTCACCGTCTTCTTCATATCCTCCATAAGTGCTGCTAAATTCTTCTCACAATCAACTTCATCTTTCCGTATGAATCTACCACAACCCTTTTCATCTTTCCAATTGGGACATTTCCAAAACTTCCTATTTGGATTAGTCTTTGTACGAGAGGTGAGACAAATCATCTCTCCACATGAGCATTTTGGCACGTAATCACTGGAAATAGAATACGACGATGACATGCTCTCGACCTATAAAAAAGAGCAGTTTATAAGACTACAAAATAAAAAAAAATTGTTTGCACATGAATGGCTAAACAAAAGAGAGGATGAATGAACTAAAGAAAAATGTACAATCTTGCTTGTCAATTTTAAAGTCAGGTATATGTAAAAATTCTCACAGTGGAGTTCCAATCTCCACATGACCTGCTCTCCATGTCATGCTCTCCATCTCCACATGAACAGTTTGAATTTCTCACAGTGGAGTTTCAATCTTTCAACTGAGGATTTCTCCAAATTTAGAGGATCCAAACTCCATAGTGAGGAGTTGAGCTATTTGTCTTGATCCATCTGTTCATATTTTAAAACTCATCAACTACATTGAAAAATCTCTTTCTAAAAACTAGATCATCAGCAAATAACTAAGCTATTTAAGCCACATTTTCCAGCAAAAACCCCAAAATCCAATCTTCTGGTGGATCAAGAGTGGGCCCCGCCTCTTAAAAGCCAAGGCCAAACATGATTAGAACCGGGGCTTGGGAGTTGGAACAAAGTAGAGAAGTCGATGGAAGTGGACGAAGAAAAGTTCGAAACTTTCTTGAAATGGGCTGCAAATATCGGGATTTTTTATTCCCCCATCCCCTCCAAAAAAGTATAAAATTCAAACTATTATGTCAGGTACAAACAAAAATAAATAAATAAATAAATAAAAGAGGACAGGGAGGAAAGAAGGGATTTTTCCGAATGGAATGGAGGAAATGAATCACCTAATGGTTGAAAAGATCCAGTCCTAACAGTGCTTTGGGTTTCAGCTTTGGCCAAGATAGGGATGGAGAAACCTGGGCTCAGCTTCTCAGCTTCGTTGATGGAG
Source organism: Cinnamomum chago (assembly GCA_038049695.1). Taxonomy (NCBI): domain Eukaryota; kingdom Viridiplantae; phylum Streptophyta; class Magnoliopsida; order Laurales; family Lauraceae; genus Cinnamomum; species Cinnamomum chago. Next base: position 19,777,170 of record CP142458.1, read on the forward strand.
ATGGAGATCTGCATGGGTTCAGCTTCTGTGCCTCGATGGAGATAGAGAGGGGAGAAAAAAACCCATTGTAACAAACAAACTTTTAGATTTCTCCATATTAAACCCCTCAAACACTAGGAGATAGTAAAAAAAAATGAAAGAAGAGTAATAAACGGTCTGAAGCGTTAAACAAGGAGCAAGGAAGAGGCCGATTTGAAACCAAAAGGGTGCCTAGCAACTAGAGATTTTTCGAAAATCTCTCAGAATGTAGATTTGAACCCCCCAAAGGGTAGATTACTGGCATTCATAAAGATGCCCTAAGGGCTTTCTCTTTCAATCTAAAAAACTCCATGCTTCCTCTTCGTTTGAATAGAATGATAATCTGTAGAGAATAAAATTGCAACAAATGAATGAAAAGCCTCTTTTTTGGGGATTCTGTTGAAGAGAGATGAGAAGAAAGAACACATTGCTAGATGAGAAGAATAGAAGAAAGGAGAGAGAGAGAGAGAGCGCGTACCTTCTTCGGAGGAGAGAGAAAACCCTAGAAACAAGTCTTTGCATCGGTCCGAGGGGAAACTCTCTTATCTGCGATATAGATAAAAATGGCGCCCGAGAATCTAGCGATTTTGATGCTGCTGCCACGAGGAACGATGATGGAGAGATGGAGATGGAGAGGAGACGAAGCACAGGGCAAAGAGAGAGTTGGAGAGGAGTGCTTTCGAAAGGGGGAAATGAATCTCTTTGGGCGAGCCCGTGAAAATCAGACCTTGAATGAAAACTGAGGCTGCCGTTGGATCCAATTTGACGATCCAACGACTCATAAGAGACTTCTCATATAATGGGTGAGAACACTTCTCACCTGAATAATTCCCATATATATATATATATATCTTTCAATTCCGTGAGTCCCATCTCCACATGGGCTAACTGTTAGCTCCACAACGACCACAACGAGGAGCATATTGCATTATGTTTGATCATTTTTTCGATCATCCATGAACCATAAAATCTCACCCAAAAAATGGGTAAATCAGTCAATCCAATGGTCAAGTCCATTTGGAAGGGTTCAAACCCAGGGGACCTATAACTATAGGGGTGGGGTAGTGTGGTACAGTTGAATGGACCATCAGGTTGGCACCACTATAGGTGTGCAAAAAATTATCCCATGTGCACGGTTGCATGGTGTGCATGGTATAAGTTTTGTGTGTACATACACCTCATACAAAGCAATCCGTACAATATAGCTTGATGGGCCCACCTAACATCAATCTGATCCGAGTACCACACAAGGACCCCCTTGATAGTCATCAACTCCAAGGTTTGGCACCTATCCAAATGGATGGGCCGTTGGATCGAGGGTCAAGTTCTTTTTCTTTTATAATAAGCCATTAAAATTGTGGGCCACTAATCAAGGGGCTAAATTCATTTGATTCATCCAAAACTTGATATGAGAGTGTCTTCCCATTCCCTCCTGGTCCGGTCATCAATGGGGCCCTAGGTGGGCCCAAGCCCCTTTTTGTACTTCTTTAAAAAAAATGTATGTGGTACATTATCAAGAGGATAAACTTATTGTCTCTACCATTTATGGCACATGTAATAAGTTTAAGGTGACCTTGGAAGGAGTCTGTGTCTTTCATGCTACTCAACGCTCCACTTTTAATGCATGGCCATGTGCTACATGTTTCATGTTAATCTGTGCTATATCCCGTATGAGATATTTATGACTTGAGTCTGTTACTTCCAGCCCAGCCAAGAACTAATTACAAAATTTGCTAGGCCCATCAATAAAATGTAAAATGGCTCAAAATAAATTTCACCTTCTTGATCAGTTTCAGCCAAATTTTACTGCAATGGAGGTTGGGTAGAGTGGTTTAGGACATGAGCATCAAAACAAGGGGTTACTCATTTGGTCGGCAACACTGCCCCTCACTTGTATGATCAGACATCGACCTTGATCTCCACCCACTCCTTGCATGAGTGAGTTCTACACCAAAAACTGACATTAGGAATGGTTTTCAACTGTTCCTAACAACATTTCGAACGGTTACAGCCCGTCCCAAAATATGGTGTTCCAAATAAATTAAAACGGTTTGAACTTGTTCCAAAATCAGAAATTTGGAACGCTCATGTACTGTTCCAAAGTTTAATTTCAGGACGATACTAACCCGTTTCAAGAATGTTCTAGAAACCGTTCCGCTTTATCTTGGAACAATTTCATGACCGTTCCGAAAGCGTTCCAGAACCGTTCCAATTTAGAAGATACTGGAACTGTTTTTTGAACCGTTTCAGTAGTGTTCTTGAATCATTCCAATTCACATAACCATTTAAAACCGTTCTAATTTTATTGGGCAAGGTTCATGACTGTTCCTAATGAAAAAAAAATTAAAATTTTATAGTAGCAATTTTTATTTTTTATTTTTCCACCTAATGCATTTAAAAAAAAAACCCATAAACGATGGCATTCACATCTATACACATTCATAAAAAACAATCACCAATACTCCCAAAATCTAAAATGTATGAATTCAATAGACTAACTTGAACTCAAATATACAATTTATAATATTTGAATATCCATACATGATACATCGACCAGGTATAACCTTTTAACTAAATTCATCCACTTCATTTATAAAAAAAAATAAAAACCAAAGAGTCCATCTCATCGCAACTGTTATGCCTTTAACTTTCTAAGCATATCACTGGCTGAAGAAACATACATGTCTGAGGCAAGTAGAATTTCTTCACTAGCAGGTACACATGTCCGGGGCAAATGTTTGTCCCACAGAGAGCTGCAACTATCCAAGTGAAACTCCAACCATTACAGTCAAGTATACGGCCCCTTGGGTCATCCCCCACATAAGAGCATCACTAAGGGACATAAGATACGCCCCCGGTGCGATTACAACTACCTGAAAAGAAACGAATAAAATCAACAACAAAAAGAAATCTGACTTAAAGCATAGTAGCAGAAGTAGATGATTGACTTGTGTTGATAACAAAAAAGTGCATAACTTCTTGATGAAAGAAAGTTTTAAATGTTCACCATACAAAGCAACAAACAGACTTCAATTAAAACAAAAAACTTTTAAAACAATTTAGCAAAAGCAAAAGCAAACGAACTCTCTCGAGTCCACATCCTCTGTCCGAGCTATCATAGGCTTTCCCTATAACATGTGTCCATTTCACCACTGTTAATCTTAGTATCAAGGACAGCCAACAAATGCATCTTTCTTTTGACAAGTTCCAAGATGTCATAGCTTCTAATCTCATGGTAATTCTGCACCAGAGCATAGCCCCAACACTGATGGCATTCATATAACAGGCACCCAAAGAATCAATTTATCTGTTACAAATTTGAAAGCATGTTTTAAAATCCAAATCATGCAAATGAAAGTGTCTGTACTATAATCCTACTACTCACCATCTATTTATTTGTTTCAACCATTTCAATTTTTCGTTTCTAATTCCCATTTTTGGTGTAGTGAACAGCAGTCAAAGCTCTTCAAAATATAAACCGAAGATCCCAACATAATGCTTTGCAATGGCCACAACATGCTTACTGCAATGAATATTGTTTGATATCAAGCCTTCCCACAAATGATTGAAATGTATTAAAAACATTTAGATGGCTCAACAGGCCCCTACCTATCTTTAACATAAGGTTTACAATGGTCTGCATCTGGAACTTCTCCTACAAACATGAAATAATTGTTCTCATGGACTCCACAACCTTTGGATCTTCACTGTAGCTCTCATAGCATCGACCCCATCTTGGATCTCTACAGGTCTATATATTTCCAACAACAGAAACGGAAATAGATTAAGGATCGGCTTCTTTAGCAAAACTAAATGTGAGTGTGTGAGCCTGGGATGATGATTACTTAAAACTAATAGGTACTTCAAAATGGCATTGTATTTTATGGATTCTCTTGTTCAGAACAGAACTCACCACTGTAGTTGGCACCCATAAAATCCAAAAGATTGCCATGGAAAAATGAAGACATATCTGCACTAATTCTAACAGCCATATCATTTTATCTGCCAATTAGATAAAACGGAAGTGATATAAATCTCAGCAAAGAAACATTGGATTTAAATAAATTAATGCATTTACCTGTGTAAACTTCTGTTGGTATGATGAATAGCATGAAGTGCTGGCCATTCTACTTGGATTAGACCTCCCACAACTCTCAGCAATATAAAAGCATAATCAATAGGGCCAAGCAAGACCTGATATACACCACATAGATGCAACTAACAAATTCAATGCCCCTTTTACCAAATAGAAAACGAAAATAAAAGGAAAAAAGTCCAATGCAAAATAATAAAATACAAACTGATTGTGAAAGAGTCTAGTCTCCAAAACCTCCAAACCTGTGGGGAACAAATAATCCAACATATAGCATCCATGTTAGATATAGAATCCAACCTGTGAGATGCAGTTTTCAATTGTGTAATTTGTGGGCCCAAGCTTCATCAAGCAATGGCATTTATCATTAGCAACTAAAGAGTCCAGCACCCATGTTGGTTTATCAACTGGAAGCATCCCTGTTGAAGGACCGGTTTCAAATTACCAACATCAGCGCTTTAGCTGCATCGTGAAACTACAAGAAAGTTGGCTTTTAGTGGCGACTTTTTTTGCCGCGGTCTAATTTTCGCCACTAAAAACCCACATTTAGCGGCAAGTATTTGATGTTGCCACTGAAGGCATTATAATGCCCATATTTAGTGGCAACTTATATGTTGTAGCTAAATTTCGCCACTAATTCCTTGGCAAGAATTTTTGGCGCCATGGGATTTTGGAGGGAAAGAGATTTAGTGGCAAGTCTTAATTTATCGCCCACTAGTAGAAAATTGACTTTTAGCGGCCGCCACTTGCCGTCGCTAAAAGTCAATTGGCGGTCGCTAATACTCTTTAGCGACCGCCAAGCGACCGCCAAGTGACGGCCGCGAAAACCTCGTCGCTAAAGGTATTAGCGACCGCCAATGGCGGTCGCAAATAAATTTAAAAAAAAAAAATTGGACTTTTAGCGACCGCCATTGCGGTCGCTAATACTACATATAGCGGTCGCTAATGCCTCTTTTTTTTTGAATTTTTTTTTTTTTATTTTTTTTTATTTTTTTAAGTATTAGCGGCCGCCAAAGCGGTCGCTAATACATTATTTTTTTTTTAAATTTTTATTATTTTTTTAATTTTTGAAACTATTAGCGACGGCTAAAGTACTTTTAGCGACCGCCACTGGCGGCCGCTAAAGATTTTAAAAAAAATAAAATAAAATTTCCGTATTTTCTCAAATTTTCCCTTTTTTTATACATGTACCTGTACCTGTACCTGAGTATATACAACTACAGCCATCAATTAAAATTACAAATAACAAAGCCTAAATATATACAATTACTACCATCAATTAAAATTACAAATAAAAAAAGAAAGTCTTATATTAATTGCATTCAAAACATTACAAAAGTTTCAATAAAATATATCCATTACAATTACAGGAAAATGATTGGAGAAGACATGAGAATAATACAACTGTACTACAACAGCTGAAGTTGCACAGGCTCAAGATATTCCTATGCATCATTTTCAGAATACCCGCTCTCTTCCTCTTCACTCTCCATCATGTTTGTTATGGCATTTTCAATAAGTCTTCTAATCTCAGCCTTCCGATGGGACAAACTAGTGTTGAAGTGAGCCTCTGCAATAGGAAGAGAAAATAGTGTTACTTTTCAAACAGAAACAGCCACAAATACAGAAGCAGTATACAAGAAATGCCCAAGTATTCCAGACTGAAGTGCTTGGTTCTGAGCAAATGAATGAAAAATGGGAAGCCTTAATTTGTTAACAAGCGTCTAGGGCCATTCAACTAGGAAGGTGGGACTTGAATCCACATTAACAAATCACATCTCCCCTATGCTGCAATATTTTTGGAAGTAAGACTGGTAGTACACTGAATGTTAGATAACAATATGGTTGGTTATTGAACACCAGCACTCAGGAAGCATTGAAAAAAAATGGTCAGCAAAATTTCTAAAAACAGAGAGAAATATAACATTTTGAGCAGATTTTATATATTGACCATTAGCAATGATATCCATTGCCATGAGAACATTTAATGCATCATACACTCGTCGCCGTATGTTCTTTTCATCAAACTATAGATGAGAGTAAAAGGTATCACTAGACGCTACTACCTTAATGACAAATCTGTAATGAAATATGGGAATTGCAATGTTATTATCTAAAAATGTTTTGGCTTGAGTCAAACCTCATTCAGAGGTACAGGATTAACATCTGGGGCTGCTAACTCTGCAATGATCTCATCTGCAACCTGAAACCAAAGACCATGCATGCACATACATAACTTTTCATGAGGATTCGCATAAAACAAACTGAACTCGTTTCCCATCTACTAACATCAGCATTATTAAACTGGGACCAACACTCACAGCCTTTCCATGCTCGAGTATGATACTAGTCACATTTGCCTTGTAAAGAATTTCACTGCCCTTATCAACTAAGCCTTTTGCCAAAGCCTTCGCGATTCCACCAACAGGGTAGTTGATCCCTCCAAAATGACGGTCACATAGAACCTAGTGCCAACAAGTTATCATATGAGACGATGAGGGAATAACAAATAAAAGACAGGCTCGAAGCTAATGAAAGTGTAACAATCAAGAGAACACCATGAGAAAATTTTACCATGCTTGCATTGATCATTGGTGTCTGCAAAGCATTGACTATGCTCACTATAAAACACTGCAGATACACAATGACTTCAATTTTGTTACTTAGGTCCCTCAGGCGACCTGGTTCCAGAAGCAATAGAAAAAATCACAAGTACTAAACAAAGTAAAGTTTTCAATATGCACATCATAGAAAGAAACTGAAACACTAAATAGAATCAGGGCCCAGTTTGTCACTTGTTTGTTGATGCAGCAACCTGTATAGGGCACCACAACAATTGCAAATCTTGATCTATCTAATAAGAAATAACATTTCTAATGCCATGATATTGCAAAATCTCATTAAATCAGTAGGATATTATATAATGTAAGGTTAACTGAGGACAACTGTACCGTGGGAAGCAAATTCTTGCCGATTCTTTCTTGCTTTTGTGGCCATAGTGCAACATATATAATGACTAGAAATTACCACCACAAAAAGTACACTTCTTTTTGGTTAAGGGAATGTTTTTAATAGATTATCATTCACCAAATAGTAACAAACTGCAACCTGGAAAAAAAACATCTACTGACCTGCTCACTATGACCTTGTGGGAAGTAGACTACGCGGCTTCCAATGGCAGGCAAAGATACAAGAGGGCCAGCACATGCATGCCAAAGCTCAGAATTCAGGCACCGCTTTTCTCCTGTATAATGTTTCATAGTAAGGGCAAGACTTAGATGCAAGAACCTCAGTATGTACCAAGATGTGTTTCCACTATAAAATACGACAAGTGAACATTATTGTGCATCAACAACCAATGAGGTTTAAAAAAAGGTAGATAATTGCATTGTCAGTGTTTGAATTCAAACGTTGAATCTACAAATCCCAGCCAACTGATACTAACCACCCAAGTCTAATTCTTTAATAAATTTTCTCCTTAATGGGTAGTATTTGCCACTTTTCTTTGCATTTCAACACTTAAAAATCATTACATAACCTTGGAAAAGAAATAATGGCAGAAAAAAGTATTGTTGCAAAAAAAAAAAAAAAAAATCATCATCATACTGATAATAGCTATGGTGAGTCAGCTGACCTTTCATACTTTTGCCGCTGCTGAAACCAAGAAGGGCTTGACCCATTCTTTGAAATGAAATATCAACCTCGGAGAAAGAAAACCGATGTGAAGAAATCTGATTCTCAACCACAAAAGTTCAAATGCATACACATTGAACACATCCTAACAAGAGGATAGAAAGGTTTGCTACACCCATAAACCTCTAGTATTGAAACTGCAGACAAAATGCATTTATTTATTCACAAAAAAAAAAGGTTTGCATACCTCTCAGGCGAGTTCATAATCTCATAATAAAACACTGAGAAGTTCAATGCCAATCCCAATCGGATTAGATGCATAGGAGAAAGCTCTCCCTCTGCTGTGGTGGAAGCTTTCTGCAGATGATGCATGTAAACATATTCAGAACCAACTGTAGAGGCTGGAAAACAACATTATTCCGTATATACCAAGGAAATTGACATAAAGGAGTAAGGTGGAGAGAATGGATATCCCAAGTCAAAATTTCAACACAATAAGAATTAAAAAAAAAAAAAAAAAAACCACATAATAACCATATGATTCACTCATATGAACCATGTGCATCAATGCCAGCACAGAATCCCATTTATTAATCATCAACAGACATAATGACAATATTTTTCTCATAAACCTACAATGGAAAAAAAGAATGCAAGAACATGTGCCAAAGAAATTGGGAACTTAATTCAGGCATCCAGCTGATATGAGGCATCCTCAGACTTCCAATCCTATATACTGCATCCAAACCATTGATTTTGAGTCAATTTGGTGGACCCATATTGTTTTTTCATTAACAGAGCTTGTGGTCTGCAAAATCCCAAAAAGACAGGCCATTATTTATCCCTAAATGCAATTTCACCAACAAAAAAGTTACAGAGCAGTAAAAAAACAAAAATATCAAACTTCTCTAAGATCTCCAACAGCAAAATCTCAAATGCAGCATAACCAACGATTCCTTCCATTAAAAACCCAAACCCAGCCTTCAAAAACAACGCCACCACCGACCAAAACAATAGAAACAAAGCAGAAACCGATGTTTCATCAAAACATCAGAAACCCATCTCCGAATAAACAAAAAGGTAGTGAAAAGAAGAGTCTCATCGCACATTTTCCAGATTCAAGTGAGAGAAAGAACTCAAAACAGAGCATTTCCATGATCGAAACCAGTTCGAAATTCAATCAATAGAACATGAAAAGGTTCTAACCTAAATAAAAAAGAGTGGAAGGTTGAATTGAAAGTGATGAAAATGGAAGAATCACATCCAACTTTTCCAAATTCACGTGATTGAGTGAGAGAGAACTACGAACAAAACTTTCCAAGATCCAAACAGTTTGAATTGAAATCAAGAGAAGATGAAAAGTTCTAATCTTTAATAAAAAAAAAAGAGGGGAAAGTTGAAATGAAAGTGATGAAAATGGAAAAGATTGAATTTTTTACATTCCTTTCTTGGTTTTTACTTTACCTGAAAAGCAGAAGTGGCGACTCCAAACACAAAGTTTGGGGGAAAATCTCTTCTGGAAACCTGTTTGGGGATTTCTTCTCCTGGATTCCTGGTATTCTCCATGGATGATGAGGAAAATCAGTTGCTGTGGTAGTTGCCGAATGTGGCAGTTGTGGCGGTGGCACTTATAGAGTGGAAGGAAGTTTGCAAATGCACAGGCGGGAAAGAGAGGCGGTGGCGTGGCTGGTGCGGCTCCGGCGGGACAGTGCAGAGCGCGAGAGAGAGAAATAGAGAGGGAGAGGGAGAGAACCCCGATGGTGATGGGCTTCGGCGGGGGCGGGGCTAGTGCGGCGGGACAGGGTAGGGAACGGGAGGAAGGAAAACCAGCGTGGGAGGAAGAAAAAATAGGAGGAAGAAAAGAGGGTTTAGGAAGGACAACCAGCGCGGGCGCGGGAGGAAGAAGAAAAAGGGGTTTAGGAAGGAAACGTGGGTGGGAGGAAGAAAAACCGCGCTGGTTTCACATTAGGCGCGGGCGCGGGAGGAAGAAAAAGTAGAAGAAAAAGTGGGTGGGAGGCGTGAAACGTTTAGCGACCGCTGTTGCGGCCGCCATAGGCGGTCGCTAATTCATCTTTTGCGACCGCCACTGACGGCCGCCCGCGTTTTGGCTCCGCAGAAAGCTAAATTTCTAGTAGTGGCCACTAATGGTGTACGGTTTTAGTGACAACTTTTTATGATCGCCACTAATTTCTTAGATTCTTACATTTAGCTGCAGTATATTTTTTGCCACTGTATGTTCTATTTTTTGTGGCTAGTTTATATTGCCACTAAAGATATATCACAAGAAAATTGACTTTTAATGGCAACACTTTTTTCCATAATTTAATTTTTGCCACTAAAAACTCACCTTTAGTGGCGAAGCTGAATGTTGACACTAAAAGTATTATGTGATCACATTTACTGAAAACTTATATGTTGTAGTTAAAGGTCATTTTGGAGGGGAAGGAGATTTAGTGGCGAGGTTTTTTTTTTTTTTTTTTTTGTGCCACTAATGGTCTAGGAGTTTAGTGGTAACTTTTTATTTTCGTGGCTAAATGCATAGTTGTCGTGCTTTCGCCACCTTTTGCGGCGACTTTCTATTGCCACTAAAAATATATTATATATATCACTACAACAATCTGCAGTTTTGCCGGCGCAATCATTAAATGTCGGGGAAAGTACAACTTTTACCGGCGAAATAGCTTCTTTCGCCGGGAAAAGATAGGGTTTTCCCGGCGACATATTTTCGCCGACAAAGGGTATTGCGTTAGTGGCGAATTATTATTTTGGCCGGCAAAGAGTAATGTTTTTCTGGTGACAAATCAGTGCCGCCGGAAAAAGCTAGATTTCTTGCCGGCGAGATACCTAGATCGCCGGCATAGTACACCCTCCAAATTTATCACCGTTGTTTAACTTTTGCTGGCGCTTGAATTTCGCCGGAGAAGTAATTTTTTCCCCTTTACTGTCGCTTTAAAAAGTAAGTGGAGGCTTTCTTCCCTAAAATTTCCTTTTCCATTTCCTGCGCCCGCGCCTGCTCCATGGCTATTTCCAGTGCCCCCTCTTTCTCTAAATCGTTTTTGAAGCTCTGCCAGCCCCCCCTTTCCATTTCCAGCGGCGTGCATCTCTCTCTCTCTTTTCCTACTGATCCCGTTCTGGTGCATTTGATTCCCTCCACCAGCGTTGACGCGTCGCAGCTTGCTGCCGCTCGAGAAGATGCCCCCCTCGAGATCTGGCTCGTCTCTCCCGACTCCGTCGTTCTAGTGCGTTTGATTTCCTCCACCGCATTGGAGCTCACCGCCTCTCGAGAAGATTGCCCTGCTCCAAATCCAACCCATCTGGCCGTCTATTCTCATCTAGCATCAATGGTTTGATTTCAGAGTGAGATCTTTTCTCCTTGAAGCAAAAGGTATGTATTCAAATGCCCCTTAGATCACAATCGATTTCTAGTTTTTTTTTTTGAGAGGTCTGATTTACAGATATTTTTTCTGTAATTACTACTCTGGTTCTGTTGGTCTGGGGTATTTTTGGTATTACTATGACCATGTTGATCAGATGGAAGGAGCTGCCTTGTTGAAAGAACTGAACTCCATAGTTTATGGGCATCAATCCTTATATTACAAAGAGGTACGTACTAACTGTATGTGGTGATGCACTTTTTTTATAGATAAAGTGACAAACCCACAACCTCATGGTTGCAACAATGTGTACCTTCCAAATGTGTCGTGGGCACTTTTCAAAAATTTATTCTTTCTTCTTACAACCACCATGATGATTGATGCATGGTGACAAAATTGATTGCAATCAGATATTTTGTTTTTCTATTATTGATGTTTTGTTGCAGGAAAGTTTGACATTTCTACTATTTCAATTTCTACTATTTCAAATGCATTCTTCTAGATGAGCAAAGTACCTGTGACAAAAAAAAAATTGGGTTTTGACAGTCCATGGACTCTGACAATACACTTTCTTGAAGTTTATTATGCAAATGACATATTCTAACTGGAGAGTCAGAGAATCTAACATTATTTATAGTGTCCCATTATATCTCTCAATATATAAGCCAAGAACACTGGTGTTAAATTAACTTTGCTCAAAACCTATTTCATGGGTTCGCTTAACCACATTCTGCTCCAATGTTCGATGCTAACACTCATAACCTTACTTATGTAACTTGGAATCTGTTTAGATTTGTTAGCCTTGAAGATTCTGATTTTTTGAGGGGCCAAAATTCTTGTGGCTCGCAATGCTACATAGGAAGCCCACCCACTATTTTGTGGGGTTTCTTATAAAAAAATGATACTTAGTTGGATTAAATATGATGTTTATCACACAAAAAAAATTCACTTCATAGTGTTTTTGCTTGTGTACGTTATAGTAATGCAAGTTTTACTCAATTTTGAGGAGTTCAACACTTAGAATTTTGCAAATATTTAGCTTACTGATAAAGAGAGCCAAATGTACTGTCACTAATAATCCGCTTTTTTTTTTATTTCATGTTTACCAAGGGCTGATGAAGCACTTCATGTATTATTATCAAAATAACTTGCGTCTCTGAGTAGAAGGTTTGCAACAGATATCGGATGCACTCAAAATTCTTGATGGAGCTGATGTTGACAATCTAGAAGCCTCCTCAGATGTGTATGTTTTCTCTGCACATTGATCTTATTGGACTGTGTTCTTTGACCTTCCATTCTCAGACCTGTTATTCCTCACTCTCATCATTAATTTGGCCAATTTCAGTTGCATGCCCAATTCATAAAGTACTAAAATCCCATATTTCTATTTCTATACAGAGTCGAAAATTTACTCTTTGAGAGCTGTGTCCAAAAAATTAGCAGGAAAACCAGGAGAATGGAACGGTGAGTTATTTTCATATGTTACTGCGACAATCCATTTGTTTAGTTGGTTCTTCATTGCCCAAGAAGATGAACCACCTGGAGTTTCATTTGACTATTAAAGATTTTCTACTACTACTGTTGTCGTGTATGTGTGTGTCATTAATTTGCATAATGAATGATCAAGTAACAGGAAACTTCTATTAAAAAAAAGTAACAGGAAACTTCAAATTTTGAAAAATAGAATAAAATAGAATGTAGCATACTAGCATCCACATCTCTATACTGTACATACTGCATACATAGTAGGCAAAAGTTAGGTTGACTCTTTTCGGGGTTGACTTATGAAGTAGCTCAACTCCGCTCATTCATCTTTGGTGTTTGTTTATTATCAAGTAGAAATAAAACAGTGTTTTTCAGTGTTGTTCCTTAGAACCTCCCAATTTTCCATGCCAAATGTTTAATTCTTATGTTGGTCTAGTGGGGAATTACTTAACCATCTCCTTCTCCATTGCCCCTTTACTAACTTCAGTTGGATTGCATTTCTTAATCTAATCTCCATATCTTGGATTGTGAAGGAGTCCTTTAGGTCCCTCATACAATGTTGGGGATTGGGCCCATTTAAAAATAGAAGTAAAATTTTGTGGAGAATGGTGCCGCTTGCTATTTTGGGGAACTCGGAAGGAGAGGAATAGAATGATCTTCGAAGGTAGAGGCTCATGGTATGTGGTCTATGCGAGAATCAAGTTTTTGCTTTTGGTTTGGAGAATCCAAGCTAAATAATTCCAAGGCATTTTGGTGTCAAATTCACTTAGAAACTGGCTGGCCTCAATTGGCAGTCCATCTTCACTATCCAAAGTTTCCTTCAATGTGGATGGAACCCATTCCTCTTGGGGTTTTAGATTAATTGTAGATGGTAGCTCCCAAGGTCTAGTAGCGCAGAATCAGTGCCAGCAAAGAGGGACTCAAATTAGTTTCATCTCATTTCCTTGCTCCAATTGTGGAAGGTGTCTAGCATAATGCTGTCTTGTCGCTAACTAGCAAGGTGGAGGGTCCTTGGAGATCCTACTATAATCTTTGAACGAAATTAAGGGGCTAGCTTGCTCTGCGTCATTCAATTATTAAGAGAAAGGAGGATGGATGTGTTAGCAAAAATGTATGGAGAAAGATAGGGCCTTATTGTTGCTAGTGGCCCAATTGTTTAATTGCTTGTATGATTTGTACCATCACCTTAAGGGGATGCCCATGATTGTACATTCTTTTCACTTAATACAATTTCAATTGTCCCTCTTTCTAAAAGTAAAAAAAAAAAAAAAAAAAGGAATTACGACTGTTGAAGCTTGTTGTTAGACACTATTAATAATAATTTGGCATTTTGTCACCCTATACTCCATTATATATCATTGCACATTACAACAAAACTGAGTTGATGAGCTCAAACTTGTGATCAAGTTTAAGCTTGATCTATGTTCCAAATAAGGTATTTGATTATTGAAATGACCCAAACTTGAGTTCACTTATGCTCTGCTTGTATTTTATTCAAGCCAAGCTCAGTTTCAGCTCTAACTTGATTAATTGCTTCTGATCCAAGCTTGAGCTTGATAATGTGAGTGAGCTTGCAATTTGGGTGCGAGCTCAAATTGAGCATTTGGTTCATTGACATCCTTGTTTGTAAATGCGAAACTTTATATTTATGCACTCCTAAATGCTAGTCATCATTTATCCTCATCATCAAAGCCTTGTCCCAACTATGTACTAAATGCCAAGTTTAAGTAGCATTAGCATGATTATTTGCTTTATGTTCTTTGTAGGGGAGCATTTATGGCCTCGTTCTTATGGCCAGACAGATGGTCCATCCTTAACTGATTTACACAATATGCATCCTGCAGATGTCAATGGTAAGATGGTTCTATTATCTATTCTTGAATGATAACAACGAAAATTTTGAGTGGCTTCTGCTGAACAACGATCATTTGTTTTATTTTATTTTCTTCTATTTATGCAACAGAGACACTCCATTCTGTTTATTCTTTTTCTTTGAAAGTGTTTGATGCATATTTACATGGCTGATGGGAAAAGAATAGCCCTTACTTCATCTTCTGTTTGTACTTTAGTAATATTTACACCTTACAAGAAAAAAAGAACTTTTTGATTTTTTTTGTGATATTTATTATAAATTATCATTGTGATTTTTATTACCTCTACCTGTGTAAATTTTCTTTTGTTTATAAACAACATTCTATTCAGCAGAATATTTTCAATATCATTACCTATTATCTTAAGCAACATGCTAGTTTCCAGGATCTCATATCTGATATTTGTTGAAGGATCTCAAATCTGACAAATCATATCTGGTTTTGACAGTGTAATGCTTGTCCATCTCCAAAGTTGTATTTGTTGCAAATTATATTTATATTGTGCTTGTAAAAACAAGTTTCCTGCAATTACATGGTTATTGATTGTAGACAGAACTTTCTTGCAGTAAACTCATCAAGGGGGGACAAATATTATGGAGAGTGCTCATCTCACTCAACAGACTGCTTGAAGCCAGCAAGCCATGAAGCCGCTTCTGACACTGAAATAGATAGGAAGAGATGGGCACCACCCTTACAGGTTCAAATTACAGTCTTGCTGCAACTTCTTGTAGGATGTGACGTGATGGATCCCTACATCCCTATAGGAAATTGAAGTTGCACTGGGATTTTCTTTTTTCAAGAACATTAGGATTTATTTGGGTCTTTGAAATCACATTTGGGTCCTAAATTAGGCCATCTTTGACAGGGTCCTAGGATTTCCTGAGAAAGAGGTTTTATGAAAGGAGCAAGAGTGAAGGTAAACGTTGAAGATAAACAAGGAACATGCATCGGCCATGCATGCTTAATAGAGACTTAAAAAGACAGGGAACTAGGTTCTTCAATTGTTAGTATTTGTGATGTTGTTGAAGCCATGAATGTAATAATCATCAAACAAGTAAGGTACTTGAAATGCCATGAGATTGCTTAGAGCAGTTGTGGTTAGCTAAATAAAATTAGTGGGTTTTTGCACTGGAACAAAATGTATTCCAGTTGTGCCCTCCAGGGAAGCTTGCATCAACAAACCAGGCCTCATTCATTTATATTTATATTTTTTATTTTTCATTTTAACTTCCTTTTAGCTCTATATTATGCTTTTATAATTCATAAAAGAAATCCATTTTGTATGACTTTCAGGTTAGCGGTGATATAGCAAGGTCATTGATGTACATGGCTATCCGCTATGGGTTCTATCAACCTGGTGGTAGCCCCCACCTACAACTCTCTAATTCACCAGGCATTGGCACGTTGTAAAAACTTTGAAACAGTATATGTAAGTCATTATTTTAAGCAATTTGCAAAAGTTTATCTTCGCCATGGGTTAAAGTGAATAATAATGAAGGATCAAGAGTGAGATCTATGAATAAATAAACAAAAAGCAGATATATTCCACCCTCTGATAGGAATGGATTACTCACCTTCACCCTATGAAAATGAATCCCAGGAGTTTGATGTTCCCTTGCGAATCTCCGCCCTTGACCTTTCAAGTCTTCACCCATTTGAAGTGCAGGTTCTTCTGTTATGCTATATCAAGCCCCCCTGGGCAGTGCTTTTGTTCAGTTCCTTTAGCCCGGTGTTTTTTTATTATTTCAGTTCCAGTTGTCGTAGCCTCCTGCTCGGTTCAGCTCAATTCAGCTGCTGGGATCTTCTCAGCTGCCTTGCCATCTTCTCTTCAGTCCAGTGCTGGAATTGGTGGCTTCTCTTTCCTTCTGCTCTCTTCAGCTAGGGACCTTCTCTTTCCTAAGCTTCGTCCTGCTATGATAGTGGTGGCTTCTTCTCTGTTCTGTTGTTTCTTCTGCTCTGTTTTGCTGCTCTGTTCAGCTAGGGAGCTTCTTCTGTCCAGTGATTATTGTGCTGCAGCTGGTCTCAGTTGCTTAAGTATTGCCTCTTGGAGTAAAGTTTTCCTTCTCCTTTCTATTTTGATTTTCCTGTATGAAGATGTACACAATGTAGTGTTCTTTATGCACACACTGTAGTGTTCTTTAAGTACCACCATAAGAAGGGGAGGGAAAACCCTGTTTACAAAAAGAAGGTTTTTTCGTTATTAGTTTGTTGTTCTCCATTTTGCCTTATCCCAACTGTCTCCACTCTCATTTGGGTAATTCACTTATAAAGTGAATTGAACTAACACTCAATCTAAGAGAAATAAAAAGAGGACGGGTCATTTCAAAAAATATCAAATTTAAAAAATAACCTCTTCTATTTCTAAAAGTAGGTCAGAAACAATTCTCTCATTCCACTAAATGAAAAAAAATCCCTCTAATTTCTACAAAAAAAGTAAAATAGATTTATTCTCAAACCATTAAATGAAAAAAAATGCATTGCATTTTGAATTGACACCCTCTACTTTTAATCTCTCTTGAATTGATCATTTCACTTCAATTCACTCAACAAGTGAATCATCCAAACAAGTTAGGAGTTGAAATCTATTGGTTGACAATTGAAACCGCTTAATTTAAAAATGTCTCTTGACTACTTCCATGCAGTGACGGAAATAGGAATTTCTCTTAGAGTTGGCAATGATAGTCGATTAATCTTCTCAATAAAATAAATTAGCATAAAGTAAGAAACTTGACTCAAGAAATTAAAAAAAAAAAAACCACTAGTATGTTAACATAATCTCAAAAATTGTAATTATGTGTTCCACTTGGTGTTACCCATGCACTAATTATTGGGTCATACCGGAAAATGATAAATGAGATAGAATTTTTTTTTCTTTCCACATTTTTACTGCTTTCCACACTCTACAACATTCAACAATCGGTACATAAGTCAGTAGAAGAATTTTAAAATTCATATTTTAGCATATTTAAATGAGGGTACATGATTAAAGTTATAAAAGGATTAAGTCATTCTTTTGGAAATCATAATATGTATAGGATTGATGTGTTGGAAAATAGGTGGGCCATTCAGATAGGTTTCAAAAACTTTTGACCCACTTGATGCAGGGATCAACTATCTAGAAGGCAACAAACCCAATCCAGGATGCAATCCCTCAAACTCATAAACCATATACAGCATCATAACCTATCCAGAAGATCGAAAATAGCACATAAACACGCAACCACGAAATGTACAGCATACAAGGATGTAGATATACCTTTGGAGCTTTGTTGTGCTCTAATGGAGAATTTGAGTTCTTTCCTTTGATGATGAACACCTTCACTATCCAATTCAGAATCTCCAACACCTTTTGATCTTCCGCGCTATGACCCGTATCAGATTCTGTTTTCTCAAGAAGATGGTGGAATCTTCAAGAGAAAAACCCTAGAGGAAACTAGAAGAGAAACTAGAAGAGGGAGAGGAAGATAGATGTGCAACTTTTGTACAATTGAATGGACTGGGCGTGAATCACTATTATGGTTAAGTGTTGGACGTCCAAGCCCCTTTTCCTCTTTTATAGCACTTAAGCAACCTCCTCTATTTGAAATAGAAGTCTTACTTCCACAACAATTAGTTGCTTACTAAATCACTATAAGAAGTCTTACTTCAAATATGATTAGTAACTTTCTCTTTTTCTAATTAAAATAGAAGTCTCACTTCCATTAATAATTAGTAACTTATTATTACCACTATTGGAAGTCTCACTTCAAATAGAAATAGTAACTTTTTATTTCCTTTTAGAGTTCTACTATAATTAGTATCTTTCTAATATCTTGGGCTAGCGTGGGGACCACTAGGGATTCCTTAGAAAGCTGGCACCAATTGGGACACGCGACCCCACATCTCATGTGCCATCCGGGCCCACGGTTAATTGCAAATAACTCCACTATATAAATGCAATTGCACTCCAGTCTTAGGAATATATTACAATGAAGACCCTAAACTTCTCAATTACCACAAGTAGGCCCCTCCATCTATATCTATGGATCAATTGGACCTGTCTACCAAATTAGATCCATATCTTATTATCCTTGAGCCCCAATTAATTATAATGATCATTTGGTACCGATCCAATTAACTCTTAATCGGAATGAGTGCGTACTTACCAATGATAAATCCATTAATTGGCACAAGGGGATATTAAAGATAGATTCCATCTTGACCATTGAATGTTCCCACAGCTCTACTACCATGTGCCCAAATCACCGAGGTGTTGACCTACAATTGGCCTCACTCATTGGTGACTCAAAGCAATTGAATAGATAGAAAATTGAGTTCATTAATGTCTCAGGATTATGAGCCTATTGCTAGGGAATTATGAGAGCAGACCTGAAAGTAAAGACAATGTCTATAAGGTGCTTCTCATGGTCCTTCAATACATGCAATGTACCAGCACCATGATCTAGAATCTTACATTCCGATGATCGAGACAAATCACACTATCTCATAGTGATCAAAGCGCTGCAACCTTGTCAGATGAGATGTCTAATCTCATCACTGGTTGTGAAGATTTTTAAGTATAAGATTTGCAATACATATCTCCTGTATGTGAATCTCATCCATACACATGTAGTACATCTAGTATACTTGTGCACTCCGGTTCATCTTATGAACCATTATGTCATTTGTATTGGTTATGTACAAGTATATAATTAAACACCATTCATCTCATGAAAGGGAAATCATGATTGTATTGATAAATAAAGAAATGAATCAATTTATTACATCATATACTTGGTATTGAGACCATCAAAACTAACAATCTCCCACTTGGGCTCAATGCCAATCAGGATTGCATCTCATGCCCATCCCGTCTACATGCTGCTCAAAGACTTTGGTGGTCAAAGGCTTAGTAAAAGGATCTGCTAGATTATCCGCAGAGGCTATCTTGTTGATAGCAATATCACCTCTCTGACCAAGTGATACTTCCTCTGTACGTGCTTTTGACTTTTATGGCTCCTGGGTTCCTTGGACTGAGCGGCTGTCCCGCTGCTGTCACAGTAAACTGTGAGCGACTGTCGTGCCAATGGTAGCACTCCAAGTTCCAAAAGGAATCTTTTAAGCCATACTGCTTCCTTAGCTGCTTCACAAGCCGCTACATATTCAGCCTCAGAAATGGAATCAGCGGTACATTCCTGTTTAATACTCCTCCAGCTGATAGCTCCTCCGCCAAGCATAAACACATAACCAGAGGTGGATTTCCTGGAATCCTTATCTGACATAAAGTCAGAATCTGTGTACCCGACTGGAATCAGTTCATCACTGTCGTAAATCAACATGTAATCTCTAGTTCTTCTCAAGTACTTGAGGATACATTTTACAGCAGTCCAATGATCAGGACCTGGGTTAGACTGATATCTGCTGACTAAGCCCACTGCATGACAGATATCCGGTCTAGTACATAGCATAGCATACATGAGGCTACCAACAGCCGAAGCGTAAGGAATTGCTCTCATTTGCTCATTTTCCTCCGGGGTCTTGGGACCCTGATCCTTGGAAAGGTACACTCCATGCCTAAAAGGTGTGATACCCTTCTTGGAGTCCTGCATAACAAACCTTACCAGTACCTTATCTATGTAAGCAGCTTAAGATAAGCCAATCATCCTATTTTTCCGGTCTCGATGGAGTTTGATCCCTAAGATGTAACTAGCTTCTCCCAAGTCCTTCATATCAAAAGTCTTTGCCAACCAAACTTTTACCGTTGAGAACATTCCTATATCTTTCCCAAGGAGAAGGATGCCGTCGACATATAAAACCAGAAAAACTACCTTGTCACCTTCATTTTTCATGTACACACATGACTCATCCGAATGTTGACTAAAACCAAATGATTTAATTGCCCGGTCAAAACGGATGTTCCAGCTTCGGGATGCCTGCTTCAGTCCATAAATGGACTTCTGCAGCTTGCAAACTCTTTACTTTTGGTTACTTGCTATAAAACCGTCTGGTTGCATCATAAAGATGTCTTCCTCAAGATGGCCATTGAGAAACGCCGTGTTGACATCCATTTGCCAAATCTCGTAATCGAGATGAGCCGCTATGTATAAGAGTATCCGGATGGACTTGAACATGGCTACCGGCGAGAAGGTTTCCTCATAATCGATACCCTCTTTCGCAACAAGCCTGGCCTTAAAGGTCTCAACTCTTTCATTTGGTCCTCTCTTTCTCTTCTAGACCCACTTGCACCCAATAGGTTTGATATTGGCAGGCAAGTCCACAAGTGTCCAGACCTGTTTAGAGTACATAGACTCCATTTCAACTTTCATAACATCTTGCCAATGTCCCGAATCTATGTCATTAATTGCTTCATCACAGTTATAGGGGAATCTATGTCATTAATTGCTTCATCATAGTTACAGGGATCCTGTTCCACTTCTTCCGGGATTGCATCATAAGACTCTCCCAAGAACGAGAACCTATCAGCGGGCCTGATTATTCTCCCACTACGACGAGGCACTGGTGTAACTACTGGGTCTGGTAGGGGCAGTTCTTCCCCAAGTTCAGTCATACTTGGATTTGGAATTAATTGTTCTTGAATCTCTTCCAAGATCACCTTTTCTAAAGATTTCCGGTCCATCATATAATCTTCCTCCAGAAAAACCGCATTGGTGCTTACCATTACTTTCTGCTCTTTGGGATTATAGAATAACCAACTTTTAGTTCCTTTAGGATATCCTACAAACGTGCATACTTCCGACTTCGTTTCTAATTTATCCGACTTTACCTTTAGCACGTGTGCCGGACAACCCCAAATGTGTAAATGTTGTAGACTAGGCTTTCGCCCAGACCATAACTCCCGGGGAGTCTTAGGTACAGACTTAGATGGTACGATATGTACATCACAGTATCCAAGGCATATCCCCAAAAGGATATAGGTAATCCTGAGAAACTCAACATAGATCTAATCATATCTAAAAGAGTCTGGTTCCTTCTTTCTGCTACTCCATTCTGTTGAGGCATACCAGGAGCAGACAACTGGGATAGAATCCCATTTTCTGATAAGTATCCCCTAAAATCACTAGAGAGATATTCCCCTCCTCGATCTGATTGAAGAGTCTTGATACTTTTACCTAATTGCTTTTCTGCTTCCGCTCGAAACTCTTTGAACTTTTCAAAAGCCTCGGGCTTGCGGTGCATAAGGTATATGTATCCATATCTTGAGTAGTCATCTGTGAAAGTGATGAAGTACTCATATCCTCCTCTGGCTCTGACATTAATGGGTCCACACACATCAGTATGCACTAATTCCAATAAATCTTTGGCCCTATTGCCCTTTGATGAAAAGGGTCTTTTGGTCATTTTGCCTTCCAGACAGGACTCACAGACAAGCATTGGTTCTACAACCAATGAAGGCAAGATATCATCTTTCACTAGCGTGTCAATCCTATTTAGGTTTATATGACCTAGCCTCAAGTGCCAAAGTTTTGTTGGATTAGATGAAGGTGACCTTCTCTTTAATGATAGCCTATTAATTATTTCGGTATCATGTATCTCATACATTGTAGGAGTTAACAGATAAAGCCCATTGGTTACCTTGCCAGAACATATAAAAGTACCGTTCCTCTTTATGACAACTTCAGTACCAAAAGTAATAAAGCCCATTGGTTACCTTGCCAGAACATATAAAAGTACCGTTCCTCTTTATGACAACTTCAGTACCAAAAGTAATAGAATAACTTTTATTCACCAAACTAGAAACTGAAATTAAATTCCGCCTTAAAGACGGTACATATAGAGTATCTGACAAAACCAACTTATTATCTTGAAAACATAAAGTAATAACTCCTACTAAGACCGTATCCGCCTTTGCATCAGATCCTAGGTTGATAATGATTTCGACGTCACTGAGTCTCCTGGTTTCCCTGAACCCCTGCAACGAATTACATATGTGATTAGTTGCCTCGGAGTCCACACACCAAGATTCTGAAGTACCAGTCGCAAAACTAACTTCAGAAACAAGTGACTCAATCATACCTGAAGTCTTCTTCTTGGACAGATAATCTGGACAATTTCTTTTCCAATGTCCTGTCATACCACAATGGAAACACTTTCCTTTTGTCCCTGGCCCCTTAGCCTTGCCAACACCACCATTAGGACCATTCTCCGCCTTAGGACCCTTCGGAACTGATTTCTTCGTGCCTTTCCGCCCTTTGCCTTTCGGTTTAGACTTGGCAAATGACTTTTCTGTCATCAGGGCAGTTGGCTTCTTCTTCATAATCCCTTCAGTCACCACCAGCTGGCTAGAAAGCTCAGCTAGAGTCAAATTCATCTTATTCATATTATAGTTGACCTTGAAATTATTGAATGACTCTGGTAGTGACTCAAGTATTATGTCAATCTGCGATTCTGCATCAATCGCAGCCCCCAGTACAGCTAACTCATTCAATGAGTCCATCATTTTCAACATGTGGTCCTGTACTGGTGTGCCTTCAGCCATCTTGGTGCTTATAAGCACCCTCATAACAACCTGTCTAGCAGGCCTGCCCTGTTCCGCAAACATCTGCTTTAAGTCTGATATAATATCATATGCAGTCTCAAAGGATTGATGTTGGTGTTGCAAAACACTAGACATGGATGCCTGTATATAACATCTGGCCATCTCATCGTCTTTGGCCCACTTGGTGTAAAGTTCCTTTTCTTCCTGTGATGCTTCCGGCAATGGCTCATCAAGGGGAGGTTTGGTAAGGACATTTATATCCTGAAGCTGTCAGGACTATATCCAGGTTCCGTTTCCAGTCTACATAATTGGATCCCACCAACTTATTCTGGTTGAGGATGGTCGCAAGTGGATTGTAAGTATTTGATTTCATGCTTGAAATACTGTAGCACATAACCATACATTCAATTAATGAATTTAAAAGGCATTAGGGTTTAGTATTCTACCAAATTTATATGGAATCCTCATAACCATTAAATTCAGAATACATCGGAATCCCAATCCCTGGGGTATGCCTCCTTGGGGAGTGCAAATACCACCTAGATTGGTGCGGATCAAAGTTGGTCAAAATTAGGATTAAGACTAACTTTCCATGATCCCCTTCATTCATTATTATCTAGGTATCTCATACCAAATAATGTATGACTCCCGATTTTCTTTGGTTTCTAAAATACATGAGGCAAATCCTTGGGGATACTACATCATTATTTTAGTTAAGTGTGACCCACCAACTAGCATTGCATGACAGCCGTTGCGGGCAGCTCCTCCTTGGGGAGTGGGCCCCCGCCCCGTCTGACCAACACTATCCATAGGAGATCCATATCTAGTAACCAGACAGGTAAAAGCCCTCCGTGGGGAACGACCATTCTCAAGATGGCGCGAGGCTAATAGTTTCCTTACAATGGACATATGGTGGAAAACCATGGGGATTTCTAAATATAAATGCCCCGCTCCCACTTAATATTTTGGAATTGAGGATTTCCTTGTAAGGTATTAGGGCCCACATGTATACATATGAACATCAAAACATCTCATGATATGATCAAAGATTGGTTCCAAGTCAAGTTATTTTAAGGAAAGTCTAGTTTCTAAATTAGTGTTACCAATGTGTCCATCTCATGGGTCATCAACACTAATTAGAACTCTTTCCAAAAATTAATTTGATTTGACCAACTTTAGTAACTTGCTATGTTTGGATCAGATTTGGAAATATTCTAAATTAAGCATGCATCCATAAATAGAAAGTGCTAAAATATAGAAACTAGTCCTCTCCTTCACATGGCCCAAGCAGAATAGACTTCTTGGACTTCTAGACTTTCCAAAACAACAAAAGGCTTTTGGTAATCTTCAAACTCTTTGATTAGGATTCCAACTTTACTTTCCTTCCTCGTCTCGGACATCGCCGGAATTTACAAATTTAGAAAAATTACATAAATTCCTATGCCTCGATTATGAGACTTACATGGTAATCTAAACATGGAAATAAAAGGGCTATAGGGAAATTCATCATGCCTTGCCCTTTCAAGGGACCAAGGAAACCATGATGTCCTTTACATTTAGCCTTAAATAAACCAATAACCACAAATAGAAAGCAAAAGACTTGTGGGCCATATGGAGAGGACATGATCATCTGCAAGTTAGTATCTCATACAACAAAGCATCTCACAAAACCAGGTTACCAAACCACAATGGAAAAACAAGATGCCAAAAATAGCCACCCTTTTAATACATGCACTCTACAAAGGGGGTTCGGGGGTGTCCCCTGGCGGGGGTTCGGGGGCGGGGGGCTCTGGGGCAGCGCCCCCGGACCAAAAAATTTCGATCAAATAATAAAGTGATCCTGTGTCCCCGGTCGACCGCCCAAAGGGCTCGGTCGACCGACCCTACAGGCACCCGGTCGACAGAGCACGAGGCCAGGTCGACCCGCCTGACGAAGGCAGAAAATTGAGTTTTTCTAACTCGAGTCCAAACACCTCCAAAACACTTTTGAAGGCTCTCAATGGCATCCTACCATCCTTCCATCATAATTAAACCCTTTTGTGACTATCCAACCATGGATTTACTACATAAACTAAACAAACTCAATCATAACTGATCCATACATAGCCCTAGGTCTATCCTCTTCGCATCTCATGCAAAGATTAGATCTAGATTGCTGATCTAACATGATTAGAGATGATGTATGGCTCTGATACCGATTGTTGGAAAATAGGTGGGCCATTCAGATAGGTTTCAAAAACTTTTGACCCACTTGATGCAGAGATCAACTATCTAGAAGGCAGAAACCCAATCCAGGATGCAATCCCTCATACTCATAAACCATGTACAGCATCATAACCTATCTAGAAGATAGAAAATAACACATAAACATGCAACCACGAAATGTACAGCATACAAGGATGTAGATATACCTTTGGAGCTTTGTTGTGCTCTAATGGAGAATTTGAGTTCTTTCCTTTGATGATGAACACCTTCACTATCCAATTCAGAATCTCCAACACCTTTTGATCTTCCGCGCTATGACCCGTATCAGATTCTCTTTTCTAGAGAAGATGGTGGAATCTTCAAGAGAAAAACCCTAGAGGAAACTAGAAGAGAAACTAGAAGAGGGAGAAGAAGATAGATGTGCAACTTTTGCACAATTGAATGGACTAGGCGTGATCACTATTACGGTTAACTGTTGGACGTCCAAGCCCCTTTTCCTCTTTTATAGCACTTAAGCAACATCCTCTAACTGAAATAGAAGTCTTACGTCCACAATAATTAGTTGCTTACTAAATCACTATTAGAAGTCTTACTTCAAATATGATTAGTAACTTTCTCTTTTTCTAATTAAAATAGAAGTCTCACTTCCATTAATAATTAGTAACTTACTATTACCACTATTAGAAGTCTCACTTCAAATAGAAATAGTAACTTTCTATTTCCTTTTAGAGTTCTACTATAATTAGTATCTTTCTAATATCTTGGGCTAGCGTGGGGACCACTAGGGATTCCTTGGAAAGCTAGCTCCAACTGGGACACACGACCCCACATCTCATGTGCCATCCGGGCCCACGGTTAATTGCAAATAACTCCACTATATAAATGCAATTGCACTCCAGTCTTGGAAATATATTACAATGAAGACCCTAAACTTCCCAATTACCACAAGTAGGCCCCTCCATCTATATCCATGGATCAATTGGACCTGTCTACCAAATTAGATCCATATCTTATTATCCTTGAGCCCCAATTAATTATAATGATCATTTGGTACCGATCCAATTAACTCTTAATCGGAATGAGTGCGCACTTACCAATGATAAATCCATTAATTGGCACAAAGGGATATTAAAGATAGATTCCATCTTGACCATTGAATGTTCCCACAGCTCTACTACCACGTGCCCAAATCACCGAGGTGTTGATCTACGATTGGCCTCACTCATTGGTGACTCAAAGCAAATGAATAGATAGAAACTTGCACTACAAAAAACTGCAAATTTCGTCGCTAAAAGTCACTGACACGTTGGTAAAAATTTTACCGACGAAAATATTTTCGTCGGTTAGAAGTCGGTAACAAAAGGTGGACAAAACCTTTTACCGACGAAATATAATTTCGCCGGCGAAAAAATGGATTTTTACCAACGATTATTTGCCTTTTACCGACGAAAAAAAGCGTCGGCAAAAGTCATTTTATTTTATTTTATTTTTAATAAATACTTTTACCGACGATTTTTTTCGTCGGTAAAAGTAAAAAGAAAAATAAAAATAAAATAAAATGACTTTTGCCAACGTTTTTTTTTCGTCGGTAAAAGTAAAAAGAAAAGTAAATAAAAAACAAAATGACTTTTACCGACTCTTTTTTTCGTCGGTAAAAGAAAGAAGAAAGATAAATAAAAAATTAAATGACTTTTACCGGCGATTTTTTTCGTCGGTAAAAGTAAAAAGAAAAATAAATTAAAAATAAAGTGACTTTTACCGACGATTTTATTCGTCGGTAAAAATTAAAAAGAAAAATAAATTAAAAATAAATTGACTTGTACGGACGATATTTTTCGTCGGTAAAAGTAAAAAGAAAAATAAATTAAAAAATATATTGACTTTTACCAACGATTTTTTTCGTCGGTAAAAGTAAAAAAATACATTGGCTTTTTTTTTAAAATATTATATATTTTTTCCTATTTATACACCTGTATAAAAAATAAACCTATTCATGTAGCAATATTCAATATAAAAAATGCATCCAAACAAAAGTTGTTAAATCAACAAACAACCATCTCCATTTTTCATCAAATAATTCATCTCATTAACCAAATATTACAATCAATAATGATGGGGTCCCGTTTAAATGTCCAATATACATAAACAAATAAACAAAAAAGAATAAAACACCCCCAAGTCTGCAACCGACCCGAAAGCGTCAACCAATCTGCAATGAGAAAAACAACATTAGTATCTTTTCAATGAATTAAATTATAAATGAAAGATAAACATGTATATATAAATCTTTTCCTAAGTCCGATTCACTACAAGTCAATTCCTACAAGTTATTTTGGCATTGAGAAACCTTTTGTTAATCACTTGACAAGAGTATCTGAACTGTGTTTATGGGGAAAATTCCAAGTGATAACTAGTACCATTAGCAATCTCATAACGTTTTATGGGGAAATCGTCGCTAAAAGTCATTTTACTGATGTTTTCTAATTCGTCGGTAATAATCTATCATTTTCACTTCCCTATAATACAGATTGAACTTTACCGACGTTTTTTTTTCGTCGGCAAATTAATTTTTTCGTCGGTAAAGATTAATAAATTTTTATTAATTAAAAATAAGTTAAAAATTAACAACTTTTACCGACTTTTTATGATAAACGTCGGTAAAAGATTTACCGACGCTAATTTTCGTCGGTAAAACATTAATTTCGTCGGTAAAATAAAAACATAAATAAAAAATAAATTCCTTTTACCGACGTTTTATCTTTCGTCGGCAGATAAAAAATAAAAATGAATAAAAATTAAAAAGAATTTTACCGACGTTTTTTTTCGTCGGAAAAAAGAAAATAGAAAAATAAATAAAAAATATAAAGACTTTTACCGACATTTTTTTTCGTCGGCAAAAAGAAAATAGAAAAATAAATAAAAAAATGTAAAGACTTTTACCGACGTTTTTTTTCGTCGGTAAAAGAAAATAGAAAAATAATTAAAAAATAAAAAAGACTTGTACCGACGTTTTTTGTCGTCGGTAAAACAAATAAAACGTCCCTAAAAGTCATTTTACCGACGTTTTCTAATTCGTCGGTAATAATCGCTCATTTTCACTTCCCTATATTACAGATTGAACTTTGCCGACGTTTTTGTATAACCGTCGGTAAAAGTATGACTTTTACCGACGATTTATAAAAGCGTCGCCAAAAAACATCGCTAAAACTGCATATTGTTGTAGTGTTGAGTTCATTAATGTCTCAGGATTATGAGCCTATTGCCAGGGAATTATGAGAGCAGACCTTAAAGTAAAGACAGTGTGTATAAGGTGCTTTTCATGGTCCTTCAATACATCCAATGTACCAGCACCATGATCCAGAATCTTACATTCCGATGATCGAGACAAATCACACTATCTCATAGTGATCAAAGCGCTGCAACCTTGTCAGATGAGATGTCCAATCTCATCACTGGTTGTGAAGATTTTTAAGTATAAGATTTGTAATACATATCTCCTGTATGTGGATCTCATCCATACACATGTAGTACATCTAGTATACTTGTGGACTCCGGTTCATCTCATGAACCATTATGTCATTTGTATTGGTTATGTGCAAGTATATAATTAAACACCATTCATCTCATTAAAAGGAAAGCATGATTGTATTGATAAATAAAGAAATGAATCAATTTATTACATCATATACTTGGTATTGAGACCATCAAAACTAACATGATGTTCCAAAAAATTATGTCTTAATTTTTGGCCTATTAGTCACTTAGATCTTAAATCTCCTATTTATAGTTAAACGAAATTTCTTATTTAAAAACTATATAAGATCTAATCTAATTTATATTTTGATAAAATTCCCAAAAAATAAAAATATGATCACAACGTAAATGGGCAAGTGTCCAAAATGTACTGATTATGAGAACCAAACCAAAGAAGATATGTATTCTAAACTTAATTAAGGCTGAAGAAAACGCAAAGCAAAACAACAAAGGAAGAAGCTGAACCAAACACATAGGATGGGCTTGCGATTGATTAAGAAGTAATAAAGGTCCTCTGAGAGTTTGTCTTTGCACAAAAGCAAAAGATAAAATTGTCTAAATATATCTTAAATTTCTTTAGCTAGCCAGTTCTACCAAAATCTCAAAGCATTTATAGAGGTAGCGGAAATACTTTTCAAAATTTCCCCATGGGTGGAGTCCACTCCTCAATACTCCCCCTCAAGTGGAACCCAGCGGGCGTGCTTTTGGCGACACACAATTTTTTATTTTATTTTATTTTTTTTTGCGCTGAGTTGTTCCTCCTGGGATTCGAACTTATGGCTAGTTGTCTCTGATACCATCTTAAATTTCTTTAGGTAGCAATTGCTACCAAAACCTCGAGGCGTTAGTAGAGGCAGCATAAATACTTCTTTTCAATATTCCCCCCTTGGGTGGAGCCCACTCCTCACTAATGTATATAGATAATTATACTTTTAAGCAATAGGAGAAAAATAAGTTGATAAGGGGCAAATAAGAAAGAAATAAAGCTGAGGATGGGTAAAGTGCATCATATCTTGTAAGTCCACGGAGATCCGAACCCTAGAGGGGGGGTGAATAGGGTGAGCTCCTTTTATGACCAATTTTAACAATTTTAACTTCTTTAAAACAAACTAGTCACATGTGATGATTAATCATACAAGATGCGGAAGCTAACAAAAGAATCACCACAAAGCAATCACCATTACACAAGTATTTATAGTGGTTCGGCCTCAATGCCTACATCCACTACCGGCTTGTGAACCAACACCCCACCGGATTTCCACTATTTATGCTTTTCAATAGGCTAAGCAATAACCTTTACAATATGCTTTCCAAGGCTAAGCAATAACCTTACAATGATGTTTTTCCAAGGCTTAACATCAACCTATCCATTATGCTTTTATAGGCTAAGCAATAACCTCTTCAACCACATGGTTGGTTATCTCACTAAGTTGTGTCTTTAATACACTAGATGGAGATACATTTTAGCTCATTACATTTGCCTCTAAAATAGGCGGATATGGAAGTGAAAATCTAATACACACTCACACTATGAATGCAAAGATGAAAACAAATGAAGTGTGTGTGTGTGGTCCTCAATCATTTAGAAAATGAAAGCTCATAAATGTAAGCCTAAGGCTTTTGAAAGTTTTGGCTCATAAAACATTTATGATTGAGGATATAATGCAATCACATGTTAAAAGTAACAACTTGTTAATGATATCAAAGTTACACAAGTTGTATGAAATGGATTAGCTCTAAACATGTGATGCATAGGGATGTCAATCAAATCATCAATGAAGCTCAAAACATACAAATAGATTTGATTGAAATTAGGGGACAAATCATATGTAATTATAAGGACAACTTGAAAATGATTTACCAATCAAAGTAAGGCAAGTTGTGAAACTTTTAAAACAATAATACACATATGATTTGTAAAGATGTTGGATCCAAAACATAAGATACATTTGAGAGAGATTTTCTTATGATGGAAAAACAACAACCAATGATTCAACAAAGTATATGAATCATGTTACATATTTCATTAACATGATCTACTTAGATTTACCAAAGATAAAGTACTACTTTGATGAATCAATGGTGATGTATCCAAAACAATAGATCAATTCAAAATATAACACATGCTAAGGATACAACACATCATAGGTTAACATGTTACTAAGATTTACCAATGATAAAACAAAACATGAAAACATATGATTTGTAAAGAAGTTGAATCCAAAACATAAATTAGTTTTGATAGAGATGTTCTTATGATGGAAAACAACAACCAAAGATTCAACCAAGTATATGGATCATGTTGCATATGATTTCAAAGGTTTTTACATTAACATGATCTACTTAGATTTACCAAAGTTAAGTACTACTTGAATTGAATCATATGGTGTTGTATCCAAAATAATAAATCAACTCAAAACATAACACATGTTAAGGACACAACACAAACATAGTTTAACATGCTAGAAATGATTTACCAAAAATAAAACAAGGCATGAAAAACTATGATTAAGAAAGGAAGAGCCTACTTGGTGGTTTAACTTCATTAATCCAAGCTTTAGCTTTCCTAATCTTCCCCTTCATCCCTTGGTTCTTTTCCCTCTTGATATGCCTCAATACCTCTCAAGGAGGGGCTTAAAAATCCCAACTTTTGGCAAGGGAAAGAACTCATATTTATAGCAAAAAGTTGCCAACGGCTAGTCCTCGGTCGACCGGCACACAGGCCTCGGTCGACCGGGACCACACAACGGTCAAATTTCTGACCGTTGGGGCGCCAGGGCAACTTTCTGCCTTACAGTGTTCCCAGTCGACCGGGACCTCTGCGCCGGTCGACCGGCGACACTGCAGTGGCCCCAAAATCCATTTTTTGCAAATTCAAAGTTTTTCTTTGTGGAATTATTTGGGCCATAAAATCAAGCTTTAAAACATGTTTTAAATCATTCTAAGGGTTTTAAAACATGGAACATAAAAAGCCTAAAACATTTTGAAAGATTTAAAACTCATAGGCTAGCTTGATTTTCTAAAACTCTTTTCTAAAACAAATGCATCCAAGATTTAAAAACAAATCATGCATAAATCAAAACTTTTACAACTCTTAAAAGTAATGCATGAATAAATCAAGATTTCAAGTTTATCTAAAACAATGCATGTGTGTAAATCAAATGATGCTTGAATGATATGCATCCATCAAATTGCAATCTAGAAAATTCCTAACATATCTAAGTAAGCAAAAAAAAGCTGGGGGGGGGGGGGGGGGCGCTCATCTGTATTGCTCTATCCCTGCTTCCAAGAAATGACTCTCAATTGTAAATACACTCAATTGTAGCTCTTCCATATCCTTTGCTTAAAGCTGGGGGGGGGGGGGGGGGGGGTGGGGGGCTCATCTGTATTGCTCTGTCCGTGCTTCCAAGAAATGACTCTCAATTGTAAATACATTCAATTGTAGCTCTTCCATATCCTTTGCTTTAAGCAAAGCGGAAATTCACAGCTTCCATTTTAAACAAAAATGGGCCAGACATGCTTGTTTGTGGGGGCCATTTGACTCCACCTGATCCACAGGTACTCTACATATTCGCATTTCCCAAAATTCAGCCCAATTGGATGTTTCTAACAATTCATTTAATTCTGTGACTAGATGTTGTTGTTTGGTTGGTAGATAATGGGGAGTTCGAATTATGACTGTAAGTGCCTAAAAACTACGGACTTAGTTAAGGGAGGATCAAGCTCCTGATTTGAGTATTTGGGGAAGATGAAGGAAAAGGATCGGGCCTCCAGTGACCTGAAAGGAAGAGAATAACAGTCAGAGACCCTGGCTATGGGCAGCCGAAGGCCCTCCGACGATCAAGTTAGTGTCATAATTGAAAGAGAATGGAGAAAGAGAGTTCTGGGAGGGGAGGATTATGCGTACCTCGCATGGTTTTTCTTCATGCAATATGTAGACGTGAAAGTCATCATGGCACTGTCCACATGAAGGGATGGGAATCCCATCAGCGTGTATTCGTACCTCCTGAGTGGGGGTAGGTAAAAAGGGAATATCCCATCAGATCAGTACCCCCTGCCTATGGACATGACTTTAGATAAGGCGTGCTGCTTATCTAGGTCCGCGCCCACTCTGTTGTCAGTTCGCCGATCCCGTCATGGCAGCGCATTTATGGCTGCATTAATGGTTGAGTGTCAGGGGTCGAGATCGGGCAGAGGCTGAGACCGAGGTCGGGACTCGTGACGCAGCTACCGAGTCTCGCCCTGTGATTCTTCCGAGACGGTGTTGCGGCCGACCTTGGGCGGTCCCGAGACCAAGGGTAACCGAGACTGGGGGGTGGCCCCACCTAAATCCGTGAGCAAGGAACGACCCCACACAATTGCCCCCTATCTCTCGACCCCTTGGGCCTAGTCCGAGGTCGGGAGATAAGACTCAGAAGTGATAGGGCCGTCTTTTCGTATCTTGCTTTTATGAGATTCTCATCATGACACCCCTTCGTCTGTCCTAGGCAATAAATAGGGCACCATAATTGCTTCGTCCTGTCAAGCACGTGGGACGCCGTTCCGTATGCCCGAGGTGATAAATGTCGTACCAGAGGCGTGGTGGGAGGCGAACCGTTGCCGCCACGTGGAGTCTCCTATCTGATCGGTCGCCGGGATCGAAACGACGCGTGGCAGGATAATGAAGAGGGGCGTCCCTCTATAAAAATGGAAGCGCCCCCTTCCCTTTCTCTTTTACCTTGGCTGTTTGTCTGAGAAGGAGAGCTCTGTTGAAGACGAAGTTCTACCACAGATTTTGCTGAAAAACGAACCAACCGATCTCGGGAACTTTTCTTTCTAGCCTTCTGCTTCTTTGTCCTCAGTAATCTTCAGCATCCTTTCTGTGAGTTTCAGCTTCTCTCTCTGCTATTTCTTTGTGCCTCCTTTCTTCTCTTCGCTTTCAGAAGGTTTAGGTTCTTTAGGGTTTTCCAGTTTTCATTCCTAGTCATCTGCCTCTTATCCTTCCAAGAAATGGGGATTTATAGCCACTGGTTAGAGGGTCCTGCAGCCTTGGAGGCCTTCAGGTCGTCGTTTAAGATCCCGGCCGACGTCTTGGTTAAACCTGACGACCTCGGGGACCTTCCTGGTGGCCTTTCCCGGTACAATGACTGGATGCCTTCCCCCCTGCTATCGGTGTGTGAAGGCGGGGTCAGGTTCCCCATCCATCAGCTCCTCCGGTCCTGCCTTAATGCGTGGCACATCTGCCCCTTCCAGCTGATGCCAAATGGTTTCAAGATTATAATGGGCGTGGCGGAGCTAAACTGGATCCTCGACATCGATCACGGGGTACATGACATAGAAGATGTCTATGACATCTGTAAAGCTGCAGGGGGTGAGGATCTTTACTACCTCCGGGTGAAGGCCAGGCGCCGGCCCTTGGTGAATGCCCAAGAGGATTCGAACAAATACGCCGGGTATGAACGTATCGTGGTCTCGGGGAACTGGGAGTTCAAGGGTACCGAGACCGAAGTGGAGAGGAGAATCCGGGTCCCACGGAAACCTGGGACCCCTCCCAGTAAATACCTGTCCTTCGTACTGTTTTTGCTCATTGCTTATGCCGAGCTGACGCCCTTGCTATTTTCTTACGCAGGTATTCAGAAAAGGAGGAGGGAGGCCAACTTCAACAAGTGGAAGAGGAACGACGCGTGGTTGGAGAAGATCAGCAGTTACCATGGTCACCACGACCGAGCTGCCTTCTCCCTCCTCGGGTACAAGCCGCGGTATCGGTCTTATACCAATAAGACTGCCGAGGTCCCCCCTGTGCCGGTAGGGGAGATCGTACTCGCGCTTGCCGAGACCAGCGGCCAAGACACGGAGCCCCAAGACCCGATTATTATCACCGACAGCCCCCCTCACTCCCGAGGTCAAGAAGAAGAGGAGATGGACGGACAGCGCCCTCCCTTGAAGAGTCTGGGGGCCGCAATCTTCGGGGGTCGAGCTCCCCCCACTTCCAAGCGTGCCCCCAATGGGTCAGGCGCCGCCTCGGGTTCCGTAGTTAGTGCCTCCTCTGGCTCATCGGGAGCAGCGTCGGGAGCGGCTGGGGCCACCTCCGTCAAAGCTAAAGGGAGGCCGGTGGAACCTCATAAGGGCGTCCGGCAGCCCAAGGAACCGTGTCCGCTAAAGGACAGCAGGCCGCGGGTTGTTGAAGCCGAGAAGGAGGCTCTGCCGCCTCCGCAGCAAAGGGAGACCCGGCCTCGAGCGGCGGAGGCCAGAAAGGAGGGTGGGGGTCCCCCTCCCGAGAAGAGGCCTCGCTTGGAGGGCGAAGGCGGGAGGCTCCAGGAGGCAGAGTCGCAGGCCCAGCCGTCTGTGCCGGCACCATGGAGGCCCAACTTCGACCTCAACCCCAATGATCCCATGACCATGGGGGAGCGGCTGGGCTCCAGCTGGGAGTCAGTCGTGGCCCTTGCTCGGGGATGTGCCCTCCCCCTGGACATGGAGAAGCATAAGAAGGCTTCATCAGCGGGTCTACTCCATCAGACGATGAGGGCGTCGCTTGAGGTAGCTTTCCTCCTTCTGGTTTCAAATTTCTGCCTCCTGGTTGCTTGAATCGATCCCCTTACTATTTTTATCCTTTTGCAGAATGTACAGAGGACTCAAGTGCTAATGGAGAGGCTGGCGGAAAGAACTGCCTACATCGCCGCCCTGGAGAAGGAGAAGAAGAAGATGGGGGCTGCGCTGGAGGTGAGCGCAGCGGAAATAAAGAAGTCGGAGGAAAAGCTCGCCCAGCACGTAACGGAGCAGCAGGCGGCAAAGACCGAAATTATCAAGTTGCGGGGCGAGAATAAAAATTTGAGGGGCGCCGTTGATGTAACACACCGACCCACCTTAATTCCGATTTAGAGTTAATTAACTTAGATTAGTAGCTTAATGGATGTTTTGAATGTAACTGGGCTTGATTAGGTAGAATTAGTTGGGTTTGACTATGGACTAGGTAGACTATGACTTTTGGAGTGTTTTGGGCTTTTGTGTGTGTATGTAGAATTTTATGGATTTTTAGCGCATTGCATAAAGCATAGCATGGGGTTTGATTTTCATGTTTTGACCCAATGGATTCGGGTCCATCTTGACCCATTTCCAGCCCATTTTTCTAGCCCAAGCCCCTTTTTGAAAATTTCAGACCCTTACTGGACTTGCATGCAACTGCAGGAAATTCTAACTCAAAACCTCTTTCTCCCCATTTCAAACGGACCTTTTCTTCATTCCAGCTGAGTCCCCTCTTCTCTACTACTCCATGCCCTTCCTCACTTCAAGCAACCAACCAAGAGATCCTTTGCATGTGAGTAGATTTCACCTCCACATCATCTTCTTCATCTTCTTCAACTAGGACTTCATCTTCCAAGCTCAAGCATCTCTTCATTTTCCATCTTCTTGTTCTCTTGGTAAGCTCCTTCTCTATTAGTTACTTCCTCTTGATTTCTTTAGGTCATAGAATGCTATAATTCGTGCATGCATCTTCTTCTTCCTCATTCCATTTCATTTCATCATTTTAGGTTGCTTCTTGATCTTACATTTTGGGGTTTTTGCTTTGGAGAGCTTGGCTTTGCTAGGAGGGATTGATTTGGTGTAGGATTCACATTTAAGCACCTTAAGGCAAGTTAAACTTATATGATTGTATGCATGCTTCTTTATTTGATCCTTTGAATATGTTCACTCATGTTAGACACCATTTCCCTGCTCAAAAATGGATTTTTGTACATGTTTGAGGTTAAATGGATTGATCTTTTGTTAATTTAAATGGTGGTTGAATGGTGATGTTTTTGAGCATGTTTGGAGGCCCATCTTTGTGTATCAATGTTGTTTGAAGGCTGGGAGTAGGCAATGGATGGGTTGGAAGAGGACAGGAACAGCCAGATTGTAGACTCGGAAATCTGCACTGCGTGCTCTAGCGCGTACCTGCGTGCTCGAGCGCGCGTGCTTGCTGTTTGGGCATGCTGGACTGTCCGCTCGAGCACGTGTTGGCCCGCTCGTGCGGATGGGCCCATTGGGCCCAACAGTGCGAACTTCGAATGGCCATAACTTTTTAACCGTACGTCCGTTTTTGGAGTTCCACATACCGTTGGAAAGCTCTTAAAGTGTAGAATCCAATGGTCCATACATATAATTGATTTGAAATTCTGAAAATAAGTGGATATTGGATTTTATTAAAAACTATGGCTTTCGGAGGGTACTGCGAGCCAAGCGTTGAACCGTAGTATGTTTAGATTAATTGGCCTGATAGTTGGACCTTAAGGATGGATACCTTAAACATTTTATCATGACCAATGGACTTATATATTATGTGGATGCGGTTTGAGCAACCGTGCACCCACAAGGAACCTCGTGTTCTTCGAAATTGAGATCCGAACCAAATGTGTTATATTAAGGGATTCGGTGCCCAAATTATGTAACGCCAAGGGTTCTTTTGTACACCACTAACACCGAAATCCTTAGTACTATACTGAGTTGGACGGTGAAGACCCCGAGAGTTCCTAAGACCGTAGGATTGGCTTGTTTCATATCATGATTCTGTCTATGATTGATGTTCATGCATTGCATTCCGTTTCCAGTACTCTCGTATGACTTGATCATACTTCTGTCTAGCTATGTATATCTTTCTTATGTATTTGTTTATATTATATCTGTTTCCGCTTCTGATCCGTTACATCTTGATAAGTCCTGAATTATGATATGATATGTTCTGTATATGTTCTGTTGATCTGTACTTTTATTCTGCGAGTCGGCACCACTTGGCTTCGACCCTATCTAAGTCGGACCCGGCTAAGTGTGGGTTTAGTATATATTTCTGACCCTCTGCAGATGGGATTATATTCTGAGGGTTGACCGGCACCCTAGGTCCACGATGGAGAATTTTGGGCCCTCTGTCTCCTAGTGGCACCACCCTGTTCTGTTCTGTTCTGTATTCTGCTCTCACTTTACATACATGTTTACATGGTTAATTTGAGAGAATATAGCTAATGTGGATGTGCCATTTAGTTTTGTTATTGTGTATACCTATAAATCTTGATTCGTACATCTCATGCTTATTCTTGCTCAGATTTGCCTAGTGATCATGCTTTGACCTCGTATGATTTATACCTGTTAATTATTCAATTGTCTCATGTTATATGATTTATATTTGTTTATCTTGCTTAGCTTAGTCTAATGGTGCTACACTTGGCGTTACAGGTGACTACCTCGATGCCACCGACCCGGAGATCCACGAGGAGGAGGAATCTCCCCGTCATGTAGTCGAATGGACTTCTGATGATGTCTTCTAGACATCTACTCGCTGAGATTGGACGAAAAATGACCCATGGGCCGTGGCTTGGATTGCCACATCTTTTGTTATAGTTTATAGACTTGTTTAGACTATGGCTTGTAAACCTTAACTTAACGTACTTTTTCTCTTGCTATCTCTTGAACTTAAACTTGAACCTTTAATCTATGCTCACGAACATTATGCTCTATATCTTGATGTATTTGATGTTGTTGGATTACAATTTGATATCTATTTGATAGAAATTACACAGGTGGAAATACAGGTGAATAGAAAGTTTGAAACCTCACACGTGAAATCCTGTGGGTGAGTTCCGTTCGTGGGGACAAGGGTCAATTTGTTTGACTCGAATCCCCATGCGGGCGTTTGTCGCGCCTCGAGATGGGTGCACTCTCGGGCTCGGGGCGTGACATACGTAAGTTGGTATCAGAGCATATGTTGTTCTAAGAGTTTTAAAATACTTAGAACTTTAGGGCACGATGTGAGGACACGATAGGACGTTTGGGTGTACTAATTCTTTTGGGTTTTCATAGGGTTTGTTTAATTGTCTGTGCTAACCCAGTTGTTTTACAGAAAATGCCTCCTCGTCGAGCTACTAACGCGCGAAATGGCTCAAGTAGCAGTCAGAATCCCGATGGCACTTTCTTTGTCGACCTTCAAGGTGTAAGGAATGAACGTGTTGAGGAGGAAGAATTGCCACCACCACCTCCACCGCCTCTGGGTGGTGATGGAGGGTTGAGAGACATTCTGCAAGCTATGTCTACACAACTAGTAAGACAGAATGAGCACATCATGAATATGATGGGTAGGCAGGTTCAGCCTAGGGAGAATGATCCTAACTCACACTACGAGAAGTTTAGGAAACGAGGAGCAATTGAGTTCACAGGGTTGGAAGATCCTTTGGCTGCAGATGAATGGATAGTGCACACCGAGAATGTGTTTGAGACTATGCAGTGTACAGGCAGGCAGAAAGTGGCTTTGGCAGCTTCTATGTTTAGAGACGTAGCTGACACTTGGTGGAAGAGTGTCCGTCAGCCTTACAGAACAATAGAAGATGATGATGCTTGGACCACCTTTGATAGGCAATTCAGGACGAAATTCATCCCAGCTCATGTCACTCGCCAGAAGAAAGCAGAATTTCAGAATTTGAAGCAAGAGATGATGACCGTAGCGGAATACATTCATGAGTTCACTCGCCTATCACGCTTTGCCCCTGAATGCGTCGATACAGAAGCGAAGAAAGTGGAGCAGTTCATTCAAGGATTGAGGCCTTCCATTCAACGAGATGTTACCATGTGTCAGAGGCCTGCTACATTCGATGATGCAGTTGACAGGGCTTATTATGCGGAGCAGCAACAAGAGAATATTCTTCTGCATGAGCCTAAGCGTAACTTCACTCCCTCTGGCAAGAGTTCATCAAAGCAATCACAGGGCAAGAAATTTAGGCATGGGGGCAGTTCTCAATCAAGGCCAGTATTTTGTACTCATTGTGGCAAGGGCCACGATT
The DNA here is from genome assembly GCA_038049695.1 of Cinnamomum chago. Taxonomy (NCBI): domain Eukaryota; kingdom Viridiplantae; phylum Streptophyta; class Magnoliopsida; order Laurales; family Lauraceae; genus Cinnamomum; species Cinnamomum chago. The sequence goes on from CP142458.1 coordinate 19,816,640, forward strand.
CAAGTCAGTGCAGGAGGTTACTTGGTACTTGTTTCAGATGTGGCTCTATGGATCACGCGGTCAAGGACTGTCCGCGCATTGTAGGTGATGGGGTTAGAGGTCAACAACAACCGCAGCAACAACAACAGGTCCGTCCACCCATTCAAGCCCAGCCCAACCGACAGGCTGTACCTGGAGCTCAGAGGCCACCTCAGCAGCAGCAGCAGAGACACGTGCAAGGCCAGCAGAGGCCTAGGCAGCAAGGGCAGGGTCAGCAGAGGCAAGGACAACAAAGGCAACAAGCCCAACAACGTCCACAGGCAACGGGACGTATTTATGCCATGACAAACGAAGAAGCTGAAGCTGCAGACACCGTAGTAGAAGGTAAGCTGTTTGTTTGTGATCATGAGGCTAGAGTTTTGTTTGATCCTGGATCCACACACTCTTTCATTGCACCGCACTTTGCTATGACGATCGGAGGTAGACCCGAGCAATTGCAGATTGTACTTGCGATTGTTACCCCGGTAGGCAGGAGGGTAGTTTGTGATTTGTTTTACCCGCAGTGTAGGGTGCAGATAGGTGAGTTGGTGATGCCTGCAGATTTGATAGTCCTAGCTATGCATGACTTTGATGTTATTTTAGGAATGGACTGGCTAGCGAAGTATCGGGCATGTATGGATTGTTTTCATAAGACTGTGACCCTCAGGATAGACGAGTCTAGTGCAGGAGTGATCTTTGAAGGGTCTAAGAAGAGAGTAGATACCAGGTTGATTTCAGCTCTTAAGGCAGATAGGCTTATCCAAAGTGGTTGTGAAGGGTTCATAGCTTTTATCTCTGAGGACAAGCAGCCTAAGCAGTTAGAGGACATCCCAGTAGCCTGTGAATTTCCGGATGTCTTTCCGGATGAAGTGCCTGGTTTACCACCTATTAGGGAGATAGATTTCACCATTGAGTTGATGCCGGGGACAGCCCCAATCTCTAGAGCACCATACAGGATGGCACCTACAGAGCTTAGAGAATTGAAAATTCAGTTGGAAGAATTGCTTGATAAGGGTTTTATTCGCCCTAGTGTTTCTCCTTGGGGAGCTCCTGTTTTATTTGTGAAGAAGAAAGATGGCACCTTAAGGTTGTGTATCGATTATAGGCAGCTTAACCAAGTGACAATAAAGAATAAATATCCACTGCCTAGGATTGATGAATTATTCGACCAGTTACAAGGTGCAGCCCATTTCTCGAAGATTGATCTTAGGTCTGGTTATCACCAGTTGAGGATTAGAGATCAGGATATTGCTAAGACAGCTTTCCGGACGAGGTATGGACACTATGAGTTCTTAGTTATGCCTTTTGGACTAACAAATGCCCCGGGAGTTTTCATGTCTTTGATGAATAGAATCTTTTCCCCATACTTGGATCAATTTACAGTTGTTTTTATTGATGACATCTTAGTGTACTCTAAGTCTAAGGAAGATCATGCAGCGCATCTGAGGACTTCATTGCAATTGTTGAGGGATAATCAATTATATGCGAAGTTGAAAAAATGTGAATTTTGGTTGGAGCAAATAGCTTTTCTCGGGCATGTAATCTCTAAGGAGGGTTTGGCAGTTGACCCGTCCAAGGTAGAAGCAATAGTGAATTGGCAAAGCCCGAAGAATGTAGCAGAGATCAGAAGTTTCTTAGGATTGGCCGGATACTATAGGAGATTTGTTGAAGGGTTCTCCAAGATTTCAGCTCCATTGACCAAGCTAACTAGGAAGAATATCCCATTTGTTTGGACTCCAGAATGTGAGGCTAATTTTCAGTTGCTTAAGGAGAAGCTTACTACGGCCCCAGTATTGACCTTACCGACTGAGAGCGGGGGATTTGTGATCTATACTGATGCTTCGAAGGTTGGGTTAGGTTGTGTTTTGATGCAGAATGGCAAGGTAGTGGCTTATGGATCTAGACAACTAAGAGATCATGAGAAGAATTATGCCACGCATGACTTGGAATTAGCGGCGGTAGTTTTTGCCTTGAAACTTTGGAGACATTATCTCTATGGAGAGAGATTTGAGGTTCACTCTGATCATAGGAGCTTGCAGTACCTTTTCTCACAGCAGGATTTGAATCAGAGGCAACGTCGTTGGTTAGAGTTGATGGCTGATTATGACTTTCCAATTCGGTATTTTCCGGGCAAAGGGAATGTAGTGGCAGATGCATTGAGCCGGAAGTCAAGGACTCTAGCTAGTTTGTGTGGTGAGTGGGATTTAGTTGAGACGTTCAGAGACTTGGATGTTGAAATAGAGTTGGTCAGTGAGAAGGTGATGTTGGCAGCCATGTCAGTTTCAGAACCGCAGTTGATTCAACAGATTAAGGATAGCCAGTTTCAGGATCCAGAGTTGGCCAGAGTTAGAGACAAGATTGCAGATAAACCGTACTTCAGATTTGAAGATGGTGTTTTGTATTTCCGGGATAGGTTGTGTGTGCCTAATATTGAAAACCTTAAAGATCAGATTATGGCAGAGGCGCATCATGCGCGATACTCTATGCATCCCGGTAGTACTAAGATGTACCAGAACTTACGGGGTAGATTTTGGTGGAACAACATGAAAAGAGAAATTGCTGGGTTCGTTTCGAGATGCTTGACATGTCAGAAGATTAAGGCAGAACATAGGAAGCCCCCAGGACTTTTGAAGCCATTGAAGAGACCCAAGTGGAAATGGGAACACATTACTATGGACTTTGTGTCAGGATTGCCAGAGACATCGAGACACAACAATGCCATTTGGGTGATTGTCGACAGATTGACTAAGTCTGCACACTTTGTGCCATTCAGGACAGGGACCAAGATGCATACGATGGCTGATATGTTTATTAAGGAGATTGTTAGATTGCATGGGATCCCAGCTTCGATTGTGTCAGACAGAGATAGTCGGTTTATTTCGAGGTTTTGGGCGTCATTCCAGCAGGCCATGGGCACTCAATTGACTTTCAGCACCGCGTACCATCCGCAGACAGATGGACAGTCAGAGAGGACAATCCAGACTCTAGAGGACATGCTCAGAGCGTGTGTTTTGGATTACAAGGCAGAATGGGATCAAGATTTGGCTTTGTGTGAGTTCGCGTACAATAACAGTTTCCACGCGAGTATCGGTATGGCACCATTTGAAGCTCTTTATGGTAGGAGGTGCAGGACACCGGTTTGTTGGGAAGAAGTCGGCGTCAGAAGCTTTCATGGACCGACAATTATTGGTGAGACTAGTGCTAAGGTTAAGCTTGCATATGATCGGTTAAAGACAGCTCAGAGTAGGCAGAAGAGCTATGCAGATCACCGACGTAGAGATCTCGAGTTTCAAGCGGGAGACAAGGTGTTCCTTAAAGTTTCACCGATGAAGGGCACAATTCGGTTTGGGCAGAAAGGCAAGTTGTCACCAAGATACATTGGACCGTTCGAGATTTGCAGCAGAGTCGGAGATTTGGCCTATAGATTGCTTTTACCTCCAGATCTTGCGGCGGTACATGATGTTTTCCACGTGGCCATGTTGAGGAAATATGTTCCGGACCCATCACACGTCATAGAGTATGAACCCTTAGAGATTCGAGCAGATGCGACTTACGATGAGAAACCTTTGCGTGTGATTGATGTCAAGGAGCAGGTGTTGCGTACCCGGACGATTCGTTGGGTAAAGATCTTATGGGAGCACCACAGCCCAGAGGAAGCTACGTGGGAGTTAGAGGAGCAAGTTTTGAGGAAGTATCCTCATCTATTTTCTGAGGTACGATTTACATTTGGAGGACCAAATGTTCTAAGGGGGGGAGGATGTAACACACCGACCCACCTTAATTCCGATTTAGAGTTAATTAACTTAGATTAGTAGCTTAATGGATGTTTTGAATGTAACTGGGCTTGATTAGGTAGAATTAGTTGGGTTTGACTATGGACTAGGTAGACTATGACTTTTGGAGTGTTTTGGGCTTTTGTGTGTGTATGTAGAATTTTATGGATTTTTAGCGCATTGCATAAAGCATAGCATGGGGTTTGATTTTCATGTTTTGACCCAATGGATTCGGGTCCATCTTGACCCATTTCCAGCCCATTTTTCTAGCCCAAGCCCCTTTTTGAAAATTTCAGACCCTTACTGGACTTGCATGCAACTGCAGGAAATTCTAACTCAAAACCTCTTTCTCCCCATTTCAAACGGACCTTTTCTTCATTCCAGCTGAGTCCCCTCTTCTCTACTACTCCATGCCCTTCCTCACTTCAAGCAACCAACCAAGAGATCCTTTGCATGTGAGTAGATTTCACCTCCACATCATCTTCTTCATCTTCTTCAACTAGGACTTCATCTTCCAAGCTCAAGCATCTCTTCATTTTCCATCTTCTTGTTCTCTTGGTAAGCTCCTTCTCTATTAGTTACTTCCTCTTGATTTCTTTAGGTCATAGAATGCTATAATTCGTGCATGCATCTTCTTCTTCCTCATTCCATTTCATTTCATCATTTTAGGTTGCTTCTTGATCTTACATTTTGGGGTTTTTGCTTTGGAGAGCTTGGCTTTGCTAGGAGGGATTGATTTGGTGTAGGATTCACATTTAAGCACCTTAAGGCAAGTTAAACTTATATGATTGTATGCATGCTTCTTTATTTGATCCTTTGAATATGTTCACTCATGTTAGACACCATTTCCCTGCTCAAAAATGGATTTTTGTACATGTTTGAGGTTAAATGGATTGATCTTTTGTTAATTTAAATGGTGGTTGAATGGTGATGTTTTTGAGCATGTTTGGAGGCCCATCTTTGTGTATCAATGTTGTTTGAAGGCTGGGAGTAGGCAATGGATGGGTTGGAAGAGGACAGGAACAGCCAGATTGTAGACTCGGAAATCTGCACTGCGTGCTCTAGCGCGTACCTGCGTGCTCGAGCGCGCGTGCTTGCTGTTTGGGCATGCTGGACTGTCCGCTCGAGCACGTGTTGGCCCGCTCGTGCGGATGGGCCCATTGGGCCCAACAGTGCGAACTTCGAATGGCCATAACTTTTTAACCGTACGTCCGTTTTTGGAGTTCCACATACCGTTGGAAAGCTCTTAAAGTGTAGAATCCAATGGTCCATACATATAATTGATTTGAAATTCTGAAAATAAGTGGATATTGGATTTTATTAAAAACTATGGCTTTCGGAGGGTACTGCGAGCCAAGCGTTGAACCGTAGTATGTTTAGATTAATTGGCCTGATAGTTGGACCTTAAGGATGGATACCTTAAACATTTTATCATGACCAATGGACTTATATATTATGTGGATGCGGTTTGAGCAACCGTGCACCCACAAGGAACCTCGTGTTCTTCGAAATTGAGATCCGAACCAAATGTGTTATATTAAGGGATTCGGTGCCCAAATTATGTAACGCCAAGGGTTCTTTTGTACACCACTAACACCGAAATCCTTAGTACTATACTGAGTTGGACGGTGAAGACCCCGAGAGTTCCTAAGACCGTAGGATTGGCTTGTTTCATATCATGATTCTGTCTATGATTGATGTTCATGCATTGCATTCCGTTTCCAGTACTCTCGTATGACTTGATCATACTTCTGTCTAGCTATGTATATCTTTCTTATGTATTTGTTTATATTATATCTGTTTCCGCTTCTGATCCGTTACATCTTGATAAGTCCTGAATTATGATATGATATGTTCTGTATATGTTCTGTTGATCTGTACTTTTATTCTGCGAGTCGGCACCACTTGGCTTCGACCCTATCTAAGTCGGACCCGGCTAAGTGTGGGTTTAGTATATATTTCTGACCCTCTGCAGATGGGATTATATTCTGAGGGTTGACCGGCACCCTAGGTCCACGATGGAGAATTTTGGGCCCTCTGTCTCCTAGTGGCACCACCCTGTTCTGTTCTGTTCTGTATTCTGCTCTCACTTTACATACATGTTTACATGGTTAATTTGAGAGAATATAGCTAATGTGGATGTGCCATTTAGTTTTGTTATTGTGTATACCTATAAATCTTGATTCGTACATCTCATGCTTATTCTTGCTCAGATTTGCCTAGTGATCATGCTTTGACCTCGTATGATTTATACCTGTTAATTATTCAATTGTCTCATGTTATATGATTTATATTTGTTTATCTTGCTTAGCTTAGTCTAATGGTGCTACACTTGGCGTTACAGGTGACTACCTCGATGCCACCGACCCGGAGATCCACGAGGAGGAGGAATCTCCCCGTCATGTAGTCGAATGGACTTCTGATGATGTCTTCTAGACATCTACTCGCTGAGATTGGACGAAAAATGACCCATGGGCCGTGGCTTGGATTGCCACATCTTTTGTTATAGTTTATAGACTTGTTTAGACTATGGCTTGTAAACCTTAACTTAACGTACTTTTTCTCTTGCTATCTCTTGAACTTAAACTTGAACCTTTAATCTATGCTCACGAACATTATGCTCTATATCTTGATGTATTTGATGTTGTTGGATTACAATTTGATATCTATTTGATAGAAATTACACAGGTGGAAATACAGGTGAATAGAAAGTTTGAAACCTCACACGTGAAATCCTGTGGGTGAATTCCGTTCGTGGGGACAAGGGTCAATTTGTTTGACTCGAATCCCCATGCGGGCGTTTGTCGCGCCTCGAGATGGGTGCACTCTCGGGCTCGGGGCGTGACAGTTGACGATAAGGCGAGGAGGGCGGCCAGTCTGGAGGCCGAACTTACCGCAAAGGGGGCCGAGCTCGCCAAAAGAGAGGTCGAGCTTGCCGAAAAGCAGAACGAATTGGCCAGGAAAGAGACCGAGCTTGAGGCCTCCAGGAAAGAGAGGGTCGATGTCGAGTCCACCCTGCGAGATCAAGCAACCAAAGCCTACCAAGATGGGGTGGACTGGGCGTCGGAGGAGTACACGGCTCAAATTTTGGATCTGAGCCCGGTGCTGTTTGAGATGGGATGCAAGGAGGCCCTCCGTAAGTATGGGGTTTCGGAAGACGACCCCATATTCGCGGACCTTCCTCGGTTTCAGCCTGCAGTACCGAGTTCAGAGTCAGAGCCTGGCTCCATCCCTCCTGGAACCCCTATCGAGGTTCCAGACGTACCTCCTCCTCCTCCGACCCCTACTGAGGCTGAAGCGGCCCAGGCTCCTCCTCCGGCTCCATCTGACGTTCCTGCCTCGTCCGATGCTCCAGAGCCGAATAAAGAAGCGGCGCCCGAGAAGCCATAGGATTTTATTTCTTTTTTCTTTGATGTAATTTTTTCTTTCCCTCCAAATTGTTCAAAAAACTCTGTATTCATTCTTCCATTAATGAAAAAACGAAATTTTCTTTTTGATTCTCCAGCTGTTTTCTTATCTTTTTCTTTCTGCTATGTGATGTGGATGTTTTGGTGCGAAAACTTGCAAGGCCTTGAGGTCGGTAAAGCATCCAGACTTTGACCCACCTTTCTGTCTTAGGATGGCGAACCCCTTTGGTGAGTAAACTAGGCTGCCTCCAGACCAACGGTTAAGCCTTAAAGACATGCTTCTGGGAGAAATACTTCAGGAAGGAATTTGCAGTTAGTTTGGGCTCATACCCCGAGATGCGGCCCATTCGCCAGAGAGCTGGGGTCGTGTCTTTATTTTTGGTGAGCATTCTTTGGTGACTCGAGGGGCCTGGACCAAACTTGTGCGTAGGCAGGACTCCGTGCCTTCGCAGATGGCCCTACTCGCATCCCGTGGTGATAGTTGCTCGAGGTTGCTGCGAGGGACAGAGCCTTGGCCCTGTGACTGGCTTCTAGGAGGCTGGCGCGAGGGCCGGAGCCTTGGGGAGTTGGTCCTGTGACCGAGCTCAAGGAGGCTGGCGCGAGGGCCGGAGCCTTGGGGAGTTGGTCCTGTGACCGAGCTCAAGGAGGCTGGCGCGAGGGCCGGAGCCTTGGGGGGTTGGTCCTGTGACCGAACTCAAAGAGGCTGGCGCGAGGGCTGGAGCCTTGGGGAGTCGGTCCTGTGACCGAACTGAAAGAGGCTGGCGCGAGGGCCGGAGCCTTGTTTACAACTGGAAAGACACAAGGCAGTTCTTTGTCAAAAGGCTCTTCTTTATTGATCAATCATTTTGAATACAACTAGAAGTAATATTTCTTGAGGTGTGCAGCGTTCCATGGTCGTCGCAACTCCTTGTCATCCATCCCTTCAAGTCTGTAGGCCGACCTTCCTGAGACTGAGGCAACTTTGTAGGGGCCGAGCGAGTTTGGCGCAAGTTTACCTTTGTTAGGATCTTTATCAGCTGGGAGCGTTTTCTTCAAGACTAGTTCTCCAACCGAGAACCTTCTGATTATATCCTCGGGACAGCTGCTGCTGATAGGCGGCCAGACGCACGAACGGTGCTTCCCTTCGTTCCTCGGCCAGGTCGAGCTCTTTGGCGAGGTTTATCTCGTTCTGCCCTTGATCGAAGAGATTTGTCCTTAAGGTCGGGAGGCCGACCTCGAGAGGGATGACCGCCTCCATCCCGTAGGTTAATGAAAAAGGGGTTGCCGAAGTGGATCGCCTCAGGGTGGTTCTGTACGCCCAAAGGACACTTGGCAATTCTTCTATCCACCTGCCTTTAGCTTTATCAAGCCTTTTCTTCAGTCCCTCTAGGACAACTTTGTTTGAGATTTCCGCCTGCCCATTGCTTTGTGGGTATGCTGGGGTTGCGTAAAGGTTCCTGATACCGAGCTCCTGGCAGAAGTTTTTGAAGAACTTTGAATCGAATTGGGTTCCGTTGTCCGAGATCAGAGCCCTGGGGATCCCGAATCGTGTGACAATGTTCTTCCATACAAAATTCTTTGTGTCGTGCTCGGTGATGGAGGATAAGGCCTCTGCCTCGATCCATTTTGTGAAGTAGTCGGTGCCCACCATCAGCCATCTTTTATTTCCTGGAGTTCGGTGAAGAGGTCCCACGATGTCCAGCCCCCACTGAACGAAAGGCCATGGACTGGAGAGAGGACTTAGGTCCCGAGCTGGCTGGTGAAGGGAATGGGAGAACTTCTGGCACTTTTCGCATTTCCTGGCATAGAGCTGGGCATCTTTCTGCATGTAGGGCCACCAATAGCCCTGGCTAATAGCTCTGTACGCCAGCGACCTTCCTCCGATGTGGCTTCCACAGATTCCCTCGTGAATTTCAAAGAGGAAGTCTTCCACTTTGCTAGGATGGACGCATTGGAGGTATGGTCCTGAGTAGGATTTTCTGTAGAGCTTTTCGTCCGGGGATAGCCAGAAGTGAGCTGCTTTCAGCCTGACCTTGTGAGCTTCAGTCTTGTCTTCGGGGAGCTTATCTTCTCTCAAGAATGTCACGATTGGGTCCATCCAGCTTAGACCGAGATCAGTGCACAAAACTTGCGGAACTGGGAGGAGCTCTATGCTCGGTCTTTCCAGTGCCCCTACATCAACTGTCCTTCTCTTCCCAGCTTCTACGGCCTAGGCCAAGCTTGTTAGGGCGTCTGCATGGCGATTGGACTCCCTGCCGATTTGCCTGACTTCAGTTTTTTCAAACTGGGAGAGGAGCTGCCTGGTGTGGGCTAGGTAGGCCATCATTCTTTTATCTCTAGCTTGGTAATCTCCACTCAACTGGCTTGTCACCAACTGGGAGTCACTGAAGACCGCCACCCGACGTGCCCCCAGCACTCTTGCACTGCAGAGACCAGCGATCACTGCTTCGTATTCTGCTTCATTGTTTGATGCTTTGAAGTCAAGGGTCAGTGCTTGCTCTATGACTAGTCCTTCCGGGGATTGAAGGACAATGCCGGCACCTGCTCTTTTGGATGTTGACGATCCGTCAACGAAGATTTTCCAGGATGACTCAAGGAATTTCTTCCAGGATTGGTCTTCCTTGGTCTCGGTTTCAGCTTCATCCTTGCCCTCGGAGTCCCCCAGTTCGGTATCGAGTGAGGTCGGTGTCGAACTAGGAGAGGTGAATTCGACGACGAAGTCTGCCAGGACTTGTGCCTTGATTGCCGTTTTGGGTTGATATTGGATATCGAACTGACCCAGTTCGACGGCCCACTTGGAGATGCGACCAGAAAAGTCCGCCTTGTGGAAGAGGGATTTGAGTGGGAATTCCGTGATGACCACCACCGTGTGCGTCTGGAAGTAATGGGAGAGCTTGCGAGAGGCGCTGATCAGTGCTAGTGCTAGCTTTTCAAGTGGCAGGTACCTGGTCTCAACGTCGAGCAGGGTTTTACTGGTGTAATAGATGGGGTACTGCTGCTTGTCGCTTTCTCGAACCAGCGCCGAGCTCACCGCATGATCCGAGACTGCAAGGTAAAGATAGAGAAAATCGTCTTGCGACGGAGTGGACAAAAGTGGTGGTGAGGAGAGGTACCTTTTGAGCGTTTCCAGTGCCAGGTCGCATTCAGGAGTCCATTGGAACTTGGAACTCTTCTTCAGGAGCTGAAAGAATGGACGACACTTGTCCGAGGCTCGGCTGATGAAGCGGTTGAGTGCGGCATCCATTCCTGTGAGTCGCTGGACTTGCTTGGCCGAGGTGGGACGCTGGATTGACTGGATGGCTGCAATCTGTTCGGGATTAGCCTCGATCCCTCTTCTGGTCACCAGGCTGCCTAGGAATTTGCCAGAACCGACGCCAAACGCACACTTAGAAGCATTCCGTTTGAGCTGGAACTTTCGGAGGATGGCAAACGTTTGGCGTAGGTCCGCCAGGTGGTTCTGCGACTCCTTGGACTTGACTACCATGTCATCAATATAGACCTCCATCGTCTTCCCGAGCTGGTTCTGGAACATTTTCGTGACCAGCCGCTGATACGTTGCCCCGGCATTCTTCAGTCCGAAGGGCATCACCTTATAACAGTAGATGCCTCGAGGTGTTATAAATGCAGTATTTTCCTCATCAGGTCCGTGCAGCGGGATCTGATGGTAACCTCAGTAAGCGTCTAGGAAACTCATCCTGTCATGTCCCGAGGTAGCGTCGATCATCTGATCGATTTTTGGGAGGGGTAAGCTGTCCTTGGGGCAAGCTTTGTTGAGGTCGGTGAAATCCACGCAGACCCTCCATTTGCCGCTCTTCATTTTTACCACCACTGTGTTGGCGAGCCACTGGGGGTAGTGTACCTCGCGGACCGCCCCAGCTTCGAGGAGCTTATCCACCTCTTCGATTACTGCCTCTGTCTGCGGGATCCCTGATCTGCGAGCCTTCTGTACTATGGGCTTGTGTCCGGGATCCACATTCAGCTTGTGACACATGACCTCGGGGTCAATTCCTGGCATCTCATATGGAGTCCAGGCGAAGACATCTTTATTCAGAAGTAGGAAGTCTAGCAGCTCGGCCTTCTCAGTGTCGGGGAGCTGGCTACCCAGTATGAAGTAGCGCTCGGGGTCTTCAAGATTGATCTTGACCTCGGTGAGATCCTCTATGCTTTTCTGCCCTGCTGTCCGCCCAACATCCTCAATCTCGGCTTCGAGCTCGGCCATATGCACTTGTCTCAGCTCCGCCTCCCCAGGCGTTACGGCTATGAGGCATTCTCGGGCCATCTGCTGATTTCCACACACAGTCACAATCTCGAACGCCCCTTCAGGCGTTGCTAATGGAAACTTGAGTTTTTTATGTAAGGTGGAGGGCACTGCTTCCATGGCATGCAGCCAACTTCGTCCCATGATCACATTGTAGGGGGATGGCACGTCCACTACCATAAAGTCTGCCATCTTCGTTGCGCCTCCAATCCGGACTTCGAGTGAGATCCTGCCTTTGGGGTACACTGGTTTGGCGCTGAACCCTACCAGAGGGACATGAGCCTCCTGCAGGTCGGACTCGGTTAGGCCAAGCTGCTTAAACCAGCTATAGTAGATGATCTCGGAGGAGCTCCCCGGATCCACAAGGACGCGCTTGGTAGTGTAATTGTTGAGCCGCAAGGTGAGGATGAGGGCGTCATTATGGGGGAGCTGGACTCCCTTCAGGTCCTCGTGTGAGAACCAAATCCTGGGCATTTCCCTCTTAGCCCTCTTCGGGGCGCTTCCTAACTCTGCCGACATCACCTGCTTGCCATGGGCAGCCCTTCTGGCCTCTGACCGAGCTCGGGCGCTTTCTTTGCTTGGGGCGGGGGCCAGGTGGATGACGTTGATGATACCTGATGGTTCGTCACTGTCCTAGTCATCACTGGGTGGAGCGCGCTGCTGAGTTTGGTTAACCCTTTCTTCCTTCTTGATGTACTCTTGGAGGTGCCCGTCTTTAACGAGCCTTTCAAGGTGGGACTTTAGCGCGAAGCAGTCTTCGATCATGTGCCCGTGCTGCTTATGGTAGGAGCAGTTCTTCTGCTGGTCTCGGGTAGACGTGTCGCTCATCATCGGCCGCGGCCACTGGAAGTACGGTTCTGCCTTGATCTTGTTCAGGATTCTGTAAATGGGCTCCCTGAACACAATACAGATGGCTCTGTATGAATCGCCGGCAGGCTTGGGGGGCTGGAACCTTGGTCTCTTGCTGTTATCCGAGGAGATTGAGAAAGAGCGGGCGGGCTTCCTCTTATCCGACCTCGGCCTGGGGAATGTTCATTCCCCGGTGGAGGCTTGGTGCTTCTTTGGGAATCCAAACCGCTCTGTGCTGTGGGCCTCGTCCTCCTCTTGCTCAATGTACTGCTTCACCCTTGCCATCAGTGCTTTCATCGTAGCCACAGGGTTCCGGACCAGGTCTCTGCGGAGTTCGTTTCCTGGGAGTAAGCCCTCCCTGAAGCACATGATGGCGACTTCGTCGTTGGCGTCGGTGATCTGGCTGTATATCGTCCAGAATCTCCTGGCGAAGGCAGTGATATTCTCACCGTCTTTCATCCGGATCGCCATGAGATTGTTACCTGTCTTTGGGATGACGCGGTGTGCTTGACACTTTTCAAGGAAAGAGCTCCGGAGCTGCCGCCAGCTCGAGATCGACCCGGGGAGGAGCGTGCAGAACCACCGGAGGGGGAGGTCTCCCAGACTGGATGAGAAAACCCTGCAGTTCAAGAGACCGACGTCCCCCCAGACCGACATCCGCTGAGTGAAATGCCTCAGATGTGCCTCTGGGTCCGAGGCTCCGTCATAAAGGACGAACCTCGGGACGCTAAATCTCTCGGGGAGAGAGAAATTTTTGATTTCCTGCGAAAAGGGGGACATGCCTTGATCGTCCTCTTCATGCTCATCTGTTTGGTCTCGGGCAAAACCGATCTCGGCCAAGCGGGCCTGGACCTCCTGTTTGACGTAATGGTCCAGCAACTCTTTGAGGTCCGCCCGGTCATCTGGCCTCGGTGATTCCGGCTCGTGCCGCGATCCCCCGAGGCCACTAGGCAGATGACTGCTGCTCGAACCCTCCTCCTCACAGCGGTATCTCCTTCTGTTGTTGAGGACCTGCCTCAGGTCTCGGTTGTCCGGGTGGGCCTGCTGTCGCCGGGGAGGTGGACCACGAGACTTCCTCTCATTCATTTTGAGTCGTTCCTCGAGGCGACGAATCACCTCGTCTTTATCTTGGAGGGCCTGGTGCTGGGCATTGAGCTCTTTAAGCAAGGGGTTGTCATTTCTGGCTCCATGGGTTTGATGAAAGGACTGGCCGTCGTCGTGGACGCGCTGGTGGGACTAACGGGACCCCGCCTTGACGGGGGTCTTGCCTCGTCGTCGAAGATCCGTTGTGGAGGCGTTCTGCTGCGGACCGCCGTGTGGCCGCTCACCAGTGTGGTGAGGAGTCTCACGACGACTATCTTGTTGGAGGCGCGTGGTTATGGGCCGAGACGAAGAGGCCGATTGGACAATGCCCTCCACGTATACGACACTCGACTTTCTCCCTGACCTCCTCTGACGCGGGGTCCCTGATGGCTCCTGCCCGATGGGAGGAGCCCCGGTCGGTCCCGGAGGGGGAAGAAGAGCGGAATGAAGGCCAGGGGGTGGTTCCGGACCAACCAGCTGGGTTGGTTGCGACTGCAAGAATGGTGGAAACGCAGGTTGCTCCCGCAGCGGTAAGGACGATGCTTTTTGGGGCTTCGATGGTCCTCCGCCACCGTATCTGGTCTTTGGAGGCATTGCTTTTGCAGAGACTTTGGCACGGATCCTGTCCCCACAGACGGTGCCAACTGTAAGTGCCTAAAAACTACGGACTTAGTTAAGGGAGGATCAAGCTCCTGATTTGAGTATTTGGGGAAGATGAAGGAAAAGGATCGGGCCTCCAGTGACCTGAAAGGAAGAGAATAACAGTCAGAGACCCTGGCTATGGGCAGCCGAAGGCCCTCCGACGATCAAGTTAGTGTCAGAATTGAAAAAGAATGGAGAAAGAGAGTTCTGGGAGGGGAGGATTATGCGTACCTCGCATGGTTTTTCTTCATGCAATATGTAGACGTGAAAGTCATCATGGCACTGTCCACATGAAGGGATGGGTCATCATGGCACTGTCCACATGAAGGGATGGGTCATCATGGCACTGTCCACATGGCACTGTCCACATGAAGGGATGGGTCATCATGGCACTGTCCACATGAAGGGATGGGAATCCCATCAGCATGTATTCGTACCTCCTGAGTGGAGGTAGGTAAAAAGGGAATGTCCCATCGGACCAGTACCCCCTGCCTATGGACATGACTTTAGATAAGGCGTGCTGCTTATCTAGGTCCGGCGCTCACTCTGTTGTCAGTTCGCCGATCCCGTCATGGCAGCGCATTTATGGCTGCATTAATGGTTGAGTGTCAGGGGCCGAGATCGGGCAAAGGCTGAGACCGAGGTCGGGACTCGTGACGCAGCTACTGAGTCTCGCCCTATGATTCATCCGATACGGTGTTGCGGCCGACCTTGGGCGGTCCCAAGACCAAGGGTAACCGAGACTGGGGGGTGGCCCCACCTAAATCCGTGAGCACGGAACGACCCCACACAATGACCATCAATTCTGCGGCTTAAATTGCATGTTTTTAGCCATTTGACAGGGCTTAGTTTTGACTAGACTGCTCTTTAGTTCGTTGGTTCAGCGGGCCCCATAAACATGGTAAGCAGCCAACCTTTTGGCTTGAGCGAGGAGTTTCTTTTCCTTTAGAAGGAAAGGATTTGAATTCTGCTACCCATGACTTTCGTTTGCTTCTAAAGCCTTAAATGGAGTTACTGACTCTATTTGAAAAGTTCACGTAAAATCATGTGTTTGCCACCAAAATCCCTAAGAAAAATTTTAATTTTTTCACAAAATCCAATCACCTTTTTGGATTCACACGTCTCAAACGAAAATTCTGAATCCACCACTTCATGAATCTCCACTCGAAACCCATGACTATGAGATTACTGTCATTGCTAAGCATTGCAAAGACTCACCTAATCCTAGATTTAGGAAAGGGAAAAGGGAAAGAGGTGCTCATGATAAGAATTGGACTATGTACTTACAGTGATCAAGAAAAAAATAGTAATCATTGGCCACACATTCAACACACATCTAGGGGGCTTAGTGTCGCTAGGATGCAGTGGCAGTATGATATAAATCCCCTTAAAGTTGCATTAGTCTACACAATATCAACAATTTATGATTTTTTGGCTAAAGGATTTTCAAGGAATATTCAAGTTTTTTTTACGCTTCGGAGGTGGTTCAATGTATCAATGGATCGATGGGTTGGTCCTTAATTATTACCCTTATCAAAGATATTTTTAACATTGCTAAGTCCTTCGAATGTGTTAAAGTTCTCTTTTTTTCCTAGGTAATTTATTAGGGTAGCTCACTCTATAGATCACTTTAGCTCCTTGGCAAGTAGCGATTGTTTTTGGGAATATTTTTTTTTGTGTGTACCTTGGCTCCTATCTAGTATGGATGTGATGTAGCATTTTCGAAGATTTTCTTTCTATCTTTTTTTTTTCTTCTTTCTATTTGATGGAATTTTGCTTTACAAAAAAAAATATAATGGATGATTTTTAAGATTTATTAAGAAAGTTTTTGTTTCCTGTAAAAATGATACGATATGCAGCTGCTGTACTTCGTTCTCTAAAGGATCAATGGCAGCATACGCCACCAAGCTGGGTCACAACTGATGATCCTTGTGATTCAATGTGGGAGGGCATCATCTGAAATGATTACAGGTGACCGAGCCATAAGTAGTTTCTTTCGTAAATACTCCTTTCAATTCATTAAGCTCTTTCTTTCCTTTTGCTTTTTTTATCTTAGAGAAAACCAAGTCCACTGTCCTATGTTTTGGCTATGGATTTGGCTACAACTAGTTGCCAAGACGGGGACGACGCATTGAATTGCATTGGAAAATCTATTGCCGATGCAATTTTGATTTTTTCAGATGTGGTGACTGCGTTGACAAAACTGCATTTTGTTGTAGTGGCTCTTTGTTTACTTTTGCAATTTCATGGAAGAGTGTTAAGAAAACACTCATTACTCCGTCTACATTTAATGCAGAGTGCGTGGCGTGCTTCGAAGCCATGGTTCATGCTTTGTGATTGCATAATTTCATCTCAGGGCAACAAATTATGGATTCCATTACATAGCCACTACATATATTTTGCGATAATGCTTCAATTACAAGATTTGCTAAAATTGACAAGCGCTCAAGTAAATCCAAATTTTTTTATGTTAATTATCTTTCCCATGACAATGATTGTTTTGTGTTCATCGACACTGTTTCAAATTTGATCAAATTTCAGTTGATTTATGTTTGATGATTTCGTCTCCTTGCTTCTTTATTTTAACTACTTTTTGCACATGTGATTATGGCTAATAAAAGTAAAAAATATGATTTATGTATATTTCAGCGTAACATATTTAATAGGATGGTCATCAAAAGGATCCCATTACCTCTATGAAAGACTTGGTCAAGTGAGGATTGTTGATGAGTGTAATACATGGAAGGAAGCATGTCACAATAATGTTGTGTAATAATGTTGTGTAACCACCATGATTTGCATTGATAGTTTTTCACTTGATCACAGTATAAAGGCTTAGCACAAATAGGATTGGTTAGTCACATTTGAGAAATTTCAGCGATCACAATAAGTAAAGAATAATAGAGTAGTGCTTGTGCTCACGTGGAACAAGTAGGAGGATGTTAGAATTATTGGGCTTAAGTGTGGCCCAATGACAATACACCCATGTGAGTCCCCCACTTTAAAAAACCAACTCACATAAAGACTCCAATATTGATATGTATCCATAACAGAGATGTCTTTGGTGTTTATAGAACATTGCTAACCTAAAAGCGTTTCCTATGCTAAGAGAAATCTAAATCGTGACTAAATTAGGACTCTATAATGGGAAGGGAATTGTCTTGGAAAACCTATAGGGTATAGGGGTTACAGCTCTTCTCTACACAATACATCGGTTGCTCCATCGAGATCACAAAGTAAGGCCGTAGTGGAGTATAGTAAGTCCCCAATCAAAGGTAGCGGTTTTGATCATGCGAACACAACGGAGGCAGGTAGGCATTTATATTTCAGATTTATGTTGTGCTATTCATATCAATCCTAAATTTATGTAGATTCGATTAAAGTTATGTTAGTCCCAAACTAGCAAATTAGACAGTGGAACCAACTCCCATTGAATTAAAACTTATGGATGAATTAGTGGAGAGGATGGGATTTAATCTTGAATATTGGTCTGGATTATCTATGTGGACCCCACGATTGAGTTCCAAAAAAGTGTTAGAGGATCCTAATTCATTTAAGTATCCGTCTCTTTGGCATATCAACTCATTGCTTCCCGGGTGGTGGCATTTTAGTTTGAATATAAGAAATTTATAAACATAGACAATTGAGAAACATGCCAATTTGAAGAAGAAAAATAAACCTGACATTTGTGTGGACATACGCCAATCAACATGACATGGTTCACACATTCTATTCATATATATGGGTTATGTTCTTATGAGAACCATGCTCTCACAAAAGTATTGTACCCATCACCTGGACAATTGGGGATGGAAAGATCCAAGTGGGACGTATGAAGTTTGAAGCCAGTCTTAGAGAGAATCCATGAGACCTTCCAGCAAGCCCACCTCATGATTCATCTGAACCATTCACACACTCTGGGCCCCGCTTGATAGTCATTAGATGTTTTGGATTACACTCACCAAATGGATTGGACCATTGAATCGAGGGTCAAAATCTTTTGAATGTTTCTTGCCGACCTTCCATGTGGAGCCAATTTATAATTAATGCATCCCGTCACTCCCACTCCCATTCATGAATTGCCACTTGCCCCTTGCTCTAATTGAAACTATATGCAATAAAAATGAAAAAAGAAGAAAAAGAAAAGAAAGTGCATAAGAAAAATGCGAATAAGCTATCTTCCCTGAAATCAAGGTTTATTGATTGTGCCTATGCATAGCCTACCACTAATCCATGAAGTGACCCTCAAAACCTCTCCTCTATTGAGCTGGACAAACTTAGACTGAGCTCGACCAGATCTCAAGCTGAAGTTTAACACTACAAAAAAAATGTCTTAATGAGTCACTTTTAAAGTGTCTTAAAAAGTGGTTTGTGTCGCTTTTTTGATTACTATGCAAGCGTCTTATCTGCCGGCGTCACTAAAAGTTCGTAAAAGCGTCTCAAGAAATACATTTGTTGTGTCACTTTCTGTTATCAAAGTGACACAAAAAAATGGTTACTTGTGTCACTTAAAACCCAAAAGTGACACTGAAATAACTTAAAAGCGTCACAAGAAAGATAACTTTGTTGTCTCGCTTTTCAAAAGCAGTTATCAATATGTTATTTTCGGACCAAAAGTGACACAAGTAGTCATCAGTTGTGACAGTTTCCATAGAAGCGAGATACCATCCATTTTTTTTTAAAATAAAAATGCAATATATACATTACTAATAACACGCTGCAGTATGAATACACTTTCAAATCACTAAACCTGCCTTACAAAATATGCAAAAAAATATAGATAGCAACATTCAATAAGAACCATTTCATTAATTGGAAATTAATCACCATTCACATTAAGGAACGTACTTGCTCGTCCACACACTAAATCAAACAAACTATTCAAAACGTAGCCAATTTGAATCCATCCATAATCCAAACTATTTACATTAACCTTCGAATTCGTAACCAAAGCGTCACAACATAATCCAAAACCTTCACAAAAGCATCCAAAAAAAGGAAAGCTACATTGTAAACAATTTCCGAAAATCTCTAACTAACCAAAATTAACTTAACCTAATTAGTAGACCCACTTAGCAAAAGGCATTCCATCTCCGTTTAATTAAGTTCTTCATTCACCTACAAAATAATAACAATTTGACTATGTATCAATAATATAATCAAGTAAGAATGAGAGTTTAACCAACAATATCAAGGATCTCCCTTAAGTATTAGCAGTACTTTTTTTTTACATTATACATGAATATTTTTAGATTGAGTCATTACATAAATATTTCAATGAAATGATTTTATTGCAAAAATAAATAAATAAAAACATATAATTTACAAGAGAACATTCAAAAGAAGTATCCAGGATCAAAGATCAATGTTCCCAGATGAAAAAAAATGGGCCCCTCAAGATCACAAAACAATGATAAGCATGCATTACAAAATAAATGACTACATGATTTGTTCTATTCCTTTCTTAGAATGTTATACATCGTAATTCCTATCAAAAAAACTGTAAAAGAATATAGAGCATGACAAAACATGATACCTTATAGTGTGTCAATAGGCTATTCCATAATGGCTGTTTGCTCAGGACCTTAGGATTCCCCAACATAACAATACCATAACGAGCCCTGGTTAGTGCGACATTCAGCCTCTGTGGATCATTAAGGAATCCAATACCCTGCAACAGGTTTTGAGGTTGTCAAGATGTACAAATACACTACAAAAGTAAGGATACCACCAAGGTAAGGTGCTTGATTCTAAGGAGACAGTTTTAGCAGACACAATTTAGCGACAATTTCATTTTCATACGAAAATTGCTTAAAAAGGCTTTATGCAACGCCACAGTAGAAGGGTCTTTTTATACCAAAGGTTAATTGGCAATTCACTGATGTGTGACATGTTTCACATGTGCAGACTAGTCATAGATAGCCTACCAGTGCAAACAGCCATGGTAGTATTACCTAAATTACTAGAGAAGTGGTGTCATTACCTGATGTTCATTGCTTCTTACACAAGACAAGATAATGTAATCTTTCTCTCTCCCCTGGAAGGAATCAACACTCGCGACCTACAATAAAATACAACCATGACACTGTAGCAAATAAATACAAATGGCAGACATCGATTTGTCAGGTGCTGAAGGTACCTCGATTTCCTTATAAAGTTGCTGTCTAAGAGCACCATTTCTTGTAATATAATTTACAATATAAGCTCTTTGGCCTTCATATGGGGTTATTACTCCAATCTGTGAAGTTTCAAAATGAAGATGGGTTTTACATGGGCTAATAAAAATACAGTAAATGAATTAATGATGAAAAGTGTCATGGCACACCGTAAGATAAAAGGATACCTGGCTGGGAATGACACCGCTCCTCAAAAATGTAGTTACAATTTTTTCGACATTAGCAGCTTCAGTCCTATTAAGATAAGATGTTCCACTTCACCAAACTGAGTTTTTGAAATAAACTATCAGGTGTAAACACTGTACATCAAAATTAGACCAAAGAAAATTTCAGTAATCACCGCACCAGTACGTGCATTCAAGCAATAAAAGCACTTCTCCCCTGTCAGTCCGATTTTCACCCCATCCTCACTCCTGAGAATATGTGCTGCTACCGGTGAATTAAATATATTGAAACTTCAATCCAGATCCAAGTACACTCACCCATCCATATTTTTTTTTCACAATCTATGACTTGAAAATTCCACAACTACAGTAATACAATCAGACTGAGTTTAAAGTCATCCTTTATCCAGACGGAACTGTTCCATTCTTTTTCTCTTCATTGGCGGTGACCAGAGGCGGGCCCCTATAGCACTGAGACCATTTGTTAACCTTCCCTGTTTAGAATTGAAAGAATGAAAACACAGAATCAGAAAAAGGTAAAATCGACTAGTATATAAAAACCGAACAAAACAAGATTAAATATCATCACAAACACAAGAACAGAGAGACTACCAGAAATCTGTCATAGATTCTACCAAACAAATTTCAAAAAGATGATTGAAACAGGTTTTTTAAAAATAAAAAAAAAACTACAATGACTCCAGCAGCATTTAGCTTTGATCATTTTAATTTAATACATTCTCGGCTTCAACCATTTCTAGTAAACTCAATGTGGATGGCTGAGATCAATAAAAGCAACTAATGATTGGAATGAGATCCTAGAGAAATAAAAAAAGAACGGAAACCTGTTTAAGTTTCAACCCGAAATTTGGACTTGAAAGAGTCCAAAGCTATGGTCACTTGATTCTTAGGGCTAGAAACCCTTTGGCTGAAACCACTGCATGATGTGGTGGGGTTTTGAGAATAGTAGACCTGCTATCTTAGGGTTATGGCTTGATTTTTAGTAATTCCAGCCTTGGAAAAGACATCTATGGTCATCTTGTAATGATGTACATGCTTCTATGACTTTGAAAGGGTTTGAATGAGAGATATCAGCATCAAGAAGAATTAGAAACCAGAAACTTGTATATTATTGACCCAGATGTGGTGCATGATGTAGACAGAACCCTAAATCCATAGATAATGCCATGGCTGACTCTGTAGTTGGGGCTCTTGAATGTGTCGCACCCCTTCCACCTGTTTGTCATAATGACAGTTATTTAGATGAACTGGGGCTGACTGTTCTATCCATGAATTGAATTGGATTTCAAAAAATTCTGGTGAATCTGAGTTGGCTGATTTTATTAATGCAAATCAGATTGGTATTCGAGTTGGGAAGTGGCAGTATGAGTGGACAATGCAAGAAGGACCATAGCTAAACCCCATCAGTAAGCATAGATCATGGATAAATTCTCTAAGTAATGGTGTAGGCCATAGTTTCCTCAATCTGTATTCACTGCTGAATTTGGTCATTAATAGTTTATAAATACTACATGGTTGGTTCTCCATTTGGGTTGTAACATCTATTTTCCCAATCAGGATGTACATGTTATGGGCTAAAGAGGCAATCTTGAAGTTGACAGTGACGCTATAATAATAGATTATGTTATGTGATGAACATTGATGATTAATCCTTAGAAATTGATAAAGTCTGCATGTAAAATCTGCACACTATAATCTTGTTGCTGAATGCACACTCTCCTTGAACTAGTTGAATTTTGCTGCACACTATAATCTTGTTGCTGAATGCACACACTCCTTGAACTACTTGAATTGTGCTTAATTACCTGATCCACAATCGAATGGATAAAGAGTTAAGTGATCACAACAACTCTGTTGGAATTGAGCTTTATTAAACCAAACTTTAGGAGCTTGTTTGAGGCTATAATAGAGGAATTTCTCTGAATGACAAACCATGAGAGGTGGGCAAGTGTACCTAGGCATGTGCTTAGGTATAAAGTAAGTAATGTGAGCAATTCTCTGTGTAAACTCCTGTGAAGGTAAAACCTATGATAAGATCTACAGTTGTCAGTGTTGATACCTGTTTAAGTTTTCAGCAGTTGGTGAATTAGATGCAGCAATATGAAAGAAAATGAGAATTTGTAAAATGGTGAATATTAAAGAAGAAAGAAGCTGAGGGGAGAAAAGTAACAACCTGAGGAAGAAGGGGTAGAAAGGGCAATTTGAGGTCTTACTCCCTTTTGAAAAGGTAGGCGTGGACTTTATATAACACAAAGCCTCTGTTTTGATATAAACTCGGCAACAGATTTTCAACTAAAAAACTAATTCATCCAAACAAATACTGCACTAACCATTAGGAATGGTGTAATTAGAAGCTAATAAACAGTACATATGAGCTGAACTATTAGTAAAAATATAATCTTAACAGCCCCTACATATGACCAATCCAGGGGCTCTACGCATCAGGCACATGATAGAGCTTCCTAGTAAGGAAGATTCTTAACACTCCTGCCTTTTTCTTCTATAAGCTCTAAACTATACTAAAAACTCTACCTATAGAGCTTCCTTGTGGCATTTCCATGAAGATCATCTGCAACAACTTTTGATGCTATATAAGAGAAGACAAGGAAATGATTTGTTTTCAAAGTCAAAACAATTTCAACTGATTCTCTCAAAAGATCGATGCCTTATAATTTGAGTTTGAAGATTAAAAACAGCAACAAAAAGATTATAAAAAAAAAAGCAGCCGTTTGAGTTCAGATCTGAAACATGAGTCTATAAAAAGGAATGATAGATAGAAGATCCGCTCGATTTACAAGCTGTGCTTTGAAATCTGGCAAGAGAAGAATTGTGGAAGAATGAAAGTAGATTTTTTAGAACATCACAAGCGCAAGAAATTCCATTGTTTGAGAGACTCCATAGAGATTTGTTCATTTGTATGTAGAGAAAATATTACCTGTAAGAAGAAGAAGAAGAAGAAGAAGAAGAAGAAGAAGAAGAAGAAATCCACTTCTTTCTGTCTAGGAATCTCTTTCCGAAAATCGTGAAACCTCGCCTCTGCAAATTGGCTGCCATGAATTGCAATATGAGTAATAGATACAGAGCTCAAGAACTGGCAGGAAAGAATTAGATACAGAGCTCAAGTGGTGAAGCTGTCTGCCGTAAATACTATGTATCTTTAGATTTTATTATATCGGGGAGAGTCAGGTCCAAATGGGCTGGCGAGAAATTCGGGTAGTGGTACTTGGTAACAGCAGGATTAATAATTGTTGCTGAATTGATTGCTTCTATTTTGTAATTGTTGGGGCACTGTTTTGGTACAAGACTTATACCAATGTTCATTCTTCTGGAAATTCATCCTTTGTATTTTGTTTGTAAGCTTGGCTCGTTCCCCTTTGCTACAAAATTTACAGTCACCAATCAAAACAAAGGTGAAAAAGTGTGCATAAAAGAGGGCCCCAAGGTTTGACTTAATTAATCATGGTCTGAAGGCAGCAAGGAAGGTTGGATACTAAGGAGGGAGGAAAGAAATCTCAGGTAACTGGTCCCTATTCAAAGTGAAGCTTCTTTCATGGAATGTACAGTGATTAGGAAACCAAGAAAGAGGGTGGTTGTCAAGATTACTTAAGAACAACACCATATGCAGCCACAAACCTAACATGGTTGTGATCCAGGAGTCAAAGCTAGCTAAGGTGGATAATTATTTGATTCATTCCATTTGGCAAGGACACAAGCACTAGCAACAAGCGATGCAGTCAATCATCATGAATACATTATTAAAAGATACAAAAAAGAGCAGGAATCAGGTCATTCCAAATTTCAGCTAGACTGGTGTGTATTTGATGTATTTTATGTAGTAAGTGCAACAAGATACATAGTGTGTATTTGATGTAGTGACGGATGCAATGAAAAGTAAACAAAACCAAAGATAAAGTTTTTAACTCATTGCGGAGGTGCAGGTGTGAGGCCATTCTATTGAGAACCTTTGCATTAAGCGAAATCCCCACAATGGTGGGCAAAGCTCATCCTAAAAAGTGTTGTAGATGACCCTTGGTTCTTTATATCTTTCATAGCTGTGGTACCTGGTCCTTTCTGCAAAGGCCCTACCTACATCCTTTGTTGTTTGGTTCAATCTTTCCACAAAACTTAAAAGTAACAACAGAAAACACAAAAATGAGCAGATACAATCTCAGCATTGAGGATAATAATGTCTTCATAAGGTGGATTTTCAGCACAATGCAAGTCAATCTAGGGCTATGGAAAAGAAAAACATCAATAAATCGAATCCACCAACACAAGAAAGAACACAAAACCATAAAACCCTAATCAGATACCTCATATCCTGGTCATCAAAACGAAACGTTAAGAACAAGCTTAAAAATCAGATACCTGATCATCATTATCGGAAGAAGAATCAGAAGATCTGCCAAGACAAAAAGACTGGAAAACCCTAGCTCCCCTCATCCGTGCTGCTGGAACTCCATCCGAAGTAGATTGCACGGCATCTTTACTACTGCTCGATCCCATCTCTCTCTTTCTCTCTCACCACAAATTAAGAATCCACCCAAAATCACCTCAGATCCGTGAAATGTAAACCAAATCTTCAATCATTCTAAATCTAATCTAGAAAATAAACACACACATTGTGCGTCAAACCCTAAAATCATCCTTTCAAAGATCTCATTTGAACAGACGATGGCTGATTTGGAGAGAGTAGAGAAAATGACAAGGAAAAGAAAATTCAAGCAATGGAAAGATTCATCGAAAATGAAATCTCAAGATTCCCAGATAGCTTTCTTCATCCTCGTATTTCTTCATTTGAATTGCTCTCTAATTTTATGGTTTCAGATCGCATTTGCTGTTTGTTATTGGAAATCGAATGCATGGGAAAGAAAGCCATTTCCGCGGCTGTCGCATTTCAGAGTTGGCTTCGGGTTTTGGAGATTTTGGAGTTGGGGTTTTTTTTTCGTTCCACCCTTTTAGATATGGGGCGCCCCTTTTAGGCATGTTAGACATGTGGGGGCGTGGGCCACGGGCTCCTCTAGTGTCACTTTAAGAATAAAACTGACACAACAAACCTCCTCCTCATTTACTCTTCCTCTAAAGTGACACATCAGACCATACTGTGTCACTTTATTGTAAAAGCGACACAAAAGCTCATTTTAAAAGCGAGACTAAAAGTCCTTTTTTTTTTTAGTGAATTTGATTAGAACTTGAGTTGAGTTGGTAAGGTTGGATTTGGCTTCATAATGGGTAAAAAAGCTAAGCTCTTCTGAAACTCATAATAAATTTAAATGTGACTTTACATTATCTTTTTAAGCATTCCTCGATCGTACAAGGAAAAGATAGATGGGCGATGCCTACTCAATGACTCATACAGGGACTAGCGTATACTCATCAGAGACTAGTGGCATGTGCGACTTGTTCTTCAAAATAATGTGCCCACATATATCAAACTAGTGGTTAGCAATATCAGTTGTTGTGCCATTAAAAAAAATACTTATTTCTCAAATTGATGCATGATCACTATACTTGTCTTATATCTCACATAATTAAGGGAAATCCTACTTGTCCCGAATGGGAGCCCGGGCTCTCAGCCGGGCTCCCATTCGGGACAAGTAGCAGGACTGCATAATTAATGCATTGCATATTTCATATATTGTTGATCCGCATACCTGGCCAAATGATGCTACTTTGGTGTATAGGACACGGAGAGGTCAGTCGAAGATGGCCACATCGGTGGAACCCAGAATGTCCAAGCGGTGCAAGATTCGTGAGGGGCTGTCAGTCGGCACAAGATCAACCCAAACTCAAGCCCGAATTTGTTAATTGAGGATTCAAACCGTCCAACAGTTGGACCCACACTCAGGTTTCGGGTTGGAATCTTTTGTCAAGCCTAGCGAAACAGTACGACCCAGTTACCCTAGTAATCCATGGATCCGGATCCCCTCTCTGTTTGGTCCAATCAGGGGGTGCCACATAGGCGAAAGAATTTTTTTAATGGATAGAATTTTTTTTGAGGAGATGGGATGTGACATCCCTCACATGTGGCACCCCCTGATTGCCGTGTTTTGACCAAACAGCCGATCCGTTTTCAGTAATCCGTATAACTCCACATCAAAGAATTTTCCGCAGCAATTTGAATTCATTCACGTGGACCCAGCAGAAAGTGATCGCCGGAGACTATTCTCATTGAAAACCAGGTGTTTGCAAAAGGAAAGAGACGGGATCCCCTGTTGCTCGCACCCACCAGAAATTACTTAAGCTCCTTGATAGGCCCACTTTGAAAAATCTACTATGATATTTCTCAAGTGCGCCTCACTGAATAGGCTCGCCAGTTTCCCTCTCTCGGGTGATCCGGACTCGAAAGGGTACTCTTATCTACTACTTATCTACGGATTTGCCTTTCAGCACAAGCATGCCTCAAAGGGTAGGGACAAAATTCCACTCGTCCCGGTCAGTCTTCGTTGTTGCTACTGTATGAAATTTCGATGAGATCGATGGGGATAGAATGTCGTTAAAGCCGTGGGTAACATCAACCGAACAGCGCTAGTTGTAGCACATCAAAAATCCACGGATTCACCTTTCACTCCTTGGATGGTGATGCATTTACTGCGGCTGTGGGGGATTAGTGGAGTGAATGGGACTTTGATCGCCTTGTAAGACGCGACAACAAAGAGCAATAGCAAAATTCATGTAAGAGAGAATTACCCTTCAGCTCATTCTAGATAGACTAAAGAAAGATAAGAAACAACAAACCCATCATATCATATCAAAATCTTATTGATTACTGAAAGAGAGAGTTGTTACTGTGTTTGCATTGAGAAGAGTTGGTTGGGCGGTGGTTCTATCCATGTAAGTGAATAAAGAGGGTGACAGAAAGTTGACCAGCTTCCCACCGCTTCTTCCTCTTCTAATAATATATGTTCGGTCACGGGAGTAATAGCTGTAGGTTGTTCACTTTCCTTTTTCTTCTCTCTTTGGCTTATGCCATGAGAACTACATGGGTGCAGCTGGTGTTGGTGTTGGTGTTGGTGCTGGTGCTGGGCGGAGAGAATTTCTACGTTGCCGTATCAGGCAGCACGGGTCCGCACGATGGTAAAGTTAGATTCTCTTACTTCCGTTTCTCCTTCTATCGTCTAAACGCTGAGATATCCTCTGCTTCACATACGGGGTAGAGATTTTCTTTCTTCTACTTTTTTGGTTTCCGCTTAAATTAGTTTCTCGTCTCGCTACTCACAAGTCCAACTTAGAAACAGAGCTCAGAGACATAGAGGAGATGTTTTTGGGTTCTAGCTGAGTTCTCTTGTTTCACCTGTTCGTTTTATGTCTTGTATTTGGGATTAATCTGATTGATCGATTTGTATCACTTGTACCGATTCAATGAGAATAGTCTCCGGTGATCACTTTCTGCTGGGTCCACGTGAATGAATTCAAATCGCTGTGGAAAATTCTTTGATTTGGAGTTATACGGATTACTGGAAATGGATCACATGCTTGGTCCAAACAGGGCAATCAAGGGGTGCCACATGGGAGGGATGTCACATCCCATCTCCTCAAAAAAAATTTATATCCATTAAAAAAATTCCTTCGCCCATGTGGCACCCCCTGATTGGACCCAACAGAGAGGAGATCCGGATCTATGGATTACTAGGGTAACCGGGTCGTATTGTTTCCCTAGGCTGCTTGACAAAAGATTCCAACCCTAAACCTGAGTGTGGGTCCTACTGTTCGGTTTATGTCCATGTACACCCGTTCGGTTTATGTCCTGTATCTGGGATTAATCTGATTGATTGATTGGATTAGCATAGGATCTGGTTGAGGTCCGCACTTTCTTAGGAATATAATATATATATATATATATACATATTTATATTTATATATATATAATGAGGCTAAATCTCCTAAGCTGAAGCTTAGGATAAGGTAAGTTGATATAAGTTCAATTGTGTGGTGGGGCCCAACTGGGGACCCACATGGGGATGGAGTAGGGGGGTTCATTTTCAAGGACTCCCTTGGACCCTCCTTCCTGCAAAAAATCAGCCACAACCATGGTTTGTATCATCTCCATCTGGGCACTAAAATTTAATAATCAATAGTCCATTTGGATCGGTACACTGTCGATTCAACAGTCTAATAAATTTGGATCTAACCAAAAGTTGTGGACTTGTGCAATTTAGGGGGGGTAATGTGTTTGGTCCATTTGGATGGACCAAGGGTGGGCCTCAGAAACATTAGCTTACGGAATCTTATCCTAAGCTTAAGCTAGGAGAGCCTTGCCTCTGTGTGTGTGTGTAAATATTCAAGTGAGAACTAATTCTCACCTATTGTATGAGAACTTTTTTGTGAGGCCCAACTGGCAATCCATCCAAACCTAGCGACTAATAGGGAACCCCCAGATAGTCACTAATCCCAAGGATTGACACACATCTGAATGGAATGAATCGTTGGATCGAGAGTTGAATATTTTTTTGAATATGAAGCCATTAAACTTGTGGGCCATGGATGAAGGGGTTAGGGGCATGGGTTTGGAGGCAAACTTGATACTTGGGGTGGTCTTACATAAATCTTTCCAGTCCCCTTGGTCCCATCCCCAAATGGGGCCCATAATTGGGCCTTACAAAAAAGTTTTCACATAATATGTGAAAAAAGTTCCCACCTGAATATCCCCCCCACCCAGCAAGCTCGAGTTTAGGATAAAATAAGCTCAAGTGCGTAGTTAGGCCCACCTGAGGACCTGCATAGGGATGGGGATGGGGGATTGCAAGGATTCCGTCGGATCTTTTTCTCTGTAAAAATCATCTCAAATCATGATTTCTATCATCTTCATATGGGCCCAAAAATTTAATGGTCAACAGTCTATTCAGATCGATACAAAATACGATTCAACGGTCCAGTATATTCGGATCTGATTGAAAGTTGGTGGACATGTGCAATTTATGGGTCATGTGTTTGGTCCATTTGGATAGACCAAATGTAGACACCTCATTTTGGCACCCCTATGGACAATTTTAATACTCATATTATTGATGCCCCAATTTTGCCCCATTTGGACAATTTTGAATAAATAAATTTAAATCTTCATTATCATGCACAATTAGGACAGTTGCATCATTATAGGTTTTTTTTTATGGATCTCACACCTCTCATGTTTCGAGTCGGATCTCACTTCCATGACGATCTACCTTTAACAAGCTTCCTACTGATATAAGGATTTAAAGAATCCAATGTTCGGATCAAGAGATATGTCATTTTTACGAACTTAATACATGTGTGCACCCTAAAAATTCAGATATTTTATAGATCTTCAAATGGACCAGACCCATACATCATCGGGACCAACTTGTCAAGAGATTTCCACTCATGCTGAGTTTTAAAAATCCAACGGTCGGATATCAAATTATGGCTTCTTCTTCAAAATTAATCAGACATGGGTCCCTTCAAAAATATCAGGTCTTTTCCTGACCTTCAAATTACTCAAACCCATACACCAATATGATCTGCTCATCGAGAAATTTTCAATAGTACTCAGGTCTAAAAAATCTGACGGACGGATCGAAAATAGCAATAGCGGGTCCCGTACTCTCCGGGGCGCCCCCTGAAAAGTCACCTATCATCTCTAGACCCCTGACCACCCCGGAAGTTGGCTCGTTGCGATCCACTCATCAAGAGCTTTCCATCCATATGTAGAACTCCGAGATCGGACAGGCGGATTGAAAAATCATGACAGCGGGCCCACACTCCAAAAGCGCCTACATGAAAAATTCCCTTCCATTTATAGACCTCTGATCGCCCCAAAAGTCAGTTTATCGTGACCTACTCGCGGAGAGCTTTCCGACGATGTGTAGAACGTCGAAATCCGGCGAGCGGATCAAAATCCACGAAGCCTAGACCCCGGCGATGATAGCCCAATCCAATTTATCTAACTGGGCCCAAACCCATCTAATCTGAACCGAATCCACCTGAATCAAACCCCTCAAGATTGGACCTGACCCAACTCAACCCAACCTAAAACTGATCTGACTCACCTGAACTCAAACTCCAATCCAACTCCAAAACCCAACTGGACCTAACCCAGGCCCTCAGCCCGACCTAGCCCACCTGGCCCATCACCTGCATGGGAGAGGAGAGTCCACGAGATCTGGACTCTTCCCTCCCCCTGAGATCTCTCTTTCCTCCTATATCTCTATCTCCCTCATCTCTATCCGATCCCCCCATTCCCATCTCACAACCCCCTTGCACAACTGCATCCTCTCTACCAGACGATCCCCTACGGCCCATCATCGTCCCAGAACCCAGCACCCATCTTCACAGGCACAGAGGCCATCTCCACGCTCATCATCTCCCTCCATCTTTCCTCTCTATCTCTGCGCCTGTCTCCTCTCATCAGCCAGCCCATCATCATTTTCCATCTCCCTTCAATCCTCCATCAACGCCCGCAGACGCCCGGCCATTATTCCCACCGTCCATCTTCTTCCAGCATAGAGAACTCCCACCTCCACCATCTTCGTCACGTCCGAGGCAGTGCCAGCCACTTCGTCCACTTCCATCTCCCTCTCGATCCCTCACATTCCCTGCAACCCATCATCCCCTCTCCGTCTCATCATCTCTGTTACCACATCACCACCCCTCTCCCAGATCTTTACGTTCTTCTTCTCCATTCCACAGCAGCAGCACCAGACGCACGCCAGCACGCCAGACGTTTGCAGCACCGTCGTTCTCCCCCTGCACGCAGCACCAGCGCCACCTCCTTCCTCCTCCGGACGCCTCCTTGACCAGGTAGACTCTCCCCTTTCTCCCTACACACCTGCACAACCGAGTCACTCTCTGTGTTCCCTGCACTTTCCTTCTCTCTCTGCCCGTTCTCTCTTTCTTTCTGCCTCTCTTCTCTGTTTTCTCTCTTTCTTTTCCTTTTTTTTCTTTTTCTCTCCTCCTCCCTGTCACAGCACACGTCCAGCCACCCACCATCACCCTTGTTTTTTTTCCTGCACGTTTTCTTGTTCTTCCTTTTTTGTTTTTTTTTATATTCCTCTTTCTTTCCTCTTCTTCCTCCTCTCCTCGCAGCACCTGCGCACCCATCTTCTCCTCCCTCCTTTCTCCTCTCCGCTCTGCACTCTCCCTGCACGCATCTTCTCCCTCTTTCTTTTCCCTTCTCTCTTCCTCTCCTGCGCACCTCTCTTCTTTTCTCTCCTTCTCCTCTCTGCTCTCATCGCTCTCGCTCCCCACCTCTCTCTCGCTCTCACTGCTCTCTTCTCTTCTCTTCTCTCCTCTCCTCTCTTCCTCCTCCTCCTCTGCACTCAGCATCTGCACACGCCCATCACACGCACCCCTTCACCGTTTTATTTCTCTTTCCTTCCTTTCTTTTCTTTTTCTCTTCTCCTCCTTGTCACAGCCCCACACCAGCGCCACCCTCCTTTCCTTCTCCACTCTGCCACTCTCTCCCTGCCCAGCCTCACTCTTCTCTCTCCCTGCCCGTTCTCTCTCTCTCTCCCTCTGCTACTTCACCTCATGATCATACCATCAACTGGTTGCAACCACCATCAGGTAAGAACCCACCTTCACAATCGCCCAAGCATCACCATCATTTGTTCAGCATCTCCATAGAACCAAGCCCCGATAACTCATCCGGTCCAAACACTACCTCGACGCCTCTTTCCCATTGTAACCAGTGACCAGCCCACCTTTCCATCGTCAACTGGACCCCACCTTTATCTCATCTCACCTCTACAACACCCACTGCCCAAAACTCCATCAACCAAACCGGTTCACCAAGACAAACACCTTCTCATCACCTATACTTCAAGATCACCAAGATTCTAGCCAAACCACAACGCCTAGAGCCTTTTCCATCTTATACACGACCTCTCTCCCCAAACACATCATACCAGAGCCATCACCCTACCTATAAATCACTTCATTTTTCATTCTCCACCTGTCCTAGCAAGATCTCACCACATAAAACTAAACCAACCTCAAAACCGCCCACCTGTGCATGATAAATAAGAACTTGAACCCATCTCACCCAATCCAACCTGCTCATCAGGTAATTATTAACCCTCTCGATCCATAACCAATCAATCCACTTTACTGACCCATTCGACCCGAGTCAAAATCCATCTCTGTCCACCAGCACTATACAACTTATAGCCGATCTTTGTGACTTAATGCAAAAGGAGATCCTAGACCTACAAAGAAAAGAAACGAACATCTACAAGGTCTTAACGGCCGGATTTGGGATTCCAGCATCCAATTGGTGAGATCTTACTATTACTACCTTAGTTCGAGTTATCTTAGTTTGTTTGCAGTAGATTAATATAATTGTGTGCATTTTCTTTTTAAGGCTGCCATTTAGTTACACATTCGTCAATCATTTATTTTTCATTATTATTTTGATAGGGTGTATCTTATTGCAATTATTGTATACATTCATCATGCATCATCTAAATTCATTAGTTTGAACTACTTGTTTAAGCATCCATTACGTTCATCGCGTTTGTCATTTACATTCATTGCGTTTGTCTTTTGTATTCTTATCCTCTCCATCTAATCTAGCCTTTTAAGGCCTTGGAGAGCGGCGGTAGGCGGGCTACCCCTTTCATGGGGTCAGCCCATCTATGCGCTTCAATGTAAAAAGAGATGAACGGTTAGGTTAGGTTCCATGCACACCCCTAGTTAGGCCCTTCTAGCCCTATATTTACAAGAAATCCAAAAAAACCATAAAATCCCAAAAATAATAAAAAGATTTTACTTTTCTTTTCTTCATTCAACCTCCGCCAATTCTCATTATTGAGCTTTATGCTATTAGGGTAGGCTACACTTGACTCATGAATTCATCGATGTTTGAAAAAGAATTTTCAGCACATGCTATATTTTCAAAACCATCTTTCATCCATTCCTTCATTATTGCCTCAATGCACTAAGTAACACCGAACCTTAGGTGTTAGTGACCGTGACATCGTCCACCCTTCTATGCGACTCCCTAGGCCTTACGGCGATAGCCTCCTAGTGGACTCCCTATGATTGACAGTGGCACACAGGTCCCTCACTCTCTCCTAAGTTAGGTTAGCTTAATGGGTATCCATCCTCAACGTGCCCTAAGCGATTGTTGGTTTTAAGATGGGCCTGACGGACGATAGTCCACTTCTCTAGGTGACCTTTCCCTAGATCGACCGGGCGCCTTAGTCCTCCCATCTTTAGACCAACGTTGCAGTGGGCACCTAGGCTTTCATTTTGAGCATCATGTTGCATGTGCTTTGACCCTTTTTCAACCATCCTTACATGCATGTTTTTCAAATAAAGCCTACCCTTTCCCCGCCAAGGGATTCGAGGAGGGTATCCGGTGAACGGGGTTGATCCCCCTCAATGAATATTGGCACCCAACCCCTTTTTCTATCTTATTTTATTTTCATTTTATTTTCCTTTTGTAGCTGAATGGAAGAAGGTAATGAAAGTCCTGGGATCCTAACCCTAGAGAGGGGGGGGGGGGTGTGCTACAAATATGACCAATTTTAATTCTTTAAGAAAAATTAGTCACATAAGATGATTTACCAGACAAGATGCGGAAGCTAAGAAAACAAGCACCACAAGCAAACACCACTACACAAAGATTTATAGTGGTTCGGCCTCAATGCCTACGTCCACTACCGGCTTGTGATCCAATCACCCCACCGGATTTCCACTAAATATGCTTTTTACTAGGCTAAGCAATAACCTTTATAATGTTGATTTTACTAGGCTCAACAATAACCTTTACAAGATGCTTTTCAAGGCAAAGCAATAACCTTTACACAATGCTTTTCTTAGGCTAAGCAATAACCTTTACAAATTGAGATTTCTCTAAGAAGGTGTCTCTTCAAGAACACTCTAAGAGATACAATTTAAGCACAAATAAAATGCCTCTTAAATAGGCTGATGTGAAGGTGTAATTCAAATTACAAACATACACTAGAATATGCTAAAGTGTGTGTACAAGTGTATGAATGGGTTACTTCAATCAATTTCAACAATGAAGCTCTTAAATGTATGCTTGATGCAATTTAAAATCAGGCTTAGAAAAAGATGATTGAAGTTAAATGCTAATCACATGAAGGATTCAACAAACTTGAAGACATGAGCTAAACAAGTTGTATGAATAATAAAAACTAAGAATACATGTGATTTAGACAAGAGAGTTTGCAAATCATCCTAATGTTCCAAAGATGATAATGAGTTTGCTAAACATCTCTTTAAAAGCTAGAAATCATGCATAAATGAAAATACAAAGATTTAAGCATGCATTGATTCTACTTTGAATGGAAATCAAAATGATAAGTATGATATACCTTTTTAAAACTGAAGCATTTGATTTCCAAAAAGCCTTCTAGCCTTATCACCTCATTCCCCTTTCTTAGGCTCAAAGATTGTCTCAAAAGTTCATTAATCAAGCCTTTAAAAAGGATGGAATAGAATGGACTTTATAGGAAAAGACAGTCCAATGGCTAGTTTACCCGGTCGACCAGGACCCTTCCCGGTCGACCTGGTACACACAACGGTCAAAAAAAGATCCGTTGGTGCTTCAGGAACCCAGTCGACCTGCAGTGTGGCCGGTCGACTGGGTCCCCTGGGCCGGTCGACCGGCCACACTGCTGGTCGACCCCCTGTGACCAAAATTTCCTAATTGCATATTTTCAAAGTATTTCTTGAGGGAACTTTTTGGGCCAATAAATCAAGCTTAAAAACATGTTTTAAATCATTCTAAGGGTTTTAAAACATGAAACATAAAAAGCCAAAAAAGATTCAAAATTATAAAACCAATGGCTTGCTCGATTTGATAAAACTCTTTTCAAATAAAAATGCATACAAAGATGATTCTGAAAATGATGAATGCATCCAAGGCACAAACTTAAATTCTCAATTTGTTTTCTCAAAAGTAATGCACAAAGAATTAGGTTTTCAAAAGAGTTTGGATTCTAAAACATGCATGAATCAAATTCATTTCAAAACCATGTACAAATGCAAGTAGAATCCAAGATCCAAAAGTCAAAAACTAAGAGCTCATGTGTGTGATCATGTGATAGTGAAAGTGAGTGAATCCATCAACAATTGCAACAAACAAGGGCCTAACAGGTAAAAGTGCTTGACTTTCCTCTGGGATTGCAAATTGATGATAGGAATTCATTTATTGCATATAATGCTTAATTATAACCTTAGTCATCATCTCTATCAGATTTGATGTGATTTTTGGGACTTTATCATCACATACACTATATCCCTGTAAAAATTGAGACCGATCCAGGTTAAATAAAAATTATTAAAAATTCGGAAACAAGCATGTAGCAACCCATAGAACTCAGGATTATGTTACCTATTTCATATTTCAGCTATTTTTCCTTATTTTCTTCCAAATGCATGGAACTTAGTCTTCTCATTCATCTCGAATCTTAAAGATGGACTGAACCCCCCCATAATAATGACCCAAAATACGATTGATGAGACCATCACGCGTCGCCGGCGGCGTTGTGATGAGTGGGACCCTTAATTTCCCGCATGGAGGCGATCAAACGGAGTCATGACCGTTTAACATGACTGGCGATCACACTTTTTTACCATTTCTAGGATTAGTCGGGAATCCTTGGAATCGGTTGGTACTTCCGAGTATCGCTTTATATAATACTGTGTTTCCACCCATATCGGGTCCGAAAATCACATCCGACACCAAAGTGGGCCCCACAAGCATGAGTTTACTAATTTTTTTCCTAAGCCCAAGCTTAGGAGAGACTTACTCATATATATATATTTACATAAATATGAGAAATTCTCAAAAACTCCCCTATCTCAAAAGGAGAGTTTCTGCCCCTATCTAATAGCCAATGAATGAAAAGAATCTATATAAAAAAAATCCACATTTTTAGGAGAATATTTAGTAGAGAGAAAGGATAAGTGTATCATTGATGACACGTGTCATAATTTCATTCAATAAAAGAGGGGCTTTTTTTAATGAAAAACGCCCAGGGAGTTTTGCAGCGTAACTTATATATATATATATAGAAGAATGTTCATGTACATCCATCCCTCACCATTGGGTGAGAGACATTTACATAATTGGCAATATTCATTTGCAAAAGTGGGAAAGCCATGTCAGTGTCCCTCACCCTATGATGAGGGAAAGCCATGTCGTTGTTTTTTATATTTTTTTATATCGGTTAATTTTTTTTTATATCGGTTACACAGGAACCGATATAATAATCTCTATATATAATATCGGTTAGAAAAATATGTGATATTAATTTTAATATTTTATATCGGTTATTATAAAACCGATATTATATACACATATTTTATATCGGTTGTATACATATATTTTATATCGGTTATTATAAAACCGATATGATATACACATATTTTATATCGGTTGTATACACATATTTTATATCGGTTATTATGGAACCGATATTATATATACATATTTTATATCGGTTATTATGAAACAGATATTATATACCCAATGATTTTACATTAGCACGTCCTGCGGCTAACCGCCAGTGCACCTGCGGCTAACCGCCGGTTCACATGCGGCTAACCGCTAGTGCACCTGCGGCTAGCCGCCAGTTATATAGATATTTTATATCGGTTATTATGAAACCGATATTATATACCCAATGAAATCCCTTAATCGCCCGCGCGGGCTCAGTGGTTCTTTCCCTCCTTTTTATTTTTCCTTCCCTCTCTTCTCTTTCTTTCTCCATCAGTCCTTCTTTCCTCTCACTCTCGCTCTCTTCTCTCCTCACTCTCGCCTCTCTCCCTCCAAAAACCCTTTTCCTCTCACTCTCGCTCTCTTCTCTCCTCACTCTCGCTCTCTCTGCTCTTCTCTCACTCTCGCTCTCTCTGCTCTTCTCTCACTCTCGCTTTCTCTACTCTCTCTCTACTCTCCCTGTCTCTCTCGCTCACTCTCATTCTCCGGAGAAACAGAAGACGACGACGATGACGACGAAGAGGAAGAAGCTGCTCTTCCGGCGCTGCGCAGGTGCCAGGTACATCACGTTCTTTCCTTTATTTTTGTTTCGTTTCTTTCTTTCCCTTTTCTTCTGCTGCTACTATTTTCTGTTCTCTCTCTCTCTGTTTTTTTGTTTGTTCTGTTTTCTCACGATCTCTGCTGCTGTTTTTCTTACTGTTGTTCTGTATTTTTTTTCCTTGCTGTGTTTCTGCTATTTTTTTTCCCTGCTGCGTTTCTTCACAATGTTGTTTTTTCCCTGTTGTTTCGTGCTGCTGTTTTTTTTTTCCCTGCTGTGCTGCTGTTTTCTTTCTATTGCTGCTGTTCTTTTTGTTTTTTTGCTCTGCTGCTACGTTTTTTCTTTTATGATGTTTCTTATGCTGCTGCTGTTTCTTTTCTTTTTGTTTTTTTTTGTTCTGCTGCTACATTCTTCTTTTTTTTTGGTGATCTCTGCGTCTGGTCTCGCCAGTGTTCTTGCCGCTGGTTTTTTTTTTCGTGCATTGTGTTCTTTCTATTGCTGCTGCTACATTCTGTTTTTTTTTTTCGTGCATCCTTCAGTTTCTGCTGCTGCGTCTGGTCTTGACAGTTTCGTGCATCCTTCAGTTTCTGCTGCTGCTCCCTATATTTGTAACTTCATTAGGCTCTTTATTTTTTTGGTTCATGAGGATGGATTGGACATGGATTGGTTTAGGTAGGATGAAGATATTCATATCATGAATCTGTTTGAGGAATCCAGAAGTTGGAGGCTAGCCTCCAACTTGGTTCGGCTAGCTGCCTCCAAGTTGAAGGCTAGCCTCCAGAAGTTGAAGGCTAGCCTCCAACTTGGTTCGGCTAGCCGCCTCCAAGTTGAAGGCTAGCCTCCAAAAGTTGAATGTGATTTTACACTACTTTCCATTCAATCTGGGTTAAATATCAAAACATGAAAGTTGTAGCCCTCTGATAAATCTTTCATTTGGATCAAGAATCATGTTATTTCAAGTTCAGAAGAGGAAGTTATGAATTTTCTACTGGAGACAACTCTTCTTCACTCAGGTTGCTGTTTTTCTGTGACCAGTCAGTTTCAAGGTGATTTTACACAACTTTCCATTCAATCTAGGTTAAATCTCAAAACATGAAAGTTGTATCCCTCTGATAAATCTTTCATTTGGATCAAGAATCATGTTGTTTCGAGATCAAGAGTGGTCTTTGACAGAGTTATTCAGGGACTTAGCCATGGAGTTACTAGCGGTCGCTAATAGTCATATTGGCGGCCGCTAATACGTTATTTTTTTAACTTTTTTTTTTTTTTTAATTATTTAAATTATTAGCGGCCGCCACTGGCGGTCGCTAATAGTCATATTGGCGGCCGCTAATAGTCAATAATGATACTTTTAGCGACCGCCAAAGCCTCTGATTTTTTTTAAATAAATTCCTATTTTTCTTAATTTTTTTTCCTACTTTTTATAACTGTACCTGAATACTACTACCATTGGTAATATACAACTACTATCATCATTAAAATTAAAAATAACAAAAAAAAGTCTTATATTAATTACATTCAAAACATTACAAAAGTTTCAACAAATTATATCATCCATTACAATTACAGAAAAAAAAATCCGTGCAGGGTGCCATTGTAGATCCGATGCTCTCAAACCTGAACAGAAAAAGGAAAATAAATATTAATAATTAAATATAAAAATTGGCAATTCATACTAAATATAAAAAAATTAAGTGCATGAAATCAGTTTCCAGAGCAACCACAAGAACTCATTCAATGTTTTGCCACATTGCACATTACAAATTGATAACATGTACCCTCAGCTCAAAAATGTACCCAACAGATCACATGGCAGAGAAATGAAAGCAGACTTTATCACTCACCAAATGGAAATTCTAGTACTTTTACAAGTCCAGGAGCTAAGGGTTTTACATCAAAACACAACATAAGAGACTATTCATATAGATTTGAGTATTTCCTATCTAACAACAAGAAGGACACATCTTTTCTTCTCGGAAGAATTCATACCCATTACAGGATGAACACGCACACAACAGCACCGAACAATCGTACCCACACCCACATCCACAAAAGCAAAACAATCACTAAATTGCTATTCCAACAGAAAACCAACTCTAAACATGCAAAAATCGAATCACTCGATTCAACCTCACTGATACATCATGATCCACATACACCTAGCAAGGAAAAAAACCAACTGATACCCATTTTTTTTTTTACCAAAAAAAAAAAAAAACTGATACCCATTTAACAACAGAATCCAAACATGTCATCCTAGTCCTTCTCATGAATCTCCACCACTCCAAAACCATTTCAAGAACCACCCCACTTCCAAAACAACTCCCAAAAACTGAAGAACAACCATGGGACTACTTATCATCCAAAACCTAGATCATTTCTGCTAAAACCAAAAAAAAAAATAGAGAAAGAAACCCAAGAGCAGACATTCCATGACATCAAAAGAGGAAAAAAAAATGGGTGTTGAACAGAAAAGAGAATAGAAGACAGACCTGCTCAATCCCTCTGTCAACAGGAGCTGTTCTTATGAACTTGTCATCCAAAACCCAATTTAGTCCAAAAACTCTATATACTGATATCACAAAAAAAAAAAAAAAAACCAATTTGAAGTTTGCCTTCAAATGTTAAAAGGGAAAGCAAAGAAAAGCGGAATGGATGCCCATCGATAATCAAACCTCTCAGGTTGCTGCCACCTCAGCCATTTCTTGTTCAACAGAGCTTGGAACAACTGGGTAGTATTTGTAGTGAAGTTCTCCAACATCATCCCCAGAAAGCTTCTTCCAACCATCCGGTCCAACGTAATAAACTTAAACATAAAATCATAACAAGTTATGCCAACATGCAAACTCACAAAGTTCTTTTTCGAGATTATGTACTCTATACTTGATTCTCAAGAGCATAAATGGTCAACTAGTGAGTAGACAGATCCACACATTGGCATTTAATGCCCCATCTGGTGTCTACAATACGAGAGGCCAACCCATTGTCAGTCAGAAAACTACACTTTGAAAACCATATAAACCTGGGCATCAAACAATTGAAGTGCAATGGATGAAAAAAGAAAGAAAATGCAAAGAAATAGACCCCACAAGATAAAAAACCAGAAGGAAAGAGCAATTATGCAAAAGCAGGCGCCAGATCATCATGCTTTATAATAATATGCGATATTAAGAACAAACCGCTAGCAACTCCACCACTAGCTCCATCGCGAAAAGTCGCATGATAAATAGATCGTCTATCTAATTCAGAAGCTTCTTCAATTGACATGTCATAGTGATAGCAGGATGCTCATGAACAGGATGTTGATATTTACAAATATAAGACATTATCACTATGCCTCCATCCTTAGTAATTTGAAATCCATCAACCAAACAAGAAAGATAGAATTCAAAAGAGAGTAAGACAAAATAGATTTCACAGAACATAGAAAGAAACGTTGGTGATGGTGGAGGAGGAAGGTAACTGCATCAGAGCCAATGAGGGAAGAGCTAATCTGGTGCAACCAAGATTAAAGTGGTCAGTGTTGGAAACAATATTCTAGATCTGAAAAAACTTTGATCAATCAAGATCCTAATAAACCAAGATCCTCCATGTCAAATCATTGAGAGAAGTAAAGCGGAAAAACATACCCGAATCCATTGAATGAACTTGTTCGCAGGTTGATGATCTTCCAATCCAATATGGCTACCGAGAGAAACCCTCTTGATTCTTCTGATGAAGGGATGTCAGAGAGAATAGGAATTCACCATATGAATTGGGGACCATAACCCTAATATATAAGATATCATAAGTTTGCTATTTCTAATTTGGCCCCTCATCAAATTAGAAATAACATTCTGGTATCTACACATTAATCCCATGACAATTATACCCTTAAGCCTCAGAACTTTAATTCTTAATTAGATCACTTTAATATAGGCTTAACCAAAGATAGCATAACACATTAAATAGTTACATGTGTGGCCCCACATGATGGAATTTTTCCAACAATCTCCCACTGGGCCATATGTGTAACTTAAAAAAATGTGTGTGACTGTATGAGCTCCAAAAGTTTGCTATCATAATTTAGGATATATCCGAACAATCTCGTCCATTGATTATGCCGATATAGGATCAAAGCGTTCTTCGTCACATTTAACATGACTAAACCCATCAATGGTCACGTACACCAACATTACCAAATGACATAGATCAATCATGGATGCGTAGCATGGAAAATACATGCAATGTGATCTATACATGTCTATTTCCAAATGGTCCTACTGAATTCCTTAGTGAGATCAATTTTTAACACAATGTAACAGAATGAAATGAACCGAATACTATATTTCTGATCAGAATAATATCCAAATACATAAATGCATAAGTGTGTCCAAAATCAAACATAAAGCAATAAAACATAAAAATGATACAAACTCCCACTAGAATGTGATATCCTCACACAAAATAACACCCATATGAGCAGTGTGCTCATGAAAGACCTTGGGTAGTAATCCCTTTGTAAGCGGATCCGCTATCATGGAGTTTGTCCCAATGTGCTCTATGGATATCTGTCCATCCTGTATTCTCTCCTTCACAACTAGGAACTTAATGACAATATGCTTTGACCTAATTGAGCTCCTGTTGTTGTTCGAATATAGCACTGCCGATTTATTGTCACAATATAGTTTGAGTGGTCTTTCAATACCCTCCAGAATTCGCAGCCCAGTGACAAAATTTCGCAGCCATATTCCATGGTTGGATGCCTCATAGCATGCT
This sequence comes from Cinnamomum chago, assembly GCA_038049695.1. Lineage (NCBI taxonomy): Eukaryota > Viridiplantae > Streptophyta > Magnoliopsida > Laurales > Lauraceae > Cinnamomum > Cinnamomum chago. Next base: position 19,858,735 of record CP142458.1, read on the forward strand.
ACAAACTCTGCTGCCATGGTGGAATCAGTCACGAGTGTCTGTTTGGCACTCCTCCAAGAAATAGCTCCACCAGCTAACAGGTATATGTAGCCTGATGTGGATTTCATACTGTCTTGGCATCCAGCATAATCGGAGTCGGAATACCCTATGATCTCCAACTGATCCGATCTACTATATGTGAGCATATGATCTTTTGTTCTCTGTAAATACCTCATAACCCGCTTGGCTGCTTTCCAATGATCCATCCCTGGATTGCTTAAATATCTGCCTAACATACCAATAATGTACGCAATATCCGAACGCGTACACACCATAGCATACATTAGACTCCCTACAGCTGATGCATAAGGAATCTTCTGCATTTCCTTAACTTCAAGGTTAGTTTTAGGGCATTGATTGAGACTGAACTTGTCTCCCTTAGAGACAGGGGTGTCACTTGGTTTGCTGTCCTGCATGCCAAACCTTTTGAGCACTTTATCAATATAGTTTCTTTGTGATAATCCAAGAATACCCCGAGACCGATCTCGTTGTATCAGGATTCCTAGTACAAAAGAGGCGTCACCAAGATCTTTCATCTCAAAATTCTTTGATAGAAATCTCTTGGTTTCATGCAACATGCCTATATCATTTGTGGCAAGCAATATGTCATCGACATATAAAACCAGGAATATGTGCTTACTCCCACTGAATTTGTGATACACACAATTATCAACAGCGTTTGTCTCAAAACCAAACGAGATAATCACTTGATGAAATTTGTGATACCACTGACGAGAAGCTTGCTTAAGTCCATAGATGGATTTTGTCAATTTACAGACCATGTTCTTTGAGTCTCCCGACTCAAAGTTTTCTGGCTGCACCATATAAATTGTTTCGTCAATGTCACCATTGAGAAATGTTGTTTTGACATCCATTTGACGAAGTTCAAGATCAAAATGTGCAACTAGTGCCATGATTGTCCTAAAAGAGTCTTTCGATGAAACCGGAGAGAAAGTCTCTTTAAAGTAAATCCCTTCCTTTTGGGTAAAGCCTTTAGCTACAAGACGAGCCTTATACCTCTCCACATTACCATTTGAATCCCTTTTGGTTTTGAAAATCCATTTGCAACCAATGGGCTTCGCACCTTCTGGTAATGGGACAAGTTCCCAAACCTTATTGTCTTGCATAGACTTATACTCCTCATTCATTGCATCAATCCACTTTTGAGAGTTAGAACCTTGCATGGCTTGATGGAAGTTGATTGGATCATTTTCCACCATTCCAATTTCTTCCTCATGTTCTTGGAGAAATACGTAAAAATCGTCCGGAATAGCATTTCTCCTTTCTCTAGTGGATCGCCTTAATGGCACTGGTTCTTGAGGTTGTTGAGTTTGTTCATCGTCTTGAATGAGGGGTTGATCAACATTATCTTGTTGAGGATCCGGATCCGGATTCGCTTCTTGATCAATGACAGGTATAGAAACTTGCACATTGTCAAAAGCAATAGTGGGAATCGTAACCGATTCTTCCTCAAAGACAATGTCTCTAACCTTATTTCTCCCCCCAAACTCAACATCCTCAAAAAATGTTGCAGTTCCCGTCTCAAAAATTGACCTAAGTGTGGGATCATAAAACTTATAGCCCCTTGATCGTTCAGAGTAACCAATGAAGTAGTTGCTCACAGTTTTGGAGTCCAATTTCTTTTCATGTGGCCTGTAAGGCCTTGCCTCAGCTGGACATCCCCAAATGTGAAAATGTTTTAGACTAGGCTTTCTGCCTGTCCAAAGCTCATAAGGTGTTTTTGCAGCTACTTTAGTTGGCACTCTATTTAGAATATAAGCTGCTGTTTTGAGTGCTTCTCCCCAGAGTGACTCTGGTAAAGTGGAATGACTAATCATACCCCTTACCATATCCTTAAGAGTCCGGTTTCGTCTTTCAGCTACACCATTCATGCTAGGTGACCCTGGCATGGTGTACTGTGGGACGATTCCACATTCCTCTAGGAATTTAGCAAATGGTCCTGGACGTTGTTCACCTGAACCGTCATATCTGCCGTAATATTCACCACCACGGTCAGACCTGACACTCTTTATTCTTTTGTTGAGTTGATTCTCAACTTCAGCTTTAAAAGTTTTGAACACGTCAAAAGACTGTGATTTCTCATGAATGAGAAATAGGTACCCATAGCGAGAGTAATCGTCTATGAATGATATGAAATACTGTTGGCCATTCCAAGAAGCCGTAGGGAATGGTCCATAGATATCTGTGTGTATCAATTCTAAGACGTCTGTAGTTCTATTGGCACTTAATTTCTTTATTTTGGTCTGTTTTCCCTTGATGCAGGCAATACAAACATCAAATTCTGTAAAGTCAAGGGAATCTAAAATGCCATCAGACACAAGTCGCTCAACTCTAGATTTAGAGATGTGACCTAAGCGTTTGTGCCATAATGTAGTCGAATTTTCTTTATTCAGTTTGCGTTTAGTACCTCGTGATTCCACATGCAAGGATTCATTATAAGAAACAATTGTATCAAGCAAATATAAGTTGTCATGTACACATAGAGAACCGGTTCCAACAACATTTGAATTTATAGATAAACTGAATTGATTGTTTCCAAATGAACAAAAATAACCAAACTTGTCCAATAAAGAAACTGAAACCAAATTCCGTCGAAAAGACGGTACAACAAAAGTATCTAATAAATCCAAATAATAACCAGTTTTTAATAACAACCTAAAATGCCCTATTGCCTCTACTTCTACCGACTTTCCATCGCCCACAAAGATGTGTCTTTCAACATCACTTGGCTTTCGGTAGCTCAGGCAACCTTGCATAGAAACACTGATGTGAGTAGTAGCACCAGAATCCAACCACCACGTGTTTCTAGGTACTGAAGCTAAATTTACCTCAGAACAGACCAAAGCAAGACTCATGCGATTTGAGCGATCCCACTTCTCAAAGTTCTTATTGTCATCAGGAGAACTTACATCCGTAAGAGAAGCGGGTTGCTCAATCCGTAGTGCAAGGTCTAGATCCATGCAGCTGAGAACAATTTCTATGTTCTCTTTCGAATCCTTAAAGTTGGTCCCATTAAGTACAGGTATTGAATTGATATTAGCAGATATAGTAGAAACACTAGCTGTAAAGAGAACAAAAACAAACAGACAAACATGCTCATATTATTAACCAAATACAGAAGTAACAAATTCAAATAATGGTAAGTCTCGTGTCAAGGTACCTAGCACAACATTAATATCAAGTCTTTGGACAGTAATATTAATTGTAAATGGTCATCTTGTTGTAGTGATCAAACACTGACAATAATTTATGTCAAATAATAAACCTATCTTTGGATCGACTTATTATTCACATGTAAAAACCTTATAATCGTCACACGTTTACCACCACAGGTGTGTATGCAATTCAGCCAAGTATTAACCTTCCTTTGGGCCGACTAAGACCCGCATGAATTTACACACACACAAACATCCAATATTCCTCATGAACAATCTACACAAGAGAGGTCACTTTGGTTACATCTTGTTTCAATTAGCCCATTTAGAATAATGGACTATGTAATTTAACCATAAAAGATATACCATAAAATATTTGAATTGTTGTTTGAAGAAAACCAATTAGTTGTCTTCACATGTCACCATAAATAAATTTTTATTTTTTTTTTAAATAAATTTTTTTTTTGGACCACCCAAAAGTGTGGTCCTGCGGACCACCGAACCCAACATCTTTTTCCATACAAAAGAAAAAAAAAACGTTCTGTAACAAGGAGAAGCCCACCTTTCATGATCTCAATAATTGAACCTTCAATATACTCATCAACATGGCCAGTGACTTATAATCCACTGCCGAACCCAAACGAGAAATTCTCCAATCGACTGACCACTAAACTACTGAAATTAAGGCTGAAAATACCGTGCACCCACATGTATTATGAGTTGTGTCTCCACTCTCTCCATTTAAGATTTCCAGAATAGATGAAATTGACACAACAACACAACGTATAGTAAGGTGCAGGAATTGATATGGCGATCAGATATTAGACCAGAAGAAGTTGTGGGCCGCAGGCTTGAGGGATTAAGGAACCCTCCAAACCGTGTCATTACAGGTTTTCGATCAGTGTATAAAGTTGGTCCCACAACGATCCCAAATCTCTAAAACCCAGTACATATCATAAAGTTGTCTTAAAGAGACAGGGCAACACAATTTAAAATTGTATAAAAGAGACTGCTTGCACAAAACCCACAAAACGGCGTAGAAACCAAAGAATCATTACAAAGCACACTTTTTTTATCCTTTTGAAAACATAACAAAAAGAAGTCAAAGCCTACTTTAAAGAACAAATCACAGTAAAAACATAAATAGAGAAAGGACGCCTAAAATCTCATAGCAGAAGATAATAAAAAAATATTAAAAAACCCATAAAGTCCTTTTGGGGGTGTAACAGATTCACATTGATGTCATTCCCATACAACCAACTTTGCAGCATTGAGAGCACGGACATGCTCAGTGGCTGCTTCTTGAGTACGTATATTGGGATCATAATTCCGGAAAACCCTCTGGATGCTATATCCCAGAGACGAATATCTCCATCCATTGAATCAGAAAATATTCCTTTTAACTGGTTCGGATTCCTAGTCATACAAGAGATAGCATCTATGTGCCCATCCATTGCACCCATCATCAAAAGAAGCCAAAAAAAAAAAAAAACAGTGGATCCAGTGAAAGAGCACGAAGTACATGATTTGGTGCATAGAAGTTACAAGATAAACATGTGAAAGTGCGCTTGCTTGAAGTTCTTAATGAAGAAAATAACAGATTGCAACCAAAGAACAGAATATCAACAGATTGATTTATATCTGGATTCTCAATGGCTTAACATGGAGATGCTCTGATACCAATTGTTGGAAATAATATTCTAGATCTGAAAAAACTTTGATCAATCAAGATCCTAATAAACCAAGATCCTCCATGTCAAATCATTGAGAGAAGTAAAGCGGAAAAACATACCCGAATCCATTGAATGAACTTGTTCGCAGGTTGATGATCTTCCAATCCAATATGGCTACCGAGAGAAACCCTCTTGATTCTTCTGATGAAGGGATGTCAGAGAGAATAGGAATTCACCATATGAATTGGGGACCATAACCCTAATATATAAGATATCATAAGTTTGCTATTTCTAATTTGGCCCCTCATCAAATTAGAAATAACATTCTGGTATCTACACATTAATCCCATGACAATTATACCCTTAAGCCTCAGAACTTTAATTCTTAATTAGATCACTTTAATATAGGCTTAACCAAAGATAGCATAACACATTAAATAGTTACATGTGTGGCCCCACATGATGGAATTTTTCCAACAGTCAGTGGTCAGTGGTCAGCTAACACTATTTTGATGGGAAGGGTTGCTCTCTGGTCAATATCTCAGAAAAGCAACTGAATGTTTCAAAGACGACTTGCGTAAAGATGCATTTGAAACGGTTTTCAAAGGAGCATGATCAAACATTGAGCCAAAAGAGAGTTTCATAATGAGATGAGGGCATTAGGGATTTCCCCTGCAGGCCCACGGCAGCCCAACACTGACCCAACCCGCCTAAGCTGCACTCCTATTATCTGTACAGTGAGCCAATGAGGTCATCCATTTAGTGGAGCCCGTTTGCTCGTTATGGGCGGCCGGAGGCTCATTTTCTAAGTTTTAAGTTAAAGTTCTAATTTAAACCTACGTTGCATAAAGAGGGGGAAAACATAGCATAGGAAAAGCCTGATTACTTGCATAAAGTCTATTGCAGACAACCCATCAAAGTTAGTAAGAATTACTCGTCAAATTGGTAACGCCAAGGTCCCTGCTAGTAGATAAGATTTTCATTAGAATGACAAAATGTATGATTATCAACATAACCAATATAAATAACCAATATACACAAAGAAAAAGAAATGGTTCTAAAACGTATATACGCAGTGAATGCAAATATGCTTGTTTTAGTGTCAAATATGTGTAACAAGTTTAAATGATTTAAGTGCAAAGCTAAGCAGGGCATCAGCTTGTGCTCTGAACACAACAGTATCACAAGAAAACCAATGAAAGAATTGCACAAAGTGGTAAATTTCACTAGGAATATAAGTCATTTGTCTTTAACCAACAATTCATTTATCTTTGTTTCTATGACCTGATTTTCAAAATACATGCAAAGATGAGTACAAGAAGAAAAGAAAGCAAAACACAACTTAAAATAAATTGAGATGGCCTTCTAATGCATATATACCACCCGATATTAAAATAAGTTAAAGAATTTTGTCAAAGTCAAATTCACACTCAAATTATCAGAAAAAATGGCTGTCATACCCATATATCATTCCACAAGTGCATGGGTGCACCATCCCATCCATGCATTCTCCACAGTGAGTCCCTTTCGCATCACCTGACATGGAAGTCAGAAACTTCATTATCCAATGATCACATATGCATCTCGTCCGCTCAATGAACAGCCTGTATCTTTAGTACACCCAAACAACCTCTGAAGTATTAGACAGAAGAGAGGACTTACCAACCCTAATCTATATCCTCCTCCATTCCTCAACCTTTGTCTTCGATTCCTTATACAGAGAGGCCTGAAAATGCAGGAATGTGAAAAGGGCAGCTTTCAAGGCATAATAATTTCAGAAAACTGACTTTTTCATTGTTGGTAGAGAGAGGTGCATTGAGTAGAAACATGTATATATTGAGTACTCATAAAAGGAAATTGTATATAATAATTATCTTAAAAGCCATTTAAAGGAACTATATATGCCAATTATCTTTAAAGATTGATGACCATATAAAAAAATCATACATGACCTCTATCGATGTCATTATTCCCAATCTGGTCAATTTGTAACACTTGTTTGCCAAAAGGATAAGAGATCTGAAACAAATACATGAACTCATGACAATGACTAAGCTTGTCATCTTGATGATCAATGCAGTCGGTAAGGCTGATGAGAGATGCCAAATTGGTGAGCTATTATCAAACGAATGTACATAAAATATGATATAACAAAATTAGAATTGATAGAGCAATTCTAATTTGAATGACGGGTGTTCTTACAAGTTCCCTTGTGCACAATTTGAAGGAGGGGATTTTGTATAATGGCTCCAAGATTAGTCACTGCAAGAAAAGAACCACAGGCACAAATATTATGTTTATGCATGTATCAAGGGAACACACTAGCCTCAGTAGTAGTTCTGAATGGGTTACATACAAGTTTCTGTTGTTTTCAAGATCCAATTGGGTACTTCCCCGGTCAGCATGTTGTTTGTAAGATACCTTCATTATTGAAAAAAGAATCATTGTCAATGTGAAGGACACTGCAAAATATGCACAAATGGCCGAGAGAGCAAACCCAATTTGCTTGTAGGTTGTTCCTGTGTGGGAGAACTTCTGCATAACATGTTTAGAGAGAGAGAGAGAGAGAGAGAGAGAGTTATTCCTTTCTTATGAAATAAGCAACATCAGATGCCCATAAGTTTAAAATGATCAAAATGATATTGCTTTGGATTTACTAGAATGGATGCAAGTACCATGACAAACAATTTTGCAAAAGGAAACCAATTGTTTTAATCAAATAGGCTATTTCATTTAATAAAGGGACTTTTTTTCTTAAGTGGTAGACATAGTGCAGTTCTTTTCTCTCATTATGTTTTAAAAGTTGAGGTTAGAAAATCTCATACGACTTGGATAGGGATTTGGTTGTCTAAATTTGGCATAGGTTGATCTTTCGCTACAAAACATACAGAGACTTGTCCTAGGAGTGGATACCCTGCCTATTCATGTCATTTTCAACTGAACCTTGGAGAATAATAAAAATGGCGCCGGGTCCTTTTTTTTTTTTTTTTTTAAAGAATGACATACATGGGGTCTTTCATCTAAGATTATTCCTTCTCATTTCCAAAATCAACTCGTAATGCTTATGTTAAAACTTTTTCATTCATTCTTGTCTCAAACCCTAAGGGATCTTCAAAAGAATCCATTGATTCTTAATTCTACTAAGAAAAATGCTATTCCCAAAACAATCAAAGCATAACTACACAAAACAAATCAAAACAAGAAGACCCATTTAGCTTCAAAATTGGTACATTCAGAAAGACCCCACTCAAGAAAAAGAAGAAGGGAAATGACATACATGTAACCCCAATCACATGAAAAAGATCCCCATCAGGTGAACATCACTTACACCCCCATCCACTTTGGCTGACTGTACAAAAATCCTAAACCTCATTGCCACACCACTAGAAACCTCCAAACCAACATCAATTAGAATTAGCATGTGCTAAGAAATGTTTATCATAAGCATACAAGTTCTTGAATACCCCAAATAAGTGATTTTTATTCCTAAGGGCCTGTTTGGATGCACAAGAAAGTACAAGAAAATAATATTTTTTAGAATATAATCTTTCATTTTTTAAAGAAGAAAATCTTGTGCGTTTGGTAACTCAAGAAAAATTTGAAGAAAAGATTCTTTTCTTTCAAAAAGCTCAATATTCTCTCCTACAGCTCTCTCCTGTAAAAAACTTTCTACAAGATAAAATTAGTTTCAAAATGACGATTACAAAGTGGTAAAGTAAAGTAAAGACCTTGGTTCAACAAATCCATCATAATGTGTATGTTTACATATATGGAAAAGTAAAGTAAAAGTAAATCTCACAGGACGATAAAGGTGGGGTAAAGTAAAGGTGGGATAAAGTACATAGTGAAGTAAAGTGGGAATGAATGGTAAACTAGTTTCTTTTTTTTTTTTTACTTTACTTAAACATTTTATCGTAGTTTTATATAGTAAATAAAAAGTGACTTGTTTACAGGTGTGGTAAAGTAAAATAAAGATCGATGTCATATCATGGTAAAAGATGAGGTAAAGTAAGGTCAGATGAAGTATGTGGTAAAGCAAAGTGAGAGAGAGAGAGTTATAAAGTAGTTTTTTTTTCATTTACTTTACTTTACTATACTTTACCATGATTTTATGTGATAAAATAAAAGTAACTTATGGTAAAAACATTAAAGTTAAACTTTACTTTACCACATTACTTTTTTTATCCTGACGTGGTAAATTACATATAAATTAAAATATTTAATAAAAAAAATTCTTATAATGTAATTTACTTTAATCATAGCACCTTCCAAACATCTCAATTTAAAATCTATAGTATTCTTCAAAAATTGCCAAACAGTAAAAAAATTATACTATTATAATATTGCATTATTGCATTCTATACTATTTTATTCTTACAATATTTAAATATGTAAATATTTTATTTTGTAGACATCGAAACGGGCCCTAAGGAAACAAGTACTCAACCCATTCAGAAACAATCTCTATTGTGAAAAAAAACTCTCACATCATAGCATAAGACATGCAGGAATCAACTTAATAATATTGTACTACAAACCAAATTCACATCACACCCATAACATAATATTGTACTACCAGAAACACATCTATATTACGATTCATTTGCTAACAATTCTCTCAATTACTACAATACCAAACAACAGTCAACTTTGTAAATTACACCAACTTGATTTGAGAAGGCTTAACCATGAACAGGCTGAAACTTTAAACAATGAGCTAGTTGCAGGGGGTTAGAGTTTTAGTAGAGAAAAGGGAATGTAAAAATCCTTTAAGACACACACATTCCTTGATTCTTTCATAGTGTTTGATTACTTCCTGTACAATATGTTAGCCTTACAGTAAGATGGCAAAACTTCAGTTTACATAGTGTACCATTAATGGATATGAAGTTGAACTTATGGAATTATGGTTGATCTACACTTGTTGATATTATGTATGTGGTAGGCATCTCAAGTCTCTGCTACAATATTAGATTAACTGCTGATTTTTTTTTAACTCGGAAAAAGAAAAACTACCGATGTCCAGACCATCAGTCAGATGCCAACATTAATATAACATGATAGAATGGATTGGTTTTGTGGGATAATTTTTAGTATTAGTCTCATGTTTTGCAGAAAATAATTAAGTATTAGTCTCATGTTTTGCGCTACTACATTGTATTTAATTCTATAGTAATGATCTCATTGCAAATTTCTAATGATTACACCCTCACATGCAAGTCACTAACCATCCCAAGTAGATAACAGTCTTGCTACCAACTAATGTTTTGCAAATGTGAACCACTAACTACTCTTTAAAACAGAGAGATGAGAAGTAAATTTAGTGACCAGGTTAATGGAGGTACCAAGACATGATAATTTTTTAACTGATTAATCAAGAACAGAATGTCATTGCTACACTGTTTATGGTACAAAGCCTAGCAAAACACCAACATACAAACAGTACCATGAATATTATGAAGGGAAGAAAAGAAACAAAAAAATAATATTGACATTAGACAACTCACGCACGTGATCCAAGATTAATCGGTAATCAGCAGGAAGACCCACACTCAGAAGTTACTCCAATTCAACAAGAAAGAAAGCCTACCATTCAAAACACATTCCACCAATGCCAGAACCCAACCTCAAGACCCCAAAACATTAAGGGCGCAGCAACATAAACCAATTCAATAGTAGCATGAGCCCCCACCAGAATCTTTGAAATTCAAGAATAACAGATAAATAGAACTCAAAAAAAAAAAAAAACCAGTGAATCCAACATTAATCAAAGGATCCAAGCTTTAAGACAAGAAAAACCCATTAATCAAAACAAATCTCCAAACCCCAAAGCAAGATTACTTATACTGGAAATCAACAAAGACCCACGTAGAATTAAACCAAAATGGGACAGACCCACCTCTAAAAACAATCAAATGATCCTAAAAAAAAAAAAACCAACTAACAACAATCAAAACAAGGGCCCCAAACAAGTATAACAAGGAATCAGCAACAAGAACCCCCACCCAAGATCATCCATATTCAAGATTAATACTGAAAACCCACCTCCAAAAATCAACACAACAATCCCAAAAAAAACCCAACTCCCACACCCATAATACAAAAAAGCATCAAATCAATCACGCTTCACTAGTCCAAAAAGAGAACCAAAAAAAGAAAAAAAAACAGAGCGAGAAACTAACACACATTTGTAATGAACAAACCTGATTGGGAGGGAACATGGACGTTTGTCTCATGAGGAGGAGTGGAATCCATGAGATCAAATCGAAAATGCCCAAAAACACTGATTCCTAGACTTCCCCGTGATACCCCAATGGGTATATACTCTTCGTAGATGTGTGGGGCCCACCTTGATCGATGGCAATCAGTGGGGCGCTGGGGAGTTGGAAGATCTTGAAAACAGTCACAAATAGCCCAGAAACACAAAAACGCAAAATCACTCAGAAGAGATTTCACAACACCCAACACAAATCACAGAATAACTGCAACAGATTTACATCACGAAGTAAAAACATCCCAAAAATAGAAAATGCAAAAAAAAACCCCACAGAAGGGGTTTCCCTACACAAAACACAGATCACAGAAAAACTGAAATAGATCTTCATCACAATAAAAAATAGCCAAGAAACAGCAAATGAAAACATACCCAAAACAGATTTCCTAACATACAGCAAAAAACCCATTTATTTAGAGAACCCCATACCCCAATTACCAACAAAAACACACATGAACAGGTTTGGGTTTTCATAGTTCCAACATAAACACAGAACCCACATCACAAAAAGACACAGAACAACACAACACATAGAGAACCAATTAAAAAAAAAGAAGACATCAATAGCAACAGATGTGGAGGAAAAGATTACCTTGGAAGATCTCACTGATCGTCGGTGTCGGAAGGGAACCACGTGCTCCGAAGCACGGCACGTTGATCCGAAGATGCGAGTCCGGTCTGGACTCCGACGAACCCCAAGATCTTCGGGCGAGAGATTACGCCGTTCTCAGTGCAGAGCGAGAGGGCACAATGGCGTGGGCGCAGTGCAGAGAGAGAGAGGGAGAGAACCGTTTTGGGCTCCGGCAATGGCGTGGGAGGGCACAGTGCAGAGAGAGAGATAGAGAGAGGGATAGGGGGAACCGGTGCGGTGGCGTGGCTGAAGGGTTTCGCAGGATGGGAAAAAAATTTGGGGAGGTGGCTGAAGGGTTTCGCGGGAGGGGAGAGCGCGCGAAGGGAAAAAATTTGGGGAGGAAAGAACTGAAGAAGAAGTATTTTTGAGTGGTGGGGAGCGACCGCTATTACGGCTGCCTGTGGCGGTCGCTAAAAGTATCACTAGCGACCGTCACAAGCGGCCACCCGCTTTTTCAAATGCCAATACTTAAGTTTCTAGTAGTGCATCCTTAGTGGTTGCCCTCTGTTGTTTTTTTTTTTTTTTTAGGGGGGGGGGGGGGGGCTCTGCCCTTTTCCTTCTTTTTCTTCAATACATACTTACCATTTAGCAAAAGAAAATTATACGTTATGAGAACAATGTCATAAGCTTTAGGAGGTTCGTCAATTTAGCCCTGCAATGCGTCGAAGAACAGGCAAATGACCGTCCAATGATGAGCGACGTGGTGAAGGAGATTGAGACAATGTTGCAGAATGAGGGAGTGCAAACGGACACTAATTCAGCATCTTCGTCGGCTACAGACTATGGAACAAAAAAGTATGCACCGCACCATCCATACATCAACATAGTGCCCAAGGAAGAAAAGATCAGTGATTCATTTGACTATAGTGGTGGGTACACATTGTCAACCAAAGTTGAGCCCAAGTAGTTCATGCATACTTTTTTATTGGGTCCTTGTGTATGTTGATCCTGGTGCTTTGTGATCTTGAGGGATGATTGACGACTGGCTCACATCATTGTGCTTGGAAAAGGCTTTTATCATTTGCTTATTACCATTGTATATGTATGTTGTAGAAAAATATAAGGGCTATGTGGTCTTTTACATCATTCTTAGGGCAACTGTCTAATTTTATTAATATAGAGGGTCTCATATGTAATATTTAGAAAGTGTATCTCACGAACATAAAAAGGATATTGTTGTTTAACCCTAATAATGATAGAACATCCTGTTCTTCCATTCTTTCTGCCTCTCTTCTTTATTTCCTTCTCTTCTCTTCTTCACTAAATTTAAACCCACTTAATCAAACAATTTGGTATCAAAGCATTTAGATTGTTTGAAGAAAGACTCCAATTGACTGAAACTTAAAAAGAGTTTGAGAGTCCCCTACCCTAGCCGTCCCCTACCCTAGCCTCCCTACTACTACTCTAATATTCGGCTGGGCCTCTAGGGTACTCAGTTTATTGGTTGTGCTATGGTCTGTGCAAAACAGGGTGGTCTGTGGTGTGCAATCTGTATGAAGGAACAGAGCAAATGTTTATGTAGTCTAATGTAGAGTAATAAGTAGTAGGGGAAAAGTCCGGGCCAATAATTATGTGTATTAGTACTAATTAATAGTATATATTATTAAATAATTATGTTGTTAGCTTTTTAAGCGAGTTTATAAATTAATTAACTTAGTTTGAGGGTTATAATAGAGTTCGAATATATTTTGGGAAGTTTTGAGAACCATTGAACCTAGTTTGGTGCCTTTAGAGACCTATTTATCATTTCGAAAAGTATTTGGGGTTATTTGAAAATTTTAAAAAAATATCAGGTTGAGTTTTGTGGGTAGAAAAACTAATCCTTTACAACTTTTGCGATCAGAATGAAGTCATTCAGTGTCCCAAAACCCTTCATTTCATAGTTTTTCTCCAACTCGGGACATGGTCATCATTTATGAAAAAGTTGAGTTTTATCCCATAACCTCGAATACATCTTTTTTTAGTGTCGTTGGAAAGTAGTATTTTCGGGAACCATTTCCTCCTATAATGAACCCGTTTGAGGTCCATAACTCAAATTATAGAACCATCTTTGATTTTATATATTGGGCCCCACTAACCACCCACCTTATAATGCCCCCCTCCCACTTTTTCTTCCTCGTAGTTTCTCCTTTCTCTACAACGCACCCAACTGAGACTCATTTCTCCTCCTTTCTTCTTCAATTCTCCATAAAAAACTCACCAAACTTGGGGCAATTGCAAATTTGATTGTTGCCAATGCATTCGTCTCATTGTCTCCTCACTTCACATCCCGTTTTCCAGCATTTTCAAGCTCGGCAGTTTCAATTCAATTAGATCTCATATAGGTGAGGGATCCATCTTTTAGAAAATGCTAGAGCAAGCCCCTATGTTCTATAATCCCATCTTGCAAAGTGTAATTCCTAGTCTTTAATAGATTTTCTTATTTTTATTTTTGAGTGGGATTTTGTAGAGATTTTGGGGGTTTCTGACTTCAAGAGCTCCAATTTGAGGAGTTTACAAGCCTTCATGTGAGCTTAGGAGACCATGGCAAGTGATTAATTTAAGTTCCATAGCATGCATGCTTGAGTCTTGGAAAATTCTATGTTCTACTCTATGTTTTTCTCGTAGAACCCCATATTAACTATGCACTATTTCCTCGAATTTAATCAATGTTTTTCATGCTTAATTAAGTGTGTACATGATGCCTAATAGAGCAGAACAAGAGGTCTTCCAAACGGTCTCCAAGAGATGGTTGGAAAAAGAGGGAAGAAATCCCCCTAAAAAACACCTTGAAATCCCATGTTATGCGACCCCTTTATGTAAGGGGGATGGAGGGTCCTGCAAGTCTTGGATTATCCCTCTTCTTGGATTATCCCTCTTCTTGGATTATCCGGACACGCTGAAATCTGTGCTTAGGGCAAAAAAGAAACAAAGGAAGAAATGAGAGAGGAGAAAGTAGAAAGGAGAAAGGAGAAAGGAGAGAGGAGAGACGGGTGCTCGGTGCTGATCACAGTAGTGGGCCACAACAGATCTATGGCGCCAGAGAAAAAAAGAGAAAGGCTCATTGAAACACCCCAAAACCCCATCTTTCTTCTTCTATTTCCACTTACTTTCTCTGTCTCATGAATCTGTACCAGCTAACCCTTAGCCAAAAAATCCCCAATTCGTTCGATTCGATTCGTAGCAGATACGACAACAAACCCTAAAGTCTTCTTCGACATGGATGTTAGCGGAGCCCTGGCCGGCCGTATCATGATGGAGCTATTTGTAGACACGACGCCGCATACAGCCAAGAAGTTCCACACCCTCTACACATGCGAGAAGGGCACTTGGAAGAGTGGGAAGCCCCTCCACTGCAAGGGCTCCACCTTCCACCGCGTTATCCTTGGATTCATGTGCTAGGGCTGTGACTTCACTGCCAGGAATGGCAACGGCGTCGAGTTGATCTACGGCGCCAAGTTCGTCGATGAGAACTTCATCAAGAAGCACACCGGGCCCGAAGTCCCATTGATGGCGAACACCGGGCCGGGGACGAACGGGTCGCAGTTCTTCGTCTGCACCGCCAAGATGCAGTGGCTGGACAGGAGGCACGTGGTGTTGGACAGATCGGAGATGGAAGCAGCGTCAGAATTTGGTTTTCGGCATAGGAAGTAATGAGGATTTGATCGAAAGAAGAGGAGATTTGGGTTTTGAGCAGAACAGAGAGTGAAAGAAGAAGAAAATAAGAAGAAAGCATGCACTGATGGGTTTTATTGGGTTTTGATGGGGGTTGGATCAATTAACAAGGAAGAAGGCCCGTCGGTCTCATTGTAGCTGCAACTGTAGTTTTCTGATTGTTGCGAATGTAGTTGAAGGTGCTGCGCCATCACCAGAGAAGGAAGGCAACATGGTTATTATATCACTTTTTGCAAATCTATGAGTTTTTATGAAATTTATCTGAGCTTTTGTAAAACTTATCTAAGTTTTTATCAAATTTATCTGAACTTTAACAAATTTATATTAGTTTCTGTCAAATTTATCTTAGTTTTTCATTTTTTAGTCAAATTTATATTAGTTTCTGTCAAATTTATCTTAGTTTTTCATTTTTTAGTCAAATTTATTTTAGTTTTGCGCAAATTTATCTGAGTTCTAAAACAAATTTCTCTGAGTTCTGGACAAATCAATCTAAGTTCTGGAACAAATTTATCTGAGTTTTTGACAAATCTATCTGAGATTTTGAAAATTTTATTTGAGTTTTTGAAAAATATTATTGAGTTCCAAACAAATTTATCTCCATTAGGCAAATTTGAACTGAGTTTTTGAACTAAACTCTGGCTGTTCTTTTGAAATTTATTTGCATTTTTTAAAATAAATTTAACTAAGTTTTGGTAAAAATACTTTAGTTTTTGAAATTTTTTCTAAAATTTGGAAAACTAGTTTATCTTAGTTTTGGCAAATGTATTTTTGTTTTTTAAATTTATTTTTGTTTTTTGATTTTATTTAAACTTTTGAAATTTATTTGCGTCTTTTGAAATTTATTTACAGTTTTTAAAATTTATTTAAATCTTTTGAAATTTACTTGGATCTTTTGAAAGTGATTTTCATCTTTTGAAATTTTTTTTTTTTTGAAATTTATTTGGATCTTTTGAAATTTATTTGTGTCTTCTTAAATTGATTTTCATCTTTTACATTTTTTGAAATTTATTTGGATCTTTGGAGAGGTATTATCATCTTTTTAAGTTTCTCTGCAAGTTTTTGAAATTTATTTTCTTTCTTTCAAATTTATTTGCATTTTTAAAAAGTTGTTTGTGTTTTTTAGAATTTATTTGCATTTTTTAATTTTATTTACGTCTTTTGAAATTATTTTCGCCTTTTTAAATTTATTAAGATCTTTTGATATTTATTTTCATTTTTTGAAATTTATTTTGATCATTTGAAATTTATTTGGATCTTTTGAAATTTATTTTCATATTTTGAAATCTATTTACATTTTTTGAAATTTATTTTGATCTTTTAAATTTTATTTGGATCTTTTGAAATTTATTTGGCTAATTAAATGGTAGTTGACCATTATTAATGTCATATCCCACTAATTGTTGGATATGATTTTGAAGAAATGGTAAATTAGACATTTTAGGTCTTCAAATTTGAAAAAAAAACCTATCACACTGTGAAAAAAGATTGTGGACCTAAGGCACTAAAGTGAAATGTTCAGGGATCCATTGCCGAATACCCCAAGAATTTTCTGCGTTCTGTGAAGGGCAGATGGTAATAGAGAGGATTGAGGGTTTGTGGTCAGGATCGAAAAAGTTTTTTCATAACTAGCATCTCACAGATTAATTATCGAATATTATATTAAAATTAATATCCCTTTCTAATAAATCTATTTATAACAAACTAATCAAAAAATTCAAATCAACCAAAAATTTATGAAAACCAAACCTTTCATCCCTTAATCCACACCAGCATACACAAAAGAAAGGATTCATATGCATTTATACTCATTTTGAATACTAAATAAAAAAAAACTTTAAAAAAAACTTTAATTTATAGAGTTGGAAGGCATCCCTTTGAATTGGGTTACATCCACACAAATGGTCTCAAGAGACATATTATTGAAAAGGCATATTTTAAGCCCAAGAGACACCTTTTATTGAAAAGTCACATTTTTTAAAGGAAACATCTACAAATGGGTCCCAATAAGCTAATGCGGCTTCTCCTAAAGCCAGAATTGAAGGTTTTTTGGGGCCTTCTTTGTAGCCAACATTTAACTTTAAAGAGAAATAATAGAAGTTATAAACTTTTAATGGGGACCACGTACAAGAGCGGTTGGAAAAAAACATTTAGTGGGGGCTAAAGCTGGGCTGCCGCTAAAAATAACTTATACCTTATAAAATTGCCCGCCATTAAACGTTAGACACTAAAAACCAAAACTTCTCCCTCAAAGATTTAGCGCCATCGAAGGAAGATTTCTACTGACGGCCAATGTTGTGCCCGCCGCTATAAATTACCTATAGCAGTGCTTATGACCGCCCCCCACTAAAAGTTGGCTGCTAAAAGTATATTTTCTTGTAGTAAACCGTTTAGGAAGAACTAAGGAGATCCTTCCGTCAAAGGAGATCGGCAATTCCTGATGATTACATCGTGTATCTACAAGAGGCAGATGGTGACATTGGAATTGAAGACCCCTTAACGTTCAGAGAGGCCATAGATAGTGCAGATTCTTAAAAGTGCGGATTCTTAAAAGTGGTTAGATGCTATGAAAGATGAGATGAATTCAATGGCTATTAAGGAAGTCTGGGATTTGGTCGAACTTCCAAAAGGTTCCAAGGCCATTGGCTGTAAATGGGCCTTTAAGACTAAAAGGAACTCCAAAGGAAGTATCGAATGGTATAAAGCCAGATTAGTTGCCAATGATTCACTTAAATAGAAGGTATCAATTATAAGGAAATATTTTCTCCAATTTCCAAGAAAGACTCTTTAAGAATCATTATGGCTTTGGTGGCTCATTTTGATCTTGAGCTACATCAAACGGATGTTAAAACTACATTCTTGAACGAGAATCTAGAAAAAGAGGCCTACAGGAAGCAACCCAAAGTTTTTGTAAAACAAGTAAATGAAAAACTAGTTTGCAAATTAAAGAAATCTATATATGGAATTAAACAAGTTTCCAGACAATGGTATTTAAAGTTTAACAAAATCATTACCTCTTTCAGACTTACAGAAAACATTGTTGATCAATGTATATATCTGAAGATCAGTGGGAGCAAGTTTATCATTTTAGTATTATATGTAGATGATATTTTGCTAGCTAGTAATAATTTGGCAATTTTGCACGAGACTATAGGATATCTTGAAGAGAATTTTGATATGAAAGACATGGGCGAAGTATCCTTTGCAATCGGAAAATCGGAATTGAGACATTTCGGGACAGATCTCAAGGATTATTAGGACTATCCCAAACCGCTTATATCATATCAATTCTCAAAAGACTTAATTTGGAAGGATATACAACACAATACGCTCCCATTTGAAAGGGAGATATGCTTCATAAAGGTTTATGTCTTAAAAATGATATTGAGAGAAAGCAAATGAACAATGTTCGTTACACCACTGCTGTTGAAAGTCACATGTATGCTTAAACACGCACAAGACCAGATATCAATTTTGTAGTTTGTGTACCTAGCAGATATCAAAGTGATCTAGGTTTAGAACATTGGAGATCGAGAAACTAAGAAAATCTTACGGCATCTCAAGGGCACTATGAATTACATGCTCACATTTAAAAGATTAGATCGCTTGAAAGTGATTGGGTACTCAGATGCAGTTTTTGCGGGGTGCCTCAATGCTAGGAAATCTACAACCAGTTATGTTTTTCTATTGGTTGGAGGTGCAATTTCATGGAGGAGTGTTAATCAAACACTTATTACTCCATCTACATTTAATGCAAAGCACGAGGCGTGCTTTGAAGCCATGGGTCATGCATTGTGATTACGCAATTTCATCTCAGGGCTGCAAATTATGGATTCTATTGTGGAGCAACTACAGATATTTTGCGATAATACTGCAGCTACAAGATTTGCTAGGAATGACAAACGTTCAAGTAAATCCAAATTTTTGGATGTTAAGTATCTTTTCATGATAGGAAATGAACAAAATCGTCTGGCGTCTATTGAAGGGATCCCCATGGATCTCATGATTGCAGATCCTTTGACAAAGGCATTGACACTAAAAGCATTTAGGAACATGCCACTGACATTGGGCTTGTAAATTTTCCGTGACAAGGATTGTTTTGTGTTTATAGACATTGTTTCGAGCTTAATCAAATTTTAGTTAATTTATGTTTGATGATTTTACCTTCTTGCTTTATTTTATCTACTTTATGCACATGTGATTATGGTTAATAAAAGGAGGAAATATGATATATAAAAATTCAGTGTAACCAATCTAACAGGATGATCATGAAAAGGATCCAATTACCTCTATGAAAGACTTGGTCAAGTGATGATTGCTGATGAGTGTAATACATGGAAGGAAGCATGTCCCAATAATGTTGTGTAACTGCCATGATTCGCATTGATAGTTTTTCACTTGATCATAGTATAAAGGCTTAACAAAAATAGGACTGGTTAGTCACATTTGAGTATTTTTGGTGATTACAATATCTAAAGAATAATGGAGTAGTGCCTATGGTCATGTGGACTAAGTGGGAAATTGTCAGAATTATTGGGCTTAAGCGTGGCTCAATGACCACATATAACGCCCCAATTCCGGATACCGAGAAAGTCGTCGGAATACCCGAAGTTGGCGCGCTACTTCCCTGAAAATCCGATAACTTCCAAGATGATAGGCCTGCAGTGAGGTCCAATTTAAAACTTTTGAACAATATACTATCAATGGTTAAATTGCGAAAGCATATCAAGTAAAGCGGAAGCAATAGGTATCAATATATGTCAAGTCTGAGTAGAACTGTAGTCTAGTTTAAAGTTATCAAATGTTAAGACAAAAGTCAATTACATGTTTAATAACTACCCGACTCACTACAAAATTTCGCTCAAAAGCCCAAAATAAGATAGCTCTCAAAGCCCTGGCCCTGGTAATGGCTCTCCACCATCCGGCGCGACATCGGGGTCGGCCGGGCCCCAAGCGTAATCTCCAACGACAGGCGCCTCTACAAGCGCGAGCGCGTCCTCCGCATACTCTGGGTCAAGGCCTAAGCACCAAAGATGGGTCAGATCTAAAGGTCGGGCAAGTCACAGTATACAAGTAACATAGGACATATATATCAAAAGAGTAGAGACATGTATATAAATTAAAGAATAATAGGGTAAATGATCTAGGCAGTTGAGCAACATAAACAAATAGAATCAGGATAATATAAAGCATCTAATCTGACACAATGTGGCACATTCACACGAGATGGATACCACGGGATATTATGCCGCGGCTCTCCCATACTGAATACAGTTGCGGCGGGGAATCTCACCAGTGCTGGGAATTACTAATCCCGCAAATCACTCATCAATCTCATCACACTCATCACTCAAGACCAGACCCGGCATCACACCGTCCGTCTAACCACAGCTCATCATGATAGCTCACTACAACACTCATAATAGCTCCTACCAGGAATGATCAGTCCGCAGGCTGAGCTTAAATCAACCAAGTGAATGTCTAGGCTTTGTCTTGCGTGAACAAGGTCCTAACCAAGTCTCTAAGAGGTTCATATATCAACTAGTCAATGGATTATAATCCACGTCCAAGCCCACTCATTGGATCCATACCAAGGCCCATCAACACATGGCATGGTCTAAAACTATCCAAACGAGGCATCATATCCATTTCTACTGATAAACAGTTCATTCTCAACCATCATGAGTTATAATCCCAATATAAACTACCTCTCCAATCTAAGGGTACACATATCCATACTTAGGCCCATCAATGGCTCGCCTAGCCACAGACACGGGTCAGTGTTCTCCTATACACACCATCGGGTCACCTCTAAGATATCCTAGGTTCAGGTCATCTATTTCCATATAATTAACAGTTAAAAACTACACTAAGGATATAAGATTGACAGTAAATAAGAAAGGTGAAGTATGAACTTCAATAAGAGAATCAACGGGGAAATAACAACAGTCTAATCCTAGGTAATAGACCACATTCAGGTTCAAGTCCATCTCCGGTAATTAGATCTCTAAATGAAGTCTCTGATACCAAAGGATACTGTGTTTGGTGCTCCTGAGGTTACGTGCATCATTGACAACTTTTAGGGATTGAATCATCTTAGATTAAACGACAAAAACCCTAATCGGTGGTCCCCACGAGTCAAGGTTGAGCCACACCGTTGACTCGGGCTTAGCACATCGATAAATGTCCATTTGAATGGTCAATGGGCCCCACAAATGATCACAACTTCAATTGACGGAAAACTGGAAAATCACAGTCTCCCAGTGTGCTCGGTCGACTTGGCAAAGGCTCGGTTGACCGGGTACACTGGGGGCTGACCCCCAGGTCGACCTGGTGTGAAGTGTGCTCGGTCGACCTCCTGGCCTGGTCGGTCGACCAAGTGCACTGGAAAAACTGGGTCAGGCCTCTTGGAAGACTTATTTTGTTTTCAATGGTTCCCAGTGTGTCCGGTCGACCTCCTAGCCTGGGTGGTCGACCTCATACACCAAAAGCCCTGGAAAGAGTGATGTCCCAGCTTCCAGCCATTTTTTTTACTGCAAATCCTGTGTGCTCGGTCGACCTGGAGCAGAGCTTGATGGACCTGGCACACAGGACGTCTGGGTTTCAGGAAAAATGCA
Source organism: Cinnamomum chago (assembly GCA_038049695.1). Classification (NCBI taxonomy): domain Eukaryota; kingdom Viridiplantae; phylum Streptophyta; class Magnoliopsida; order Laurales; family Lauraceae; genus Cinnamomum; species Cinnamomum chago. The sequence continues at coordinate 19,880,796 of CP142458.1, forward strand.
TCTCCCAGTTAATTCCTGCAAAAACAATGTGCTCGGTCGACCTGGCACAGGGCCCGGTCGACCGGGCACACAGAACTCTCAGTCTGCAAAGAAATTAACTGAGACTGGGTGTTTTCCCAGTTTCAGTGTGCTCGGTCGACCAAGCTGCAGGCCGGTCGACCTATCCATTGGGCAATATTCGGACTTGGAAGTATTAGGAACGGTTAATGTCCAATAGCACAGTTAATGGTTGCATGATTAAAAGGTCCTAAAAGGTCCAGTTATAATGAGATGGAATGAATTGAATGGTGATAAGTAGTTTGACAATGATGTACTTGTTTATGCAATACCGATGACTTGATGAGTTGATTTACATGTTACTTCACTACAACAATTTACACTATTACCGGCGTTTTTTCCCGGCGCAAGCATTAAACGCCGGGAAAAGTATAACTTTTACCGGCGAAAAACCTGTTTTCGCCGGGAAAAAACTGATTTTTTCCGGCGTCATATTATCGCCGGCAAAAGGCCGATTTTTGCCGGCGATTTATTTTTTTCGCCGGCAAAAGTAATTACTTTTCCAAACACAGGTTAGTTTTTTGCCGGCGCATTTGTTTTCTCGCCGGCAAAGTTATTATTTTTCCCGGCGTTTTACCCACTTCGCCGGCAAATGTCCTCCATTGGCGCCTTCATTTGAGACATTGCGCGTTTATTTGGGTTATAATTAGTTTTCCCGGCGCAGGATTGTTATCATAAAAAAAACCCCTCTGCTTATACCCAAAGAAAACAAAAAACAAAGGTCGTTCTGTATCTCCCTCCTGCATAAGCAAAAAATCGCAACTCCCTCATTTCAAACCCGTTTTGCATCTCCCTCCTCTCTCTGCATCTCGCCTCGTCCAGCCCATCTCGCAGCGCCCATTTCCCTCATCTCTCTGCATCTCCCTCCCTCTCGGTCCCTGGCCCATCTCGCCTATTCCATCTCCCTCATCTCTCTGCATCTCCCTCCCCTTCGGTCCCTGGCCAATCTCGCCTCTTCCATCGCCCATCTCCCCATCTCTCTGCATCTCCCTCCCTCTCGGTCCCTGGCCCATCTCGCCTCTTCCAGCGCCCATCTCCCCATCTCTCTGCATCTCCCTCCCTCTCGGTCCCTAGCCCATCTCGCCTCATCTAGCGCCCATCTATGTCTCGTCCAGCCATCTCTCTGACCCATCTCTCTCGTCCGCCATCCTCGAATAGGGCCTTAAGCGAATTGGGGCTTGAAAAGCAAAGGACAGAACACATTGGTGGCGATTTTCACCTCTGTGCCTCTCTCATCTCCCTCGGCATCCCTCTCTCACGCTCACGGCCTCCCTCGCCAGCGCATCCTCTCCTTCCCTCTCTCGCAACTGGACTGACACTCAAAGGTAATGGCTCTGCCTCATCTTCATTGCATTGCTTCTTTTCTTTTTTTTCCTACCTCTTTGGTTGCCTCATGTTCATTATTGGTGGTGTTTACTTGTTGATCTGTTTTATCTGGAATGTCTTTCTAAATGCCCAAAGTATGTATAGAGTTGCTGGCTGTTCGATGGATTTCTATGTTGCTAGGAGAATATATTCCACAAGTTATCTGTGCACTGCCTTCACCTTTATCTGTTTTATCACGTTTATCCACAACTTTCTGTGTTGCTAGGCTTCATTATCAGAACTTTGTTTTTAAGCTGTTAATGTTGTGGATGCTCTCAGATTTGGAAAATAATTAAAAAACAAATTTGTCAGATCTGTACATCTGCTAGATTGGGGTAGTGTTTCTGAGATATGGTTCATGGGGCTCTGTATATGGAGGCTGTCCTCAAAATACCGAGATTGGAAGATATTAGACATCAGATTTTTTTTTTTTTTGAAAATATTATATTCTTAATGATCTAATAATTAACTACTGATTGTGAAGAGCTAGGATGTTGCAGTTTAGAGAACTTGCACGATACACTTTATTAGTTTATACTTGCCTGAGCCCAACACATCAACACTTGGTGAACCATCACTATCAGTCATGAAGCATATAGGTAATGGATGAACAACATAGTGGACATTTGTTGTTTCTTGTAGTTTAAGTGGCATGGGCATAGGTATGTCTTTTTGGAGTGTGCCAGAGCTTTATAATTCTTAATATGACTTTTGGAAGTTTATGTCATTGATTCCTAAAGAGGTCAAGAGTTCACAGATTGGTAGCTACCTCACCTCTTCTTCTTTAAAAAAGGAAAACAAGTAAAGAAAAAAAAGGTTCAGCAGCCACTTTATTCGATCCAATTTTGTACCTTCAGGATTTTTGGCTGCTGAGAGTTGGTGCTAACTGCTGATGGACTAATCAACTGCTGATGGACTAATCTTTTCATTGGGCCAATGCAAGCTTATTGTCCAAGCATTTGAAAATCTTCCCCTTTCTCACTTGACAAATAATTATTTTCTTCTTAAGATAGTTCTTTTTAATGAATTTGGAAGGGCGATGATCAAATATTATTTTCTTTTTGTAGAAAGTGTTATGTAAAAGGTATTAACAAATTATTGGTTTTGGGGAAGCAGAATAGATGCTGCCATTACAGCAGAGAGCCTCAGGCAGAGTCCGAGGCTTTGTCATGTTCGCTATAAATATATTTTGCTATCTTGATTGAACACACGCATTCACTGTGGAAACTTATGATGGTTGTGTAATATGTCTATATGTTGTAATGTTTTTAGTGCTTTGTATCTGGATGGATATTGATATTATCTAGTAATGAAAATGATTTCCTCTGGTGTGACTAAAAACAAAATGTTGTATATTGGGGCTTCAGGTAAACCTGATTTTCTGGAATATGTGCATTTTTCTTTGTGTGTATTTATTCTTATGGTAGTAGACATAGCTGAGGGCACATTTTGGGTACACTTGTAGCCTCTAAGCAGAAGGTTAAAACTTACTCTCCAAAAGTGTATTTCCTAAGTCTCAAATTTGGAATACTTGAGGCAAGGCAAGAACAAGATAAAGATTTATACACTGTCTAAAAGGGCATTTACATCTGCAAAGGATGGAACACTGCAAAAAAAAAGTAGCCAATAACAACTGCTGTTGTTACAACACTAGACTAATTTACATTTTAAATGATAGAAGAATGAAGATATTATATTCATCAACTTCACATACAAGACTAGAACAAAAAGAAGCAGATCCATCCAGAGTCCAGAGTAAATGTACCTCCCTCACATCTTGTAGCTAAGCTCACCATGACCAGACACAGCACCAATAATCACTTCAAACATGTCTTCTTCACCTGATCTATCAATTCATCCCCAATACAAAAGGCACAAAATTTGGTAATTTATATATCTTAATGAATTAATTTTAGTACCTCCAACTGTAATCTTCTTTTTCTTCCCAGCATGCCAAAAGATGAGGCTCAACTTTATGCTACTATTGAATTGTAAGTGCTTTTTTCACTCTCTCTTATCCCCCAAGTCTGTTGACCATGAATTTTGTTTAAAAGTCTGTTAGCACTAATGAAAAATGCTAAACAGGTTTCTAAATGCCTGTTAGCTTATTCCCATTTTTGTTTTGTAACCATGTTAAATATGAAGTTGCGGTTATATCATATCATGAGGCCTTTAGTTTGTTTCAAGTATCAAAATTATCATAAATGCAGACTGAATCAGCCGCAGAAGTTAATCTTTGTTATCATAACAGTAATTTAAAACATACATGTAACAGAGGTAAGAGAATCAAAATCTCTTTAAAATCTCTTTATAAATTGTTCTTAGTTCTATGTTGAACAGGATTAGCTTGGATGGAAACAGTGTTCGAGCTTGTCGCATGCCAGTGGACGAGCTTGGAAACATACTGGAAGGTCTTGACGAGCTTGTCGATGCCATCTCTCTTTTCTAGGAAGATAACCAGCTTGTCTACTGTGTCATTCATGGTTCCTAAGAGGTGGGTTTGTTTTGGTGATGATGGGGTTGATGATGATAATGAAGGAAATATTGGTTTTCAGCCAAGGAAACTCTACATCATGAGCACCACAGAAATGGGTTTTGGATAATACACTGCTGCATTTCTGGTGGGAACTTTTTCACATTCTTTTCAATTTTTTTATGTAGTTGGGTTTGTTTTGCACAATGTATGGTGGTAGGGAAGCTTTTCTCAGGAATGAATTGTTCATTCTAAAGTAGTCCTTGTTTGTCTTATCTGTTTAGAGTCAGTTAAAAAGGTTAATGTGCTCATTCTGCTTCACATCATATAGTGACAGAACTTACCAATTTACATTTTTGGACATTTCAGGTAATGCCAAAAAACCTTTGAGGGTACTTGGGCAAGCAATAAAAAAAAAAAAAAAAAAACCACCCAAACCGACAGGTTTTGTAGGGCTTTCCTGCACCATTCAAAAAAAACAACACACATGAACCACCAGGATAGTCCCATATATTTCCCCTGGCAGAAACTGAACTAGTAACATTCATTGCCAGAAACTGAAGATTGGTGTCTTCCATTTGATAGGTAGGAGAATTAAAATTAAGGATTTTCCTTATTATCTGCGGCCGGTGTCTGGCCACCTAAAGCATCTGGCCATGTCTGAACAGATGGTGATCGCCTTATCGGTCTCTGCCTATCTCAACATCTTTGATGATAACATCAAATGAGGACATTGATTGTCTTTGTAACTTTTTTTCATCTTTTCATGCCATCAACCAGCGTTATCAGTCCTAAATCTTTTGTATGCATAAATTAAATAACCAACCGTTTATTCTGCCTACATTTTTTAACCAATTGCAGTGTTAAAATTACTTATAAAAGGATGTAGCACTTGACCTATCCCACACTATCACGTAGTGTTTATGACTCAAATGATTCAAAAAGCATCAGGGAAAACTGAAAAGACTTTTAGTATAATCAGTAAGACTGTCTTGTTTCTATTATAATGCATCACAGTTTATATCATTAACTCCATGGCATTTTTTTTAAGGTTGTATGCACTCCTCTGTTTGTGTTGCTTCATGGATAAATCTTGTGAATGAGTTTGTGGCGGGGACTGCTGTGAATATCCTAGTAATGCTTAAAGATGCATTTGGTAATAACATATCATCGACAAGTGAAGGACTAGAATCACATAACTTCACAGTTTCAGCATCTTATGAAAATGGGACCATCGTGAGTTTAAATGTCACTTACTAAGGCTGGAATGAGTTTGGGTATATTGGATTTGAGTTTGTTGCTGCCACTGCTGGAAGTCTCTCATTGCATGTAGGGGGTGAAAACCAGACCTTGAGTGGATCCCCTCTACCTTTCAAGGTAAAACCAGGTGAGTTTATACTTGATATGAATATAGTAATAAAAGGATTTGTTATTTTGGATAGAAACACAGTAACAGCATATCAGTGGTGAATTCAAGTTATGCTTCATGCATTTTCTTGAGAACTAGTGGTGAAAGGGCATGCCAGGGGCTAGGGCAAGGGTATTTTGCTGGAAAGGACTCAAATTGAAAGAAACATAGAAGACTTGGGGCCCTGTTTTGGTCTCCTTTTGAAAAATTTTAAAAAAATGGGGATGTTTTTGAAAATGAGCTAAATCATGTTTTTGAAAATTTGTCTAGTCATACAAATTATGCTAAATCATTTTTTTTTCATTGTTTACGCTAACAGATTCTGAGAGAACTTGGCTGTAAAAGAAATTCTTGGCCTTTGATATTAGACCTCATGTAGTGGTTTCTTATTGGGCCAACAACAGCTGATTCTTCTGAAGGTAACATGTGTATTTGCTTACTTTTCTGTGGCTTAGTCTCTTTTGATTCTTGGTTTGCAATCAGATGTAATGGTTCGAGCACCCTGCAAATGCATAATTTTCCTAATGATGTGATTGGCAATGCCACTCACAGGTCACACCCACTTTATGCTTCCACTCAATTAGGAGAGGAAACCTTTTAATACGCATGCCAGCCCCCCAACCCCTGTCCATCTCCTCCCCTCTCTCTCTCTCTAATATTTTAATGTTCCCTTGTGGCCTTTTCTTCTTTGTTGTTAAACCTATTACCATGGTGAAATTATGTAATGCTAGTAATGCGATACTGTTTTATATTTTGCAACTTTAACATGAGTAAACTGCTGACATGTTATCCACATTGTGCAGCTTAAATTCCCATTTTTGTGTGTGCTTCTTCAATTCTAATTTTTTTTTTCTCTTATGTTCAGGTTTGTTTGCATTCAAGTGTAGTGTTATAGCCACTTCGCATTTGGTACAGCCACTAACCGCGATTTTCATCCATGTCAGTCAGTGTGTCAATTGTTACTTTTATATTGCTTTATTGCTAATTTTTTTTGTGTTTCTTACCATTTGCAGATGACGATGAAGATAATGTGGCACAGGTTTTAAGTTGCCAGAAATTGGAGTAATTGCTTTTCATGGTTTTATAAATCCAAATAATTTTTCAATGGGTGATGATGATGATGATGGGCCTGTAGTTTTTAAAAGGAACATCACTTCATCCAAGAATCATCAATTGAAATCAGCTCTAATGAACGCGTCATCCCATCAGCATGATGGAGCATCAAGCAGGCATGCCACTAACAATGGCGATGCTGATGACGACGACGATGAGCCTTTAGTTTTTAGAAGGAATAACACGGCGTCCAAGGAAAAGCTACTGAACTCAGCAGCAATGAAGTCTCCACCTCACAAGCATGATACATCATCTGGAAAGCGTCTCTGATGCAATAATGAAGTCTCCTCCTCATAAGCATGACACATCCTCTGGAAAGCATGCCTCTGATGCACGTGCTTCTGATCGTCAAAACTCAGATTCTCTGAAAGGCAAGGTGGTCTTATCTGGGAAGGCATTGACCGAAAATCGTTCTGTAGCAAGCCCATGGAGCACAATGGTGTCATTTTCCCTCCTCCATACAAACCTCACGGGATTAAGATGCTATACAATGGACAGCCAGTTGATTTAACTCCAGAACAAGAAGAGGTGATGCTGAATATCTTTTATGATCTTGTACCATTTTCACTATTATTTCTTTTCATTTCTTGTCATGTGATTCTTGTTGCTTCCACATGTCACATTGCATGTGGCCCGTTGCCCTTGATAAATACATTTTATTCTTTACCTGCAGAAATTAATTTTTACTTCATGAATGACTGGAAAGTGCTACTTGGCCGAAATTTTTATTTCTCTTGATTATCATACATATGTTATTTTTTTGAAAAAAAATGAACTGTTGCTTTGTGTTAGCTTCATGCGTTTTCTTTGTATGGTAAGTCTAGCTCCTTAGTGAATGAAGTATGAATGACACTGGTTGGTGTAATTAATGGAGTAATGATGAAGAAATTGATGTCTTGATGGATCATGTTATGTTACTACTGAAGGCTGTTTGAAATCCAATTGTTTCTTAGGTTGAATTGGAGGACCCTGTTGAGAACATTGGTGCTAAGTTGGTGAGACAAGCTGCAGCAAAGACCAATGACTTGGCTGGGGATGGCACTACTACTTCTGTTGTTCTTGCGCAAGGTCTGATTACTGAAGGTGTTAAGGTCTGTGATATATTTCTCTTCCATGATTGTTGTTGAACCCGAGGAGTATTTGTTTCCCCTCTTTTTTTTTGAGAAATTCCAGCATTTTTGTAGTACTAATTAGAAGCCAATGATCTTTCAGGTGATTGCAGCGGGTGCAAACCCTGTTCAGATCACTCGTGGCATTGAGAAAACCACCAAAGCTCTGGTGGCTGAGTTGAAGTTGATGTCCAAAGAGGTAAGTTGAATGCACATACATTTTTTTGGCCCGGACGATTGTTTACTCGTGTAGCTGCAACTTAAATTGATTCTGATGGATGTTAGCTTACTTTCAAGATTTAAGTACAAAAAAATTGTTTATCTGCATCTGGTTGGGCTTAAAACTGTCCTTGGTAGGTGTGGCAATGAGCTGGATCCTGGCCTGGCCTCTGTAAGCTAACTCTTTGGCTTAAGGTCCTAAAATTCAAACCTGGATATGTCCCTGAGGTGTGAAAGGTAGGCTGAAGATCAACCTTTTATAACTGTTGATATGCCTGGATTCAGGGTTGGATAGAGAATATTGCCAAGCATAGGTCTGTATTCTCTTTTGTTAAGCTGGAAAATTAGGTCCAAGTGGGGCCTGAGTCCAGCGATTGACATGTTATGTATGGAAGCCGTGCCAACCTGATCCTGTGCCTGAATCAAATTAAAGAAACTATGGTAAGAACTGTCAAACCTGAATTTTGCTGTGCAAAGTCGCACGTCTGGGGCCCAAATGGCCCCTTTGATGGCTCCTTTGATCATTCTGATAAAGACGATGCTGGGATTGGAGTAGTTATTAGAGATTATCATGGATGCTTTAATAGAAACCTTGGAATCTCATGGCATTGTGGAAGGAAATTCATAAACTCCTCCATCTTCTTGAAAATTGGAAAGTCCCATTATGCAGAAGAGAAGGAAATGCCTTGGGAGATGTCATTTCAAGGATCAAGCTTCCAACTAAATCAATTTGGGATTCTTGTGTTCCAGAATCATGTTTATCTATGTATGTGCAGGAGGTTCAAGATAAAGACAATGCTGTTTCAGATAAATATCTGATTGATGAAGAAAGGCAGCAGGTGGAAAGGTCAAGAAGTGAATGCTTAGCTCAAAGGATAGATGCAGGCCCTGTGTCAATTAAGAATCAGGTGCTGTTAGTTCTGTAAGGGGGGACTGTAGTCCCCTGGTAGGTGTGTCTTAGTCTTGCTGTTATTGTTCTCTGTTGGTCTGTTTTGTGGTAAGGTTGGTCTTGTTGTCACGGTTGTGGTTGTGGTTGTGACTTGTGATTGTGGTCCCATGGTGGTTAGTCCTGTTGTTGGGGCTGTGGTGCTTTTCATTATAACTATCCAAAAAACCAACAAAAAAATCGACAAACTGGTTATGAAATTCCTGCTCGGACTCGACCTGAACCCGAAAAGGCCCGGTACCAAAATTGATAGTGTACTCTCTAGAGCAGTATCTCGCCAAATCACCATCCAATTAAACATGAAATGACTATACCATTTAAAGATCACAACTTTGTGTCTTATATTCCTCCAAAGAATTTTAATTTCATTATGTGATGTAATTTTTCTACGGACTTGATTTAATGGAATCTCTCTGTTCTAGGGAAGAATTGTACTATTTTTATAATTGATTTCAGTTGCTTTGTTTATATATAGTTTCACTAAAAGTTGTGCATATGACATTCTTAATCATATGTTAATCTTGCTATTTTTTTTTATGCAGATTGAATCAAAATTGAAAAACAAATTTATTAAAAGAGTCCACGCAGTTACGATGCAGCCAACATGAAGACCAAGTATGCAGAGTAACACATTGCTATATGACAAAATGACGTTCATGAAGAAGTTTTTTAAAACAATGGTGCAGGTGTTGGAATGGTGCAACAAGGAAATGATCATATATGAACATGTAAATTTTCATTGGCATTTAAATGTTGGTATAGAGTAGAATGTTACCAATTGTTTTAATTTTGTAATGGTAATGGTAAAGTGCTTTCAATGTTGAAAGGATGTTTGAATATTAATATGAAGTGGAATGAATTTTCTTGTTTTATTTTTTGATGATTTTGGAATGGAAATGGACGTTGGGTGTATTAGATTTGGTCTTGGACAATGGAATTAGCAATTTCAATTTATTTATGTGACATAGGTAGGAAGTTGACATGAATTGATATATATACAGGAAAAGAAAATTAAAAATTAAATAAATAAGTAAATTATATTTAAAAAAATAATTATTCCCGGCGAGATAAAACGCCGGCAAAAAAATTTTAAAATGGAATTTTCGTATATTGTAAATCTTTTCCCGGCGCAAAATTAACGCCGGCAAAAGTTTTTTGAAATTTATATTTAAAAAAAAACTTTTTTTCCCGACGAAAAAAAAACGGCGGCAAAAGTTTTTTCTAAATTTATTATTGAAAAAATAAACATCTTTGCCCGGCGAATAAAAAATCTTTACCGGCGAAATAAAACGCCGGCAATGTATACTTTTTCCCGGCGCTATCTATTTTTCGCCGGCAATGGGTATTACTGGCACACTTTTCCCGGCGGGTTGAGGGCAAGGAAAATCGTCGGTAATGGTTTTTCCCGGCGTTTTCTGGGCCTTTACCGGCGCTTATTTAGCGCTGGCAAAAATGCAAATTGTTGTAGTGCTTGGATTTTTAAACCTTGCTTTCACTTTTTCTTTCTGAAATGTAAACTGGCTTGAGTCGTTGATGGGCAATCACATACATATATAATATATGAAAGTGGTTCACACTTTTCAGGTACGTTATATGTAGAGATTTATTTTCAATCAACTCTGAATTGATTTTTGGGGCCTAGTAATGTCTCTGTGAGCCCCATCATTCTTGTCTACAAATAAAACAATTTTGATAGAAATCTACACTACTACTACATCTCTACATCTCTTTTAACATTTAAAAATTATTTGGGGTGGTGAAGTTATGTGCTACCTAATATTGCAGTAACGATTCTATCAAATTTGTTTGTTTGTGCAGATTTTGCTGATAAGTATTGGAAGGACACAATTTTAGTTCCAGCTTCATGGGTATGTTTCTCAGGAGTTTTTTTTTTGTGGTTCACTTTTGTTGTATTAAGAACAAATACTAAGGCTTTTGTTTCTAAAATTGTATTGGTAACATTGATATGTTGAAATATTGATTTCGTTTCTTCACTTTAGGTTGAAAGAGAACTACAAAGTTAAATAGATTTCATTCATGTATGGGCACAACTGTTTTGTATTGGTTGAATTTAGTTTCAATTTAACAGGATATTAATGGTTTACATTCAATTTTTTTGTTTAAAAAAAAAAACACAATCACGGCGCGCGATGCACGCCGTATATTAGATCTTTCCAATCCTTTTGCGGCCCTCTTTGCATGCCGTAAATTCATTCTAGAAACCCATTTATGGCTTACGCCTACATGCCGTAACAACAATTTACAAAATTAATTTACGGCCTGCGCGTGCACGTTATTATTACATATTCTAATACGTTTTTACGGCGTGTCCTGTGCATCTAAGGTAAAAGTAACCAACTCTTTAACGACCCTCCCAGCGCGTTGTAAAAGACCTTCATTAACGACATTCGTTCAGCGCTGTGAATATGTTCTGAAAGTCATAGCAAGCTTCACTTACGGCGTGCATTTGAGTATGTTACGGCCCGCAAATGCGCGTCGTTAATACACATATTCTTTTACGGCTGGAGCTTTTACGACACGATACCGTGCGCCGTGAAATTTGGTTTACGGCGCAAAATGCACGCCGTAAAAGACCAAGTTTGGTGTAGTGAGCTCAGCTCTAGAAGAGGAGTGAGAGAGAGGAAGAAGAGGGGAAATGAGAGAGTGAATAGTTGCTAGGTTACATTGGGAAATGGGCTGCATTTATAGGGTTTGGGGGTGGCTAAGGACTAGAATGCCCTCTAAGGTTGTATGGGATTAGGGTTAGGGTTGAGGGCAAATAGGTCATTAGGTGGGAAGGTTCTAAAATAGATTTTTGTGAATAACCCCCTATGGTTAACTCTAATTCCTAGCAAGGGCCTCCACTCACTACTAACCCTAAAATTGCAAAAGACCTCTAAAAACCCTATTACTAATACAACTAGGCTAATCTAACTCAACTTAGGAGATTAATACATAACTATCCTGATTAACCCATAATTAATATAATTATCTAATAATTAGTATTAAATAATAATTAAATACCAAATTGAGGGCCCACAAGGGGTGGGGCCTCACATCACATGCCCATATGGGTCCCTCACTTTGGAAGACCAACTCACATAAAGACTCCAATATATTGATAAATCTCCTCAATAGAGATCTCTTTGGTGTTTAGGAAAGTTGGTAACATAAAAGAGTTTCTTATGCTCAGAGGAATCTAAATCCTAACTAAATTAGGACTCAATGATAGGAAGGGAATTGTCTTAGAAAACATCTATATAGGGTTTTGGGTTATAGCTCCTCTCCACTATACATTCGTTCCCCGATCGAGATGACGTAGTAAGGTCGTAGAGGAGGAGTGTAGTAAGTCCCCAATCAAAGGTTGCTATTTTGATCGGGCGAACGCAATGGAGTCAAGTACGTGTTTATATTTCAAATTTATGTTGTGTTATTTATATCAATCCTATATTTATGTAGATTCGATTAAAGTTATGTTAGTCTTGAACTAACAAATCGGACAATGGAACCCACTCCATTTGAATTAAAACTTATGGATGAATTAGTGAAGGGGTTGTGATTTATCTTGAATGGTCTAGATTATCTATGTGGACCCCAAGATTGAGTAAGTGTTAGAGGATTCGAATTCATTTAAGTATGCATCTCTCCGGCATATCAACTCATTGCTTCATGAGTAGTGGCATTTTAGTTTGAATATAAGAAATTTATAAACATAGACAATTGAGAAATATGTCAATTTAAAGAAGAAAAATCAACCTGACATTTGTGTGGACATGTGCCAATCAACATGACACAGTTCTCACATTCTATTCATATGTATGGGTTATGCTCTTATTTCAAACACAAAAGTACTGTACTGCACCTGGATAGTTGGGGATGAAAAGATCCAAGTGAGACCACCGTGGATATGAAGTTTGAAGCCTGTCAGAGAGGATCTCTAAGAACTTCCAGCAAGCCCATCTTAGGATTCATTCGAACCATTCACACACTCCGGACCCCGCTTGATAGTCATTAGATGTCTTGGATTGCACTCACCAAATGGATTGGGCCATTGAATTGAGGGTCAAAACCTTTTAAATGTTTCTTGCTGACCTCCCATGTGGAGCCAATAAAAAGAATTTGAAATTTATAATCTCTTTCTCAATGCAGAAAGAGTTATATGCTTTTAATTTGTATTTATATACAGATTTATAGTATATCAGTTTCTGATTTTCAGTGATACGACAGTTACACAGTAATTTAAATCTTGCTTAAACTGAGGTTAATACAAATCATGCTAACAGTAGATAAGGCTATTTTTCTGGATCTGGATTGCTTTGAATTAATTGATTGATTCTTCCTTGATTTGCTCTTGACCAGGTCATATCTTCATTCTTTATACTCCCCTGCAAATTGGGCCTGACTGACTGAACAAGGCCCAGTTTGGAACACAACATGTGAAAGTTAGGCAAGTTGTTCTGATGAGGAGATAAATTTGGTGACAAGAGACCCAAGCGCAACTTTTTTCCGAACATAGTGGTAGTCCACTTCAATGTGTTTAGTTCGAGCATGAAATATATGATTTACTGTCATGTATAAGGCACTGAGGTTATCACAGTAGAGTATGGGTGGAGCAGAAATGTAAGCGCCTATATCTCGTAGAACATAGGATAGCCATGTGAGTTCAGCTGCTGTGGAAGCCATGGCACAATACTCTGCTTCAGCACTATACATGTGGATAGCCCCTATATATAGCCTACCACTAATCCATGAAGTGACCCACAAAACCTTTCCTCTATTGAGCTTGACAGACTTAGATTGAGCTCAACCAGATCTCAAGCTGAAGCTTTATTAGAAATTGAGTCGAGCTAAGCTAAGGTTGAATTTGGTTTCATAATGGATAAAAAGCTTAAGCTCAACTGAAACTCATACTACATTTATGTAACTTTACATAATCTTTTTATGATGCTTGATCACTGTACTTGTCTTATATTTTGCATAATTAATGCATTGCATTTTTCATATATTGTTGATTCGCATGCCTGGCCAAATGATTCTGCTTCGGTGTATAGGCCAATCGGTGGAACCCATAATGTCCCAGCGGTGGGAGAGTCGAACTGTGGAGACTCTTGTCATGTGGCTGATCAATCAACATGCGCGACAAGCTCGCATATTGCTGGGGCAGTCAGTTGGCACAGGATCAGCCCAAAAACAAAATTCCCGAATTTGTTAATTCAGTCCACACTCAAGTTTAGGGTTGGAATCTCTTGTCAAGCCTAGGGAAATAGTGGGACCCTGTTTCCCTAGCAATCCATATAACTCCACTCCACTCCACTCGACATCAAAGAATTTTCCGCAGCGATTTCAATTTATTTAGGTGGACCCCGCAGATCCTGCAGAAAGTGATCACGGGCGACTATTCTCATTGAAAGCAGGTGATTGCGAAAGGAAAGAGACGGGATCCCCCAGTTGCTCGCTCCCACCAGAAATTACTTAAGCTCCTTGGTAGGCCCACTTTGAAAAGTCTATACGGTGAAACTATGATATTTCACAAGTGCGCCTCACTAAATAGTCTCGCCAGTTTCCTCTCTCTCGGGTGATCCCGACTTGAAAGGGAGGCCAATAAGATACTTGAAGCTCGACGGAAAGACGGAGAGAAAAGAGAAACAAATCACAAGTGGGAGGGTCCCAGCATTCAAGATCCAATTACTAGAATATATATATATATATATATATATATATATATATATATATATATATGACCGAGAAAACCGTCTCTCCTATTATCTACTACTTTTCCACGGATATCCCTTTCAGCACAAGCTAGCATGCCTCAAAGGTTAGGGACAAAATTACACTCTTCCAGGTCAGTCTTCGTAGTCGCTATTGTAGGAAATTTCGATGAGATAGGGATAGTTAAAGCTGTGGGCAACGTGAACCGACCGCAGCTGTAGGGGATGAGTGGAGTGCATGGACTTTCATCGGCTTGTAAGACACGACAACAAAGAGCAAAAGCAAAATTCATGTGAGAGAAAATTACCCCTGAGCTTATTCTGGATAGAGAAAAAGAAAGATAAGAAACACCATCACATCATATCAAAATGTTATTGATTACTGAAAGAGAGTTGTTACAGTGTTTGCACTGAGAAGAGTTGGTTGGGCGGTGGTTCTATCCATGTAAGTGAATAAAGAGAGAGTGTCACATTCTGATCCCCAATCACCTTGGCCTAGAGTAATATCCGAAGTGTGTCACACGTACTCCCGCGTGCTGTACATGTTTCGAGCTAAATACTACACACGAAGAAGAGAAAACAATTTTCTATACACTTAAGTGGGAACTCACTAGGACACATCAATAGCAATTAATCATAGCGGAAACTGTATTTCATTTATGTGAGGGTATTAATTTCCCATTCAGTCCTTTTAATATTCCATGTTTTATACAAAAGAATTATACAATTATATACATTGTTTTACAAAAGATGGTGTGTAATAGAACCTTATACAAACATTACAAAAAGTATAAACAAAAGAATAACTAAACCTAAGTGTGGCCCACACAAAAAGTGGCTAGCCACTATCGGATGTGAATTTCGACCCCCCGCGCACACGGCTTGGGAAATCTCCATTCACCTATATATACTATTTAAATTTTACATCGAAAATGAGGATTCTAACTATCCTCAAAATTGACGGATCATGATCGCCAGCTACAGTAATGACCGTAACACCGTTCTTCGACGAAAGCCGAAAAAAAATGGAAGAAAAAAAATGGGTGGATTCTTCCTCTCATCTAATGTGCTGTCCGTAACACACAACGGTTGTCCTATCATATTAGTTTGGGTCTCTTTGGATCTGTTTAATATAGGCTTAATTCAGGGTCATGAGTTGAAGTCCAAATAAGTGTTAATCCTCACATAGCAAAATCATAGTATATCCAAGTAAAATATAATAATTAAAATAAAGAAAATAAAAGGGCGATGTGCCAAATATTTAAGAAGAGGATCTGCCCCATTCCCGGGTACCCCCTTCTAATCCATTGACAAAATAGGGTTTAAAGACTGACTTTTCAAATCAAAATGATGATGCAAATTAATGAGATTTTGACTTGTGATTTCTGTGTTTTTCGTGTGCGATACACGAGTGATAAAAGTAAAAGACCGATGGGCCGTAATTGATTGGAGGTGGCCGATGGGCCGGTGTTTGTTTTAGAGTGGCCAATGGGCCGTGATTATTTAAAAATGTGTGTGAAATCATTCATCTTATCTCATCATTCTCATTTATTCAATTTTAAAAATCAGTTCTTTTATTCCCTTTTATCATTAAGTCCGATTAAATATCTAGCACCTAAGGTGGAGGAAGAAATAAAAGGAAAATATTTTTGGGTTTATTTTGTTGGTTTTATAGTTTTTATGGATTTTTGATATTAGGGCTAGAAGGGCCTAACTAAGGGATTTTGACTTCGATTTACGTAATTAATACTTTATTACTGATCATCGGATTAATCTTGACCTAAGGTCCTAAACCGCCCACATTAGCTCTCTCCCGATCCCCTAATGGAACAAGAAAAGTGATGGGACGAAGCCTAAAACTCTAATCTATCTAATGAGGTAATCTAATCTAATCCTAGGGTCTAAATAGCCTAAGTTCAATAGTTCCTGTGCCTAAGCACTTTGTTGAGTAAGGTCTTTATTTGTTTGGTTTGTTTTAAATTGAAAGTTGATTAAGAATGATTTAGGGATGTTTTAAGATTCTAATTAATGTGTTTTTAAATATATTAAGGTTCTTTTTTTCCAAGTTTTGATTCAAGAGGAGAAAAGACATTGAAATCAGTGAAACGGAGTTGCCAGAGGACTTCGGCGCACCTGTAGTGGCGCCTAGGTCACTCTGGTGACTTAGGCCCACAGGCAATGGTGCCTAAGTACCAGGTCCATGTGGTTTGGCTAATGATGACGGTATCGATGTTAATTTCAGAATTCGGGGAGTTTTGCTAAGTGTAAGTTTCTGTTCTGATATTGTTTTAGGTCTTGGGTTGATTTTACTTTAATGATTTAGGTTCGGAACTCGAAACACAACCAGAATTCACAACTCGGATATGACAGAGGACAGGTGCGCCTAAGTGGTTCTATGCACTTGGGTGCACAGCAATGGCGCCCAAGTCAGAATTTGATATTCTTCGGTCGCTCAACCTTGGTTAGAGGTTTCGGATGGGTTTAAGTTATTTGATTTTTTAATTTCAGGGCTGTTGTTGGTTCGGTAAGGGTTCTGAGATATTGATTTGGGTCGAGACTTGAAGTAAATTTGGATTCGGTGGTCCCGGGGACTGGAATGGGACTTGGGCGCCCCTATGTGGGCACCTAAGTCTTAAAGGTGACTTGGGTGCCACCACAAGTGGTTGGTTCGCGGGTTTTGATTATTCTCGGGATTCGTTCACTTGAATTTGGAGTTTTAGGTGATCGATATCAATAATTCTATATCCCATACTGGTTTTGAGTCGATAAACCTTATGTGTGGCAGTGGTTTGAGTTCGGGAGTTGAAACGCAACCAAAGAGCACCTCGGGACTGGAATAGAGAGTTGGGCGCACTTGTGTGTGCGCTCAAGTTTCTAGGGTGACTTGGGTGCACCTGTAGGGGCACCCAAGTGCCTGCCTGTTGGGTGGTTTGGAGTTCGTCCGATTGTAGGGTATTTCTAAGTCAGATTCGGGTATTCGAACTAGTTCCTTGGTTGAGGGATGTTTTTAATCCTCTGGTTATACTTGTCTATTGTTTTAATTAAGTTTTGACTATGGTTTTATTAAGGGATTGTTGATTAGGGTTAAAGGTTCAAATTGTGATTTGGTCTAAGGTTTTGAATTGAAGGTTTGTTGTTTAAATTTATTAATTAGAATTTGGATTCATTAGGGGTTTTGATTTATTTAGGCTTATTAATTAGGATTTTAATTAAGGTTTTGTTAATTGGGGTTTTGAATTAAAGGTTTGTTGACTAGGGTTTTGTTTGTTAAGGATTGCTAAAAGGTTTTAAATTAAGGGTTGGAGTTAGGGGTCTTATTTAAGGTTTGAATTAAGGTTTAAATTATAATTTTAATCAGGGTTTGGAAATCAGGATTTAGATTGATGATTCTTATTTATTAAGGTTGAAATAGATGTTTTAATTAGGTGTCTTAAATAGTGGTTTTTCTAAATCAAGTTGATTAAGTTTAATAATTTACTTAGGTGCGAATAGAATAACCTAGGATCATCTACTTAACGTCTAATTTTTTTTATGGATTTTTCTATTTCTTTAATTCTTTTTTTTCTTCTCTAATTATTAAAGAGTAAGATGAGAAGGGAAGAGTTTATGATTTTATGATTTTTTTTTCGGATTTTATGCAATGTAACCTAACCTAAAGTGTGGATGATTTGATGGTTCAAAGTCTAGAAGTTCAGCAGTCAACCAAAATCAATACAAACATGGAACAACAAGTTAAATGAGATGCAAAATGCAACAAATGTGGGCCAGAAGACAAGCCAGGGACTTGGGCGCCTCTGTACTCTGTAGGACTGCTTGGACCCACACACTGTGGCGTCCAAGTCACTCCTTGCAGGTTGTGATGTATTTATGATATTCGATGATATTCCGACGCGATTTCTAACAATTTGCGACTAAATGCAGGGTCTTAATATGAATTATTAATAACAGAACTCCCAGATTTGAAAACAATAGTGCGAGGACCAAGGTTTGGGGGACGGATCCCTTTGTAGGGACTTGGGCGCACTTACAGTGGCGCCGAAGTACCTCTGTTCTTCCTTCTTTTCTTTTCTTCCTTTTTAGCAATAATATTTGGTCATCTTTCGATTCTTTCAATGTTCTTTACAAATCCGAAGGCTTTGATATCAACTTATATGAGGATGGACTCGGCTCTAAGAAGCAGAATGTACATGAAACGGAAAATCGGAGTCGAAAGCCCACTTCAAAGACTTAGGCGCACCCACAGTGGTGCCCAAGTGCTTTTCTACACTTTTCTCTCTTTTCAGTAACATGTTTGGTCCTCTTTCGATTCTTTCAATGCTTTTTACAAGTCCGAAGGCTTTGATATCAATTTATATGAGGATGGACTCAGATCTAAGAAGCAAAAATGTACGCGAAATGGAGAATTGGGGTCGAAACCCTGACTTTGGACTTAGGCGCACCTGTTTTTTACACTTTTTCTTCTTCTTTTGTTCCTTTTCTCATTGCTTTTCGCGTAATTCAGAACTCAAAGTTACAGATCTGAAGGCCCCGATATCAATATGTATGAGAATGAATTTGGATCTAAGAAATAAAGTGCATGCGATACGAAAATCGGGGTTGAAACCCTATGCAGGGAGTTGGGCGCACCCATAGTGGCGCCCTAGTGCTCTTTTACACTTTTTCTTTCTCAGATTTAGATCTTTCTTAATGAAAATAATATGGATGCAAGATCTATCTTAATCACGAGTTCAGGATGATGAAAATGATGTAGATCTACAAAACACGGATGATCCTAAGCATGTTGCTAATGATGGATGATTACTAGATGTCAAATCAACTAAGAAGTACTACTATTGGTGCAGATCTATAATGCATGCATGATCCTAAGCATGTTTCTAACTATGAATGATTCTGAATACTAATTGAAAAGAACTAAATCTAGAAATATCGGTTTGGGTTGTGTCTTTCAAGTCCTAGATGAAGCTTTTGTGCAAATCCATGGCTTTTGGGAGCTTCTCTCCGTTGTTGATCTTGAAAACCATCATACTTCCTCTTCTTCTTTCTTCTAGGTCTAAAACTCTCTCCATGGTGGCTACTCTCTCTCTCCCTTTACTTTTCTTTTCTCTCTTTCTGGTAGCCTCCCCTTGCAAATGGGGTTAAGAGATCCTTATATTAGAGTTTTTGGCATGGAAGAGGGGTTAGGGTTGCTGTTTGCATGAGTTTCTAGAAGCTTCACGAGCGAACTTAGGGTTTTCTAGACTAGGTGCGCCCAAGTGGGTCCCTTGAGTTAGGCGCACACATGGTGGCGCCCATGCCCAACTTCAAGGCTTAATGGATCTAGGGTTCGGGTTTGGGTAGTTTTCGGATTGAATTCGGACTAAAACAGTGGAAATTGGGCTTGGGCGCATCTGAGAGGGCGCCCGTGTATATTTTCAAGGTGACTAGAGACCTGGGAGCACCTAGGGTGGCGCCCAAGTGGATTTTAGGACTTGGGGGGCACACATAGGTGCGCCCATGTCATCTTTTGGGTCAAATGGGTTTAGGGTTTAGTTTTGGTCTGTTTTTGTGCTGAGGTCGAGTCGGAACTGCTGAAAGGTACAACAGGACACCCCCGAGGGCACACCTGAGTGCACTTCTGAGGCAACCAAGGACCTGGGCGCACCTGTGTGAAGTGCAATCTTGGGACATGGGCGCACCTAAGTTGGCGCCCATGTGTGCTTCTGGTGGGGGTTACTAGGGTAATCTTTCGATGGCATTATCTTTTGATCGATCCGTTTGTTGGAATCGGAGGTTCTACATATCGTTGAAAAGCTCCCGGAACGTAGAATCTTTTGGTCCATACATTGTAATGGTCATAGGTCAGGAAAAGCAAGGGATACTTCGATCAATGATCCTAGCTTCCTAGTTCATGCCAATCATATCGTACTTAGGCAAACAAGGTGTAATCTCTCTAGGAACAACCTGCGTGTGTTCTATGTAGTTTGGGAGGGGCTTGAATAGTGTCGTGGTCCATTCTTTCTATGAGTAGTGGGTTGGACTCGAAATCTTGATGTGATTCGACTTTTCCCTCACGAATTTCCAGAGATCGTGGAAATAAGTCGAAAATTATCAACAAGCATCTTTATTGTCATTAATTAATCTTAATTGTGCCATTAATTATTCACTTATGGGTGAAATGGGGACACTGCTATATATGACAGGTGTTTAAGGCAATCATAGGGGGGCCAAATGAGGTGTCTATAGCCACACTCTAAGGAAACTCCCATAAGAGGTCATCACGCACTCCGAGGAAGATCACTAAGTGGTTCTGGGCTCAGGTAATTCTTCTAATATTCCTAAAGGTACCTCTGAGGTAACCTTCTCTCCCTCCAAGGCGTTCTTAAGGCCGGAAGTTGCACTTGAGACTGTGACACCAAGAGTAGTATCATCAATACGACGATTAAGCAAGTATAGGCAATAATAAGGAAATATATAATGTCATCAAATTGAATTTCAGATGGATAAATTAATGGATCCCAATGATAAGTATCAACTAGGCAAATTGTGCACCATTGGATAGTTTATGCTTGTGAATCAAATATTGTGAAAACGTACTGATTGGCTACTACCTTAAGATCATCCTCTCAAAAGAGAGCAAATCTAGTTGGGATGTCACCAGCGGCCCGGCCAAAGGCTATCTGGCTACCCCGGTCTGGAGTTCCGGTGCTCCATATGACTTACTTCAGTATTCTCAAATAACTAAACCAAGTTCAACCCCGTCGGGTATCACAGGGTTGAAGCTAAGTAGTGCCGACTCGATCGAATCAAATAATAATTGAATAACAATAAAATTTGAGTAGTTTGCATTTAACTTATCCATAATCTACTCGAATAGAAATCACATTTCGCAATACTTACTCAATCCATATTTTCCACGAATACTGAATCGATATACAATACTGAAGTTACAAATTGAATGTAAATAATTGGACCTCAATAAACACTAAGGACGTAACTAACCTATTGATCAGGATTTGATTGTCAATAAGAAATTATACACCAATATGAAATGCACTAACTTAAAGGAATCAAGATATTTTACGAACCAATACTAAACTATTGATTTTAGTCTTTCACCATCCAATACAAGGTAAGTTTGGAAAGGTTATTGTATTACTACTTTATTAGGTGTCACATTTACGGAAAATACGTTGAATTTCCCAAACTAAACTTCATGGCATAGTGTTAGACTAGTGAATAACCATTGGGCCAATTAATAAGGTTGTCGGTTCCATTATAAGGTCATAAAGGTCTTAAAAATTTTGAATTCCTATGAGAGTAAAGGTAAGCACCTTAATTATCTACTGAGGATAATTAAGGTGGGTTATAATAGATTAAGGGTGATAATCCACCCAAAACTGGGTTGGGAAAAGGGCCAAGGTTCAGTTTTAGGTTCACTCGAGCGAATTTGGAGCGAACCCAAGTTCGCTCTAGCAGACCCCCATCCAGAGGTCTCATCGCTCGCGCGACCCTTCGTTCACTTGAGCAGTGGCTTCGGGGGTGGGGACGCTCAAGCGGACCCATCCAGAGAGGTAGATGTTCAAGCGGTCCATTTTGGTCGCTCGACCAAATGCTTCAGAAGGAGGTTCGCTCGAGCGAACTGTCTAGGATTTCTGAACTCGGGACTTTCCTTCATTTATTCTCCCATCCATTTCTTAACTTCTTTCCAATTCAATTATGCAATATAGGAATGGAGCCTCCATGCTCCCATTCACCATTCACACACCATCCCATTCCATTCAAATCCATCAATTATAAACCATAAAAACAATCTAACCCATTCATGTAAGATAAATTTATAAGAATGAACTTCATTTGAATCAATGGAAATCAATCATTATGCGAACCCAAATTAGAGCTTATACTTGCCTCAAATAAGAGATTTCCAACCCTTTCTTCACAACTTGCTTCTATGAACCCAAAAATCCCAAATATTCAAACCCTAATAGCAAATAAACAGGTAAACTAGAATGGACATGCATGCAAGATTAATTAGGACTCTAATGCAACTCCAAAACCCAACTAAAAAGTTTTTGAAGCCTACCTCTTGCAAGGATTTCGAATTTTAGAAGAAATGGAAGATGATGGAGATGGCTTCTAGCCCACAAGGAAGAGAGGAAGATGAAGAAGATGAAGAGGAGTTCTCTTTCCAGCTCCCAAGACACATGCACAAGCCCTTGATGGATGAGGAAGAGGGAAGAGAAGAAGAAGAAGAAGAGTAGAGAGTAATGAAGAGAAAGGAAATGAAAGAGGAAGGGATAAGGTCCTATATAAGGGATCAAGTTGTCATTTTTTGCAAGAAAGCCCAGAAAAATTGTTTATTTCTATTTTGAGTCGAATGAGGGCCCAATTATTCAACGGTTGGTCGAATGAAGGAATGCTTAATACGAAAATCGATGTACTCGTCGAAATACACACGATGATGCCAAAGTACTAATCAGGGACTAATCAACCTTATTCATAATTAGCAGATAAACACCATTAATTTAGCTAAAACATATTTAATTAGTACTAATCAGGGTTTAATTGGGTCGGGGTGTAACAGAGAGAAAGAAAGTTAACCAGCTACCAACCTCTTCTTCCTCATCTGTTAATAAATAGTCGGCACGGGAATGTTAGTTGTACGTTGTTCACTTTGCCTTTTCTTCTCTCTACGGCTATGCCATGAGAACTTCATGGGTGCAGTTGGTGTTAGTGTTGGTGCTGGTGCTGGGCAGAGAAGATTGCTACGTTGCTGTCTCAGGCAGCATGGATTCACAAGATGGTAAAGTCGGATTCTCTTATTTCGGTTTCTCCTTTTGTTGTCTATATGTTGATATATATATATATATATATATTTACACGTTGGATCGAGGTTAGAATATGCTTTTGAATATGAAGTCATTAAACTTGTGGGTCACGAATAAAGAGGTTAGAGGCATGGGTTTGGGATCAAACTTAATACTTGGGGTAGTCTTACAAAGATCTTTCCATCCACCTGGCTCCATCCCCAAATGGTGCCCATAATTGAGCCCTACAAAAAAGTTCTCATATAATATGTGAGAACTAGTTCTCACATGAATATTACCGTGTGTGTGTATGAGAAATATTCAAGTGAGGGATTCCCTCACCATCTATGGTGAGGGACTTCCCTTTTTGGGAAGGTTTCAAGTACAAAAGGACTTTTGTACTTGAAGGGAGTACGCCATTTTATACTTGAAACCTCTCAAAAAGGGAGTCCCTCACCACACATGGTGAGGGAATCCCTCACTTGAGTACCTATATATTTATATATATATATATATAACTCTAAAATTTAAAAAGAGTAAAATATGAAAAAGTACTCTCTTGTCATGGATGTACACACATCACCAGACCACATAAATCCTTCTCTTTTGTGCTTCAATACATGCGCACACAACGGTACAAAACAAACCTAGGGTGGGTGTTGGCTTCTGGTATAATATTGTTAGAAGTACCACGAAAGGAAAAAAAAGACGGCCTAAAAAGTGTGTGAAGTACTGGGTTTTGAAAACCATATGGCATTTTTGCAAAATACCCTTTGAACTTTTGATTTTTCCGTCTTGGTCTGTGAAGATAAAAATGATTTTTCTGTTTTTTTTTTTAATTCTTTTGTTGAAAATAAATGAAGAATATATAGATAGCTCCCAAAAGAAGGGGAGGGAAGACCCTGTTTACAAAAAGAGGGTTTTTTCGTTAGTTAGTTTGTTGTTCTCCATTTTGCCTTATCCCAACTGTCTCCACTCTCATTTGGATAATTCACTTATAAAGTGAATTGAACTAACACTCAATCTAAGAGAAATAAAAAGAGGAGGGGGCATTTCAAAAAATATCAAATTTAAAAAATAACCTCTTCTATTTCTAAAAGTAGGTCAGAAACAATTCTCTCATTCCACTAAATGAAAAAAATCCCTCTAATTTCTACAAAAAAAGTAAAATAGATTTATTCTCAAACCATTAAATGAAAAAAATGCATTGCATTTTGAATTGACACCCTCTACTTTTAATCTCTCTTGAATTTATCATTTTACTTCAATTCACTCAACAAGTGAATTATCCAAACAAGTTAGGAGTTGAAATCTATTGGTTGACAATTGAAACCGCTTAATTTAAAAATGTCTCTTGACTACTTCCATGCAGTGACGGAAATAGGAATTTCTCTTAGAGTTGGCAATGATAGTCGATTAATCTTGTCAATAAAATAAATTAGTGTAAAGTAAGAAACTTGACTCAAGAAACTAAAAAAAAAAAACACTAGTATGTTAACATAATCTCAAAAATTGTAATTATGTGTTCAACTTGGTGTTACCCATGCACTAATTATTGGGTCATATCGCAAAATGATAAATGAGATAGAATTTTTTTTTTCTTTCCACATTTGTACTGCTTTCCACACTCTACAACATTCAACAATCGGTACATAAGTCAGTAGAAGAATTTTAAAATTCATATTTTAGCATATTTACATGAGGGTACATGATTAAAGTTATAAAAGGATTAAGTCATTCTTTTGGAAATCATAATATGCATAGGATTGATGTTCCAAAAAATTATGTCTTAGTTTTTGGCCTATTAGTCACTTAGATCTCAAATCTCCTATTTATAGTTAAACGAAATTTCTTATTTAAAAACTATATAAGATCTAATCTAATTTAGATTTTGAAAAAATTCCCAAAAAATAAAAATCTGATCACAACTTAAATGGGCAAGTGTCCAAAATGTACTGATTATGAGAACCAAACCTGAGAAGATATATGTATTCTAAACTTAATTAAGGCTGAAGAAAAAGCAAAGCAAAACAACAAAGGAAGAAGCTGAACCAAAACACATAGGATGGGCTTGCGATTGATTAAGAAGTAATAAAGGTCCTTTGAGAGTTTGTCTTTGCACAAAAGCAAAAGATAAAATTGCCTAGATATATCTTAAATTTCTTCAACTAGCAATTTCTACTAAAACCTCAAAGCGTTTATAGATGTAGCGGAAATACTTTTCAAAATTTCCCCATGGGTGGAGCCCACTCATCAATACTCTCCCTCAGCTTTATTTCTTTCTTATCTGCCCATCAATACTTCCGAATTGCCCCTCCTCATCTGTATTGCTCTGTCCCTGCTTCCAAGAAATGACTCTCAATTGTAAATACATTCAATTGTAGCTCTTCCATGTCCTTTGCTTTAAGCAAAGCGGAAATTCACTGCTTCCATTTTAAACAAAACTGGGCCAGACATGCTTGTTTGTGGGGGCCATTTGAGTACTCCACCTGATGCACAGGTACTCTGCATATTCGCATTTCCCAAAATTCAGCCCAATTGGATGTTTCTAACAATTCATTTAATTCCGTGACTAGATGTTGTTATTTGGTTGGTAGATAATGGGGAGTTCCAATTATGACCATCAATTTTGGGGCTTAAATTGCATGTTTTCAGCCATTTGACAGGGCTTAGTTTTGACTAGACTACTCTTTAGTTCGTTGGTTCAGCGGGCCCCATAAACATCGTAAGCAGCCAACCTTTTGGCTTGAGCGAGGAGTTTCTTTTGCTCTAGAAGGCAAGGATTTGAATTCTGATGCCCATGCCTTTTGTCTGTTTCTAAAGCCTTAAATGGAATTACTGACTCTATTTGAAAAGTTCACGTAAAAGTCATGCGTTTGCCACCAAAATCTTCAAGAAAATTTTTTATTTTTTTCACAAAATCCAATCACCTTTTCGGATTCACACGTCTCAAACGAAAATTCTGAATCCACCACTTCATGAATCTCCACTCGAAACCCATGACTATGAGATTACTGTCATTGCTAAGCATTGCAAAGACTCACCTAACCCTAGATTTAGGAAAGGGAAAAGGGAAAGAGGTGCTCATGATAAGAATTGGACTATGTACGTACAGTGATCAGGAAAAAAATAGTAATCATTGGCCACACATTCAACACACATCTAGGGGGCTTAGTCTCGCTAGGATGCAGTGGCAGTATGATATAAATCCCCTTAAAGTTGCATTAGCCTACACAATATCAACAATTTATGATTTTTTGGCTAAAGGATTTTCAAGGAATATTCAAGTTTTTTTTACGCTTCGGAGGTGGTTCAATGTATCAATGGATCGATGGGTTGGTCCTTAATTACCCTTATCAACGATATTTTTAACATTGCTAAGTCCTTCGAATGTGTTGAAGTTCTCTTTTTTTTCCTAGGTAATTTATTAGGGTAGCTCATTCTATAGATCACTTTAGCTCCTTGGCAAGTAGGGATTGTTTTTGGGATTTCTTTTTTCCTTTTTTTTTTTTTTTTTTTGTGTGTGTGTACCTTGGCTCCTATCTAGTATGGATGTGATGTAGCATTTTTGGGGATTTTCTTTCTATCTTTTTTTTTTCTTCCTTCTCTTTGATGGAATTTTGCTTTACAAAAAAAATATAATGGATGATTTTTAAGATTTATTAAGAAAGTTTTTGTTTCCTGTAAAAATGATACTATATGCAGCTGCTGTACTTCATTCTCTAAAAGGATCAATGGCAGCATACGCCACCAAGCTGGGTCACATCTGATGATCCTTGTGATTCAATGTGGGAGGGCATCATCTACAATGATTACAGGGTGATCGTGTCGTAAGTAGTTTCTTTCGTAAATAGTCCTTTCAACATCATTAAGCTCTTTCTTTACTTCTGCTTTTTTTTTTTATATCTTAGAGATAACCAAGTCCACTGTCCTATGATTTGGCTACAACTAGTTGCCAAGACGTGGACGACGCATTGAATTGCATTGGAAAATCTATTGCTGAGGCAATTCTGATTTTTCCAGATATGGTGACTGCGTTGGCAAAACTGTATTTTGTTGTAGTGGCTCTTTGTTTACTGTTGAAATTTCATGGAAGAGTGTTAAGAAAACACTCATTACTCCGTCTACATTAGAGTGCGTGGCGTGCTTCGAAGCCCCGGTTCATGCTTTGTGGTTGCATAATTTCATCTCAGGGCAACAAATTATGGATTCCATTACATAGCCACTACATATATTTTGCGAAAATGCTTCAGTTACAAGATTTGCTAGGAATGACAAGCGCTCAAGTAAATCCAAATTTTTTGATGTTAATTATCTTTCCCATGACAATGATTGTTTTGTGTTCATCGACACTGTTTCAAATTTGATCAAATTTCAGTTGATTTATGTTTGATGATTTCGTCTTCTAGCTTCTTTATTTTAACTAGTTTTTGCACATGTGATTCTGGCTAATAAAAGTAGAAAAAAATGATATATATGTATATTCCAGTGTAACATATTTAGTAGGATGGTCATCAAAAGGATCACATTACCTCTATGAAAGACTTGGTCAAGTGAGGATTGTTGATGAGTGTAATACATGGAAGGAAGCATGTCGCAATAATGTTGTGTAACCACCATGATTCGCATTGATAGTTTTTCACTTGATCACAGTATAAAGGCTTAGCACAAATAGGATTGGTTAGTCACATTTGAGAAATTTCAGTGATCACAATAAGTAAAGAATGATAGAGTAGTGCTTGTGCTCACGTGGAACAAGTAGGAGGATGTTAGAATTATTGGGCTTAAGTGTGGCCCAATGACAATATACCCATGTGAGTCCCCCACTTTAAAGAAACCAACTCACATAAAGACTCCAATATTGATATGTATCCATAACAGAGATGTCTTTGGTGTTTATAGAACATTGCTAACCTAAAAGCGTTTCCTATGCTAAGAGGAATCTAAATCGTAACTAAATTAGGACTCCATAATGGGAAGGGAATTGTCTTGGAAAACCTATAGGGTATAGGGGTTACAGCTCTTCTATACACAATACATCGGTTGCTCCATCGAGATCACAAAGTAAGGTCGTAGTGGAGTATAGTAAGTCCCCAATCAAAGGTAGCGGTTTTGATCAGGCGAACCCGTCGGAGACAGGTAGGCATTTATATTTCATATTTATGTTGTGCTATTCATATCAATCCTAAATTTATGTAGATTCGATTAAAGTTAGTCCCAAACTAGCAAATTAGACAGTGGAACCAACTCCCATTGAATTAAAACTTATGGATGAATTAGTGGAGGGGATGGGATTTAATCTTGAATAATGGTCTGGATTATCTATGTGGACCCCACGATTGAGTTCCAAAAAAGTGTTAGAGGATCCTAATTCATTTAAGTATCCATCTCTTTGGCATATCAACTCATTGCTTCC
The DNA here is from genome assembly GCA_038049695.1 of Cinnamomum chago. Classification (NCBI taxonomy): domain Eukaryota; kingdom Viridiplantae; phylum Streptophyta; class Magnoliopsida; order Laurales; family Lauraceae; genus Cinnamomum; species Cinnamomum chago. The sequence continues at coordinate 19,909,399 of CP142458.1, forward strand.
CGAGCGGTGGCATTTTAGTTTGAATGTAAGAAATTTATAAACATAGACAATTGAGAAACATGCCAATTTCAAGAAGAAAAATCAACCTGACATTTGTGTGGACATGCGCCAATCAACATGACATGGTTCTCACATTCTATTCATATATATGGGTTATGTTCTTATAAGAACCATGCTCTCACAAAAGTATTGTATGCATCACCTGGACAGTTGGGGATGGAAAGATCCAAGTGGGACATAGGAAGTTTGAAGCGAGTCTTTGAGGGAGTCCCTGAGAACTTCCAGCAAGCCCACCTCATGATTCATCTGAACCATTCACACACTCTCGCCCGCTTGATAGTCATTAGATGTTTTGGATTATACTCACCAAATGGATTGGACCATTGAATTGAGGGTCAAAATCTTTTGAATGTTTCTTGCTGACCTCCCATGTGGAGCCAATTTATAATTAATGCATCCCGTCACTCCCACTCCCACTCCCATTCATGAATTGCCACTTGCCCCTTGCTCTAATTGAAACTATGATCCATATAACTCCACATGCATTTTTGAGGAGATGGGATGTGACATCCCTCACATGTGGCACCCCCTGATTGCCCTGTGATCCATATAACTCCACATCAAAGAAATTTCCGCAGCGATTTGAATTCATTCACGTGGACCCAGCAGAAAGTGATCGCGCGCCGGAGACTATTCTCATTGAAAACCAGGTGTTTGCAAAAGGAAAGAGACGGGATCCCCTGTTGCTCGCACCCACCAGAAATTACGTAAGCTCCTTGATAGGCCCACTTCGAAAAATCTACTATGATATTTCTCAAGTGTGCCTCACTGAATAGCCTCGCCAGTTTCCCTCTCTCGGGTGATCCGGAGTCGAAAGGGTACTCTTATCTACTACTTTTCTACGGATTTGCCTTTCAGCACAAGCATGCCTCAAAGGGTAGGGACAAAATTCCACTCGTCCCGGTCAGTCTTCGTTGTTGCTACTGTATGAAATTTCGATGAGATCGATGGGGATAGAATGTCGTTAAAGCCGTGGGTAACATCAACCGAACAGCGCTAGTTGTAGCACTTCAAAAATCCACGGATTCACCTTTCACTCCTTGGATGGTGATGCATTTACTGCGGCTGTGGGGGATTAGTGGAGTGAATGGGACTTTGATCGGCTTGTAAGACGCGACAACAAAGAGCAATAGCAAAATTCATATAAGAGAGAATTATCCTTCAGCTCATTCTAGATAGACTAAAGAAAGATAAGAAACAACAAACCCATCATATCATATCAAAATCTTATTGATTACTGAAAGAGAGAGTTGTTACTGTGTTTGCATTGAGAAGAGTTGGTTGGGCGGTGGTTCTATCCATGTAAGTGAATAAAGAGGGTGACAGAAAGTTGACCAGCTCCCCACCTCTTCTTCCTCTTTTAATAATATATGTTCGGGCACGGGAATATTAGCTGTAGGTTGTTCACTTTCCTTTTTCTTCTCTCTTTGGCTTATGCCATGAGAACTACATGGGTGCAGCTGGTGTTGGTGCTAGTGCTGGGCGGAGAGAATTTTTATGTTGCCGTATCAGGCAGCACGGATCCGAACGATGGTAAAGTTTGATTCTCTTACTTCCGTTTCTCCTTCTGTCGTCTAAACGTTGAGGTATCCTCTGCTTCACATGCGGGGTAGAGATTTTCTTTCTTCTACTTTTTTGGTTTCCGCTTAAATCATTTTCCCGTCTCGCTACTCACAAGTCCAACTTAGAAACAGAGCTCAGAGACATAGCGGAGATGTTTTTGCGGTCTAGTTGAATTTTCTCCTTGTACCCCCGTTCGGTTTATGTCCTGTATCTGGGATTAATCTGATTGATCGATTGGATTAGCATAGAATCTGGTTCAGGTCCGCGCTTTCTTAGGAATATATATATATAATGGGGTGGGGCCCAACTGGGGACCCACATGGGGGGGGGGGGGGGGGGGGGGGGGGGGGGTTTCAAGGACTCCCTTGGACCCTCCTTCCTATAAAAAATCATCCCCAACCATGGTTTGTATCATCTCCATCTGGGCACTAAAAGTTTAATGGTTAATAGTCCATTTGGATTGGTACACCGTCGATCCAACGGTCTAATAAATTTGGATCTAACCAAAAGTTGGTGGACATGTGCAACTTAGAGGGAGGGGGTAGTGTGTTTGGTTCACTTGGATGGACAAAGGGTGGGCCCCAAAAACGTCAGCTTACGGAATCTTATCTTAAGCTTAAGCTAGGAGAGCCTTGCCTATATGTGTATGTGTGTAGTATTCAAGTGAGAACTATTCTCACCTATTGTATGAGAACTTTTTTGTAAGGCCCAACTGGCAACCCATCTAAACCTAGCGACTAATAGGGAACCCCCAGATAGTCACTAATCCCAAGAATTGGCACACATTTGAATGGAATAAACCGTTGGATCGAGAGTTGAATATTTTTTTGAATATGAAGCCATTAAACTTGTGGGCCATGGATGAAGGGGTTAGGGGCATGGGTTTGGGGGCAAACTTGATACTTGGGGTGGTCTTACATAAATCTTTCCAGTCCCCTTGGTCCCATCCCCAAATGGGGCCCACAATTGGGCCTTACAAAAAAGTTTTCACATAATACGTGAAAAAAGTTCCCACCTGAATATCCCCCCCACCCCCCAAGCTCGAGTTTAGGATAAGGTAAGTTCAAGTGCATAGTGAGGTCCACCTAAGGACCTGCATAGGGATGGGGGGGGGGGGGGGGGGGGGGGATTTCAAGGATTCCCTCAGATCTTCTTCTCTGTAAAAGTCATCTCAAACCATGATTTCTATCATCTTCATATGGGCCCAAAAGTTTAATGGTCAACAGTCTATTCAGATCGATACAAAAGTCGATCCAACAGTCCAGTATATTCGGATTTGATTGAAAGTTGGTGGACATGTACAATTTTGGGGGTCATGTGTTTGGTCCATTTGGATAGACCAAAGTGGGCCCCACAAGCATGAGTTTACTAATTTTTTTCCTAAGCCCAAGCTTAGGAGAGCATTACTCATATATATATATTTACATATATATGAGAAATTCTCAAAAACTCTCCTATCTCAAAAGGGGAGTTTCTGCCCCTATCTAATAGCCAATGAATGAAAAGAATCTATATAAAAAAAATCCACATTTTTAGGAGAATATTTAGTAGAGAGAAAGGATAAGTGTATCATTGATGGCACGTGTCATAATTTCATTCAATAAAAGAGGGGCTTTTTTTTAATGAAAAACGCCCAGGAAGTTTTGCAGCGTAACTTATATATATACATATATATATATAGAAGAATGTTCATGTGCATCCATCCCTCACCATAGGGTGAGAGACATTTACATAATTGACAATATTCATTTGCAAAAGAGGGAAAGCCATGTCAGTGTCCGTCACTCTGTGATGAGGGATGGATGCACATGAATGTCCCCCATATATATATATATAGATATATATATATTGGGTCAGCTCTCCTAAGCTGAAACAGTACTGGTCCCATAAATCAAAGTCGATTATCGTTGTTTTTTGCATGATAATCGTTTCCAAAATCAAGATAAATCTATTCAGAACTGAATTTTCCAGTTACATCATGCACAAAACAGATATAATCAACTTTTATTTATAAGACCGATACTATTCCAGCCACACATGCTTGTTTGTTTGAAATTCACTACTTCCATTTCAAACAAAAATGGGCCACACATGCTTGTTTGTGGGGACCATTTGACTCCACCTGATGCATAGATATTCTACATATTAACATTTACCAAAATTAAGCCCAATTGGATGTTTCTAAAAATTCATTTAATTCCGTGACTAGATGTTGTTGTTTGGTTGGTAGATAATGGGGAGTTTCTATTATGACCATCGATTTTGGGGCTTAAATTGCATGTTTTCAGCCATTTGACGGGGCATAGTTTTTGACTAGGCTTCTCTTTAGTTGGTTGGTTCAGTGGGCTCATAAACATGCCAACAACCAACTTTTTGGTTTGAGTGAGGAGTTTTTTTTAACTCTAGACGGAAAGGATTTGAATTCTGCCCTTTAGTCGGTTGGTCCGGTGGGCTCATAAACATGCCAACAGCCAACTTTTTGGTTCGAGCGAGGATTTTTTTTAACTCTAGTAGAAGGAAAGGATTTGAATTCTGCTACCCATTACTTTCATCTGCTTCTAAAGCCATAATTAAATTTCTGACTCTATATTAAAAATTCACATAAAAATCTTGCGTATGCCCCCAACTCATGAAAATTCTTGATTTTCGCCAAAATCTAATTGCTTGTTTAGATCCACACCTCTCAAACGAAAATCTCGAATCCACCCGTTCATGCATCTCCACTCAAAACCCATGACTATGAGATTACTATCATTGCTAAACAATGCGAAGACCCACCTAAACAATGCGAAGACCCACCTAACCGTAGATTTAGGAAAGGGAATAGGGAAAGAGGCACGCATGATAAGAATTGGACTATCTACAATGATGAGGGAAAAAATAGTAATCATTGGCCACACATTCAACACAAATCCAGTGGGCTTAGTCTCACTTGGATGCATTGGCATTAGTCTACACAATATCGATAATTTAATTATGATTTTTTGGCTAAAGGATTTTCAAGGATTCAAGGTTTTTTTTTTTTTTTTTTTGACGCTTTGGAGATGGTACAATGTATCAATGGATCGATGGATTGGTCCTTTATGAGCCTCATCAACAACATTTTTAATAGTGCTAAGTCCTTTGAAAGTGTTAAAGTTCTCTTTTATTCCTAGAGAATTTAATAGGGTAGCTCATTCTATATATAGCTCAGTTTATCTCGTTGGCAAGTAGGGATTGTTTTTTGCATAGTTTTTTTTTTATTTTCCTAGGCTCCTATCCAATATGGATGGGATGTAGCATTTTTGGGATTTTTATTTCTATCTGTTTTTTTTTTTCTCTCTTTAAGGGAATTCTGTTTTACCCAAAAAATAATAATTGATAATTTTTAAGATTTATTAAGAATGTTTTTGTTTCCGGTCGATAAAAATGATACTATCTGCAGCTACTGTACTTCGGTCTCTAAAGGATCAATGGCAGAATACGCCACCAAGCTGGGACACATCTGATGATCCTTGTGATTCAAAGTGGGAGGGCATCATCTGCAATGATTACAGGGTGATCGAGCTGTGAGTTTCTTCCATAAGTAGTCCTTTCAACATTAGTGAGCTCTTTGTTTACTTTTGCCTTCTTTATATATCTTTGAGAAAACTAAGTCCATTGTCCTATGATTTCAGGAAATTATCATCCATGGATATCTCAGGGCAACTAACTGGAGATATCGGCAATCTTACTGAATTGAGGACCTTGTGAGTATGAATGAACTACTACCATTGTTGCTACTAATATATACCGTCACTGGCCAAAGAAAACAATGCGTTGTAAGAAATGGAGGAGCTATACTGAACTCACACCACTGTACTTGAAAAAACTCAAGACACTACAAAACACTTAAGGGAATTCAATGCACTCTGTCACGTCCCCGATTGTGAAATCGGTGTAATGCGTGACATTTGTGCCAATTTAAATTTTTCCAACATTAGTAAATAATGCTTGGCCTTAGTCATATTCCATATGAATCAAAGATCGCTGTGAGTTATAAACATTTCTTCGAATACATGAAATGTATAACGGAAGCTTCATAAATATAAGTGGTATCTTAAGATATATAGTTAGGAGCAAATACTGAATTACATTAACTAGAGTTCAAGTTTGAAACATTTGGCCAAAATTATTATTTACAATAAAAGGCTACACTAATACTTGGGCCTAATCAAAAGCTAAACAAAAGGAACCAAAAAGTGAATCTAATCAAGTATAATGTGCAGGCTCTCGAGTACGGGGTCGATACGGCTAGACAACGCCGTCCATATAGTAGTCTAAGAGGTCATAAGATTGATCCGTCTGAATTTCCTCCACCATCTCCTCCTCGAGGTAGATGGGCTCGTAGCTATGCACCAAGAGTAGTATCATCAGACGCGACGGTCGGCAAGCAATATATATATATAGCATCAAGATATGCAATACGAATCAGAGTAGTCGATAGATAAGATCACAAGAAATGTGTAGCATTTGAATCATAAACAAACTAACATAAACATCTAGCAAATAAGCAGTCCACATATGCTAATCATCACAGGATAGTTAAACATTGCCCTTTTGGGTCTACATGTGAGTTGTGGTAGAGATAAGTAGGGCATGGGATAAAAACCTGACAAATAAACAAACGAAATGATACCCTTCAAACCAAACTTCATTACTTCTTTTCAAAAGGGGAATCTGATGGTGTACATCCATCTAAAATATAAAAATCTGAACTGCAGACAACCCAGAATTCTAAAGCTTTCATAGAGGTGGTGCCCCAGCTATGTCGGACGTTAACAGCTGAGTGGTGCTTGACACAAAGATTCCTAAACAAACTATAGTGAGGAGCTACACTTTCTTGCGCGAACAAGATTCATCAACAAAAGAGGAACTACCTTTCCATCATCAAATCAAAACCAAATCCATCAAACTTCTTCAAAACATCATTACCATAAGTAGTCTTCATCAAGCTTTTTATAATCAAAGCCGTCTAGCTTTAACACCTCAAAGAAACTTTGAAACAAACGGAACATCAAAGAGATCCTAAGTCAATTGTTATTCTTGAAGTCTTGTACAACCCTACTCAGTCAATGAAAGGAATCAAGGTTCACGATACCCGAAATAATTATCATCGTGTACAGATATAAATAAGGGTATCATGTTGTCCTATACCGTTCAAGATTGGGGTAAGTTGAAACCTGAGAAAACCAAAATAACTATGAGCAATTGTCGGCTCAAAACACTCCTCGTATCAAGTCCAAAGTTGGCATCGAAAGCATTACCAAGGGTCCCACCTAGGTCATCAAACTAGGGAAGAAAATCCCTTTCCAAAAGGAATCAAACTAAAATAACAGCACTGGTGGTTAACCAACCAATTCGGTTAGCCGCGGAGGTAGCCACCTGTGCAAAGGGCCCAAAATGTTGCTCTCTGGAAATGTTGCTCTCCGGTTGTCACGAGTGCTACACCATCACTTGAGAGGAGGGGTCAAAGGGCTTGAGTTATAGCGGATTTGTGCCGGAGAAGAAAATAGGGAGTTAGGGTTTGTTGCAGATTTGTAACAGAGAACAAGAAAAAACCAGGCTGGGTTAGGGCAATGTTCAGGTTCAGGTTGTATCAGCCTGACTCATTGTTGATACATTGTATAAGCTCCAAGTGCAAAGCCTCGTTTGTAGTTAATTTAGTAACCCGGTGAGTATGAGGTCGATCCTTAGGGAGCAATTTTGAAATTCAAATGTTCCTTTCCCACTTGAAATTATACCTCGAAAAATTAAAATAAAGTAAAAATCTAATAAATAATTTTAATTAATTAGGAGTCTCTAATTCTAGAGCTTTACCAAATTATTAATTAATTATCCTAAGTTCGTAATTTAATTCTAAAACCTATTTTCATTCAGTGATGAATTAGTTATGCAATCCTAATATGAAACTAATGCGATCCTAGAAAAAAATCTAACTCTAATATGAATGCATAAAATTTTCAAAGTCAGGAAACACCTTATTCTATACCCAAGTTTCTAGACTTGAACGAATGGCATAGGATGATTTAATCCTAAATTTTATGGCAGGGTTTTAAACCCTGATGATGCATGAATCTAACAAAAAATAGATGAAAAAAGGATCTCAAATGAGTGAGATATGCATGCTCTAAAATGCCTATATGATCATATTGTGCTGTAGAAATATGATGCAGTCTTGTTGAACATCCAGTTTTAAGCCATTAGTTCTCTGCCTTCCCGAAATTATTTTACCTTGAAAATCCATATTACATACTTCAATTCTTCAAATTTTCAAGTAAAAATAACAAATCTAGACTTGTTTTTAAATAATGAACTTTAGGAAGAAAACTAGGCTAAAACTGTTAAAACAGTACAATTTTTCCAACTTTGCAACTTCACTACTAGTGATCAGTCCAAATTTTTTTCTCATAATCAGTCATTAAATTATCATATTCTAGCAAAAAAAAACATGATTAAACAAAATTGCTAATCCTAATGTATGTCATGTTCACATACCAACCATAAAATCATACGGTTAACTTAGACTTAATTATCATGCATAGAACATAAATAAAATCCTACATGAGTTTAAATATGGTCAAGCATATATACATGAATTTAAATGTGGTGAATCATACTGAAAAGTGAATGTGGTGAATCCAATATTCTTTCCACTTCTCTCCTACTTGGGCAAAAAACTGCGAGAACTTGTTCTACAACTTGGGTGGTCAATCCAATTGTGAGAGCTGTAAATTGGTGAGCAAATTGCCCGGGGTTTCAAGATACTCGTAATCAATACCGGGCACATAGGAATTCGTTTTGGCTTCTTAACTTGAATTTCCTCCCGTTCATGCTCAAGGATCATGTCCTGGCCCACACATTGGAGGATACTAAGTCAAGTCACTGGTAATAAGGGCACCTTCTACTAACCATACCCAAAGCACTATCCAATTGCTCCTTTTGAGAAGACGAGCAACCAAATAACATACAAATTAAAAGACAAAGATCATCAAAAGAATATGGATTTTACTAACATTGAATGTCTTTATTACATAAGATAAAGGAGATTGATGCCAAAAGACATACACATGCTAGGATGAAGAAGCCTTCTCTAGTCTACATGATCTTCAACTTGGAACTAGCCTTCTTGAAGAGGACCATGGAGGAGTGGAGAAGATGGAAGGAGAAAGCGGGAGTCGGCGTGTGGAATGGAGAAACTAGAGAGGGGGTTTATTTCTTCATGCCTTTGGACGTCCCCCCTAGGTTCTTTTTATAGTTTTTCCAAGCATAGTCCTTCTCTATCTTGAACTTCTTCTTTGATTACATTTGCTAGACTTTGCTCTAATTTGAATACAATAGAGATAACTTGAGAGAACTCTGGAACCTTCTAGCATCGTAAAATTTCTCAGTACACTGATCACCTTCAATTTGAAGATTCTCCAAAGTTGGGCCCACATGTGTAGCATTAAAAGACTTCAATTGGTGACTTTGAAGTAGAACGAGGCCTACCATGGGCGTGGATCACATTGAACAAAGAGAGTGGATGTCCAAGGGGTTCTTGGATAGAGTCTTGGGCTTTTTTTTTTCTTCTTATAAGACTTCTTTATCTCTTGAGATTTGAACTTGAGGTTCCATATCTTCATAACACCTAAGATAAAGGATAGAATTTATTCGAATTTATGCATCAATGAAGATTGTGTAGGCCCACCATGGTTGAGCATGAGTATGAGAAAACTCCCTTTTGGGACATCTAAGGATGTGTGGGGGCCTCTCTCTTTAGTTTTCTATACATTTATCTCTCTTTCTCTTCTTTTAGATAGGAATCTGGTGTGTATGGACTCTGAGAGGCTGGAGAGATCTTGATCCTTCTGGAAGCTTTTGGAATACTTTAAGATGAGTTTCAAGAGTGTGTTGGATATCTATGGACAAGCTGGGTACCTCTTGCATTTCAGATTTTGAGGGCATCTTTTCTTTTACAAGTAGTCTTCCAATTCACAACTATCTTTGGCAATTTCTTGGAGATTTCCAGGAATTATCTGTAGGATAATTTGAATACAGCAAATGAAGTGTGGAGCCCCTATTTTGGGCATGTACCCGTTGAGCTCCCACGTGGGTGTGTGTGTGGGGTCTAGTTTTCATTTCTTTTCATTTTCAGCTTCTTCCTTGACTATGGGGTTGAGATTCTATGGCTTTCTATCTCTTGATGTGTGTTGGGACATACTTCTCACCAAACTACTTCTTAAAATCACTCCATGCCTCGGCATCTGCTATGTTCCGATAAGTCGGTCAGATAGTCTTCCACCAGATTTCAGCAAGCCCTATGAACATAGAGGATGCAAGTTGAACCTATTGTCGGCCGACACATCTGAATACATCAAAGATAATCTCTATATGGGTCAGCCAATCATATGCTTTCAATGGGTCCTCCCAACCGGTGAGCTCCTTTAGACCTCTCTTCCCGAACTGTTTGAATAGTGCATTCGGAAAATTCTCCCGATGTGCAGTGAAAATCTGTGTTCTAGGTGCTTGGGCAGGTGTCAATTCCAAACGTCTTTCTAGAACCTCAAGAAGTCGTCTATGAACCTGAGCGACCAATCTCTCTGGCACGGTCCTCATCTTTCTTGGCCATCTGCTCTTGTAGTCTGACTTGATTTTCACTAGTTGTCACTATTGGTCTATCATGGCTTGCATCATCTACTGAAATTGTTGTTGCATGTTCTTGCCAGAATTAGTGGTACCTGATGGACTTGTGTGCTCACTGTTATTGCTAGAGTGGTTTTGGTTCACCGAATTTCTACGAGGAGGCATTCTGCAAGGTCGAAAAGATTAGTACATGATAAAATGTTAGCTGCTAAAAACCCAATCCCACGACCTAGATAGCTAGCGAAAATTCTAATAGATCCTTGTCAAGCCCTTAGGGTTGCTAGTTTCTTTTATTAGCCAGAAACATGTATTGCTCTAATACCAGTCCGATCGCAATCGCGAACTGAGCTCCGATTAACCATCTTCATAAGACTAAGACGCAACCTATTATGCACGAGGACCAAGGCAGGAACATTCTGCCCTCGTGTGCAGATTTGAATTTTTGAATTTTTCTACAGGTTTCCTCGGTGAGGATCCCAAATCAAATTTTAATAAACGCAACGCGATAATGCAAGACAAATATTAGAGTAAATAGTAACTTGATGGCATTCCCATTTAAAATAGTACAGTTAATATTTACAACAAAAGTGAAAGTTTTTATGTACAATTTTCCAAAAATAAAGGCCAACACGGCCAGTGCCAAAAAAAAAATATGCATTTCACTCCCCCAAAATGTGATCAAACACTCTGTGCAAGGCACGATACTATATGTCATCATTAGCATGCCAGATACCTACTTCTTGCGGCTTCTTAGCTGTCTGCGCCGGCTCCTCCTTAAGGATAAAGGGGACAATACCTACAACACCAAGGTTCAGTAAGAGTTAGGCACGATGACTTGGCAGATGATCATTATGAGTAATAACATGTCATTGCAAGAAAGAGCACAAAATAGGAGATTAGTATAAAACCAAAGCAAAACTATCACTAGACAATGATATAGCAAGATCAATAGAAAAATGACAATAATGATAATGATAAATGCGAGACAACTATGAACTGGAAATATGGAAAACCACACTAAGTTATATTCTACCAGTGGCACGGCCGTAGCCCAGGAGGGAGCCAAACAATCAAGTACGAGTAATAACCCAGTTTGTGTGTGAGGCTAGCAAGAATATCCAACTACAGAAGCAAGCAAAATAAATGTAAATCTCATAGTGGTCGGATCCAACCGCATTGAGATTAAACCCGAGTGGTGCCGACTCCAAGAATCAAGAACAAGCGTGCATAACCAGGTACTCCCTCAAGAACGGTAGTCATGGCGGGGCCTACTCCAAGCAAGTGTATAAGACAACCTAACACGTTAACAAAGGCGAGTGGTCCCTTTTTAAACTCAATAGCTTTAGAGTCGACAAGATAAAGCCATACAAGTAATAATTTGGGTATCGAGTATGGTGGCAATGAACAAGACTAGTAGACGAGTCTGAACGAATATCCAAGTTAGGCCTAGGGTCTCTAGGAAATAAGCCAGCATTCCGACATGGAATGACACAACCTGAATGGGGTAAAAGAGGTATAAGGGGGATCCGGGTGATCGGGAGGAAGCAGGACGACTAAATGCTCCGTAACCACCCAATTTACTACAAACGTTGATCCATCACAAGAGAAGCAGGGCGGATACCACTTGCTACACCCTAATGAGACACAAACTAAACACCATGTAGGTCATAAGTTGGTGTGGATGCTGTACGTACAAATACAGTACATAAGAGGAGGCGTACCCCATGTACGCGAGAGACAAGTAACATTAAAATATGGTACGGAGATACTAAACAGTCAAGGAACCATTACGAATACAATCCTAGGGGTTTCTGTTGCCATTGATATGTTGAGGTAGTGGGAACTTAGCATTGCACGTGCTTTGCGTTCGACGGCTGGTGATGAATTCCCTTGGCACTATAATAATGTGGTTGGCCTCCCAAACTCTAATCATGTACATCCCCAACTCCGCCATATACCTATATGCCTCCGGCCAACCTACCGGGTAAATACAGAGTTACATGAGCAATCCTAGAATTAAATAATTAGTTTTGGATCATGTGGGGTTCATTTGTCCCATACTAGTTCCATATGGTCTTTGGTCTACACCAAATAACCACTTCGGATGCATAAATTTCCTTATGTATAGGGGTACAAACCATTTATTTTGGTGCCCAAAGAATTTGGAAATTAAAAGGCTAAAATGGGCAGAGTAGGTCCCCCGTGCGTGATGCGCTGGCGGTGCAAAAAAAGCCACAACTGCCAGGCAACACACATGGCCAAGCCGCCTGTGCATGTGGCGTGCAAGCAGCGTCGGCCAGCTGTGCACCAGGTTTATTTTATTTTATTTTATTTTTATGCCAAGCAATAACAAGGTGACTTTGGTGGGGGGGGGGGGTGTGCGGTTGGGTTTCAACGAGCGTATAATAGGGAAAAATCAAGGGGGATTTGAGGGAAAATCTTAGGGTAAAAATTAGAAGGGTAAGGGGTCTAAACCACTTGTAATTAGAGCCCAATTAGGTCCTTAATCAACATCAAAACCATCATATGCATACTACCAAAAATCCCACTCCAAGACTTGTAGAGAACTAGAAAAATCATGGAGACAACCACACAAGCATTAAAATTCACAATAAATACTTGCCTTAGGTCCCAAGGGTTTCCAATTGGTTAGGACACTCCTCAATGTCTTCAAATGGGTTGGGAAATCCTAAATAAAAAATCCCCAAAAATACACCCATAAATCACCCAAAAATAACAAACCAAGAAAGACTTGATGAAATCCTATGCATGTTTGAATTTATCATGCCCCAATTGTGGAATCAAAACATGGAAGGAGAAGAGGATTTCCTTACCTTTAGGAGGTATAAAAACTGAAAGGAGAATGGTTAAATGGGCTTCCCAACGTGAAGCTTCACAAAAATGATGTCAATAGGAAGAGGAGATGACGGAGAAGGATTGATCGGAGTTTGATTGCCAATTTGGTGGCTTGCCTGCAAGGTTCAAGCAAGAGAAGTGAATAAGAAGAAGAGAAAAGTTGCTGGCTACAGGGTTGAGAGATATTTCAATCGATGGAGAGAAATGAGAGTGAAGTAGAGGATAGCTAGGGTTGGGTGGGTTATATATAAATAATAAGTTAAGTTCAGGTCCGCAATAGCTAGAGCAAAACTTGTAATAAAGTTTAGAGGGCTTTCCAGACCTCGGATCAAGAAACTCAAACCATGAAAAAATGTCCAAAGTTAAGTCCACTTTTCATCGAATCCTATTTTGATATACTTCTGAGATTCTGATCAAAAGTCAACGTTTGGTCAAATGTGTCAAATAATGTGTAATTTGGAATTTTCAAGGGTTTCAAGGCTCTTAATGACTGCGAGTCAAATATTTTTTTTTTCAAAACAGCGTCCTCGATCAAATGAACAAAAAATCACAAATCTTCAAAAATCTCGAATAACTCTGCAAGCTTTCCCAAAATTACGAAGGGGTCCCTTAAGGTATCCAACTAAGTTCAAAGGCTCTCAAACTTCCCAAAACTAATCAAAAGCTATTCTAACACAAAAACCAAGTTAGTTAGCCTCTAGTCCCACATAGTAAGCTAATACGCAATTAGTTAGTCCTAATGACGCTATTAGCGGGTTAGGGTCTTACAATATGTACACAAAAAGATGTTTTTTGTTCTCATTTGCATGTATTTGGGTGTAAGCCTTTTGCACATGTACCAAATGAGCTGCAATCAGAGATTAATGATAAGGTAGTTCCTTACATCTTTGTTGGCTATGGTGGAGAAGAGTTTGGCTGCAGGTTATGGGATTTAGAAAAAGAGAGAATATTAGAAGTAGGGATGAAATTTTTAATGAGGATTACCTTTTTGAAGATGTCGAGAAGATTGATGAGTCAAAGGAAGTAGTTCATTTAGTGGTTGATCTCAAACATATTCCTTCTACAGTACAAACTAAAGGTGGATGGGAGAATCCAGATCATGATGAGTCATAAGGGTTGCTAGGTGAACACGGTGTTCAGCAGGGAGAGCAGTCTCAGTAAAAAACCAGAGAACCTTAAATTAGGAGGTCTATTCAAGAGCATCAACCATCAACAAAGTATCCTACATTTGATTATATTTTGCTTATTGATGAATGGGATACAATGAACTTCCAAGAAGTAAAGACTCATGAAGATAAGGATGAGTAGATGAAGGTCATGTGGGATGAGATGAGTTCTTTGGAGAAGAACAACATGTAAAGGCATGAAAGTCTTGAATAATAGATGTCCGTTCAAGCTAAAAGAAAAAGATGGCAATGGAAAACTGGTGAAGCACAAAGTATGGTTAGTGCGTGGCTAAAGGCTTTGCATGGATGAAGGGAATTGACTTCGGTGAGATTTTCTCTCTAGTTGTAAAAATGGCTTCTAGGAGAGTTGTCTTGCTTTTACTAGCATGAAACTTGAGCTTAAACGGAAGTATGTGAAGACCGCGTTTCTACATGGTCATTTGAATCAAGAGATTTGCATGACTTAACTGGAAGGGTTTGATGTTGAAGAAAAAGAAACAAATGGTTTGCAAGTTGAAGAATGGTCTTTCTTTTTTATGTAGATGATAATTTATAGTTGAACATGATAGTAAGATGATTGGAAAACTAAAAGATAATATGTCAAATACTTTTGACATAATGTCATGACCCGGGCCCATATTACGTTAACCCGAGCCGTGAACCCATACTTACTCCCGTAAACTCTGAATTAACCGAAGTTTAATTGGAATCCACAAGGGATATCATTCTCAATAAACCTGTCAAATATACAAATTTTGTGGAAACACGTAGATTTGACAATACCAATTTACGAATTTACATGTATACAAAAATAAAGTCCTTATACATGCATCATTTCCAACATAGTTCGTCAATCGGTGCATATCCAACACCATACAATAACAATTACTTACATTCCAAAAATGAATGTACAAATGACCCTACAAAACGTTTCTCAAAATGTTATAATTCTTTTCGGACTCGAATACCCATATCAAGTGATATTCCGTCCATTCCATTCGATTAGTCCTCCTGGAGGAAGCGGAGCGGTCTCCTCCACTAGCCCCGGGGGCGCAGCTGCACCGGTAGAGGCAATCGGGCATTTAATGCCATCAATAACACTAGTGAACACAATGGTTCAACAAGGTATAAAAAGATCTAGTAATAGCACATGTTCATATATATACTAAACTCATTCAATCTGTTTAATAACAATTCCAATTCTAACAAGTCCAGATAATTTCTACAATGACAATGTACGGGATGGTCACTACCATAACTTTCATTCATTCATTTCATTTCATTTACCATCTTCCCTCAAAGGAATGATTCATCTTCCAAACGGAAGGCATCAATCAATACTCATAGATATGATCGGAATATGTGGGACTTACTAGTGTCCGGGCCAGGGACAACTAGCATCACCACGGAGCTCCGGAACGCCTCAAATCCATTTGTTGCAGCAGGATTAATCATTTTCTCATTACTACCTTTAGTAACTATTCATTATTCAGTGTCATATTTAGTGATCATTCATCAATTCAGTATGAGTTCAATATCAATTCAGTGTGGCTCAATAATGAGCTTAAGAAACCACTATGTAATGCCCTCTAAAACAATCATCTAAACCAACAAATGAGTGAAACGTTCGTTATCAATGCACGTGTTACCGTGGATGACATTACTTTAATTAGATTGTGCATTAGATAACCTTAGCTAACACTTATGAAGGTTTAGATATCACTAATATTAGTCTCAACGACTAGGCTTTCCATTTAGATCAGTTACAATTTACCTCACGCCTCGTCTTAACTACATGAGGAGTATCTATGATCACATAAGCAATCCTAGTTCACGCAAAATCCAAAATTCACTGGATGGTCCGATCGATTGGCCAAATTCTCACTCACTATGAATAATTTGGGTCAAGTTCGGTTACCTTGACGGCTACCTGGCGGTTAGCCGAAGCCTTGTTGGCGGCTAGCCGAACCAATTTCGGTCAGCTTACGGTCAGCTTTCCAGAAGTTGATTTTTCTGATAGGGATTCCTGACTCAATTTCGGTCAGCTCAGCGGTTCTAATTTCGGCTAACCGAAATTCAGCGGTTAGCTGGCGGTCAGCTTTCCAGAAGCTCACCAAATTGGGGATTTTTTACGGTTAGCCCCGCGGTTAGCCTTGCTGCTAGCCGAAATTCACCCAGAAGCTCATTTTCGAGCTTCAAAAGTTCTGAACAAAATCCATATTTTTTAACTCCTTGAGTTCATACAAGTTCTATAAAGTCATAAATCACTAGAAATGTATATGCTTGCCTCTCTTGAAGTTTAGTTAGTTCAAAGCCCTTTGCTTAGCTTGCTTTTGAGATGAAAACCCCCAATGAAACCCTAAATTCCAAGAAAACATGAAATACACAAATCTATGAGCTATTTGTGCTACTACACACTACTTCTATCTACTCAATAGAACTTGAAAATCCTAAGGTAAGACCAACCACTTACTTGTGGCTCCAAGCAAAGAGATCTTGAGTTCTCTTTCAAGCTCTAACTCTTCAAAAATGGAGGAAATGACTTGAGGAAGAAGATAAAGTAGTTCTACTCCACTCCAATCACTTGGCAACTCTTCTAATCTTCACTCTAGGTGGAGAGAAAACGGAAGGAGAAGAAAAGAAAGGTGTCTTGGGTTTTGTTGAAGTGAAAATGAACGAAGGATCCATTTCATTCTAATATAAGGACACTTCACACAAAAGCCCCCTCCTATTAATCTTTATTACATTTTGAGTCAAATGAAACCTCATTTGACCCATTTGAGGTCAAATGGAATCGCGTTTATTATGAAAGTTAACGTATTATTCGAGATACACGCGTTGGTATCCAAACTTTCTGTATTCGACGAAATACGCGAAAACCCGTATTTACGAAAAAGTCCTTAGTTCTTAGTCTACCTTGTTTGATTCTAAACTCATTTTAACCAACTCAATTTCAATTCATTATGCTTAATGCATCATCTGAGACTAATTGTCTCTCTTGGGTCATTAACCTTGATTAACCCATTTATCCATGCTTAATTAGCATTAATCTCAATTAATTAGCCTTAATCATGATTAGTTTGGGTCGGGGTGTAACACATAAAGTACTTGGACCCTACACAACACATACTAAACATGTATGTACTTCCTTATAGGAATGCCAAGAAGTTGTGGTCATTATAGGAGAAGGAGTATGGTGAATAGGTGATAGGACGACTCAACACCAAGAAGATACAACTCTCACAGGCAAAAGTGGAGAAGATACTTCAAAATATGAAAGATACAGATACACAACAAAAGTTAATGATACGCTGTTTTTTCACCGACTTTCATTCATTTGTAACGTTTCACTATGGCCTTCCTATTGTCATGAAGGTTGAAGAGTGAGTGACTGTTCAAAAAATATTAATCTACTTTACCCTTCCTTTCACATATCCCTTTGGTCTGAAAGTAAGAGAGAACTCGTGAATACTAACAACCAAAAAACCTCCACAATCCCTTTTCATTTTTTAAAATTCCAATCCATGCACCACACGTCAATTCAATCATGTCATTGCAGTGCGGCTATGAACCATATGAAACCACAACACTAGCAGTGACAGATGAAAAAAAAAATTTGAATTCACTCAGAATACATATATTCATTCTCAGTGAATTCAAATTTTTTTTCGTCTTTTTCTGCTTACTATGTTGGAAAAATTACTTAAGAAGACTATGCAATCATAAAATCAAATAAACAGTTAGTATAAATAATTAGTGTATAAAAGTGAATGATTGTGAATGTGAGAAATTAATTTACGAAACAATAAAAATGGGCAAGGCACACCAATTAAGATGCTTTCTTAAAGACATCAATTTCCCACATGCAGGTGGTTTAGATAAAATTATGTCCCCAGGATACAATGCCTAATTCTGATACGAAATCTGCATACTAGAATCAGAAATATGGAATTGCCCTTAAAATCCAAGTAAAAATAAGTAAATAAAAGAGAATAAAATACTCTTAGACAACATGCTTTTGGAAAAACACTTCATTGTACTCATTTTTAAAAATGTCTAAAGAAGATTTCAAATGAACCTAATTTATAATGTTGAAAACATCCCTTAGGATTGGGTCGTGTCCATTCAAATGGCCCAAGAGACTTCTCATCCAAAGGGCACAAAACCCTTGTTTTGAAAAGACACATTCAAATGTCTCTTGGAATTTTTTTTTTTTAAATAATTGGATTTTAGAAAATATCCAACATACTACTCATCTGAAATATTAATTCGATCTTTACATGATATGCATGCTTCTATCTACATTGCAGGGATTTGTCTTTTAATCGTGGGCTCACTGGTCCAGTCTCCCCACAGATAGGAAACTTGCAGAACCTAAATACACTGTAAGATCCTGTTAAGTAGAGAATTATCCAGGGGCCATAAATTTCTATGCTCTTAATATCTACCCATCTCATTTAAATTGGGTAAATCATGAGAGGAACTGACACAAAGTAAATGTGATTCGTCTGTCTCTCAGCATCCTGGCTGGCTGCCATTTCACCGGAAACATCCCGAATGAAATAGGCAACCTAAAGAAGCTCTCCTACCTGTAAGGCCCAAGCTTTGCAATCTTAGTCCCATTAAAACTGGACAGTTTTTCCAAGCAATGGAATCTTATTTTGTTTTTTTATTATCTCCTTATCAGGGCTCTGAATTCAAATAACTTCACTGGGGAAATGCCTCCTACTTTGGGTATGCTATCCAATGTTACCTGGCTAGATGTGGCATACAATCAGCTCAGTGGACCTCTCCCTGTCTCGACATCGACGACACCTGGCTTGGACATGCTTCTCAATGCAAGGCATTTGTTAGTGTCTAATTCCCCCAACACCTTCTAAAAACTGGAAGGAAATTCCAGTCTGGTCTCATAGTACAAGTTCTCCTACTTGCTTTAGAAGCCAAGGCAGTTCCAATGAACTATTAATGACTGCTTGATTTTTTCATTCTACTCATTTGCCAGCCACTTCAACAAGAACAAGCTATCGGGCAACATTCCGGCTAAGCTCTTCAGCTCTGAAATGAAGTTGATACACATGTGCGCCACTACACACTGAACTGAATTTCTATTTCCTTCTAATTCCTCATCTGCCTCTCTCTTGACTGTTTGCACAACTCTGCTGACAGAGTATTCGATGGAAATGAACTGACTGGGAGTATCCCATCTACATTGGGGCTTGTAAAGACACTTCTGGTTCTGTGAGTGACCCTGCTATGATACGCTCAACTGTCTCATTCACCAACCGGGGTTTCATTTTACACATATTTCACGTTGGTTTTTGTATTTATAAAACTCTTTGTTTTCGACAGTCGGCTTGATAGAAATTCCTTGAGTGGTGAAGTCCCTTCCAACCTTAACAATCTCACAGAAATCACCGAACTGTAAGTTGCCCTTCGAGCTTTTGCTGACACTAGCCCCATCACATGTAGTATTCCTATATCAACAACCTTCATTTCCCATATCTATCTGTTTCAGGAATTTAGCAAATAATCAACTGACTGGCCCAATACCAGACTTGACGTCAGAAATGACCAACCTCAATCATGTGTAAGAAGTCATTGTGCAAAGTTTTCCCATGATGCAAATGCGTGAGATTGTTTAAATGGTATCACCGCTGTTTCCCCTTGCACTATTGGATTTATTCCATGACTTGATTTTCAGGGACCTAAGCAACAATTTGTTCGATAAATCTGAAGCTCCAATCTGGTTCTCAACCATACTATCTCTCACCACACTGTGAGCATTCCAGCTGTACACTGAAGTTTTTGACTAACCAGGACTGTTCATAATAATCCATCTCAAATTTTCTCCCTATTTGTGAGTGACCAGTGTCATGGAAAGTGGAACACTGCATGGACAAGTTCCAGAAGGACTTTTTGGGTTACCAGATCTGCAGGAAGTGTAAGTGTTTTACCACAAAGATTACGAAGATTTTCTGAAAAAGAATCCCAAGCGAGAATTACTCTCTGTTACTGTAGCATTACTGATTTATTTCATGTAACAATGTTCACAGGAGACTAAAGAACAACGCATTCAACTCCGTTCCCAACAACATAGTTGACATCATGAATGCGCAGCTGCAGCTGCAGCTAGTTGATTTAGAGAACAACAATATTACGAATATTGCGCTTGGTTCAATGGATACAAGCAGTACTTTAAAGTGAGAACATATCCACAGACTAGTCATGCTATTTGACTTTGACATGTTCCTCTTCTGTTTATCATTTTATTTTATTTTCAGGCACCTCTACAGACATATCATTTAGGCCCCTTTTTTTTTTATTATTATAATTATTATTATTGCTATTATTATTGTTATTATTGAAGATTATGCATCACTCTTTCCATCAATGGTCGCAGGCTTTCAGGTAACCCAGTGTGTAGCACTAATCTGCTCGCAAGTGAGGAATACTGCCCGAATCGGCATCGTTCGATTAGACTCTATTCTACCAGTTCCGCTGACTGTGGCACCACCACATGTCCCTCTGGTCAGATGTATCGTCCTCAGACGTGTGATTGCGCCTACCCGTACAGGGGAACTCTTAATTTCAATGCACCTTGCTTCCGTGACTTGTCGAATATCAGCGTATTCCAGTCACTGGAAAATAAAATCAGGGATGTACTTGGTCTTACTCCGGGTTCAGTTTCTCTTCGGGTACGTGGTTTTACTGCGGACGACTATCTCCGGGTTCAATTGGAGCTCTACCCATCAACTGGGAAGTACTTCAATAGGTCAGAGATCCTGATATTTGGCTTTCTGTTGTCCCACCAAACATTCCAGGCTCCACTTGCGTGTGGAGCATACTCTTTTATTGCAGATGCAGAGCCGTATCCTTTCCCAGGTGCCTAGTCCTTTTAGCTAAGTAGAAGAACTATATATTATGATTACCTTCCTCCATAATTTTAAATAAAAATAAAAAAAACTGTTTCAGATCGAGGTGGATCTTCGATGAGCACAGTTGCAATTATCGGTTTAGCAGTCGGTTGTGCGCTTTTGGTCATGGTGGTTGTGGGGGTGGCTGCCTACGCCGTTCGGCAAAAGAAACGTGCAGAAAGGGCCATCAAAATAAACAAACCTTTCGGTAATGTATCTGAAGAGCTGTACGAGGACTTATTATTTGCACATTATAAGTAGTCTAATAATACCAATCATAGGCTCAAGCTCTAATTTACTGATGCTTTAAATTTTTTTTTTCCATGTACGTACCAGCATCTTGGGGATCAAGTACTAAAGACAGTGGTGGAGCTCCGCAGTTAAAAGGAGCCAGATGTTTTTCTTATGATGAACTCAAAAGTAGTACCAACAATTTCTCTGAGAGCAATGAGATTGGATCCGGCGGTTATGGCAAGGTTATATATTGCTTGTCAAGTCGTCATTCATTAATAGCTTTTCTTTTTTTTTCTACATCTTTTTTGAGTAACTAATGTTGGAAGTGTTTTAATCACTATGGTTTTCAGGTTTATAAAGGTATCCTTCCAGGCCAGCAAATAGTGGCAATCAAGAGAGCACAACAAGAATCCAAGCAAGGAGGGCTAGAGTTCAAAACAGAAATCGAGATGCTTTCCAGAGTTCATCACAAGAACCTTGTCAATCTGATAGGCTTTTGTTTTGAGAAAGAGGAACAGATGCTTGTCTACGAATATGTTCCGAATGGAACCCTCAAGGATAGCTTGTCTGGTGAGTTGTTGCTCTCTTTTAAACATCAGTTTTCCTTATGGATTTACTGTATATGCTTTGAGTTGTTCCGCTATATTGCAATAATTCTGAGATAATCATTTGTAGGAAGGGGTGGCGTCCATTTAGACTGGAAGAGGAGACTTCGAGTCGCTCTTTCCTCAGCAAGAGGATTAGCTTATCTTCATGAGCTCACTGATCCCGCGATAATTCATAGAGATGTCAAGTCTTCAAATATTCTTTTGGATGAAAATTTAAATGCAAAGGTTGCAGATTTCGGCCTGTCAAAGCTTGTAGTGGGGAGCTCAAAGAGAGATGTTTCTACCCAAGTTAAAGGCACACCGGTAACTGTTTCGTTCTGCTTCTTGTACCTTGCACCTCTGAATTTAGTATGGTTGTGGGTGAAGTTTCTCGAAGGTTTTATAACTTGGACCGGGGGATTACCCTCACCCTCAAGTTAAATTCACTTGGATGAGTCAAACTGAATCACACACATTACAGCCCAAAAAAAAAACTTAGAAATTTGCTAAAGTGGTGAAAAGAAAACGAAAAATAAAAAAGAAAGATGCTGTCCAATGAATCTAGAATCGAGTTTTTCAACATTTAATTTAACTACTAAAAATGCATTCTAGTAAATGATAGTTCTTTTTTTTTTTTTTAACTTCAGATGTTTTACATTGGAGACTTGAACTCGTGATCTCTCAAATGTTCACCATGTCCCTAGCTAGCTAAGGAACCCCCATGGACATGTGTGTGTGTCTGCTCGAGTTGCTTTTTTATTAGGTCGGATGTACAGTACTTCAATCTTCAAAGTCCAAAATCAGTGAGAAAGGACCTCAGCAGCCTTCCACATCTTTTCAAAGGGAAAAGAAATTAGTTTTGGCCTTCTTCTCATTGGACTCAGTTGGGGTTCACTCGACTTTACAAGTCATATCAACTTTGAGTCGACTTAGCCAAATTTAAAATCATCATCTTTCTAATAATGTTTCACCCTAGAAGCATAAGATTCTCTAGTCAATTTATTGGTCTTCACTTTCCTTTCGGCGTCACAGTTCCATTTAACAATATTGTCTCAATAACTAGGCCTACAAACCCAAGACGTTACCGTGACTCACTGCAACCAAGATCCCATGTTGGCTCGAAACCTAGTTCATCACTCTTGGTTTCTAGGAAATTTTTTTTTTTTTTTTCTGTTGAAGCTGAACCTTTAACAGAAGTTGAAGCATTCAGCTGTACGTGCTTGCAAGATCAAGTTCTTTTTATCATGCAAAGATAAATCTGTAATCACTGACTTTTCTTGAGCTAGATCTTGGACATTCATATTAATTCAGCATTTTTTCCCAGCTACATTATCATGTTTTCACACTATCTACAACTTGAAGCATTTCATTTTAATTCACCATCCTCTCTATGCGCAATCTGCTACAGGGCTACATAGATCCTGAATATTACTTGACTCAGCAACTGTCGGAGAAGAGTGACGTCTACAGCTTTGGTGTGGTTATGCTTGAGTTGGTCACAGCTAAGAAACCATTAGAGAAGGGGAAATACAATGTTCAAGAGGTCAAAATAGCGATGAATCCAAATGACGAACACTATGGCCTGTCAGAGTTGATGGACCCTATCATCCGTTATGAGAACAATGTCATAAGCTTTAGGAGGTTTGTCAATTTAGCCCTGCAATGTGTCGAAGAACAGGCAAAAGACCGTCCAATGATGAGCGATGTGGTGAAGGAGATTGAGACAATGTTGCAGAATGAGGGAGTGAAAACGGACACTAATTCAGCATCTTCGTCGGCTACAGACTATGAAACAAAAAAGTATGCACCGCACCATCCATACATCGACATAGTGCCCAAGGAAGAAAAAGTCCGTGGTTCATTTGAATATAGTGGTGGGTACACATTGTCAACCAAAGTTGAGCCCAAGTAGTGCATGCATACTTTTTTATTGGGTCCTTGTGTATGTTGATCCCAGTGCTTTGTGATCTTGAGGGATGACTGACGACTGGGTCACATCATTATGCCCGGAAAAGGCTTTTATCATTTGCTTATTACAATTATATCTGTGAGTTGTAGAAAAATATAAGGGCTCTGTGGTATTTTATATCATTCTTAGGGCAACTGTCTAATTTTATTAATATGGAGGGTCACATATGTAATATTTAGAAAGTGTATCTCACGAACATAAAAAGGATATTGTTGTTCAACCCTAATAATTATACAACATCATGTTCATCCATTCTTTCTTTTTTTCCTTCTCTTCTCTTATTCACTAAATTTAAATCCACTAAATCTAACAATTTGGTATCAAAGCATTTCGATCGTTTGAAGAAGGGTTCCAATCGACTGAAACTTAAAAGGAGTTTGAGAGTCCGATACCCTAGCCAAACCTGTTTGTAGGTTAGGCTTGGCCTGGTTTCCTTACTAATATTGTAATATTCGGCTGGGCCTCTAGGGTACTCAGTTTCTCGATTGTGCTATGGTGTGTGCAGAACAGGATGGTTTGTGGTGTTCAATCTGTATGAAGGAATAGAACAAATGTTTATGCAGTCTAATATAGAGTAATGAGCAGTAGGTGAAAACTACGGGCCCATAATTCTGTGTATTGGTACTAATTAATAGTATTTATTATTAATTAATTATGTTGTTAGCTTTTAAAGTGAGTTTTTAAGTTAATTAACTTAGTTTGAGGATTATAATAGAGTCTGAATATATTTTGGGAAGTTTTGAGAGGCATTGGACCTAGTTTGGTGCCTTTAGAAACCTATTTATCATTTCGAAAAGTATTTGGGGTTATTTGAATTTTTTTTAAATATTGTGTTGAGTTCAATGGGTAGAAAAACTAATCCTGAGCAACTTTTGTGATCAGATTGAAGTCATTCGGTGTCCCAAAACCCTTCGTTTCATAGTTTTCTTCTTACTCCGGACATAGTCATAATTTTCGAAAAAGTTGAGTTTTCTCCTGTAACCTCAGAATACATCTTTCTTAGTGTCGTTGGAAAGTAGTATTTCCCTGAACCTTTTCCTCTTGTATTGAGCCCATTTGAGGTCCAGAACACAAATTATAGAACCATCTTTAATTTCAAGTGGGCCCATGAACCACCCACCTTATAATGCCCCCACCCACTTCTTCTTCCTCGCACTATCTCCTTTCTCTACAATGCAGCCAACGGAGACTCATTTCTCCTTTCTTCTTCAATTCTTCTTGAAAACTCACTAGACTTGGGGAAATTGCAAATTTGATTGTTGCCAACGCATTTGGCTCATCGTCTCCTCATTTCATGTCCCATTTTCCAGCATTTTCAAGCTTGGCAGCCCTTATCTACACCATTTTCACTTCAGATAGATCTTGTATAGGTGAGGGATTCATCCTTTAGAATATGCTATAGCAGGCCCCTATGTTCCTAGTCTTTCATAGATTTTCTTTTTCTTTTTTAGTGGGATTTTGTAGAGATTTTGGGGGTTTTTGACTTCAAGAGCTCGAGATGAGTTTGAGGAGTTTAGAAATCTTCCTTTGAGGCTATTAATTAGATAGTTTTAAGACTAATATTGTGTGATCTTAGAGATTCTTTAAGGCTATTAATTAGATAGTTTTAAGACTAATTGTGTGATCTAATTGTCATAATTGGATTGAAGTCCGTGACAAAATCAAGTGTAACGCCCCAATTCCGGATACCGATATACTCGTTCAATTACCCGAAATTGACGCGCTACTTCCCGAAAAATCCGAGAACTTCCAAGATCGTAGGCCGCAGTGAGGTCCAATTTAAAACTTTTTGACCAACATAGTTATAACATTTAAATTGCGGAAGCATAACGATTTAAACAATGCGGAAGCAATAGTATCGAGATGTAAATTTAAGTGTGAGCAAAACATAGTCTATTAAATGATTCAATGTAAATTCAAAGTTATACATTTTCCATTCTACCCTTCTCACTACAAATGTCACTCAAAACCCAAAATAACATAAACTCTCATAACCCTGGAGTGTACTCCTCGCCCTCCGGCTCGACGTCCGTGTCGGCCGGGCCCCAAGCGTACTCTCCTGCCACGGGTGCCTCCACTAAGGCTAATGCGTCGTCGGGAATCTCTGGGTCAAGGCCTAAGCACCATAGAATGGGTCAGATCTAAACGATCTGGCAAGATACAGCATACTACTAACATAGCATATATATATCAAAGGAAATAGAGACGGGTACATAATTAAATGAATAACAAGGGAAAAGAACTAGGCAGTTGTGCATTTAAATCATAAGGAATCAGTATAAATAGAAACATCTAAACTACTATAAACAAGGTGGCACATTCACACGAGCTGGAATACCGCGGGATATTATGCCGCGGCCCTCCCATACTGAACACAGTCGCGGTGGGGAATCTCACCAGGGAATAACTAATCCCGAATCTCACTCATCAACTCATCATCTCATCACTCCAGATCGGCACGGTATGACACCTTGCCGTCTTAACCACACAGCTCATCATGATAGCTCCTCAACACTCAACTAGCTCCTACCGAGGATGATCAGTCCACAGGCTGAGCTTAAATCAACCGAGTGAATGTTCATGCCGACTCGAGAATAACTCTAAGGTCTGTGTCTGTCTAGGCTTTGCCTTGCGTGAACAAGGTCCTAACAATATCTCTAAGAGGTCTACACATCTCAATACAGTCTCTGGATCTCATTCAAGGTCCAGGCCCACTCGTTGGATCCATACCAAGGCCCATCAGTACATGGCCTGGTCTAAAACTGTCCAAACGAGGCAACTAATCCACTATTACTGATAAACAGTTCCATTTCAATCCATAACATCTTAACAGTCCAATAGAAACTATCTCTTCAGCTAAAGTGTTCACATCACCCCACTTAGGCCCAGTAAGGGCCCGCCTAGACACAGACACGGGTCAATGATCTCCAAAATCACACCATCGGGTCACCTCTAGATACCCTAGGTTCAGGTCTTCCAATTATGTTTAATTAATAGTAAACAACTATTCTAAGATCTAAGAAAGACAGAGTAAAATAACAGTGAAGTATAAACTTCAATCAGAGAATCAACGGGGAAAAGCAACGGTCCAATCCTAGGTAAATGGGCCACTTTAGGTTCGGGTCTATCTCCGGTAATTCGATCTCTAAACGATGTCATTAATGCCGTAAAATAATGTATTTGGTGCTTAGTTGGTTAAAGGCATTGTTGACAACTTTTGTAGGTCGAATCATCTTAGATTATCAACCAAAACTCTAAACAGTGGTCCCCACGAGTCAAGGTCGAGCCACGCCATTGACTCGTGCTTGGCACATTGATGGAAGTTCATTTGGATGGTTAATGGGGTCCCACAATCGATTAATTATAAAACAACGCTAAACTCACACCCTAGAGTTCACAGTGTGGCAGGTCGGCCTGGCAAGGGTCGGGTCGATCTGCTCCACTGGAATCAAAGTTGGGACTTGGTTTGGATTCTGGAATTTCCAGTGTACCCGATTGACCAGGTGGCCAGCCGGTCGATCTGGTACACAGGTGTACCTGAGTCAACAGACTCCAGGCCAAATCTCAACTTTTACACTAGGGTCTGGAAATATTAATTTAAGGGTAATAAGTTAATTTATTCTAATGGGGTTCCACGAAGGCTAAGGGTCCTACTTTCTTAATTTTCTAAAACCAATGGTTCCCATAGTACACATTAGAAACTAAATGTTTTACTTAATTAATGAGGCTAATGGGTTATGGAAAATAGTGGGCCCCGCCCCGATTTGGTCCACAAAGATTAAAGGGTCTAAATTTCTAATTTGTGAAAATTAATGGTGCTAATAGAAAGTATTAAAACTAAGGGGCTTAATTAATTAGTAAAGAGACTAGTGGTTTAAAGATTAGTGGGCCCCACTGGGCCCAAAGCCCCAAACAAAACCCAAGCCCAAACCCACAACAAATCCAAGCCCAAATCCACGTGGACACACTACTCTCATCAGGTCAACTCTCTTAATTTTCTCACCTACCCTCACCCATGACATCACCCTCCCCATGGGCCACACTCATCAAGTACACATGTCACCTATCCCCCTTTTCTCTCTTGCCTTCCCATCTCATGTTATAAGCTACATCAAGTTACAGAAGCTACAGAAGTTACAAAACCCATTGAAATGGTTCTACGACAGCAACAACAAGACACTACGGTAGTGGGCCCCACTATGATTGATGCCATGATCAGCCTACTCTATCAAGATCGCCCAAGGCCCATCTAAAAGATGTGTGGCCTGGATTCCAAGGGTGGCCCACCTGGGCCCCATAGTTACAAAGAAAGAAAGGGAAAAACACTCACGGTTTCTTGTTTCACAGGTTAGTATACAACACCTAACCTATGGCCCACCTCTGATCAAAACCAGATCAGAGCCCTACCCCTAGGTCGCCCCACTCACTCGGTCCTGATGGACGGGCTAGATCTGTGCCCAGATCACTCTGGGGGCCCCACAACCTGATTAATTAAAATGAAAACCCACCTCTATAAGTCACGCCTGATACAGAGAAAGGTAATGATCGTGGGCCCCACTGATCAAGGGCCCACGATCAGCCCCCAACCTCTGAGTCGCCCATGGACCCTCCACAAGATGTGGGGTCCGGATCTGCCAGGGTGGCCCACCTGGGCCCACTGATCCCAATACACAGTAGACCAAATGACTCCCTGCATCGACACAGTAACTGTTACATAATCCCTGCAACAGTCTCCTTCCTCATCCCTCCATCCAATTCTAATCAGTTGCTTCTCAAACTAAACCATTAAATTAGATTAACAATTACAAATTATAGAGACACTACAATGCCCCTCCATCAACGTCCATTTTATCCAATCAACACAATTAGGCTCAGGTAGAATTCTAAAACTCAATAATCATAAATCATGAGATGAAACCATAGAAATCAAAGGAAACACATACATTCTATGTTAATCAGTAGGTGCACTTGCCTCTTTATCTTGAGAATTGATTTGTAGAGAGAAGAGAGAGCTAGAAATGAGGAATCAGCTGATGAAGAAGGTGTTACAGCAGCAGTAGCAGAAGTGAAGTAGCAGCAACAAGTGAAATTTCCAGCAGCAGAAGGACCTCCCAGGTGGGTTCCAGCAACAGACTTAGTGGGTGGAGTGATTTAATATGAGAAATTCCACCCAATTAGTGAAGAAGAAGAAGAAGAAGATGCACAGCAGAAGCTTATTCCCCAGCACAGAATGGTTGCAGCTCACTGGAGAAGAAAGGGAGTAGCAGCAGTTGCTTCAGGTGGTGCTTCTTCCAGCACAGTAACAGAGGAGGGAAGTGAAGAGAGAAAGGAAGAGGAAATATGGGGTGCCAGCAGCTACAGGTGGAAGTTCTAGCAGCAGGGGAAAATGAGAAGATGGTGAAGTGGCTGCAGGAGTCTTCTCAGATGGGATTCCAGCACAGCAGGGTGATGTGGTTCAGGTGGAGAATGAGAGGGGAAGGAGATGAACCAATGGCTGCTGCTCCCAGGGATAATGCTCCCAGCTACAGAACCAGTCCTGTAGCTTCAAGAGGATTTCAGCACCACAGTAGCAATGGTGGTTCCTTGTTCAGACGTAGGATGTGAATTGAAATTGGAAGTTGGGAGGAACAGTGAACAAGGGCTGGAGCTTATCTTGGGAAGGGGGCTGCTTAGGGTTTAGGGTTTATTGCAAATGGGGATTAAGGGATATTATATAGGTCTAGGGGGGAGTGATTAAGGACCAAGATACCCTTAGGGTTTAGTGGGATTAGGGTTAGGGTTTGAGGGTAGTTGGGTCATTAGGGGAGAAGCTTCTAGAGGAGGACCCTCTTAACACTAACCCACACTAATTAGCTTAATTAAACTTAAGTAAGAGCCTAACTAACACCAAGAGCCTAGGTTTAACACTAACACCCAACTAATTGAAAATTCTACACAACTAAGCTAATCTAACTAGAAACTAGGAGAATCTAACTAACCTCTCTATCAAATCCTAATTAGCACAAAATAAAGAGTAATTAACTAATATTAACAAAGATTAGCAATAATTAGTAGTAATTAGCAAAGATTAGTGAAGATTAACATAATTAAACAATAATTAACATAAATTAGGGTTAATTAGTCTATAAAATAGCCCTTAGAGGGCCCACCAAGGGTGGGACCTCACATCAAGTCTCGAATTTGATTGTAATGAATGAAGGATAAATGTTGTAGAAGTATACCTAAACCTTTGTAGGTGTTAACTAAGGAAATCATAATGTACAAAATTATCAAATGTGATGTTCATCGAGAATAACACGTATGTTAGATAATCGAATGTTTCACCTAAATGATTGGTATCAAAGGTTTTAAATTGTAGAAATGGATGGTTGAAATGAAAACCAAATAGATAGAAATGCTAGAAATGAATAGCATGGTTAATGGTCTAATTCGATGAAATATTGGAATTGTGGTCATATTGTTGATCTCAAGTCTTATTCATTTCAATTGTTTGAATGGAATTTATGAAGTTGAACTAAAACAAATGGGTTGAACATTGACTTGAGATATATACTGAATTGAATTCATTCCGGAGTCTGGCACTACATAGTAGTTTTATTAAAGCTCATTGTATAGCTTAAATGAATTAATGATTATTCCTACTGCAGTAGATGGATATGGGGCGTTCCGAAACTCCATGGTAATACCAATTGTCCTTGGCCCAGGCACTAGTAGATCCCACACTGAATGAATAATGAATAAACAATTGAAAACAATTGAATGACCGAATATTAAATGAATCACATCAAGTGACAAAATGAAATGAATGAATGAATAATGAGTATTTGTATTTACAAATACAATGAATGCTTCCTTTTGAGAAGAAATAAAATGCTAATGTCACTACTAGAAAAAAGGGTTTTTATATCGGCTAAAAACCGATATAAAAGACCTATTATGTCGGTTTTTCAGTAAACTTCAAACCGATATAAGTACCCCCGATATAATAAATAACTATAACCGATATAATATGTGTATTATTTCATATCGGTTTTTGGACAACTGATGTCTTTTGAACCTGAAATTATAACACATATTACTGTAAAACCGATATAAAATAAGTGAAACCGATATAAAAAATATTTATAATATCGGTTTTCGGAGAACTGATGTGTTTTGAAACTGAAATTATAGCATACATTACTGTAAAACCGATATAAAAAAGAGGGAAACCGATATTAAAAATATTTATAATTTCGGTTTTCGAAGAACTGATGTGTTTTGAAACTGAAATTATAGCATACATTACTATAAAACCAATATAAAAAAGAGTGAAACCGATATAAAAATTATTTATAATATCGGTTTTTTGGGATTGTATTATATCATTTGTTCTGTAACCGATTTAATATTATATATGCATTTTTTTTTTATAAATAGTCCTTCTAAAAAGGGTCAGGTGACCTTACGATCACCTGGCGGCTAGCCGCCCTTTGCAAGGGGGCTAGCCGCCAAACCCACGGTCAGCTTTCCAGTAAGCATTTTTTTTTCAAGATGATTTTCTGTGCTTCCTGCAGCTAACCGCCAATGCACCTACGGCTAGCCGCAATGCTAACCGTGGGATTACGGTTTGATTTCCAGAGACCGGTTTTTTCAGAACCATCTTACGGTTACCCCTGCGGTTGCCTCACGGCTAGCCCCCAACTTTTCCTGCGGCTAGCCATGAGGCATTAAGAGAATAAATAAAAAATTAAACTTCTTTGAATGGTTAATATTATGATGATTGATTATGGTTAGGTTTGACCCACCTAACAAAACCCATTTGTAATAGATAAATAAAGCAAGATTGACTATGCCTGAAGATAACAGCTAAGAAGAATTCACTTGAATTTTTAGGTATTCTACAATTTCTGTGGTGTATGATGATTAAGTCTGTGAGTAGAAACCAGAATTACTATTCCCTCCATGCTTGTATCATATCATAGTAGCAGAGAAAGAAAATATGATCAGTTGGTATTGGAGGAACAGAAAGTTGGAAAAGGAAATGTGACGAGTGGGGTTCTTTACAAGGGGCTAAATTCCAAACAATGTAAACCTTAACACCAAGTCCATGAGATACTGCATACTAACAATCACAGACAAAGAATAAAGAATACGTCGTAATCACAAACAATAATATTAAATGACATCTACTATCACAAAGCTTAACAGATTCAGAATTATCCGCTAAATTAATCACCCACACATATTTTCCATCTCTCTTGACAAAAAGAAGAAGTAAAGGCAAAAGGAAAAAACAAAAATATAGGGAATTGAGCAGGGGTGTAGGGGTAAGAATGACAATGCCTAAAATATAGGGAATTGAGAACTCATGCCACTGGAGAGTCCTTGCAAATAAAGATGGGGAACTTCCTAAAGTTGAGCGTGCTTTTGTTCATCTTGACTTTGAGTGTGATCATAAGCCAGAGCACTCTATTCTCAATAGGCTGCCCAACAGTGAGCCTTGACATGGATTTGAGACTTTTGAGCATTTGTTTTCTTCCCTATATTCAGTTGACATTCCTACATCAAGTCAACAATGTTGAGCGTTTGAAACTCAACTGTGGTGTAATAAAAAAGAACAGGTGATTTATCTACAACTCACATCACCATCTAAGTCACATGTGCTACATGGTTATTCAAGTGATATGTAGCAACAAATGGGAATGATGTAGCTAGCTACCAACAACCTTTTGTTGCTCATCAGCAATAGAGCTTTTGTTGTCCTTGAGCTGTCACTACTTGAGATGAGTGCATCAAATTGTCTAGGTAAAACCAGATCAGTCCTGCCTATTATCTATTATTAAGATAATGAAGGCAAGGTATTCATTCCCATTAAACAGAGGTAGGCATCACACCCCAACCAACAACTGAAAGATGATAGAGAAGAATGGAAAATTGATATTTGGACATGAAATGAATGACTGATTTTTTACATGAAGAGATGAAGATGGAACTTACCGAAGATATTAATCCCAAGCTCAAAATCTTCAATATTGTCCTATACCCCAGGTGAAGGATGAAGAGCTCAAATTTCACCTAGAGGTGATGAAAAAAGACAGAAGTATCTATGGAAATAAAGGGACATCTCAAAGCTCAGAAAATACCATAATGGAATTGTAGCCAGTTCCAACATTAAAGTAGATGGTTCCAATGCATATGGTCACCACAATGTAAATTATAAGCCTCAACCATTAATAACCAAAATCTCGACATGTTCACGAATGAACGTTTTGTTAAGGTGAAGGTTTGCATTAGGAAACTAGCCTGGCTGCCTCCTGAATCCAACACAGTTCCTTTCTACAATAGAAGAAGCTCAACTGTCATGTATTGTCTGCTCACGATTCACAAAAGCCTCTCTGAAGAGAGAAAAGAATATACGGACATCAAGTTACTGACCACTTTGGAGATTTCCTCAACTTTTTCTTTTGCGGTGTAATGGTATTGAAAAGAGTGGTAGAAACTGATTAGAGTCCTAATAGCCTCAGCTGTTGTTGTCTTCTCCAGAGGATCATCAGTCGCCACAAACTGAAAAATTGGGAAGAAGAGACATTCATGGAAGTTGAAATTGCAGCATCTAAGGCCATGCTGTTTTAAGAAAAGGCTGAACCGTATATTGGCATGAGCAAGAGTAGAAAAAGATTGGCTGTTCATACCCGCATTTTCATTGATCCTTTTAGAGTAGCCTTCACCTTATCAAAATCTGAGTTAATGCACCTCAGAAAGTGATCAGAAGGGTTTCTCAGGGTGGGGCAAGGGAATTAAAAGACAACTACAATGACAGTTGACTACAAAGTAACAGGCAGTGTAAGACGACAGAGAGCTTTTGCTATTTTTGCTCACATCTGGAAACTCCAGAAAGAAAAAGAGAATACTTGGGAGCTTGGAATTTGGTCACTACCTATCCAGACCACCTGTGGGCTCATCGAGGAAGAGCAATCTTGGTCTCATAAGGAACTCAAGAGCAATGCTGACTCTCCTTTTCTCTCCTCCGTTGACACTGCGTGCATGCCAATTTCCAATCACTGTGTCAGCACAATCTTGAAGACCCATTTCTATGATTGTGATCTCAACCAAAGCTCGCTTCTCCGACCACTCCATCTTGTCAGGGAGACGGAGGCGGGCAGAGTAAGAAATCGTTTCCCGAACTGTTAAGGTACCAATCAAGTTATCGTCTTGGGTCACATATGCCTATGATTGTGGAAAATGTTTTATCATTTGCCTGAAAATATCCCTATGCTTAATTGCTAAGCCTTAACAAAAAAGAAAAAGAAGAAGAAGAAGAAGAAGAAACAATATTGAATTACAAAAATGGAAAGTACTATATAGTTTTTAAATACAAAAGATTGCTATAACTGATATCTCTATTCTTCATTTTCAAATATGTAAGCAACGCAGTTTCTCTTGCTTACCAATGAAGAAAGGCCTGTTAATTTTCATGAACAATAGGGCCAGAACATACAGGAAGAAACACAAACTTTAGAATATTTCAATCAGATGGAATTCTTATGTGTTCTAAGTTTATATTCAAAACCCAAAACAAAGTAGACAGGTATAAACAAATCACCATCACCCCCATCATTAACATCTTCTAATACTTGCCTCATCTACCTGGGATCTACAAGAAAATGCATCATTCAAAACCCAAAAAACAAGAGGTAAGTTATCAATTAAATGAAACATAGAAGACTTTGGTTACATGTATATAAATCAAATCTGATAAACTACTCAAAATGGAACTGATTTCAAGGAGAATACATCCAAGTAAGATTTAAAACACAAAAACTCATCAAGTTTCAACCAATTCAAACCATAAGAATAAACTTCCTCTGTTTTACTAAGTGGAAAACAGAGAAAAGAAGACATATTCATGTAAGATCAAACTACTCACCGCAGTCCCAAATGACAGCTTTGCCTTCCTTCCATTAAGGAGAACGGTTCCTGAGAGAAATGCATTGGTGGCCAGGCGACCAGCGAGACCATCAAGCAGCGTAGAGTCCTAGACTTCCCCGAGCCGGATGGACCCATAAGCGCAGTCAGGCTCCAAAATGCTTTGGGTGAGGAAATCCAAAATGCTCAAAATGCCCAAAACCTATGAATTAGAAACAAACCTACATAAATAACTCTACAGATCACAATCTAAGATGCTAAAAAACTCATCTAACACTAATTAATGGAAAACCCCCAATTAACAAAACCTAATCAAATGGAAGAAGCTTACAAAACAGTGAAGCTTGAAATTAGGGATGATGAAGATCGTGGGGCCCACTTGATCGATGGCCCACTGGAATAGTGGTGGTGATGGTGCTCGGCGGTCCACTGGGCAAAGAGGGGGAGGAAAGAAATCAGAAAGAATGAGAGAAAGAAACAGAAAGAGAGAGTGAAATGGGTGGGTGCTCAGTGACGTTGCTGGGAAGAGTGAATGAGGAGGAAATAAAGAAAGGAACAAAGAGAGAATAGAAAATCAAATGGGAGATGAGATGAATGAGTGGAGGAGGGAGACGGAAATGAGAGGGGGCTGCTGGGAGCGTGGAATGAAAAAGGGGAAAGGGAGATAAGGGAGAAGGATAAGGAAGAAAGAAAGAAGAGGAGGAGGAGGAAAGGGCGGCTGCGCAGGGCAAAGGAGAGGAGAGGAACAGGGGAGGAAGAAGAGAAGAGAGGAAGAGAGAGAGAGATCCGAGGGAGAGAGGGAGTGGTGTGCAGGTGGGCGCAGGGCGGAACAGAGGAGGAAACAGGTGAGAGGGAGAGGAACAGGGGAGGAAGAAGAGAAGAGAGGGAGGGAGAGAGAGAGAGAGAGAGAACTGAGGGAGCGAGGGAGTGGTGTGCAGGTGGCCACTGTAGCAAGCACAGGCGAGGGGAGACAGGGGAGGAAGAAGATGAGAGGAAGGGAGGGAGAAGAGCAGACAAAGAGGAAACAGATTGATGGGGAACGATGGAGAGAGAGAACAGAGAAGAAAGAGAGAAGAGAGGGGGAATGGTGCGTGAGTGCAGAAAGAGGAGGAGTGTACCTAGTGCAGGGGAGGGGTCCGCGGCGCGAGGAGGAAGATGAAGGCGCGAGGGTGCTGCTGCGCGCGCTTGGCGGTGCTGCTGTGGTCGTCGTGCAGTGGAGGGGTCGTGTGGTGTGCTTGGAGAGGTCTGGAGAGGGAGGGAGAGATAGAGGAGATAGGGAGAGGGTGATGGAGGCGGGAGAGAAAGAAATGAGTGAAGAGAGAGAACGAAATGAGTGAGAAGAGGAGAGGGCGATGGAGGCGGGAGAGAAAGAGATGAGTGAGGAGAGGGAAATAAGGATTTCGCTGGCGGGAGAGAAAGAAATGAAAGGTGAAATTTGGCTTGACCTTTGCCGGCGAAAAAAGTAAAATGCCGGAAAAAGCTTGACTTTTGCCGGTGAAAAAAGCAAAATGCCGGGAAAACCTTGACTTTTGCCAGCGAAAAAGGCAAATCGCCGGGAAAAACCTAACATTTGCCGGCAAAAATATGTTTTTTTGGAAACCTAACTGTTCGGTTGAGAGAGAGAGATCCGTCGACGGCTCCGGCGCAGGCGTGCTCCGGCGGGAGGGGGAAAATGGGTAGAAGCAGAGCACGGGAGAACGAAGGGGGAAAGCAGGGCGGGAGGAGAAAAGAAAAATGGAGAAAGAAAGAGAAGGGAGCTGGGAAGGAAAAAAAAGGAGGGAAAGAAGGAATGATGG
The DNA here is from genome assembly GCA_038049695.1 of Cinnamomum chago. Taxonomy (NCBI): domain Eukaryota; kingdom Viridiplantae; phylum Streptophyta; class Magnoliopsida; order Laurales; family Lauraceae; genus Cinnamomum; species Cinnamomum chago. The sequence goes on from CP142458.1 coordinate 19,946,095, forward strand.
AGAAAGAAAGAGAAGGGAGGGAAGGAAAAATAAAAAGGAGGGAAAGAACGAGTGAGCTCGCGCGGGGAGCAGCAGATTAAGGGATTTTAAGACTGATGTTAAATTATTGGGTATATAATATCAGTTTCATAATAACCGATATAAAATATGTGTATATAATATCGGTTTCATAATAACCGATATAAAATATGTGTATACAACCGATATAAAATATGTGTATATAATATCGGTTTCATAGTAACCGATATAAAATATGTGTATATAATATCGGTTTTACAATAACCGATATAAAATATTGAAATTAATATCATATATTTTCTAACCAATATTATATATATAGAGATTATTATGTCGGTTCCTGTGTAACCGATATAAAAAAAATTGACCAATATAAAAAAATATTAACCGATATAAAACACCTTGACTGAAGATATTATATCGGTTATATGAAAAACCGATATAGGGAAGTTTTTGTAACCGATATAAAAACCCTTTTTTCTAGTAGTGTGTAGTTTTCAGGTTAGTAATTGTCATTATTGCCTCGGAATGCATACGTTATTGTCATTGTACTAATTGTCTAGAATTGGATATTGATTTGTAGAATTGTTAATAGATAAATTGAACAGATTTAGTATATGTGTTAGCATGTACTATCATAGATCTGTATATACATTGCTGAACCGTTGTGTTCACTAGTGTTATTGATGACATTACAGGCCCAATTGCCCATGTTGCTCTTGCAGAGACCGCGCTGCCTGCAGAGGTGGCCACTCACGTTCCTCCAGGAGGACTGATAGAATGGAATGGGCGAGATATCATTTGATTGATATCCGAGTGAGAATGAACTTTTGAATATTTGGGAATACTTTTTCATATATTCATTTTGAAACGTTAAATAGTTGTCATCTTGCATTGTATTTGAAGATGCAAGTGTATGACATGAATAGGGAAATGAAATGATATTTGTGTGTATATAAGACTTTACTTTTACGTAAAGGACTTGTACAATTGTATTTGATATCAATGTATATATTTCCGTAAAATGTACATTTGATAGAAGTGAAAGTATGTTTATCATTTATGGATTTCGTTTTAACTTTGGTTAATTCGGAGTTTACGGGAGTAGTTGCAACCGATGTTGCCAGAGTTGCAAAAAGGGAAGGAGAAATCTGATTCTGGAGAAGTTGTCGGAGTTGTAACCGATGTTGTAGAAAGTAATTCTGATGGTACGAAAGTTCTTTCGGTTACTGTTGGTAGCTTAGTTACTGAGTTGATTCTTGATTCGGGGTGTTCCTATCATATGTGTCAGATTGGTTTACTAATTATCAATCTATTGATGGTAGTAAAGTGCTTATGAGAAGTAATGCAGCCTGTAAGGTTGTCGGGATAGGTGCAATCAAAAGTAAGATGTATGACGGTATTGTGAGAACTTTGTCGGATGTCAGGCATATTTCAGAGTTGAAGAAAAATCGAATTTCCTTAGGTACGCTTGACTCCAATGATTGTACTTACGAAGCTGGAGGTGGAGCTATGAGAATTTCGAATGGTGATCTTGTAGTGATAAAGGGACTGAAGCAGAATGACCTTTGCTTTCTTCAAGGTAGTACAATTACAGGTGTTGCAGTTATGTCGTCCTCAGATTTAGATTCAGAAACTACCAAGTTATGGCATTTGCGTCTTGGGAATATGAGTGAGAGGGGTATGGATGAGTGGACTAAACAGGGTTTGTTGTGTGGTCAAAAAACAGGAAAGATGGACTTCTGTGAGCATTGTGTCTTTGGTAAGCAGAGTAGGGTCAAGTTCAGGACAGTTGTTCATCGGACCAAAGGTACTTTGGATTACATCCACTTTGATCTTTGGGGTCCCTCTCGTGTTCCGTCTCTTGGTGGTGGTTTATACATGTTGACTTTCATTGATGACTATTCTCGGAAGGTCTGGGTGTATATTTTAAAGCACAAACATGAAACTTTTACACAGTTCAAGCAATGGAAGGCTATGATTGAGAAACAGACATGTAAACAAATCAAGCGCTTGAGAACTGACAATGGCTTGGAATTCTGTAATAGTGTTTTTAATGAGTTCTGCAAGAATGAAGGGATTGTTAGACATTGCACAGTCAAAAATACACCGCAACAGAACGGAGTTGCAGAATGGATGAACATGACTATTCTAGAAAAGACCCGGTGCATTCTCTCCAATGCAGGGTTACCTAGGAAGTTCTGGGCGGAAGTTGTTAACACGGCTTGTTATCTGATTAACCGGTCTCCATCAACAGCTCTATGGTCTGGATCTCCTGCTGATTACACCAACTTGCGGATATTTAGTTGTCCTGCCTATGCTCATGTGAATGATGGAAAGCTTGAATCAAGGGCAAGGAAGTGAATATTTCTAGGATATGCAGATGGTGTGAAAGGATATAGGCTGTAGTGCCAAGATGAGAAATTTTCCAAATGCATTATAAGCAGAGATGTGACATTTCATGAGTCTGCTATGTTGAAACCAAAGCAGTGCCATGATACTGGAAATGAAAATGATGTCAGTAAAAAGGTGGAGGATAAAGACGGAGTTAGTAAACAGGTGGAGCTTGAGAATGAAGTTTCAAAAAACTTACAGGATAAGGTGCAAGCAGATGTCCTAGTTTGACAGAATGTAGAGGAGATGCAAAGCTCAAACGAGGAAACTGCAGCTCCAAATGATTACATTCTTATTAGGAACAGAAAGATGAGGCAGATTAAGCAACCTCAAAGATACGAGTATGAAGATAATGTTGCCTACGCTCTTAATACAGTTGATAGTATTACGTCAAAACCTATTACATATCGGGATGCCCTCACTAGCAAAGAATCAACTAGATAGGCTGTAGCCATGGGTGAAGAGATTTAAGAATCAAACTTGGGAGCTGGTGAAACCTCCGAAGGGCCAGAAGATTGTTGGTTGCAAATGGGTCTTCAAGAAAAAGGAAGGAACTCCAGCGGTGGAAGATGCTAGGTTCAAAGCACAACTGGTTGCAAAAGGCTATACTCAGAGGGAGGGTGTTGACTTCAATGAAGTGTTCTCTCCTATGGTGAAGTATAGGTATATTTGGGTGCTACTTGCTATGATTGCTAAATTGAATTTAGAGTTGGAGTAGCTTGATGTCAAGACTGCATTTTTACATTGCGAGCTAGATGAACAGATTTAGATGCATCAACCAGAGGGGTTTGAAATTCATGAAAAAAAAGACCACGTATGTTTGCTGAAGAAATCGTTGTATGGCCTGAAGCAGTCTCCTAGGTAGTGGTACAAGCATTTCGACACCTTTATGGTTGGAAACGGTTATTACAGGAGTACATATGAAAGTTGTGTCTATCATAAGAAGCACTTAAATGGCTCGTATTCTATTTGTTATTATATGTTGATGACATGTTGATTGTGCAAAAGACATGTCTGAGATCAACAGGTTAAATGCTCAGTTAAATGGTGAATTTGAGATGAAGGACTTAGGTGCTTCAAAGAAAATTCTTAGAATGGAGATTCGAAGGGACCAGAAAGTGGACAAATTGTCTTTGTCACAAAAGGGGTACCTTGAGAAGGTTCTGGAGCACTTTGGTATGCAAAGTTCGAAACCTGTAAACACTCCATTGGCAGCCCATTTCAAACTTTCCGTTGCTTTGTCACCACAAACTAAGGAAGAGGTCGAGCACATGTCTCGTGTTCCTTATACTAGTGCAATTTGGAGTATCGTGTATGCAACGGTTTGCATGAGGCCAGATTTTTCTCACGCGGTTAGTTTAGTTAGCAAATACATGGATAACCTCGGGAAGGCCTATTTAGTGAAATGGATACTCCATTACTTGAAAGGTACTACTGATGTTGGGATAGTGTATGACAGAAGCAACAACACTTCTAGAAGTTTTATTGGATATGTTGATTCAGATTTTGCTGGAGATTGAGACAGAAGAATGTCCTTAACAGGTAATATCTTCACTTTTGCTAGCGGTGCCATTAGCTGGAAGGCAGCATTGCAATCCAAAGCTATCTTGTTTACCACTGAAGCAGATTATATGACAGCTACAGAGGCAGTGAAAGAAGTTATTTGGCTGACAGACTTGGTTGGAGATCTGGGATTGGAACAGAAGCTGACTACTGTTTTTTGTGACAGTCAGAGTGTGATCAATCTGACACACAGTCCTAAGTATCGCAAAAAGACCAAACACATTGATGTTAGGGCACACTTCATTCGAGATGTCATCGCCGATGGTGCTATTGCAATAATTAAGATTGCTGCGGCGGGGAAGACATGACCAAGACTATTCCAGCAATCAAGTTCCAGCATTGTTTGGACTTGATCAATGTGATCAGTACCTAAGTGCCCTCAGGGGCAGGTGGAGATATTGAGACGTGTTTTGTACATGAGTATCAGTTTCAATGTTCGTAAATGTGGAGATTTGTTAATTCGTATGGTTCAATAGAAGTTAATAAGCCTTGGTTAATTGGGCCCCTGTATTGCTTAAGTTGTATTATGCTTAGAAGTAGGGTTTGGGTGTAACAGGGTTTGGGACTGATATTATAAATAGAGATTCAGAATATCTAGGATGACACATCTATTCTGATTGCATAGTGATTCTCCCGTCTTCCCCGTGAACGTAGGCCAAAAGCCAAACCACGTAAATTCTCTTGTGTCCTTCTTGTGTGCTTGATCTCTTCTCTTAGGCCCTAGATCACAACAAAAACATCTCAAAATCCCATGTTGTGTGACCCCTTTCTGTAGGGGATAAGGTCCTGCGCCCGCCCCCCCCCCCCCCCCTGTGGTGCTCAGATCGGATTGATGTTAGGTGGGCCCAGCAAGCTATATCATACGGATTGCTTTGTATGAGCTGTATGTACACACAAAACTTATACCATGCACACCATGCAATCGTGCACATGGACCAACCTGATGGTCCATTCAACTGTACCACACTACCCCTCCCCTAAAGTTATAGGTGCCCTGGGTTTGAACCATTCCAAATGGACTTGACCATTGGATTGACTAACTTACCCATTTTTTAGGTGAGATTTTATGGTTCATGGATGATTGAAAAAATGATCAAACATTATGCTATATGCTCCTCGTTGTGGAGCTAACATGTTGGCCCATGTGGAGATGGGACTCACGGAATTGAAAGATATATATATATATATATATATATATGCCAAGGATCTCCTAAACATAAGCTTAGGATGAGATTCCATAAGCTAACGCTTCTAGGGCCCACCCTTGGTCCATCCAAATGGACCAAACACACGACCCCCCCCCCCCCCCCCTAAATTGCTCATGTCCACTAACTTTCTGAATTTAATGGACCGTTAGATCGACTGTGTACCGATCTAAATAGATTGTTGACCATTATACTTTTCATGCCCAGATGAAGCTGATAGAAACCACGGTTGGGGTTGATATTTATTTTTTGCAAAGAGGAGGGTCCCAAGGAGTCCTTGAAATCTCTCCATCCCCATCCATGTGGGCCCCACCACACAATTGAACTTAGGTCAGGTTATCTTATCCTTCATATGCACGCCTCAGGGTACGCAACAGGTTGTTGGTGGTTGGATTAGATCTAATGGTGGGATTCATTTCACATGGTCTGACGATGTATTCACGCGGTTTTAATATTTTCACGCGGATTTCCAAGACCATCATCAGTGCAGTGGAAATTGTCGAGTTAAACTCATAAAAAGGGGGAAAAAAAAGAATACAGATAATCTGATTATTCTCATTTCTTTCTTGAGATTAGGGTCCTGTCATTGGACTGCATCCATCACTCTGTATCGTTTCCCTGTTCTTTCTATGGATGGGTTTCTCTGTTATTCTCTTATGCTTGCCTTTTATTGGTTTTCAGTACCTTCTTTGCCTTATATCAAAATGATCCACATCTAATGCTTTGGCTTAAGACGCATTAATGCGTCCTGCAAAAATCCAGTGTCTAATACAAAGAGAGCATAGATAATTTGATTATTCATTTCTGAATGCCACATAATGTAGATGAATATTTATTTGTAATAAGTTGCACGTCAGGAAATGGAGATTATATAGTACTTTATAAATATATAGAACTCATAGCTTGAGATGGAATTGATCAACACTTCACCAAAATAATCCGGAGATGGAAAAGGAAAAAAAATACATAATAGAAGTGCATTGCCTTCATATCATTACTGATCAATGATAAGAATTACATTATTCGAATTCATCAAGTGCATTTGGGTTGAGAATATTCAACATGTTCATCCATTTGTAACATCAAATCATCCAGGTAATTCTCTAGAGCAGGATGTTTACTTGGACTTTAATAATCAATTCTATTTAAGACATATGGTAAACATTCAAAATACTAACACATGAATATAACTCAAGCTAGTACTCTCTCGTCTCAATTTAATCGATGAGCTCAAAATATTGCATCCGTGCAATCCATGGGATCTTGATGTCTTCAATTAGGTCAAATAGCCAACTTAACAAACAACGAAACAAAAATCCATAGTCTTGGAACAATCTCAATAATATTAGCATTTTAGTCAATCTGTATATGTGAATAGTGCTTGCACGTATACGATATCCGAAGCCACAATCTTGTGCTCGCAACATTTAGCATCATCCAACTGTAATTATGTTTCAAAACGAGATGTAGAAAATGGTGCAATTACTCCGTATGTACTGGGTTGATTTTTTCTTTGGGTTGATTTTTTTCTTTCTTTCTTCTAAATGCTAGCTGTATCTACTTCGTTTTTGTTCTTGTTCATACAAGAGTGCATTTGGTTTACCAAGATGTGAATGGGCCTTAAATCATGTCATAGGTAATTTGAATAATTAAAGAAATTAAAAGCCTGATCCTAGGATTAAAACTGAGGCATTTAGACTGTCAATCTAGATAACAAATAGATTAAAACCACCTTGTTTATTAATCGGGCTAATGGCAAGTCTCAGAATCAATCACTACAATCTTCACATGCATAACCAAAGGCAAGGCATATGATGAAATAACTTTGCTTTCGACAAGAGCTCCATGCCCTGCATTGTTATAGGCATTAGGTAAGTTGGTCTTCAGTGGTAATATGGGCTGTTTTCATTAGTATGCATGGAAAGTAGCCATCAATTAAATGAAAGATCAATGAGAAAGCATTGCAACCCAATTTGAACTCATCAGTGCAATTGCATAAGTTTGATTCTGTGTTTTATACAACATTATGAGGCTCAATAAAATCTATCATCAAAAGATGTGATCACTGTCAAAAATACAATCAGCTAGTCTTCCAAGACATGATAACATGAAAATATGGATTTGGATTTCACTTAGTGCATATATTACCACTGGTGTTGCGAGGCGTGCCCTCCATAAAATAGCAACGGCTTTCAAGTTTCAACTTCAAGGTCTTTTGTATTACTCTAAATCTACTTTTCTTGGATAGCAAACTTGATAAGAATGCTTCGAAATATTCTTTGATGTAGTCCTTGTAAATATTTTAAAAACCACAGTTTCTTTATTAGCAAGATTTTCTGTGCAACTAAAATTGGATCCAAATGTGAACAAGCTGGATTTCCTCTGTAACGTCCAGAAATCTCTCTTCTGCGAATACCAAAAAAAAAGTTTTATAAAATGATTGTAATATATGTCGTGCTCTTTAACAAATAGATAAATGTACATTTCATGAAACTCCTGAAATGAACATGATAAAAAGATTGTAATATATGTTGTGCACTTTAACAAATAGATAAATGTACATTTCATGAAACTCCTGAAATGAACATGATAAAAATGGTCTAACTGAAGGGCGGCCCTCTTTTTTCCAATCTATTGTATTGGATCCCTTAAATGGTCTTAGCAATAGCCGATAACTCTGTCTAAATTTGGGTTTTTAAATTATGATCCTTACCCCTTCTATAATATGTTTTATTTCTTTATTGCACCTAACACACCCTAATTAAATATAAATATTCATATTTTTCTGTATATTTTCATTTATTCCAGAAAATAGCCAAAGGAAATAAGATTTTCAGTCAAGGAATAATATATATCTATCTAGGATTGAATTTTAAAACCATGATTTATACCTATATTTCGTGTATTCTCTAAAACCTTTTTTTTTTTTATAAAAAAAGAGCCAAAACAAACCAAAAGATATGCAGGAGATACCACTAGGACACCCGAGAGACAGAAAGCTACAATTCAAGGGAAATGGAACCCCTGTTTGAACCAATGAGGGAGTGCCACATAGGAGAGATATGACATCCCATCTCCTAAAAAAAATTCTATCTCCTAAAAAAAATCCGGTTTGGTCCAAACAGAGGATCTGGATCCCAATCCAAGAGCTGCTTTGTCAGGGAAACAAAGCAAAAGATATGATATCCAAGCCCAAATGCATGTTGAGATATCATTGCTTATTTGCTTATCTCTAAATAACAGCTGTGAAACGGTTCTCAGCAAATCAATGAAGACTGGGTCTGCAGGTTGACAGAGTCTAGTATAGGTGTCTTGAACGTGTCTTCTAGTTAGTTAGTAGTTGAGTCTTCGTAGGTGAAGTTGAAAGTAGTGGAGTCTTTGTAGGTGAAGTTGTTAGTTTATTTATGAGTTGTAGGAGTCTATAAATAATATGTTCTGTAGTAGTCGATCGTATCCATCTGGAAATTGAATGTGTTATTCAGTTAATAGAAACTCTGCAATTCTTATGCTTCAATTCTGCTTGTTCTTTATTTTAACTTCGTATCAGAGCCAGGTTAGGCTCAGCCATTGAGAAGCAAGGAAGGTGACTGAAAATATTTTTTTTTCAATGTCAACATCAAGTGCAATTGTTCCAGAAGTTCTTACAGAGAAGAACTATGGAAATTGGAAGGTTTAGCTCAAAAGTTATCTAATAGTATTGAAGCCAGGGACTCTGGGACATCGTTGATGGTACTGAAGCCAAACCAATGGGTAATCAAGCTAGATTCAATGCATGGAAGAAGAGTAATGGCAAGGCCCTGCATGCAATTCAAATTTCCTGTGGATATGCTATCATATGTGAGGATTCGACAAAGGCAACTTGGGATCGGTTAGCCACTGTACACGAACAAGCAAGCGGAGCTAGAAAAGCATTCTTGGAAGCAGAACTGCGAGCTTGCAGACAAGGTAATCATTCTGTTTCTGAATTTTCTCAGAAAGTGAAAGATTTATGTGACCAAATGGAGGGCATAGGCGTTAAGATGGAGAATGACACCCGAGTTGATATCATTTCAGAAAATCTCAGATCTGAATTTGATGCTATGTGGGTGGTAGTTCAAAAGTCTAAGCCTTCTTTGGAAGAAGCAATCAACTTGCTTTTGCGAGAAGAAGCTTTACTTGAGAGAAGAAAGCTGGAATCAAACAATGAAAAGAAAGGACCTAATGAAGCTCTGTTTTCTGATACTCGTGGAAAATTTCGTGGGAGAGGAAAGTTTCGTGGGTCAGAAAGATCACAGAATCGTCAACAGGTTATTATCTGTTACAATTGTGGCAAGAAAGGTCATTTTGCTAGAGACTGTTGACACCGGGAAGGAAACTACAATGAGGTAGTTGAGCATGCATGAAGATGAAGAAGTGATAGAGGAAAAGCCTGCTGAAAGTAAGATCGAATAAGCTCTGTGTCATGCACGAACTGCCTACTTCCAAGGATCAATGGTTTATTGATTCAGCATGTTCGAACCATATGACTCCAAGGGAAGATATCTTCATCACCAAAGAGCCATTCATTAATGCATCCGGAGTCATTACTGGAGATAACACAATGCTGGAGATCAAAGGAAGAGGTGATATCATGATGGGAGAAGCGAATGGAGGTATTAACCATCTAGCTAATGTTCTGTTTATTCCAAAACTCTGTAAAAATCTTATGTCTGTAGGGCAACTATTAGATCTAGGCTATGATGTAGTTTTCAGCAGAAATGGGTGTGAAATTCTAAAGAAAGAAAATGGTAATGTTGTAGCATAAGGAAAAAGGTTGGCAGGATATTTGCCTTAACAATGAAAGTGTCCTCTGCTGAGAGAAATTCTGCACCTGATGTTGCTGACATGTAGCATAAAAGGTTGGGGCATTGTAATCTGCAACGTGTCAACAACATTTCCATGAGGAAACTGGCAACCGGCATTCCTATCATCAAGTACAAAGGGAGGCATACTTGTGAAGCATGTGCCTTTGCAAAAGCATCACGTCATTCATTCACAACTTCAAAAACGATAGCCTGCTATCCACTTGAAGTCATTCACGGTGATGTATGGGGACCAAGTCCGGTGGAATCTCTCAATCGGTATAAGTATTATGTTTCATTTATTGATGAGTATTCCCGCTATACTTGGATCTATTTTCTTCATGCTAAATCTGAAGTGTTTGGTTTTTTAATGACTTTAAAGCTCTTGTTGAGAACCATTTTAGCAGGAAAATAAAGAAGTTGCGGACTGATAATGGAGGGGAGTTCATGTCACATGAATTCTGTGATTTTCTTAAGGAGCATGGAATAAAAAGGCAGCTGACTTGCGTGGCAACTCCACAGCAAAATGGTATCGCCGAGAGGAAGAATCGACACATAGTTAAAGCTGCACGTGCTATGTTAAATGGGAAGCACATGCCAAAATTCTATTGGGCAAAAGCCATGAACACTACAGTATATCTGATCAACTGCATTCCATTAAGAGCAGGAATGAAGGTACCATATCAACTTCTTTTTGGTCAGAAACCAGATGTGAGGCACTTGCGTGTATTTTGGGAGTATAGCCTATGTGAAGCGAATTGATGAAGATCAAGATAAACTTAATAAAAAGGCTATAAAATGTATTCTGCTTGGATACTTGTAAGGATTTTAGTGGGCTAATTCATAGGAGTTTGGACAAAACTGGGTTCCTTGATAATCTGTATTGAGTCTAGAAAGGACTGCAATAGTTCTACAAAGTTTGAACTGTTCGCTCGAGCGAACATACAACCGCTCGAGCGAACCAAACAGAGGATCAACCGTTCGACCTTTCAATTCGTTCGCTCGAACGATCAAGGTTCTGGAATGAAGGCTAAAAGTTCGCAAGACAGTCGCTCGAGCGAACCTCTCACAGAGAGTTGTTCGCTCGAACGCATATTAATGATCGCTCGACCATCGAACCATTGCGCGTTACGTCTGTTTACAGAGAGCTGGTCGCTCGAGCGAACCACCTGACCACTCGAGCGAACCTGGGATTTCTAATTCAAGTTAAACTCCTATTTCTATTCTCAATAGAAGAAGTTACCTGTTCTGTAGTAGCCTTTGTTGCACAAAATTCTTCCTATATAAAGGCTATACATCTCTCCTCTCAAGGTATCTCTGAATAGTGGAAATCTATGTGTGTGAGAGTTTGAGAGATCCATCTTCTTGCCCCAAGGCTGCCATTACTGAAGCTATGCTAAAGATTCATGTCTTGGTCTGATTCCACCACTTCTCTTGAAGACTCCGTTATTCAAGCACGGTGAAGGTGCACGGCGAGTAGTCGGCAAGTACTTTGCAGTCCTTAGGTTGAGTCAGCAACTGGGAAAGGGTTGTGAGTTCTCTTGTAACTTTCAATTACATAGTGCTTGGTTTGTCTGTTGGCCTAAACGATAAGGCCCGTGGTTTTTTCCCGAATAGGGTTTTCCACGTAAAAATCCTGTGTCTTTATCTCTCTTGTGGTGTGAATGTTTTAAACAGGATTATGGTTAATTACTAGTTTAATCACTAGTTATTGATATTCATCTGAGATCGTATAATCGGGACCTCTGCCTGTGTTAAGGCAAGTTAAGTGGTTTTTCAATACTCCTCTGAAAGAAAAGCATATCTGTCGCGACCCCGGACCGGGAAATCCCCGAAGGACGGACCAATCCAGGATCGGGACATTAAGTGTGTGTCGTGAACCAACAACACACACGTTTTTTTTGTTTAATTTCCCACAGGTGTCCGCGGTGAGGATATCACAAACATCAACGAACATTTCTTTTTGAGTGCGGAAGCGTGTAGCAAATCAAATAGTTCAACTATCATTAGTCATGAAGATCATAACAATAACATGAGTATGAAAGACTGTATCAAAATGAGCAATGATATATAGCAATGTTTCCCAAAAGTTGTTAAAGTTAGACAAGTTATCATTTAGTTACAATCCCCAAAAAGAGAGGCCAACAAAGGCCAATATGAACAAAATAATAACCCAAAAGAATGGTTAAAGTATAGCTCCCAAAATGTGCGTCTCTCGTAGCAACCCGATGTCTACATGACATCGTCAGCACGCCACTCAACTAGAGGTTGCGGCTCTCCTACCGTCTCCTCTGGCTCCTCCTCAAAGAAGCCGGCAACGGGACCTGAGTACCAAAGCAAAGGATCAGACACGACGGTCTGGCAAGAGAAAGCAAGGATACAACAACATATAATAGGGGAAAATACCTTGAAAAGCATATAAATCTGTTTAAGCAAGAACTCTTATAAAACAGATAAATCATTTGCTATAAAACAAGTAAACAAGATGAAACAAAAGAGGTAACCAAGGAAATCGGGAATAACAAGGTGGCAATCACATAAAGCTAAGTCCTCTGTCACTAATGTGACAACAGTATCACGGGACGTTGATCTCAGTCACACAAGGTGAGGAGAAACAACGTATACATATATACAATATAATAATACGGGAACGGGACCACGGTAGCGAACCGGGTATCGGGACGGGGCCACGGTGATAAACCGGGCATCGGGATCCAAACTGCAGCTGGCGGGACGGGAGAGGGATATCCAAGTTAGTGGATCAAACTGACAAGGTATCCAAGCTTAGTGATGCCGACACATAGGATAAAACCAATCGAGACATATATGAGTAAATCAAGTACAATAAATAAACGGGGAAAACGGGGGTGCTCAAGGCACACTGTCATCTCATGTCGGGCAATACATATCTGGACAAGTCAATACTACTATCATGCTTTCGGGAAAACGATTCATGTCAAGTAATGCTTGGAAATAGAGAAATATGATGAACTATACCAATTCGGAAAAGATGATGATTTAAAGATCTATTTGAGTGGATAGGGGTCCCGTATGTCGATTATAGATATAACTTGGTACTCCTTGAGTTTGAAGACATTCCGGGCTCCTTATGCACTCTTACGATTTTCAAAACTTAAAATGAGCTTATGGTTATAACTAGATTTCATACCAGGAAAATCAAGGTTATAGACGGTCCATCCTAGGCATGACGTTAATTCGGAAACATCGACCAACCTATTCAGTCATCGAAAGGAATGGAATTCGCGATAACCAAGGCAAAAGACCTATATTTGGATATAAAGAAGTTATCGCGTCATTCCATCCCGTTCAAGATTGAAACGGATTGAACTTCGATGCCACCAAACTAACCGTGAGAAGCGTCGGCTCAAGACATCTCACCCATAGTCCAATTAGTCCAAAAAGGGTAGCCAAGGTCCCACCTAGCACTAAGGAAAAAAATAAAAATCTCAAAATCCACCGGACTCAAACTGAGTCCACCGATCGATCGGCCAAAATTTTCTGAACCGGGACCGATCGATCGGCCGAAATTTCTACACAGGGCCCGATCGATCGGTCCAAAAACCCTTACAGTTACTGACAGACCGATCGATCGGTCTGCACGTCCGATCGATCGGTCCTGGGCGCAGTGCAGGTCCGGGACTTGGATTTTTCTCCTTTTTGTTCCTTTCTTTCCAACACTTCAACAACCACATAAAACTATGATCAAGATGACTAAAACACATGATTCCAAGACATTAAATGAGGCTATCAAGATGCATAAATATCATTTATTGCAACCATGAAAAATCAATAAATGCAATCAATGAAAGCATAAAAATCCATCAATGTTTCACCAAATCATTTGAAACTTAAAAACCTCCAAACATTCACTTGCCTCAAGTCTTCAATTAATGATATTAAGCTCTATCAAGTCCTCCAAGAAAATGGTCCAAGCTACAATGCAAAATCCCCAAATAAAGCCCTAACATGGGTCAAACAATATAATGACTAGGAAACCTTTCAAAAATGGAAATGTAGCTTAACAAGAACTAGAGGAACACTAATCTAGGAGATGGGGATGATCTCTTACCTTTAAGGTCCTCTAATGGCAATGATGAGCTCAAAGAAGGTCTTGTGATGGAGGGTCCTCTTCACAAATGGTATCAATGGAATGCTTGCAAGATGAGGAAGAAGAAGATGATCTCCATTTTGAGTTTGGTGCAAGATTGGTGAGGCTTTCAGATGGAGAAGCAAGAAGAAGGAGAGAAAACCAAGGAAAACCCTAGACTCTTCTCTTGTGCTGGAAAATGGAGAATGAATTGCAAATGGAGGGTGAGTTCTTCTTTGCTAACAAAGGGAATGTTGGGTCCCACAACTTAATGAACTAAATGGGCTGAAATCATCTCTCTCGGGTCCTCGGATGAATTCGACGAAGAAGGAAGAAATGTTCGTCGAAATATCTAGTTTCTAAAAAGTGTATGTTTCGCGGGTTTCGAGAATAATGAGTTTTGGGTACAGATTTGGTGTGCAATGACTGTTTTGCCCTCCGGGCTATGAAAATCGGGTTTCGGGGCCTCAAATGAACACGGGATCAACATGAAAGTTGTAAGAATCCACAAGATGAATGCAACGGGCCAAAAACACAATACGAAACAAATCGGGAAAATCCACCAAGCAAAAGCAAAGCAGAAAAGGGAACCCCCAAAGGGCCCCACAAGCTACCAAAGCATTCAAAAGCCCAAAACTAGAATCAAAACTATTCCAAACCCAACTTAACCAAAAACACTAATCAAGCTTAGCACTAACACGCAACTTAATTAGCACTAATCGGGATCACTCGGGTCGGGGTCTTACAATATCACTGTTTTGATCCAATTTCACGACGAATACATGAAAGTAGAGATGTCATCTTCAATGAAGAATCACAGTGGTATCCACGGCTTCAAGAAATTGGGGGGCAAATATTACCATTTATGTCATCTCAAGAAGAAGATGGTGAATCTGAACCTAAACCTGAATATGAAATTCCAGCATCTTCTTCTCCGTCAAATGAGACTGCTAACACTCCATCCAGTTCTGCCACATCAACTAAATCTCCTGAAGGAACACGCCGGGTTTCTGAACGAGAAAGGTATCCTCCTAAGCGACTTGCTGATTATCATGTTTCGAATATACATGAAGTATACATGGTACATGTCATAAATTCTTATGAACCTAAAAGTTATGAGGAAGCTGCAAAAAATCCAAGGTGGAAACGTGCAGTGGAAGATGAAATGAAAGCTTTGAAGAAAAATGATATATGGGACCTTGAATCACTTCCAGAAGAAAAGACAACCATTAGTTGCAAATGTATTTACAAAATAAAACGTAAATCCAATGGTGAGGTGGGGCGCTACAAAGCACGATTGGTGTCCAGAGGATTTTCTCAAAGATATGGAGAGGATTATGATGAGACGTTCAGTCCCGTAGCAAAGATTGCTAGTATTCGTGTCATCATTTCCATTGCAGCGGTAAAAGCCTGGAAACAACATCAAATGGACGTGAAAAATGCGTTTTTGAATGGTGAAATTGATAAAGAAATTTACATGGATCAAGTTGAAGGGTTTAAAGATGCTGAAAGACCAAGCTATGTTTGCAAGCTCAAGAAAGCTCTATATGGGCTTAAACAAGCACCAAGAGCATGGTTCGATAAGGTGAGAGAATTTTTTCACTCACAAAAGTTTGTTTCCTCTCATGCTGATCCTTGCATATTTGTTAATCATTCTTCTCAAGTAGTAACTATA
Organism: Cinnamomum chago; assembly: GCA_038049695.1. NCBI lineage: Eukaryota > Viridiplantae > Streptophyta > Magnoliopsida > Laurales > Lauraceae > Cinnamomum > Cinnamomum chago. The sequence continues at coordinate 19,961,878 of CP142458.1, forward strand.
TGTGCAATATATGTTGATCATCTAATCATCATGGGAAACAATTCTAAAAATGTTGAAAACATTAAGAAATCTCTCTTCCAGAGATTTGAGATAACAGATTTGGGAGAACTCCAATTCTTTCTTGGGATTGAAATTCTAAGGAGTGATCAAGGCATATTGATTATGCAGAAGAAATTCGCTCTAGAACTTCTACTGAAATCTGGTCTGCTGAATTCAAGATCAGCATTGACACCATTAGAAGTCAATCGCAGATTATGAAAAGATGAAGGGACACTTATTGATGATCCACGATCATATAGAGAGATGGCTTGTAGTCTTATCTACTTAACAATTCCTCGTCCAGATTTGGCCTATTCTGTAGGCAATATTGTAAGTTAGTTCATGCAAAGTCCAAGGAAGCCACATGTTGATGCAGTTAAGCGTATCCTAAGATATGTGAAAGGTACAGTTAGTGAAGGAGTTTTCTACAAAAAGGGGGTGCCAATCAAGCTATCAAGTTACTGTGATGCAGATTGGGCACAGATTCATCTACTCACAGATCAATTTCAGGATTCTATTTCAACTTAGGGTCTGGGAGTGTGACATGGGCAAGTAAGAAGCAGCCGTTTGTAGCTCTATCTTCAACAGAAGTTGAATACAGGGCAGCCATGCTAGCCACATGTGAAAGTGTATGGTTAACTCAGTTGCTTGCAGACCTTGGAGAAAAGGTTGATTATGGCATTCCTATTGCAAGTGACAACATCAGTTCTATAATGTTAGCATCCAATCCCACATTTCATGCTCGTACGAATTATAGAAATTCACTATCACTTCATTCGTGAGAAGGTTCTTAACAAGGAAATTGATTTAGTTTACACTGCAACTAAGGATGAAGTCGCAGATTTTTTCACCAAGGCCTTGAGTTCAGGACAGTTTGCAAGGTTCAAATCAAAGTAAGGAATGAAGAATGCTGAAGAAGTAAGCAATGAGAGGGGGTGTTGAGATATCATTGCTTATTTGCTTATCTCTAAATAACAGCTGTGAAACGGTTCTCAGCAAATCAATGAAGACTGGGTCTACAGGTTGACAGAGTCTAGTATAGGTGTCTTGAACGTGTCTTCCAGTCAGTTAGTAGGGGAGTCTTTGTAGGTGAAGTTGTTAGTTTATTTATGAGTTGTATGAGTCTATAAATAAAATGTTCTGTAGTAGTCGATCGTATCCATCTGGAAATTGAATGTGTTATTCAGTTAATAGAAACTCTGCAATTCTTCTGCTTCGATTCTGCTAGTTCTTTATTTTAACTAACATGCAAAAGTGCAGTTGGTTTCTCAAGCGACTGTTCTTTTTTCTTTTTTCTTTTCAATTCAACAGAGAGAAATGCCTCTCTCTCTACACCAGATCTTAAACATTGGTTAAGCAATTGAAGAGAGGAGTGGAAAGGCACAATGATGAAAAATTGACCATATCTTTGTATTGGGAGAGGTCTCCTAGGGCGAGAGAGTCTGTATATATTTGGGGATGGAGGGCTTTGGCGATTTTATTAGAGAGAGAGCATATCTAATATCTATGACAAGTGCTCTGATACTATCCTTTTATATAATAAAATAAACATAAAATAGAAAATTAAAACGGGAAAGAAAGAGTCCACTTCAGGGGATAGAGACCTCCTAAAAGGTTCAATTCGAGGATAACCACATCTCCTAAGACAAGAGCAAAGCTTTGTTTCGTTAAAATTTATTGAGGTCAACGTCCACCCTCGCTCCTGAGCGGTCATAATTGTGGTCGAGCCCTCACCCTCACCATAAAACTATTGTTGTGTCGTTTCCTATCACCAATTGGTTTTGGAATAAGTGGTAACTCAATAGGGTGTAAGATCCTACAAGTAGTATCAGAGCCTGGTAGGTCTCGCTCTCGCTCCTGAGCGGTCATAACCAATTGGTTTTGGGATCAGCGGTAACTCAATAGGGTATAACATCCCACAAAATTATTTTTCATTCATATGTTCAATCATATAGCATCTACAAATATTTATAGATATTTTATAATTGTTAAAATTAAACTACTATAATCCTAAAATAACTTTACCACTAAATCACTACTCCACTAACCCATTATCTCTCCGCTCTTTCACATGCATAAAGCCAATTTACATACAATCTGGACAACACTATTTTAAATACAATTAAGAATTCTAAAAAAACTAATTTCTAAATAAAATTTAGTAATTAGATATAAAATACCAAAATTAAATAATAGGTATGTATCATGCTCATTGGTGCCTGCGAGTTCTCATCCCAAAAGACCGACAGATCAGGGGAGAGAGAGGAAGGGTGGGTGGGGATTGGGAGAGAGTTTAATTGATATAGGAAGGGAAGTTGAGAGGGAGAGGGAGAGAAATCGGAAGAGGTTTGAGAGGGATATGGAGAGACATGGAAATTTTAAAATTAAATCGGTTTCCCGCTTCTTCTATTGCTTTCATTGCTCCATCCCACCTAAATTTCATCACATGTGATCAACTCAGAGATAGAGAGCACCTTCTTTTCCATGGCTTTTCCACCGAACTTTCACTGGAGGAAAAAAAAAAAAAAAGGGATTAAGTGGAGGTTGCTGGACATGGATCAAAGTTTATGAAACATGAGATTAAAACAAAACTATTTACTTTTTCCGTTGATAATCCCTTTTATGGCAAATCTAACTTAGTCTGATTGTTGGCACATAGCTAACCTACATGCTGCCAATCCATGAATCAGTATTGAGTCAGCAGTAAGGCATCTCCTTTAGAATGATGATTATTCCTAATTTTTTATTTTGTCGGTTAGGAACTTGTATAGTGGGTTGGTTGGATGAGTTGAGTATTTGCAAACTAAAATAGAATAATAATAACAACATACATGCTGTCTTTAATCTGGCAAGGGCCCCACAGTATACTCTGTAATGCATAGACATTTTTTTTTCCGTTTTTTTTTTAGCAACTGTTTACACTGTTAAGGATCGGGATTAGTTGGTAATGTAGACTAGTAAGTATGGAAGGGTAGATAGGATAATTTGTCTAATCTATTTATTATTATTGCTGTTACAATTGTCAGTTCGAAAATTATTGCATTATAAATAAAGAATACAAATAAACGACAAACTTTTAGCTAAATAAAGGAATTGAAGAACAAGTTGCAACCTATGAGGGAACAGAGCCCGGATCCCCTATTTCTTCGAAACAAGGAAAACCGTTTCACCCTATCACCACTCGCCATGTGGACTAATTTGATTATTATTATTTAATTATTTTATTTTATGACAAGATGGGTCTTATAAAATTTAATACAAAGACGGGTTAAATGAAAACTCCAGAACCCATCACATGATTTCACCCGAAGTTGTAACCGTGCCCTCATCATCATCTTTCCTGATATGAGTCCCTCTTTTGGCAGATTCATAGGTTTGTGGAAGCATTGATCGTCCATCTAGCCAGTCTCTGAATCATGTAACTCTCAACTCTGAGAAGACTATATCTGAAACAAGAATAAGGGTTAGAGCAACCCAAGTTTGAAACTCCCAGACGAAAAGAATGCAGACAGACTCTTCCATTGCTCCAATGCGCGTAGCCCTCTTTCCAAGCGCCGGCATGGGGCATCTGGCCCCATTTCTAAGACTCGCCGTGGCGCTCAATACTCGCGGCTGCACTGTTACATTCATCTCCATCCTCCCCACAGTTTCCTTTGCCGAGTCCTCTCATTTGTCGCACTTCTTCTCTACCTACTCGCAAATCCACTGAATGGAATTTCACCTCCCCCGCAATGAACCCTCCGCTGCTTCCCCTGCAGATCCTTTCTTCCTTCAATGGGAATCCATTCGCCGCTCTGCAGACCTGCTCCCTTCTCTCCTCACATCCACATCACCCCCTATCTCCGCCCTTATAACTGACATCAGCCTCACTTCCTCCATCTTTGATGCTGTCGCTAATCTCCCTTTCTCCAACTATGTCCTTTTCACCTCTTGCGCTGCAACGCTTGCCTTGTTCTCCTACTTCCCAATCACTGCCCAGTCTGATACTTTCGACGCGAATTTTCAACTCCAAATCCCTGGCCTACAACCCATTCCAAACTCCGATATCCCTCCTCCACTACTACTTCCTAAGAATTTATTCAAGACCATGGCCATGGAAAATGGCATTGCGCTCATGAAAGCTGATGGAATCATAGTGAACACTTTTGACGCGCTGGAGCCCAACACTCTCATGGCACTCAACGAAGGCATTGTAATACCCGCCTTTCCGCCGGTGGTCACAATTGGGCCTCTGGAGCCCTGCAGTTTCGAGCATAGCGGAGAAGGCACACAACAGCAGCTGTTCTCATGGCTCAACGCGCAACCAGCAAGGTCTGTGCTGTATGTGAGTTTTGGAAGCAGGAATGCGCTCTCTAGGGACCAAATCAAACAGTTGGCAGAGGGGTTAGAAAAGAGCAATTGTCGGTTTCTGTGGGCTGTTAAGAGCAAGGTTGTGGATAAAGAGGACATGGTGGCATTGGGGGAATTGGTGGGTGATGAGTTCCTGGAGAGGGTGAAGGAGAAGGGGGTTGTGGTGAATGGTTGGGTGGAGCAGTGGGGGGTGCTGGGGCACCCTGCAGTGGGGGGATTCATAAGCCACTGCGGGTGGAATTCAGTTACAGAGGCAGCATGGCATGGAGTGCCTGTGTTAGCGTGGCCGCAAGCTGGAGATCAGAGGATAAATGCAGGGGTCGTGGAGAGAAGTGGGTTGGGCATTTGGGAGAGGAAATGGGGCTGGGGTGGGGACAAGGCCGAGGTGGTGATGGGGGCTGAGATTGGAGAGAAGGTGCAGGAGTTCATGAATAATGCAGGCATCAGGGTCAGTGCCACGCGAGTTAGACAAGAAGCAAAGTGTGCCATTTCTGCTGGGGGCACATCTGCCAGTTCATGGATGAATTTGGTAGAGAGGTTGAAATCTAAGTTCATCTGAGAGGAATTTAAGGAAAACACCATGAGAACTTCTGTCTTGTTGTCTTTGTATTTCACTACACTTGCCAATTGTTTTAGCGACTTGGTAGAGTCAGATTTGTGGTGGTGCTTTGGGAGCAGCCAAACATTAATGCAGGTGTCTTATTACTTTGCACAATGATTTTGCAATCTTTCTTTCTTTCTTTTTTTTTTTTAAGTGAATATTTGTAGTTTAACATCTTGGATGATCAATGCATCATGTGATTGGGCATATTTCAAAATATTGCATCATAAACATGATTGTGAACAAAATGGATGGTAATAACCCATTATTTTCAAAATTGTTAAAAATGATTTATCAATCTATTTTCTTCTTTCTGGGAATTCCTTCTCCAACCAGGAGTTCTGCCCATAATATGTAATTTTTATCCTCCATGCATTGACAGTTGTATGGTTGCAGTATTCTCTTTTGGAGGGTAAAATTGTTAAATATTGAATTTTAGAAAAGCCAATCCGATCATGTCCCAAAACCGCAGTTAACCCACATTACGTGGTTTAAATTGAATTATAAAATAGGTTATTTTCGAAAATCTTGATGAGCTTCATATTAATTCTAAAAAGCACCATATGAAAATAGCATTCATAATATTGAATAAATAAAAAATTAAAAAAGATACCTTAGTGAACTGCATAAAAATGATAATTAATAGTATAAAAGATTTATTTATATCATTATTAAAAAGAAAGAAGAAGCTATCAAGAAGAGGGCATTTTACTTATACACTGTGATGAGCCATATCTGAGCATTGAATCCCGATCTCATGTTTGGACCAAACAGAAACCTGTTTGGACCAATGAGGGGGTGACACATGGAGAAGGATGTCAAATCAGCTCACAACTCATGCCCTCCAATGAATAAAAACAAAAAACCATCTCCTCCATTTGTCACCCCCTCGTTGATCCAAACAGGGTTTCCTTGTTTGGTCCAAATAAGGGATCCGGAGATTTGGGCAACCTATTCAAGTTATAGTGTTAGATTAAAATGATGCGCAGGTTTGAGTTCAACACTGATACCAAAAAAGAACGGACTCATCTTACCCTTGTAATAAGAAGTGTCTATTTTCACTTGGCTGCCTAGGGTTTGAATTTGGGTATTCGTCTTCCCTCACCTAGGGTTATTTTACTTCATTCGAGGTCGATCTCTTCCCTCACCCAAGGGCATCCCATCTCACCTGAGGTCTACCCCCTTCCCAAAACACGGATACCTTAAAAAAAATGCTAAATAGGTTCCAAAACTATTTGTTTGGGAAATTGTCAGGCCCAAGTCCACCGTCTCAAACCTGTTATTGGATCCAGATCAGGTTTTCAATGCAAAGTACAAATTAAAAATTAAATAAAGATAAAACAATAATACATAAAAATACTCTTTATATGGTGGCGGTAGGAGAATGCAGATTCTTTTTAATATCATTTTATTTAGTATTTATATAATCGTGATCCATAGATAGGCATAATAGATCAATTCAAAAGGGCTTGTGTTTCTTGGCTCAGATCTGACCCAATGACATTTTCATTCCCTAAAAAACATATCCGGGTTAGCCCAACGGACCCAGATGCATTTCAAGGCTCACCTAAATGGATTCAGATTCTGTTGGACGCAAGCCTGGATTAGACCGATTAGCAGCCGCCTGGGTTTTGCGTATGAAAGGCTGGGTTCTTCCATTCCCACTTTTGTTTATTTGTAATGTATTGTTGTGGATGAGGAGAATCAAAACTAGTTAGTTGCATTCGTAGTCTTTTAATTATTTTGCCTCAATAACGGCCCCGGCAAGTGGGCTGCCTGCATGCATTTTATCTATCTATCAGGAGGGTTTTTTTTTTTTTTAATCCCCTTAGACTTGTTGAAGACCAAAAGGACCCTCAAATTTCAATATCATCCAGAAGGGCCTTGAACGGGGATATCCCTGCTCGTTTCTTGTCCCTTTTCTTCTCCTTTTTTTTTCTTGTTTTGCCGAGCGGCGATATCCCTGCTCAGCAAAATGATCACAAAAAACGAAAAAGAAGAAATAAGCGGGGATATCCTCATTTGGGGGCTTTTTGGTCAATATTGAAATTTGAGAGCCTTTTTTGTCTTCACCAAGTCTAAGGGGAGTAAGATCCTCATCTATCTATCTACCTATCTATCTATTTTAAGCTTCTTGTAACTTAGGTGTAAAATTGACATGGATCTTCACTTCCATTACTCAAAGAGGCTGTCATGTACAATCTTTTGAGCTGGGCCCAAAGACCCGGAGCAAATTCTTCATCCATGGCATCAAGTAACTCTTCATCCGAGGGGTTGAGTCACAAGAAACTAATTGCCCTCTCTTCCATGTCCGCCCATTCATCGAGATCCTCCATATGGTTTCTCGATGACCCATACAATTTTTCTTCAAATCTCTGCAATGTTAAGGAGTCTTTGACTCTTCCTTGGTAAGGCGATATTCCTACTTGGCAAAACAACAAACAAGAAAAAAAAAATAGAAAAAAAAGGAAGAAGAAGAAATGAGTGGGGTATCCTCATTTAGGGCCTTTTTGGTCAATATTGAAATTTGAGGGACTTTCTTGTCGATATTGGAATTTGAGGGGCAGTTTTTTCTTCACCAATTCTTAGGGGACCTTTTGGTAAAATCCCCATCTCCCTATCTATTTTAAGCTTCTTGTAACTTAGACATAAAATTAATATTGGTACTTGTTCCATCCATGCCCATATCCATGCCATGGAAGAGAGAAAAAACTAAAGGAGAAGCAGCAACAAATGAGACTATCATATCATATAATAAAGGGGATTTCACATATTAATCATCCTTAAATCCAATTTCCCCAATTTCATAACTTAGACTCAAATAATGTCACCAAAGTCGACTCCGGTTAACACGTTTTCTTACTTTTTTTGCGTCAGATCCCATGATATCATGGGATCCCAATGTAAAGAAGTAAAAGCCATAATCATTCTTTTCAACCACTTCCCCTTTTCACCTCTCCTTCCCATTTCACTTGCAAGATCATCACCGAGGTGAAGTTGGGAGAACTTGAGTACATCGGACTTCACAGGTCGGAAAATTGGGAGAGAGCATCCCTATAAGATCACGAGAATAGCATATGTCACAAAAACTTATAAATCCCATGATTTATGGGACTATCCCATGGTATCATGACTTTTATGCAGCATCTTAAGGTGAGAATCTCTCAAATGATACAACATTGGAAATAGTGATCGCAAGTGTATTTACTTTTCGAAAAGTCATCTTTTGTGTTCTGTTAAAAATAAATCTCCTTGCTTGTTGTAGAAATCCTACGTTATGTAAATTGATAAATCCCATGATATCATGGATTTTATGAAACATATTAAAGTGAAAGTTCCCAAATGAAAGAACATGAGAAATGGTGGTCACATTTGAATTCACTTTTCACAAAATGTCATTTTTTGTATTCTACAAAAAATAAATTTGATTGCCGGTTGCAGAAAGGCTATATTATAGAAACTGATATATCCCATAACATCATGGGATCATTGGTTGTTACTGAAACTGATAAATAACAACTTGCAAAAGGGAAAATGAATGATCTTTTACTCTCGCCTGATTTCCCAACCCATAAAGTCCAATAAACTCAAGCTCTGCCAATTTCACCTTGGTGATGATCTTACAAGTGAAAAGAGAAGGAGAGGTGAAAAGGGAGACTGAACATTGGGATCCCATGATATCAAGGGATCTAAGGCAAATAGGTTAAAAAATATGTTGACCAAAGTCAATCAACTCTTGCAACATTATTTGAATTTTAGTCATTAAATTGGATAAATAAGATTTAAGGAGGATTAATATGGCATATCCCATATAAAAAAAATCCCACCAACAAAGGCTAGTTCTCACTAGTTTATTTATTACAATAAAAAGAGTAATATATACTAGAAGTGGCATAAGCAACAACGGTAGGATCAGGGAGCAACAAGAGCTCCTTTTGGAAGATAGGGTTCCATTCCAAGCTGTTTGGACTCCTCTATAATCATGTCAATCATATAACCATCCACGAGGGAGTAAATGAAGATGCTAGCAGGTTTGTTATTCCTTGGTGTGCGTTTGGGGACATGCTTGACAAAGTTACAAATGTATATCTTGGCATTTTGATGCGAGGCCTTGATCTTGGGCCCATCAGTTCGCCAACCACGAAAAATATTTATACTTGCCTTAACACAGGCAGAGGTCCCAATAATTAGATCTTAATTGAATATCAATCAGATGTGATTAAACTAGTGATTAACCCTAATTCAGATTAAGAAATCAATCAAACCACAAAGAGAGAAGGAAAAAAGATTTTTTACGTGGAAAACCCTGCTCGGGAAAAAACCACGGGCCTTACCATCTAGGTCAACAGACAACCAAGCACTATATGAAAATTGAAGATTACAAGAACACTTACAACCCTTTCCCAGTTGTTGACTCAACCTAAAGACTGCTTCAGATCTTGTTGACAACTCGCCACAAATCTTCACCGTGCTTGAGCAGAACCGCCTTCAAGAAAGAACGATGGAATCAAACCCAAAACTTGACCTTCAGCACAGCAGAACAAGAAGCTTTGGGGGAACTTTATGGATCTATCAAACTCTTTCTCACAAGGATATCTTCTTCTTCAGAGTTGTGTGGAGAGGAGAGAGATAAAACCTTTATATAGGTCACAATTCGTGTCACAAAGGCTAAAGTAATAGGAAACTTCCTTCCAGGATTTTAGTAAGTGTAGTTCGTCCAGTTTTAGAATTCCCAGGTTCACTCAAGCGGACATGGGGTTCGCTCGAGTGAACTGCTCTCTATTTATAGACGTTTAGCGCATGAATTCTTGGGTTGAGTGAATATTAAGTTGCGGTCGAGCGATCATGTTACTGTGAGGGGTTCGCTTAAGCGATCATTGGGTTCGCTCGAGCGACCAGCTCTCTGTCTTCAAAATTTCAATCCAGTAACTTAGTGGGTCGAGCGAACATGATGGTGGGTCGACCGAAGAGGGTTCTGTGAAGGGTTCGCTCGAGCGACCTCTGTTAAACTTCAGAATCTGAACTTTTTAGAATTCTTTCTATTTGGAGCACTGAGCAGTCCTTTCCTAAACACAATACAAAATTAAATAATCCCTTTTTTGTCCAATAACCTATGAATTAGCCAACTAATATCTTTACAATCTCCCCCTTTGGCATTTCATGGATAAAACTCTTATTACAAGAAAAAATCTACCCAACCAAACAATAGTAAAACTGAAGCTCAACTGGACTCTGAAAATGAATTGAATCTTTGAATACCTGCAATGTCTTTCAATAAAGATCAAGTTCATAATCATTGAAAAATATAAAAGAATTCAGCACAACCCAACAATCAAATTGACTCCCCCTTTTTGTTCATAAATTGTCAAAGATAAAGCATAAAGGAGAACATATAAAAGATCAGAACATAGAAAAGTATCAGTAAAAAGATCATGAGATAGTCCAACAAAAACTAATATGAAATAAGTTCAGCAACAGTTAGGAATAGAAGTTCAGCAACAGATCATTAACAAAAACAAGATGAAATCAAAGCAGCGAAAAGAGTCCTTCAGTGATGTCCTTGTCCCAGCCTGGCAATGATCTCGGCAAGAGCAGCATTCACTTGATTGAAACCAATGTCAACTCTGGCAGTCAAATCCTGAACTTATACAACAAGTTGATCAATCATATATGGCTGCTGCTGTTGCTCCCCCTGTCTCTGTGGAGCACCAACATTTTCTTCTTGATTCTCTTCATCAGCTAATGGTGCAGGAGGTATATGAGCAGTGGATTGAGCCAGAGTGCGGGAATTGATTGGATTCTTTATCTTCATTGTCAGCTCAATTGGCCTCATAGGTATCTCTTTGAAAGCCAAGAAATCTATAACCAGAACACCAAAGGGAAGAAGAGAGTTTCTCTGGCTGTAAGGGTCCTTATAAACACATTCATAATGGATTGAGGAATATTGACCCTTTTTCCAATCCCTATGCAGTACAAAAGATAGCCATTTCTTTGTACAACATCCGAAGTGTGTCCCCTGGGCTCCAAATTATGACAGACAAACCAGTTGAGAAACCGGTATTCAACAGTCAGATTGCCATGTAGAATTATACCCCCTGGCCAATGTGTTTCAGCACCGCAGATAGTAGTGGCCACCATTTCATAATTGATAGGGGCTGGAAGTTCATCTGGAATCAGATAATCTGCATTTTCTTCTTCGGGAATATCAATGAATTCCACAATGTCTGATACGGAGATCGTCAACCATTTGCCACGAACATGTCTTTATGGACCCAGATTCCAATACTTCCAAATTACAGTAGAATTCTCTCACCCAGTCCATATTTATCTTTTTTTAGTTAAATTTCATCAATGGAAACCAGTTCTTGTTTGCCAAACTCCGGCATACCGCCTTTCCATGAAGTTCTTCAGCAACTTCTCTTTCTGATTCGATTTTTCTGGATGCAAAATGTTCATGAAACTGAACTGATTTTCCCAAAGATGGGAATCGTGTATGATCAAAAGTAGAAGATGAAGAAGACTCTACATGAGTTCTTTTCTTTGGAGCCATAAAGGAAAATCTGGAATAAACCATTGAAGAAAAATGACTAATTCAGCGAACATGATATATCAAACCATTCCCTGCAAAAACCACCCATAACCACAATCCACAGAAGCATATCATCATCCATATTTAATCTCCAATCCACAAACGCCTCTCCTCATCTCAGTCAATCATCAGTAAGCTTCTCATTTACATATCTACAGAAATTCCACAGCATCATATCTCCATCCATACCCAACCAATCTCCAATTCTTATTCAATCATCAATAGACATCCATAAAAAGAAAGCACACTTCCATCAGTCACAGACACATTTGAGGAGATGAAATTAAGCAATTATTCAAGTTATTTCATGATAATTCAAAGTCATCCATGTAAAAGAGTTCAGAAAATCTCCTAATGTTACAATCCATTGAATGAAGAGTATGCATGAAAATGATTAACAAGGAACAACTATGATGGTTAAAAAAATGCATGAAGAAGTGTGCTATGAAAATTTGAATGGGAATGAAGAACAAGTATGCTCATTAATCTAGAAAAATGCATAAATGATGTTTAGAAATGGGAATAATAAGCAAAATGGGAAGATTTGATGAAGAAAGCAAAGAAAAATACCTCTAAAGTCATAGAGTTGAACACGGGTTGGCATGAAGAGAAGCTGGGAAAAAGGCGCTAGGGCTTGGAGCCAGAAGAATGAGGAAGAAGAAGAAGAAAGGGAAACGCGCGCAGTATAAATGCGTTGGGTTCGCTCGAGCGAACTTGAATGGTCGCTCGAGCGAACTGCCAAGGGTTTTAAACCTTTGAGTGTAACGCGGCAAAAACTCTCTGACGTGTAATTTTCAGTTAAATCTCTCCATGAACAGTGAAAACCTGTCACTGTAGAAATTTTCACATGTTTAAGCACACAGTGAAGGGGTGAACAGTATGACCAATAAAAAAAAACATAGTGTGGTCCACTCTCCTTAAATCTTCTTGAGATGAATAAATTTATTGCATAGGGAGCACACCCGTCAACAAAAAAGTTGAGCAAAGTAGTCCCCCCCCCCTCCCCCTTTTTTTTTTTTTTTTGAAAGGAACTCTTTAGAGTACCTTTTTTTAAAAATCAAGGACGGATTAAACCATCATGGGTTACTTTCACACTAATGAACATGGTAGCCTTCTCCAAATGAAAATTACAAATCAATTGGAAGCTTTCACACACATTCTTAGGTAGTCCTCTTCCTCCAATTTAACCTTATTGCCACGACATCTCTCAAAGAGAAAAACAGAGATAGAAGTGAGAGAATCAGAAATAATTTGTGTAGTGCAAAAAAAAAAAAAAAAATGGTCATGTGTAAATGTGAGTGTGCACTAAAATATATAAAAATTTATGGAGTGTAGGGAATAAGAGAAATCCCTAAGGATTTTCGCAGAGATTCAAACTGCGTTGCATCCAAGGGTTTTTTGAAAATAGCGGCAAGTTGAGCTTCAATAGGAATATGATTCAATTGTTCCTTCTTCCACAAGATCACGAATGAAATGATGCCTAATGTCTATATGTTTAGTGCGAGAGTGTTGGACTGGATTTTTGGAAATATCAATGGCACTTTGGTTATCACAAAAGACAGTCATTGTTTCTTGCTCAATTCCATAATCCTGCAACATCTGTTTCATCCAAAGAAGTTGTGTACAACAACTTCCTGCAGCAATGTGTTCAACCTCAGCAATCGACAAAGAAGTCGAAGTTTGCTTTTTACTACGCCAAGCCACCAAATTATTTCCAACAAAGAAACAGCCACCAACAGTACTTTTTCTATCATCAACACATCCAGCCCAATCAGCATCTAAATAACCAACAATGGTTGTATTGGTATCTTTAGACATCCATATCCCAAATTCGACAGTCCCACAGATGTATTTCAGAATTCTTTTAACAGTTTGAACATGAGACAACTTTGGTTTTGACTGATATCTCGCACAAATTCCAATACTGTAAGCAATATCAGGACGACTTGCAGTAAGGTAGAGAATGAAAGTCCTGAGGATCCTAACCCTAGAGGGGGGGTGAATAGGGTGAGCTACAATTGTGACCAATTTAAATCAATTTTAATTACTTAACAAAAACTAGTCACATGTGATGATTAACCATACAATATGCGGAAGCTAATAAATGAATCACCACAAATGCAAGCACCACAACACCAAGGTTTATAGTGGTTCGGCCTCAATGCCTACATCCACTACCGGCTTGTGATCCAATCACCCCACCGGATTTCCACTATTTATGATTTTTACTAGGCTAAGCAATAACCCTTACAATGTTGTTTTTCTAGGCTAAACAACAACCTCTCAATGTGCTTTTCTAGGCTAAGCAATAACCTTTACAAAATGCTTTTCTTAGGCAAGCAATAACCTTTACAAGATGCTTTTCTTAGGCTAAGCAATAACCCTTACACAATAAAGATTTCTCTAAGAAAGTGTCTTCACAAAAGATCACTCTAAGAGATACAATTTAAAGCTCAAATGAATTGCCTCTAAATAGGCTAATATGAAAGTGAATAACAAACTCACACAAACACTAAATGAATGCAAATGTGTATGCTCATGATGTGTGTGTGTGGGAACTTCAATCAAGTTTAAAATGAAGGCTCAATCAATTATATGCTTAAAGCATTTCAAAGTTTAATGCACTTAAAAGATTTGATTGAAGTTTAATGCAAATCACATGTATGTAAATCAACTTGTTAATGATATGAAAATCAAAGACTCACAAGTTGTATGAAAATGACTAACTTAGAACATGTGATGCATGTGCAATGTTGTTTTCAAAACCAAATTAATTTTACTAATGTTTAAATGAATGAAAACAACAAGCAATGTTTCAACCAAGACAAAGAATCATGCTATATAAAAGAAATCAAAGATTTAGACTAAGCATGATTAAGAAAGTTTTAAAAACTTGGATTGAAAACAAAGTGAGGAATCCAATGTTAATTAGATCAAAGATTAAGAGAAGAATGGATTCAACACATCATAGTTATCATGCACAAAAACATTTACCAATAACTTAAACAAGCATGTAAACTATGATTAAGAAAGGTAGAGCTTACTTGGTGGTTTAACTCATTAATCCAAGCTTTAGCTCTCCTAATGACCCTCTAGCCTTTCCAACTTCATCCCCTTTCTATGGCTCCAAAATGGTCTCAAAGGTTCATGTGTCAAGCATCAAAAGGGTTGGAAATGAATGGACTTTATAATCAAAAAACAGTCCAACGGCTAGTCCTCGGTCGACCAGGAGAGGTCTCGGTCGGCCAAGATCACACAACGGTCGGATTTCTGACCGTTGGAGCTCCCAGGCACATTCTGCCTGCAGTGGTCCCGGTCGACCGGGACCTGTGCGCCGGTCGACCGGCGACACTGCCGGCAGAATCCCCTTTTGGACAAAAATTCCAATTTTTGCACATTTGAAGGTATTGCTTTGTGGGGATTTTTGGGCCACTAAACCAAGCTAGGAAACATGTTTTAAATCAATCCAAGATGTTTAAAAAACATGAAACATACTAAGCCTAAAATGATTTGAAACTTTACAACCAAAGGCTTGCTTGGTATGATAAAACTCTTTTTCAAATTACAATGCATACAAAAATGATTCTGAAGGTGATGAATGTATGCAAGGCTCAAACCTAAAATCTCAAAATGATTTTCCAAATAAAATGCACAAGGAAATAGATTTTCAAAAGAGTTTGGATTCTAAAACCAACGCATCCAAGTTTAGAACCAAAACATGCATAAAACAATACTTTTGTAAATCTTAAAAGCTATGCATGAATAAAACCAGATTTCAAGGTTTTCTAAAACAATGCATGTGTGTAAATTCAAATGATGCTAAAGTGAAAATGCATCCATCAAATTGCAAATACAAAATCTCTAATAGAGAAGACTATCTATCATACTTCTCTAGATTTTCTCATCAATGTCCTGTCCACCAACATCAAGACTAGTTTTGACAATGGTGCTCAAGGGTGTCCTAGCATGTTTTAAAGATTGCATTCCAGATTTTTTTAGTAACTCTCTGGCATATTTTGGTTGAGAGATGAAAATGCCAGACGGAGTTTGCTTGATTTGTAAGCCTAGAAAAAATGAGAGTTCACCAACCATACTCATTTCAAATTCACTTGACATTTTTCCAGCAAACTTATCAACCAAGAATTCAGATGTAGAACCAAAGATAATGTCATCAACATAGACATGTGTAATAATAATGTTGTTCTTGTCTTCTTTGATGAACAAAGACTTATCAACACTTCCTATTTTAAATCCATGCTCAATCAGAAATACTATTAATCGCTCATACCAGGCTCGTGGTGCTTGCTTCAAACCATACAGGGCCTTTCTCAGCTTGTAAACATGATCAGGAAAATGAGGATCTTCAAATCCTTTTGGTTGCTCAACATATACTTCATCATTCAAAAAGCCATTAAGGAAAGCACTTTTGACATCCATTTGAAACAGTTTGATATTCAAAAAACAAGCAATAGCAAGTAACAAATGCACCGATTCAAGTCTAGCAACACAGGCAAAAGTTTCATTAAAATCAATACCTTCAACTTGAGTATACCCCTGGGCTACAAGACGAGCTTTATTCCTAATCACTTGACCAGACTCATCAATTTTGTTTTTGAAAATCCATTTTGTACCGATGACATTAGAATTAGAGGGTCTAGAAACAAGTTCCCAAACAAAGTTTCTTTCAAATTGAGCAAGTTCCTCATGCATGGCATTTATCCAAGAGTCATCAACAAGTGCATCTCTGACATTTTTTGTTCGAAAGTAGAAACATAACATACATGACTTACCTCATCACGTACCTGTTTCCTGGTTTTCATAGGGGCAGAAACCTCACCAATAACAGTATCCAAAGGATGATTTTTGATTACTTGGCCTCTTTGCGATCGAGGTTGAACAACTGGAGGAGATGCATTTTTCTCTTCAAATTGTCGAATGATTTTAGGAACATTAGATTCAGAAGAAGTTTTCTTTGGACTGACAGGTTCAACAGTTATAATTGCATCCTTTTTCTTATTCATATCAGGTTCAGATTGACTTTCAAGTAACTTTTCAACCTGTTCAGAAGATGGAGAAATTGTTAGTCCCTCTTCATCATCTGAAAAATAGTCAGAGGTTCCTGCATCATGCACAACCACATTTATGGATTCCATGACAATTGAATTTTTCAGGTGAAAGACACGATAAGCTTTACGTGTCAATGAGTAACAGAGGAAAATTCCTTCGTCACTCCTGGAGTCGAATTTTGACAAGTGTTCTTTGTCACGAAGAATGTAACACTTGCTGCCAAAAGTTCGGAAGTATTTAATATTTGGCTTGACTCCAGTCCATATCTCATAATTAAGGGGTTGTTTTTATTCCTGGACGAAGATAGACACGGTTGATAACATAGACAACTGTGTTTACAGCTTCAGCCCAAAACCTTTGAGGAATGTTTTTGCTATGTAACATTACTCATGCCATATCTTGTACCACACGATTTTTCATTTCCACTACCCCATTCTGTTGTGGTGTTTTAGGTGCAGAAAACTCATGTTTGGTGCAAAAAGTAGAAAAATCAGAATTTTGAAATTTGGTGCCATGATCAGATCGAATTCTAGAAATGCCTTCAAATTCTTGTCCTTTATCTGCAATAAGCAAATACCACAACTCATTAAAGACAATAAAATTTTCTGATTTGACGCGCAAGAAGCACACCCAAGTCAGTCTAGAAAAATCATCAACAGTCAAGAATATATATTTTTTTACCACCAATGCTTTCAACCTTTGTTGGTCCCATAAGATCCATATGCAAAAGCTATAAGGGTCTCTTAGTGGTAAAAGAATCAACCTTTTTGTACGGAGCTTTAATCTGTTTACCAACTTCGCCGGGACCACAAACATTATTCGGGGCTCTTTTGAGTTTGGGAAGCCCACGAACCAATTCAAGAGTTGACAGTTTTTCCAGATCCTTTAGTTCACATGACCCAGCCTTTGATGCCATAATTCAATGCCACTCATTATTGCAGAATTACAAGTCATTTCTTTTTCTGAGGATACCACATAGCAATTTCTAGAATTCCTTATTCCATGGATCACTGTTTTTCCCTTTTTATCCACAATAATGCATTCTTTTGCAGAAAAATGAACCTCATGATTGTTATTACTCAATTGACTTATACTCAAAATATTTGTTTTCAGCCCATCAACAAAATAAACATCTTTCAGGTGAGACATATTTGGAATGGACACAGTACCTTTTCCAATTACTTTTGCCTTACCTCCATCTCCAAAACGAACACTTCCACCATTGTAGTCTTCAAGGGAGGTAAACAAAGCTTTGTTTCCTATCATGTGTCTCAAGCAGCCACTATCCAAGTACCACACATCTGAATCTGTAGCACTGAGTGCTGTAAAGACCACATTACAGCGTAGATCAGATTTTTGGACCCAGACAGGTTTGGTCATAATCTGATGACGAGAGGGATTTTGCTTTCTACGCTGATTTTTGTTATAATTTCGCAATTTATTGTAGTGTGGTCGTATGAGTCCAGTAATCCCGCAAAAGTGACATATGGGAACAAACTTTGGTTTAGACACATAATTCGAATGATAATTCTTTGAACATGTGGCATTTGAATAGACAGGAGGCAATGCTGTCATAGTTGGTCCTTGAACAAAAACAATTTTACCTTTTTCCTTCTATGTGGAGGCTCCTTGAACAAATCCAAGTCTAGTTTCTAGGATTTCATTCAACTTCACTGATTCAGTGTTCATCCGGTTAATTGAAGCTTTCTCAGATTCCAACTTAGCAAGAGCCATCCTTAGTTTTCTAGCAATTCTCTTTTTTAGATTTGCAAAGATTTAACTCGTTTCGCAGTTTCTCCAATTCAGACTTAGTCCTTTGATATTTCTATTGAAGTTGATTGTTTTCTTGACTACAATAATCAATTTATTAGATAAGATTGCTCGTTGCTCTTCCAACTGTCTTACCTTTGACTGAGAGTCTATCAAAGTTGCTTGCAGAGATGTATTCTTTTCTTCCATTGCCTTCAATTTCAAGGCTCTATTTTCACTAACTTTTGACATTCTGAGAGGTTCTTGTAGCAACTTTTGATAGTTTTATCTCCAACCTATTCTTCATCAGAAATCTCATTAATATCTAAATCATCTTCAAACTTAGTTTCCAACACAGAAGAGATGTTAGACAAAGCCATGAAAGCAGCATATTTTCCAAACTCACTCGAAAGTGAATCAGGTTCTAATACATCCTCATCAGATTCATCATCCCAAGCAACATTTAAGGCCTTGCCTTTATTGTTTTCTCTCTGATTTGCACACTTTGAAGCGGTGTGTCCATATCCTTGACACTCAAAACATTTAATTTGCTTTGTTGTACCCTTTGATCGATTCTGTTCAGTTTTGGGTACAAATTTTCCTTTAAAAGGTGCCTTGGGATTTGATGTATCCTTCTTATTAAAGACCTTTCTATTCTTCGCGATCTTTTTAAGTTTTCTTGCAAGATGCCTCAAACTTTTCCTCATCTAAATCACTGTCAGGATCACTAATTTCAGGATCATCTGCTGAATTTGAGGACACTAATGCTATGTCCTTGCCTTCTTTCTGTGGACAGTGATTTGCCTCAAAAGTTTGTAAATTACCAACGAGTTCTTCAACTGATATTGAATTCATATCCTAATGCACCTCAATGGCAACTACTTTTGGACGAAATCGTTCTGAGAGAGACCTCAAAATCTTTTTGACAACTTTGGATTGAGGAACAGGTTCTCCCAAGGTATAGAATGAATTAACTGTCTTGGACAATTTTGTATTAAATTCATCAAAGGTTTCAGAATCTTTCATGCGTATCGTTTCAAAAGCAGTTGTCAAATTCTGGAGTTTTATTTTCTTAACAATTTATGTTCCTTCAAGAACAGTTTCAAGCAGATCCCAAGCAGTAGAACAAGCAGAAACCCTATGAAACTCAATTGGAGTAACTCCATTATAAATAGCATGAATGGCCTTATTATTGCGATTTGACTTGGTCCTTTCATCAGCAGTCCATTGTGCTTTGGGTTTCGGTCTTGTTTGTCCATCAACGACCATGGTGGGTTCTGTATATCCTTCAACTACAATATCCCAGACCGGTTCATCAACAGCCTTTAGGAAAGCAATCATTCTTGCTTTCCAATAAGAATAATTGGATCCATCCAGAAGGTGAGGCTTGTTGCTAGATGTTCCTTTTCAATTGATATCCATTAGAGATCAGTAAATAGATCACACAAAGATTAGTGCAACCTGCTCTGATACCAATTGAAAATATTTATACTTGCCTTAACACAGGCAGAGGTCCAAATAATTAGATCTCAATTGAATATCAATCAGATGTGATTAAACTAGTGATTAACCCTAATTCAGATTAAGAAGTCAATCAAACCACAAAGAGAGAAGGACAAGCGATTTTTTAAGTGGAAAACCCTGCTCGGGAAAAAACCACGGGCCTTACCATCTAGGCCAACAGACAACCAAGCACTATATGAAAATTGAAGATTACAAGAACACTTACAACCCTTTCCCAGTTGTTGACTCAACCTAAGGACTGCTTCATATCTTGTTGACAACTCGCCACAAATCTTCACTGTGCTTGAGCAGAACCCCCTTCAAGAAAGAACGATGGAATCAAACCCAAAACTTGACCTTCAGCACAGCAGAACAAGAATCATTGGGGGAACTTTATGGATCTCTCAAACTCTTTCTCATAAGGATATCTTCTTCTTCAGAGTTGTATGGAAAGGAGAGAGATAAATCCTTTATATAGGTCACAATTCGTGTCACAAAGGCTAAAGTAATAGGAAACTTCCTTCCAAGATTTTACTAAGTGAAGTTCATCCAGTTTTAGAATTCCCAGGTTCGCTCGAGCGGACATGGGGTTCGCTCGAGCGAACTGCTCTCTGTTTATAGACGTTCAGCGCATGAATTCTTGGGTCGAGCGAACATTAAGCTGTGGTCGAGCGATCATATTACTGTAAGGGGTTCGCTCGAGCGAGCATTGGGTTCGCTCGAGCGACCAGCTCTCTGTCTTCAAAATTTCAATCCAGTAACTGAGTGGGTCGAGCGGACATGATAGTGGGTCGAGCGAAGAGGGTTCTATGAAGGGTTCGTTCTAGCGAAACTCTATTAAACTTCAGAATCCGAACTTTTTAGAATTCTTTCTATTTGGAGCACTGAGCAATCCTTTCCTAAACACAATACAAAATTAAAGAATCCCTCTTTTGTCCAATAACCTATGATTTAGCCAACTAATATCTTTACAACCACTAACTACGTACAAGTCCACATTGCGAAAGTCATTGTGCTCTTTACCTAGAGCACATCAAACGCTTCCAAGCATGGCATCAAACGGCTGAGTGTAATTGTATTGCCAATTCCACACATAAGGCTGCACACTAGCATCATCTTTGAGAAGGCTGTTGTCCTGGATCACGCTATATATTAGACATCATGATGTAGGATATGTTGCGGACGACGAGTGGGAATTGAGGGTCGTTGAGAGTGTAAATTAAGTTGAGTAGCTTCCAGGCATCCTCAGTCAACTTGCACATGGCGGGAGCCATTATAGCCTGGTAAGAACCTTTCGGGATGGAGACGTTGACAACGACATACAACTTAATTAAGTGGAATAGTATTAATTATTATACTTAAGATTAGTTAATCGAATTTAGTAGTCTAACACGTTAGCATTAGGGACTTTCGGAGCGATCTGTGTACGTTCGAGAGTTGTAGAGGGGTGCTTCTTAATTTAGGCAAATTAGGCGGGGCTGGATGTAATTTTAGAAAATTAGTGCAATTGGGTAGCTCTCATTATCCATGACATTTTTCATGTGGGGGCCCTTAACATTCGGTCGCCCGTATCCCACCAATGAGTCCATTTTCAAATAGCTCAAGTCCTTATTTGTAATTTCCCAAAACTCTCTCTGAAAAGAACTTAAGCCCCAATTTGTAATTAGCATAAGTTTTCTCTACGAACCTAAACCCCATTTCCCCTTAGCCCTTCACTCCATTTCATCTCTTCTCTTCTCTACACTCTACTCCTCCCATTGTCTTACTCTCAAGCTCAAGGTTCTAAGGATTGCAAGTTTTCACAAAGTTCTCAAAGCTTCTAGGAGCTCCATCCTCATCTTCATCGACATCTTCTACCTCAACTTCGTTTTCGAGGTAAGTCATTCATTTTCGATCTTCATATATAACTTCATTTGCGACATGCTAGGATCATGCATTCATGTCTTAGATGTGTTTTCTTTCTTCGTTTGCATGTAGGACGGCAATGTGTAGCCTTGGATTGGTGTGGTGTGGTGCTGAACAAAAGGTATTCAAACCCTAGGTGCCAAAAAGAGGATTTTGTGCAAATCCATTTGAGGCAAGTGACTAACAGGGAATTTAAGGTGTGATCTTGATCATATGCTTTTATTGTTGTAGCTACCCTCATTTAAGCTCATTTATGTGGTTTTGGATAGAAAGTAGGAATTTAAGTTGATTTAATAGGGAATGATTTAATGGACCTTAACTAGATGGATTGATACATGAAATAGGATGGTGCTAGGATCCCCCTTGGAGATGGGGAAAGGTGCTCCCCTAAAATCCGCCTCGATCCCTCTCAAGTCCGATTTATGAAGGGGTAAGGTCGACCCTCAAGGAGTCATGGTCAACTGTGAAGCTTCAGGTAGCTGACCGTGAACTACACGACGATTAGCTCTCAGCTAACCGTGGAGATTCCAGGGCTAATTGTAGGAACGCCTAATCTTGAAACCTCTCTTTCTCGAGGTTACTGTAAAACTAAGATAGGGGTCCGACAGAGCTTGTCTCTCGGTGAGCTCATAGTTAGACGTGGAGCTCACCATAAGACTCCACAGTTGACCTTGAAGGGTCCATGGTCAACTGCTGGTTTATTCCCATGATTTTGAAGTTTGGAAACTCAGAACCCTTAGCCTTATTTCCATAACCATTGGCTTTGGAACCCTTAGACACCAGCCATGCGCTTATTATGTGAGTTAATGCGCAGTCGTGTTATTGCAATTATTTTATCAAGTTCGCCCGAATGTATTCTAGGTTCGCCTCCCTCGGACTTGATACATTTTACTATAAAGATTTTTAGTTTGGGCCATGGTTTATTGTTGGCCTTAAATCTAACTTCGGACATTTAGCAACTATACTTGAACTTATGCACTACTATTACTTGCTTTCACTTTGTCGTTATATATTGTGTTTTCTTCACCATTTGTGCATATTGTATGAATTACTGTTCCTGCAATTTTATTATGGTGGCTGATCATCATTCATAACCTCACCACGAACTTTGATTCACCCGAAATTGGGGCCACAAATGTAATTAGAGGGAATATTTTTAATTATCCTTAATTCCCACTCTCTAAGATTGGGCTACGATTCGACCTAATCTCGGGGGTTTGACACTGCTTCAGTTGATCTATTATGCAAGAAGATCCAACTCCATTCCACTTATGACATAAACAATCTGAACTTCTCTTTGGTGTTTCCGATTTTATAGAATATAGTATAATAGTTTTTCCATGAATAAACATAAAAGTTTGTCTCACATACCATGGATCCCATTTCATATCATACATCCATGGTCTTCCATAAATTAATTGAGAATATAAAGTACCATAAAAAATCTTTAAAACATCTAAACTGTACAAAGCTCATTGTCTTATCACAGATGAACTTTGAGTGGTGAGATGACAAACCAATGTGTTGAGATGACAAACCAATGTGTTGTACCCAGAAATCCATTCTAACATGTTCTTCAAGAAGATACAGACTACAAAGCATCCATACACTGCATTCCAACATGAACAATTGAATCGAAACACACTCAATATTCTATATTACAATCATATAAGAGGCAAAAATAATGAAAGACATTCGACAAATAGCTTATTTTTCACTCTTGATAACAGGCATAGAACATGCATACAAAAGACTTAAACGAGTACTACGTGTAGTAATCCAACAACTTCAACTCAATGAAGGTGGAAATTCACATTAGTGCATATAAACTGAATGAATGCACAAAACTAATGGAATGCATGTTTAACAAGTGGTTTAGTATGCAATATTAGAAGAACATTGACAGATAAAAAGAAAACCACAGACCTAAGTAAATCATGGTGTGGGGCACAAAGTGGATGAGGAAGACAAGAATAATACTTCAAAGTGCTTCAATACTACACAATGTGACAGTAAACTGCAAAAATTAGATGAGAAATGAAATCTAGGACAACCGTCTAGGAGAACTGTAGAGGAGAGGAGCATCGAGATCACTGGAGAGGAATGGAAGGAGGAGGAAGAAAACGGGGAGCAATGGTTTTGTTGCTAATGTAGTGTATAGGGGAGGGGCAGTGTCATCACTCCAACAAGATACTGAAAAAAATGAAATTGACCACACGAGACTGTTGACACCAAAAATGTCACTTTGCCTCTTCATACACTTTCAACATCAAGAAGCTACATGAAGTCGCATCTTACTACAAGCAGGCAATGCTACTTCAAGTATCAAATCTTGTCAGAATCAAACAAAATATACAAGATTCTTCAAGAAAGTCATAAGAAGAGTACACATGAAGTTTCGGGTCATTTCGACATTTTTTGGCCTAATTTCACTCTTCCAACGGCTGAATAAGAGTTCCCGGTGGCGGTGAAGCTGGAGACCTCGATTCACAAAACAGAGCACACAATTGGCCTCAAAATGCCACTGGAAGGCTCTACATCAAATTTCAGGCCATTCCGACACCATTTGGCCTAAAAAGAAAAAAGTCGCAGAGGAGTCCGTTCTCCCGGAGATGACAGCATCAAAGATGTTAGATCTTCAATCAAAGCCTATGGATGATCTTGAAATACTTCCAAAAGGCTCTATGTCAAGTTTCAGATCGAAATGACAACGTTTAACCCTATATCAACCCTTAAGCAGTAAAATCAAGCCTCTCGGCGGCGGGAACCACCGAGGCCATCACTCATCAAACAAAGCACATGGGTGATCTCAAAATACTTCCAAAAGGCTACATGTCAAGTTTCAAGTCATTTCGATAACGTTTGACCAAACTTTGACTCCCGGAAGGTAAATCAGGCCTCCCAGCGGTGGAGCTCCTCGAGACCATGATTTCTAAATCGGAGTTAATAGATCATCTTAAAATGACTCTAATAGGCGCCATGTCAAATTTCAAGTCAATCAGACATTGGCTGACCATACATCAAAGCGCGGAATCTTCCTCGTGACAAAATCAAGTCTACTGGCAGCAGGACCCCACACGAATTCAAAACTCAAACAAAAGTTTGTGGTTAGTTTTCTTTATTGCTCAAGAGGCTTCACTTCAAATTTTAGGTCATTCCAACAACATTTGACCTAGTTTTGGCTTCTGACGGCAAATCGGCAACTCTGTGTGACAAAGTCTTCGGCTTGCCCAGAAAATCAGAAACTTTGCCCTTTGATTTGCTCAGCTTCTCTTCAAGTTTTCTGTAGGGAAGTCATGCCAAAACATGTGTAAAAACTCCAAGAAAAATATCAAAGAAGAAAGAAGCGGAAAACTGAAAAACGGCTTAAAAAGGAGACCAAAAGGGGCAAAAATGCCCCAAGGTCTCTGGCGATCCTGATTTTTCACCGAAAACCCATTTTGGGTCTCATTTTGCATTTTGACATGTTTGGCCTCTGTGATTTTCCAAAAATCTTATTTTCAGGGCACGAAATCCGTCGATCTTTGTCAACATCACAGATCCGCCGTCGAAATCATGGGTTCGTCATTGGACGCTTCGAAATCGTCAACCGGCCAGCCAAGAAAGCACACTTTCTGTCCGACCGATCGAGAAATCGACAAAACAGATGTTACTGGCCCACTGGTAACAATTAATGTTTGAAATTACATGATCATCCAACAGCAATCGGCATGAAAATCCATAGGCGGTTAAGGCTTCCTACATCGCGAGTAGAATTCCAAAAGACGCGACACGGCCCGCAACTCTTCAAATGCTTTGGCAGCCACTTAATGCAATTGATGACCCATTTTATGACAAATTAATGTGGTCAATTACTTATTGTTTTGGAAGGCCCAATCAGAAGCCAAGGAATGAGAGTTACGAGTCAAACACAATCATGGCATTAAACCATGGAACTCCTCCCATCATGGAGTTTAAAGGAAATTAAAATCCCATTATTCTCCAACGACCAATCAAAAGCCAAGAAAAATAGTTACAAAAATACAAATTTAAAAACTTGTAACTCCTCCCATCATGGAGCATTAATGCATTTAATGCATTTAAAGCTCATAAACTCCCATCATGGCCACCAAAAGCCAATAAAAGGAGGTCATTTCCATCATTCCAAAGCATGATGCACACGACACACAAATCCTAGAGAGAGCTCCTTCTGTCTCCATGGCTTAGACGCGGCTTTTCAACCCATCTACTTAGCTTTTTATAGGATATATGATCTCCTCTTGGTCTTTATCCTCTAAAATTATGAGGTTTCAGGCCAAGCCAAGTGAATCAAAAGCATCATCTGTTCTCATTTGAAGGATGACGGCGAAGTCCAAACATGACTTGCAACCATCAATCTGAGCAAGTTCGCGGAATCTCTTGAGAAGCTAGATTCATTTTTCTTACTTTTCATTGTGTTTTGTGTTTTTTAAAAGAAAAAAATCACAACTCTTGTCTTTTCTTTTTTATAAGAATTGTAAATCGCCTTTCACTGCAAAAACACCGCCTTTTACTGCAAAAAAACATCACCTTTCATGGCAAACAAATGAAAATCACCTTTCACGGCATTCAAATCAAATCATGTCTCTTTTCTGACCACTATTAGTCAATTCCAAGTAGAGTAAAAAATTTGGCATACCCGTACAAAAAAATTTATGTTCGCTTTGTCTCCTGTCACGAAAGGGTTGAGCCCAACGGACTCTCACGTCCGCTAAGCCCGGTAGTCCCGCAAACAAATAAGAAAGTCCATCAGCTTTCTGAGTTTCTGGAATTAAGATGAGGTTTGAATGAGGGTGAGGGAGAGAGATATGTTGTGTATAAGTGGGGAGTGGGCCCCACCAGGTCTAAGGCTTCAGATGGCTGGAAAACACTTTTGTGGGTCCCATATGCGATCGACGAAGAAGGAAGAATTGTTCCTTGAAAAATCTAGTTTCCAAAAAGTATAATTTTTGCATGGTTTGGAGATTTCGAAAATCATGCACAGATTTGAGAGTGAAAAGACCGTTTTACCCATTTGGCAAAAAATCGGGTTTCTGGCTTCGGACAAGGATGGAATGAACACGAAAGTTGTGAATAACAACAAAATCTTTCAAAAGGAATGAAAATCATAATTTATCAAAAATCAAGAATCACCCCCCATGCTTACACGTGTAACCAAGGGCACCCCGCCTGAGCGTGTCAGACTGAATCCACAAACACTCTCAAAATTCCCTAAAGCTATTATGACTAAGACTAAGTCAAACCACACTCTAATCAAACGACTGCTAATCCCACTTAAGCCTAAGCATCCAATTAATTAACACTAATCGTGATAAACTAAGTCGAGGTCTTACAACGATGAAGAAGGATGACAAGAGAGGGGTTTCAGGGCTTAATTGAGTGCTTAGAGGCAATAACTTTATATAGTGTTTAGGGTCGCCTAAAACAACCTTAGAGATTGACTAGGAAACAAATCTCTCTAATTAATGATTTGCTCTTTACCACCAACAGGATCAGCGATAAAGTAGTGTCCGAGTTCACATAGTCCGTAAGGGCACAATTCTGTAACCCATTTCCGCATAAAAGGTACTATTTTTCTATTTAAGACTCTTTTTTCATGCGTTTGGTACAGCAATTTTTTGTGGAAATGTTTTTTCACCACATCACCTTTTTCCTTGAATAGCCTGGAAATAGAGTTCATATGGGGGTATGGGAAGTCCATTTCTACAGAAAAAAATTATCTCTCTTTATTATTTCTTTTCCTCACTCCCCTCTTTAATACTAGTTTTCAATAAGGAGTCTACCGCTGCACCAAACAACATTAGTACCAATTCATTGAGGAAAAAAAGTTTGCACCAAACATGAATTTCTAACTTCCGTGGAAAACCTTTTCCGATGTACTTAAAAATCATATACTTTGTTAATGTGGAAATTTCATCTTTTCATGGAAATTCCCTACTATACACAAGCATGCGCATGTTTGTGTAACACTTTTCCGCAGAAAAATAGATGGTTTTCTGAGGAAAATTCATTTTTCAAGCGTTTGTTGCGGAACAATTCCATGGAAATGCTTTCCTGCCTCGTCAGCATTTTCCTTGCTAATGCTGGAAGTGGGTTTCCTACGGGGAGGTATGGGAAATGAATTTTCTCGAAAAACTCCTCCCTCTTTTTCTCACTCTTTTCCATTTCAACCCAAGACCTTACAACTCTTTCATTTTTATTTCTTTAAATTAATTATTATTTGATGTTGAATAAATAATATACATGTTATGTTGTTTTTCTTCAAAAAGTTATTTCACCAAACAAGAAAATTTGATTTTCTATAAGGTATCCACAGCCGCACCAATTCAATAAGGGAAAGAAATTCGCACCAAACTTGAATTTCTAAATTCTGCAGAAATCATTTTTCGTGGTTTCCATTTCTATGAAACTTGCTGACGTGGCAGTTTTCTCTTTCCGCGGCAAGAGTGTGTACACAAATGTGCCCTAATGAAGTCCATAGAATGAACGAATGGTGACGTAAACCCACGAAATTAGATGCACAGAAGACAAGCATTCAAACATCCAATCATAATACTAATAAATTACCATTACATCAAGTCATAATTGGATTTGGGTCCTTACAAATAAATAGATCACACTAAACAGCAAGAGATATCAAGATTCAAGATTCATCACTCCAAGAATCTTAAAGAAATGTGGACCAAAGTTCCAGAATTCCTGTGCAGGAGAATCTTCTTTGGGACACTTAATTCAAAAACCCTATTAAATAGGGTAATTACAACTGAAGACCCTAAATTTTTATAATAACAGCCAAGGACCTCCAGCCCAAAATCCAATATTTCATTCTGTTTTTGCCCTTGGTTATGTGATGTCAACATGACACTAAAAAAAAAAGGTTCTTCAACCCCAAATCAACAACAACAGTAGAATAGAAGAAAGAGAGGAATGAGAAGAAGGAGATTAACGCCCTATCCCTTTTTTCTCAATCACAGTGAGAGAGAGATTGCTCGATGCCAACAAAACCCTAAACAATGGAAAACTCAAATTTTGTTGACGCTAGCTGGGCATTTTTGTTGACATCAACACAATTTTATGTTGATGTCGACGAATCTTCTGCCGACGTCAACAAATTCACAGGGTCACTCATACTGTTAACTGGGCATTTTTGTTAATGTCAACAAAATTTTATGTTGATGTCGACGAATCTTCGATCGACATCATTAAATTCACAGGGTCACTGATTGTAATAATTGAGCATTTTTGTTGATATCAACAAAACTTTATGTTGATATCGACGAATGTTTTGTTGATATCAACAAATATTACTCATGGCAGAATAGGGAACTGGTTATGTTGACATCAACATAAAAGGGCAAAACGGGAAAAAAAGAGATGATTTGGGCTGGAGGTCCTAGCCGTCATTATAAAAATTTAGGGTCCTCAACTGTAGTTACCCTATTTAAAGGGAATTTTGTGGTAAATGTCCCATCTTTTTTTTTTTTTTTTGCCCTTCAAATTCCAATATATATATATATTGTTAGAAACAGAAACCAGATGAAACGTTTACACAATAATAGTAGAGAGAACAGATGATGTAGAGAAAGCAGAGGATAAACTTTTCTTCTTAAATTTCATTGATAAACAGACAGCCTATATATAGGCTAATACATAACTGAAAGCAACACGAAACTAGGCACTACTCCACGTTAGAAACCAACTAAAAGCAACATGACTGAAAGCAAACATGAAACTAGGCACTACCCCACGTTAGAAACCAACTCTTATTGACTAGGTAAACAGAAACAAACTCACTAACAATCCTAAAGACTAGGACAACCCACGTGCTAGTTAATTTCCTCAACAATCCCTCCCTTAAACTGATGTTCCAGACATAACATTCAGTTTAATAAGAGTTAAACTTGGAAGCACCATCCCTCAAATTGAAATATTTGAAATGCAAACACCAAGTAGCTTCCTCAGCTTCTGAAATGCAGGAAATTTGGGATGCTTTGAATCATTTAAAGTGAAAACACCAAGTAGCTTTCTAAGCTTCTGAAATGCAGGAAATTTGAGAGGCTTTGTTATAATGTCAGCAATCTGGTCCTCACTTCTACAGTAAATAAGATTAATGACTCCATCATTTGTGAGATCCCTCAAGAAATGATACTTCACATCTATATGTTTGCTTCGACCATGTAAAATAGGATTTTTTAAAAGCTTTATGTTGAACTGTCGCGACCCCGGACCGGGCCACTACCGAGCCAATCCGGGATCGGGACTAATGATGTACCACATCAGTTTAATGATACCATACATTTATTTAATTTCCCACAGGTGTCCGTGGTGAGGATATCACAACCATAAATGAATATTTCTTTTAAGTGCGGAAGCATATAGCAAATCAAATAGTCAAACTATTCCTAGTCATGAAGACAACATCATAAGTATAAAATACTGTATCAGAATGAGCAATGATCATTAGCATGTTTCCCAAAAGTAAGTTAAAGTTTAAACAAAAGATCATTTAGTTACATTCCCCAAGAATAGAGGCCAACAAAGGCCAATATAAACAAAACAATAACCCAAAAGAATGGTTAAATAGTTTTTCCAAAATGTTACGTCTCTCGTAGCAACCAGATATCTAAATGACATCATCAGCATGCCACTCAACTAGGGGCTGCGGTTCACCTACCGCCTCCTCTGGCTCCTCCTCAAGGTAACCAGCAACGAGACCTGAGCACCAAAGAAAATGGGTCAGACACGACGGTCTGGCAAGAGAGTGAAAAGATACAACAACATATAACAAAAGAAATATCTTGGAAAGCCTAGAAATCTGTTTAAGCAAGAATTTTTACAAAGGAGATAAATCATTTACTAGAAAACAAATAAACGAGATAAAACATGTAAGGTATCCAAGGAATCGGGAACTAACAAGATGGCAATCACACAAAGCTAAGTCCTCTATCACCAAAGTGACAAGAGTATAACGGGACGTTGGTCTCAGTCACATAAGGTGAGGAGATTCAACGAAAAACATATATATACAATATAAATATACGGGACGGGACCACGGTAATAAACAAGGCATCGGGATCCAAACTGCAGCTGGCGGGACGGGAGGGGGATCTCCAAATCGGTGGATCAAACCGACAAGGTTATCCAAAATTAGTGATGCCGACTCATAAGTCAATTAAAAAATTGAGATATGAACAAGTAAATCAAGTGCAAGTAAATGAACATGCGGGGCACGGATGTTCAACGAATAATTTCCATTTCATGTGGTGCAATACATTTCAAGACAAGTAACTGTTACTAGTCTAACTTCAATGCTTTCGGGAAACAAGCTGTGTAATGTAAATCTTGGAAATGAGGGAATACAATGAACTATTACAATTTCGTGTAAAATATTGGTTTCAAGATTTATTTAAGGTGAATAGGGGTCCCGTATGTCGATTATAATAATGACTTGGTACTCCTTGAGTTTGAAGACATTCCGGGCTCCTTATACACTTTACGATTTTCAAAACTTTAAATGAGCTTATAGATAGTACTAGATGGTACGATTAAAAATCAAAACTATAAACAGTCCATCCTAAGTATGATGTTAATCCTGAAGCATCGTACCACCTACTCAGTCACCGAAAGGGATAGGATTCGCGATACCCAAGGAAATTGACTTCGCGTATAGATATAAGGAGGATATCGCGTTGTCCCATACCGTTCAAGATTGAATTGGATTGGATTCCGATGCAACCGAACTAACCGTGAAGAACGTCGGCTCAAGACATCCTCACATATAGTCCAATGAGTCCAAAAAGGGTAGCCAAAGTCCCACCTAAGCCCATCCAAAAACAGGGTAAAAATCCCTTCCAGCAAGGATTTCTCAGTTGGCCCGGTCGACCTGGTCAAGGCCCGGTCGACCCCTTACACAGCAGCCCCGGTCGACCTGAGAAAATCAGGTCAACCTGGTCCCTGTGTGCCCGGTCGACCGAGCCAATGGCCGGTCGACCGGGAGTGGTAACTGAAATGGGTCAACAGTGTTTTGCTTAGCCTAAGAAAAGCATTGTGTAAAGGTTATTGCTTAGCCTAAGAAAAGCATCTTGTAAATGTTAGAGTTTTTGTTTTGTTGCAATTTGATAGGATGCATTCACTTTCATAAAGCTTGTCCTCTCATTCATTCATGGTTTGATTCATAGGATCATCATGCATATTTCTCATTCTTGATCTTTGTATTTATCTTTTGATATGCATGGTTTTCATTTCAGTTTGTCTCTTAGGTTGTTGGAGTTGTTGTTTTCAAAAATCATCCAAGCTTTCCAAAGTTTCTACCTTTAAAATCATTATTTTGATTTGGAGTTTTCATGGCTTTATAATCTCAGTTTTCATCTTCTTTCAGTCATGATTTAATGCTTGGTATTTGTGTCTCAATGTCCCCTGGAAGGGCCCTCAAAAGTTACAAGTTTCTTTCATTTTTTCAAAAATCTGGGTTGTTCTCCCAGTGTCGCCGGTCGATCGAGACCTGCTTCTCGGTCGACCAGGACCACTGCAGGTCATTTCTGCAGGTTCTGAACTGTAACCTTCCAACGGTCAGAAATCTATCCGTTGTGCTTTCCCGGTCGACTGAGACCTGTTTCTTGGTCGACCGAGGACTAGCCGTTGGCAACTTTATCTTTACAAAAAGTGGTTTTTTGGTTGAGAAAAGTTGCTGACATTTGAGGGACTATTGAGGCCAAGGTTTAGCATCTTCTCAAGAGCATTTGTGAAAGGATTATGAAGCCATTCCCTTGATTCAAACTTTGATCTTCAAATGGGTGTGCTTTCTTTAATCCTAAATCTTTTAAAATCATGTTTTGGTTCTCTCTTTTGATTTCTTTTCAATGCATGATTAACAAGATGCTTTCCTATTAAAATGTTGACCTTCATAACATGCTTAGTACTTTAGAAATCTCATAAGCTTTATGGATGCAACACATGGTCTATGTTACACATGATTTTACTTTCTTGTTTCAAAAATCAACTTGTTAGACTTTAGAACATCTTTCTTGAAAACAAGTTGTTTTTCATTAGTAATCACATGTGTTAGACATACAACTCTTGCTCATATATTTGATTAACATCTTTGCATCATTCTAGTTTTTATCTTTTCAAAGAGAAAGAGTTATTTCTAGAAAGTGCATCATTCATAGACTTTGTCATAGTTATGCATATTTCTAGGAGTTGAGTTTTCACATTCTAATTAGCCTATTTAGAGGCACTCCATTGCACTTCATTGTTCTCTTTATCCATGCATTCTTAGGCATATTTCTTAAGAGAAAAGTTCCTTGTTGTAAAGGTCCATGCTTAGCCTTGAAAAGCATATGTTGTAAAGGTTTATGCTTAGCCTTGAAAAGCATAGTGTTAGTTGTAAGGTTTGAGGTGATCCTAAACCTTAATTGAAGTTAGTGAATACCGGTAGGTGTACCGGGAGTGGATGTAGGCAATTTGGCCGAACCACTATATGTACTTGTGTTATGGTGATTGTCTTTATGCTTTCATTTTATGGATTATGCTCTTTTGGTTGATTTCATTATTCTTCTTCAAAGCATAAGAGACCTAAAAGCTAAAAGAATTAAAATTGGTCTAGGACTTTGAGCTCACCCTATTCACCCCCCCCCCCCTCTAGGATTCGATCTTTGACTTTCAGTAAAGGTTATTGCTTAGCCTAGAAAAGCATATTGAGAGGTTGTCGTTTAGCCTAGAAAAACAACATTGTAAGGGTTATTGCTTAGCCTATTGAAAAGCATAAATAGTGGAAATCCGGTGGGGTGATTGGATCACAAGCCGGTAGTTGACGTAGGCATTGAGGCCGAACCACTATAAATCTTTGTGTAGTGGTGTTTGCTTGTAGTGATTGTTTAGCTTCCGGACTTATTTGGTAAATCATCACGTGTGACTAGTTTAATTTAAAGAAGTTAAAATTGGTCTAAATTGGTCATATCTGTAGCACACCCTATTCACCCCCCCCCCCCCTCTAGGGTTAGGATCCCAGGACTTTCAATTGGTATCAGAGCCAAGTGCTCTATATTAGGATCAAGTGTTTTTGGAACTCTTGATTAGGTGTAAAAACCTAGAGTCAATACCCTAGTGTTGTGCTTTCATGAAAATCCTTAGAATGGATTCCACTATGATAGATAGTTTAGATTCTTTTGTAGATTCTTCTAGACCCCTCATTCTTCCATCTATTGGAGATTCAAACCCTCAAATTAATGAATCCCAATTTGAATTAAAAGAAGAAGAAAATGAATATGATGAAGATGGTCTTCAACAAGCCTTTGAAGAATTATATGAATTATCCTTAAAGCTTGAGAAAAAAAACAATATGTTAAAAGAAGATTCTAAAAATCTAAACAAACAATTAGTTTCTTCAAAAGATGAACTTAGAGAGAAAGAAGAAGTCATACAATGTTTAGACTCTAAGTTCATGATCTCTTTAAATAACTTATCCAATACCAAAGATGAACTAAATGAGATTAAGATAAGTTATGATGATCTTAAAAAGGAAAATATAAACTTAAGAGATCAATTAAAAAGGCAAGACAAAGACTTTATCAATTTAGAATCCAAGTTGACAATTTCCATGGAAAACATGTCAAATGTTCAAAGTAAGTTAAAAACCTTAGAACTTGGATCTAAAGTTGTTAATGAACTAAAATTTGAATTAAAACTTGCCCATGAAGAACTAAACAACTTTAAGGGAATTGAAAATGAACTAATAAAAGTTAAAAATGAAAACTCAACCCTTAAAAACCAAGTCACTCAACTTGAAGGATATAAACAAAAGTATGAGTGCAAGTTTACCCAAAGTGAAGAGAGACTTGAAAAGTTATTTAAATTGGGTAAACCTCATGGAGATAGGACGGGTCTTGGATTTGATAGGAATATTTCACATGACTCTAAATTCACCAACACATTTGTGAAAGGTGAGTCCTCTTTCTCTAGCACTCTTTCTTCTTTGCCCAAATCCAAATGTATTTATTGTGGCATTGAAGGGCATTTTAGGTTTGAGTGCAAATTGAGAAGAAGTCATGTGTCTAAACCCATCTTTGAACCCAAAAAGGTAGAACCTAAATCTATGAAGGGTAAGACACTAAAAATCAAGGAAGACTCCAAAAAGATTAAACAAGTTAAATCATTTAAAATGGAGTCTCCAAAGATAGATTCTAAAAAGGTTAAACAAGTTAAACCAAGTTTAAAAGAATCTATGAACAAAAAGCTTCTCAACCTATCTCCCTTATATCAACCCATGAAAGAACTTTTGAATAAAGTAACAAAGTTAAATTTAAAATTCAAAAGTCAAATAAAGGGAGAATATAAGAAGAAAAGAAAAATGAACAAATCCCCTAAGAAACAAACTCACCAACTTCAAAAGACTAATCACCAATCTAAGCTAAATTTAGTCAAATCTAAATATCATGGTGATAAGTTCAAATTGAAAATTTATCAAGTGAAATCTCCTATAGTTGGTGAGAGTTCCAAACTAGACCTCAAAGTTCAACCCTCTCAAGACCTTAGGTGGATTCCTAAAGTTATTTACTTTGACAAACCTTAAGGCCTTGAACCTTCTTGACCAACCTATCCTTTATAGTTAAATCTAAGTGTTGGTCATGTTGCATTTGCATTTTGTTCTTTCTATAGTTCCATTTATTAAAATGCATTGTTTCTTTATGATCAATTGATTTTGTCTTCATGTACATCTCTAGTCACATTTCATGGTTTTCAAAATCATTCGATTATAATTTTTCATCATGATAGGTTTGCTTTTTGCTCACATTGAGTTATATGTCTTGCATTGCATTTCTATACATGATCAATTGATTGTGATTTCAAAAGCTTTCATAGCTAGATTTTTCATGATCAATTGTTATTGAATCATTTGTGTAGATGTCTTAGTAAGATTATTTGAACAAATGATTTGAATCAATTTAAGTTTTTCCATGGATTTCTAAGTTATACTGTAATATGGAAAATCATTGTTTTGAAAAATCAACTTGTATGTGGTTCAATTAAGTTATATCTTTTAAAATACAATGTTGAAAATTGTTCTTCAAAGTCATTCTTTTATGCTTATTGTTGGATTTTGTTTATTGAAATGATTTGAAGATTGTATGAATGGAAACGCTCTAAAACATCATTAGTTGTAATCATCTAAGCATGTTCCATGATTCTCATTTCCTTGTTCTTTTGGTTACATCATCTTAGAAATGGAAATGAATATTGTTTGCATCTTTGCTTATTTGTTTACATTCTTTTAATATGCAAATGTCAATTGGTTCCATGTATGGTTGTGATATTAGTTATATTTCTAGAAACCATACTAGAACTCTCAAATCCATCCTCTATGCCTTCTAGTCATTTCTCTTTTTGGATGGTTATGATGTTGATTCATGTATACTTTCAAAGTGATGTCATCCTTATACAAGTTTCAACTTCATAGTAGTGTTCTTGATCATATGAAACTCTTTGAAATCCATTCCTCGTATATCTATATGTTTGATGGATATCTTAGTTGTTGAATTCATATGATTTTGACACTTTGAAAATTGCATGCATTGTCAAGTTATATCTTTTTGCATTGCAATATATCTTGTTCATCACTATGCTCATTAGTCATATCTTTTAAAGTGATGAATAATCTTTTATGATGCTTGATGCAATTTTGTGTTTGTCACATCCTTGCTATTAATCATGTTGTCATATTCAATTGGTTTCATTTGGTATAATTTTCCATTGATTTCATATTCAATTGATGTCTTACCTTGGGTATGTGATAGACCTTGTGTACATTGGATTGAACTTGGTAGTTATATGTTTTTCGTTCCATGTTACACACCATTAGCATCATAATTTTCATGTTTGCCACCTCCCTTGCTCATATAGGCATATCACATGACCACCATGTGTATGTGTTCATAATATTGGTTGGTTATTAGTTGAGGTTGGCTTCATGCTTGAAATTCATTTCACTCTTCTTGCACATAATAGTCATATTTCTTGTTTGAATGAAATGATTTCACAACTTACATAGCATATGATTTTCATAAGTTAAATTGATTGATGCTATGTTTAGTAAACCCCATTGCATCATGGATAACTCTAATTTGGATTTATCTGAACAGAAATTCTAAACGGCCCTCCTGGGGGACCGGGCCATGAGTCGGTCCCCTAGTCGGGCCGACTAGCAAGGCTCTTACTTAATAGTTATATTCTTTATAACTCCATTTTAGGGTGGTTGATTTAATAGTCTTATCCTTAAATCTCAATTGGTATTCTTTGTTTTTCCAATTGGTATCCATGATTGCTTTTCTCATTAGACCTTGCTTTCTTTTGGTAATTTGATCATATTGAGCCTTATAGTTAAATGAATCTAATCCTTTCCTTGAAGTTGACCCTCAATTGGTAAAACCATCTACTTCTTGAACCAAATAGTTATATCTTTGTCAAAGGTTTGACAAAAGGAGAGAATGGATTGAGGGGGAGTGTAAATCTTCATAGGAAGTACTAGTTTTGATCAAATTCACCCTTGGATTAAATTTGAACCCTTAGAGACTACTTCCATACATGATAACCTGTTATGTATTTCATTTTTTTTTTCTTTTGTTAACAGGTGCTACTAATAGGTATTTTGCTTGTTTCATGTGTGTAGGTACCTTTGCAATTTAATGGCAAAAGGGGAGAGAGCATTCAAGTTCTCAAAAGGGTAAAGAGAATGTCCAAGCTTCCTAAGGGGAGATTTTGTATGATCTTCTACAGGGGGAGGAAATGCATATCTTGCCAAAGGGAGAGAGAGGCATGGTCAAAGGGGGAGAGCTAATAGAAGAAAGAAAGCTTGGGAGCTAAAGAAGATGCTTGGCTAAAGAAGGAAAGAAGAATAGAAAGCTTGAAGAATGATCAAGCTCCAAGCATCAAGAAGAATGAAGAAAAAGAACCAAGAGCCCAAGCTAAGAGAAGAAGCATCCAAGAAGATTTCAAGACTTGTCCAGCTTAGGGGGAGCTGAAGACTTAATGTGTTAATTCAATGATGAGTAAGTTGCCATCAAATTGCAAAGGGGGAGATTGTTAGGAATTTTGTATATTGCAATTTGATGGATGCATTTTCATATTAGCATCATATGAATTTACACACTTGCATTGTTTTAGAAAATCTAGAAATCTTGATTTTCACATGCATTGGTTTTTAGACTTGTAGAAATCTTGATTCATGCATGTTTTGGTTTTAGATATTGGATGCATTTAAATGTGAAAAGAGTTATATCAAATCAAGCAAGCCATTGGTTTTAAAGTTTCGAATCATTTTAGGCTTTTTATGTTTCATGTTTTTAAACCACTTAGTTATGATTTAAAACATGTATTCAAGCTTGGTTTAATGGCCCAAAAGGTTCCCTCAAGACAAACTTTAAAAAATATGAATTTTGGGAATTTTGGTCCCAGGCCTAACCCGCAGAAGGCCAGGTCGACCGGGCCTGCAGTGTGCCAGGTCGACCGGGTAGGGCCAGGTCGACCGGGCACACTGGAGGCCAGGTCGACCGGGACTGTGCAGAAGGCCCCTGTCTAACGGATCTTTTTATGACCATTGTATGTACCAGGTCGACCCGGGGGTCATGGGGTCGACCGGGAAAACTTGTCGTTGGACTGTTTTTTCCTATAAAGTCCATTCTATTCCATCCTTTTTAGAGGCTTGATTAATGAACTTTTGAAACCTTTTTGGAGCCAAAGAAAGGGGATGAAGTTGTAAAGGCTAAAGGGCTTTTTGGAAATCAAATGCTTGAGTTTTAAAAAGGTATATCTTACTTGTCATTTTGATTTCCATTAAAATTAGAATCAATGCATGATTAAATCTTTGTATTTTCATTTTTACACGATTTCTAGCTCTTAAAGAGATGTTTAGCAAACTCAATATCATCTTTGGTAAATTAGATTGGTTTGCAAACTCTCTTGACTAAATCACATGCATTCTTCGATTTTAATATTCATACAACTTGTTTTAGCT
The DNA here is from genome assembly GCA_038049695.1 of Cinnamomum chago. Taxonomy (NCBI): domain Eukaryota; kingdom Viridiplantae; phylum Streptophyta; class Magnoliopsida; order Laurales; family Lauraceae; genus Cinnamomum; species Cinnamomum chago. The sequence continues at coordinate 20,000,707 of CP142458.1, forward strand.
TATTTCTTTAAGTTGTTTGAATCTTTCATGTGATTAGTATTAATCTTCAATCATCATTTTCTAAGCTTTGATTTTAAAATGCATCAAGCATTCATTTAAGAGCTTCATTGTAGAAATTGATTGAAGTAAAGCATTCATACACTTGTGCACACACTTTAGCTTATTTTAGTGTATGTTTGTAATTTGATTTACACTTTCATATTAGCCTATTTAGAGGCAATTCAATTGTGCTTAAATTGTATCTCTTAGAGTGTTCTTTTGTGAAGACACTTTCTTAGAGAAATCATTCATTTGTAAAGGTTATTGCTTAGCCTAAGAAAAGCATTGTGTAAAGGTTATTGCTTAGCCTAGAAAAGCATATTGAGAGGTTGTTGTTTAGCCTAGAAAAATAACATTGTAAGGGTTATTGCTTAGCCTATTGAAAAGCATAAATAGTGGAAATCCGGTGGGGTGATTGGATCACAAGCCGGTAGTGGACGTAGGCATTGAGGCCGAAACACTATAAATCTTTGTGTAGTGGTGTTTGCTTGTGGTGATTGTTTATATCAGCTTCCGCATTTATTTGGTAAATCATCACATGTGACTAGTTTAATTTAAAGAAGTTAAAATTGGTCTAAATTGGTCATATTTGTAGCACACCCTATTCACACCCCCCCCCCCCCCCCGCTAGGGTTAGGATCCCAGGACTTTCATGCATCAGCTCTATTAACCGCATAGATTTGTCCTCGATGTTGAGGCCTATTCTGAGCTTGTTGTGGCATGCCTTGTTGTGCATTCCTATTCTGTTGCAGTGCACGCTGATTTTGGTTCTGGCCCTGCTGATAACGGGCCTACTACTGTGGCTGCTGCTGTCTATGCTACTGTTGCTGGAGTGGCCTTGACTGGTTTTGGACAACCATTGCATTATGTGGTGATGCTGGACGTTGTGGTCCTTGCTGCTGCTGCTGATTCTCTCTGTTCTGCCTTGGACAGTCTCTCATCTGATGGGTCATGGAACCACATCTGAAGCACACTCATGTAATGGTACGACATTCAGCACTCACATGGTTCTTCCCACAGTGGATGCAAACCACTGGATTCTGAACATTTGGTCCTGTCATTTGCTTCTTGTTCTGATGATTTCTCTGGTGTTGGTAGTTCTGCTGATGAGCTGGACTCTTGCCTTGAACTCTAAGGATTTTGTTATGGAAGTTCTCAAACTTATAGGCCCTCTTGATCGCTTCATCAAAAGTTGCAGGTGGTACGACTCCGGTAGCATCCCTCTCAATGAAAGGGTTAAGTCCCTTAAAGAACTTGGCAATCTTCTTCTCAACTGTATCCACCAACTCTGGGGCATATCTGGACAATCTCTCAAACTTGGTGAGGTACTCTAGGACTGTCATACTCCTTTGCACAAGCTGCTGAAATTCTATTGCCTTCTGTCTCTTGATGTGGGCGGGTACGTACTTATCATGGAACTGCCTCTTAAAGTTTACCCAAATCTCTGCATCAGGCATAGTCCTGTATTCCTCCCTAACTGTCTTCCACCACCTGTCCGCTGTACTACTGAAGAGAGATGATACTAGTTTTACTCTTTCTATTCCGGTGCACTGGAAGATCTCAAATATGTTCTCCGTATGCTCTAGCCAATCATCTGCAGCTATTGGATCCTCTATTCCAAGAAACTCTTTCGGAGCCCTCTTCCGAAACCGCTCAAATAATGCATTTGGGTCATGTTGCCTCTGGTTGATGACGATGGGGGGTTGGGGTTGAACCGGTTCAGGCCTTCTCTGTAATACTTCTAGCAATTGTCTCTGCATCTCTGCCAATTCTCTTGCATGATCTTCCTCTCTCTTAAGCATTTGCTCTTACAATCTAGCCTGATTCTCATTAGCCTGACGTTGTTGGTCAAGCATTGCTTGCATCATTTGTTGGAATTGATTTGGCATGTTGTTATCAACCCTATTATCTTCAACTGGCCCTGTGTGATCACTATTGCTTGCAGAAGGGTTGCCATTTACCGGTCTCTTACGAGGTGGCATGATGCTGCAAAACAAATTGTTAGCACATAATAATAAAATAAAGGGTCACACATTGCTCACACGATACTAGCTAACGAAAGATCTAACGGATCCTCGCCACGTCCTTAGGATTTCTAGTTTCTTTTAATTGCTTGAAACACGTCTCGCTCTGATGCCAGTATGTCGCGACCCCGGACCGGGCCCCACCGAGCCAATCCGGGATCGGGACTAATGATGTACCACATCAGTTTAATGATACCATACATTTATTTAATTTCCCACAGGTGTCCGCGGTGAGGATATCACAACCATAAATGAATATTTCTTTTAAGTGCGGAAGCATGTAGCAAATCAAATAGTCAAACTATTCCTAGTCATGAAGACAACATCATAAGTATAAAATACTGTATCAGAATGAGCAATGATCATTAGCATGTTTCCCAAAAGTAAGTTAAAGTTTAAACAAAAGATCATTTAGTTACATTCCCCAAGAATAGAGGCCAACAAAGGCCAATATAAACAAAACAATAACCCAAAAGAATGGTAAAATAGTTTTTCCAAAATGTTACGTCTCTCGTAGCAACCAGATATCTAAATGACATCATCAACATGTCACTCAACTAGGGGCTGCGGTTCACCTACCGCCTCCTCTGGCTCCTCCTCAAGGTAATCGGCAACGGGACCTGAGTACGAAAGAAAATGGGTCAGACACAACGGTCTGGCAAGAGAGTGAAAAGATACAACAACATATAATAAAAAAATATCTTGGAAAGCCTAGAAATCTGTTTGAGCAAGAACTTTTATAAAGGAGATAAATCATTTACTAGAAAACAAATAAACGAGATAAAACATGTAAGGTATCCAAGGAATCGGGAACTAACAAGATGGCAATCACACAAAGCTAAGTCCTCTATCACAAAAGTGACAAGCGTATAACGGGACGTTGGTCTCAGTCACATAATGTGAGAAGATTCAACGAAAAACATATATATATACAATATAAATATACGGGACGGGACCACGGTAGTGAACCGGGTATCGGGACGGGACCACGGTAATAAACCGGGCATCGGGATCCAAACTGCAGCTGGCGGGACGGGAGGGGGATCTCCAAGTCGGTGGATGAAACCGACAAGGTTATCCAAGCTTAGTGATGCCGACTCATAAGTCAATTAACAAATCGAGACATGAACAAGTAAATCAAGTGCAAGTAAATGAACATGCGGGGCACGGATGTTCAACGAATAATTTCCATTTCATGTGGTGCAATACATTTCAGGACAAGTAACTGTTACTAGTCTAACTTCAATGCTTTCGGGAAACAAGCCGTGTAATGTGAATCTTGGAAATGAGGGAATACAATGAACTATTACAATTTCGTGTAAAATATTGGTTTCAAGATTTATTTAAGGTGAATAGGGGTCCCGTATGTCGATTATAATAATGACTTGGTACTCCTTGAGTTTGAAGACATTCCGGGCTCCTTATACACTTTACGATTTTCAAAACTTTAAATGAGCTTATAGATAGTACTAGATGGTACGATTAAAAATCAAAACTATAAACAGTCCATCCTAAGTATGATGTTAATCCTGAAGCATCGTACCACCTACTCAGTCACCGAAAGGGATAGGATTCGCGATACCCAAGGAAATTGACTTCGCGTATAGATATAAGGAGGATATCGCGTTGTCCCATACCGTTCAAGATTGAATTGGATTGGATTCCGATGCAACCGAACTAACCGTGAAGAACGTCGGCTCAAGACATCCTCACATATAGTCCAATGAGTCCAAAAAGGGTAGCCAAAGTCCCACCTAAGCCCATCCAAAAACAGGGTAAAAATCCCTTCCAGCAAGGATTTCTCAGTTGGCCCGGTCGACCTGGTCAAGGCCCGGTCGACCCCTTACACAGCAGCCTCGGTCGACCTGAGAAAATCAGGTCAACCTGGTCCCTGTGTGCCCGGTCGACCGAGCCAATGGCCGGTCGACCGGGAGTTGTAACTGAAATGGGTCAACAGTGTTTTGGTCAGGCTCCCAGGGAGCCTGACCCTGCGTCGCCGGTCGACCGAGCCCCCGTGGGGTCGACCGCGTACACTGCGGAACAGAACCCAGGTTCTGTTCTGTAATGGGCTGGGTCCTTCTCTTTTTCCCTCCTTTCAACGCTTATATAACCACCACAAGACTAGAGATAAGAAAGCTATAAACCCATGTTTCCAAGACATTAAATGAACTAGCAAGATGCATTATGAGCATTTATTTCAACAATGCAAATCAATAAAAGCATGAGTATTTCATTAATGTTTCACCAAATCATTTAAAACTCAAAACACCTAATCATCCACTTGCCTTAGGTCCAAGCTAGCAAAACCAAGCCTTTAATCACCTCTTAAGCTCAATCCCAAGCTACAAGCAAAAACCCCCAAAGCAAACCCTAAAATGGGTCAAACAAAGAATGAAAAGGATAGAACTTTCAATAATGAAAATGGAGCTTCTCAAGGGCTAGAAGAATACAAATCTAGAAGATTGAGAAGATTTCTTACTTGGGTGACCTTCAAATGGCAAGAGCTAGCTCAAAGGAAGTCTCAAAGTTGATAGGTTTCTCAACAAATGGTATCAAATAGCCTTCAAGATGAGGAAGAGAATGGTGATCTCCATTTGATGTTGGTGCAAGATTAGTAGGAGATTGAGATGGAGAGGACAAGAAGAATAAGAGAAAGTTGCAAGAAACCCTAGGTTAAAGTGTTTTGTTGAAAATGAAGAATGAGATGAAAGGGAGAGTGGGTTTCCCTTTGGTAACAAATGGGGTTGGGTCCCACTACTAAAGAAGCTTGTTTGACTGAAATAATGTCTTTCAGGATCTCGGATGAATTCGACGAAAAAGGAAGAAATGATCGCCGAAATATCTAGTTTTCAAAAAGTATATGTTTCGCGGGTTTCGGGGATGTTAAGTTTTGCATACAAGTTTAGTGTAAAAGGACTGTTTTGCCCTCGAGGCTAGTAAATCGGGTTTCGGGGCCTCGAATGGAAACGGAATCAACATGAAAGTTGTAGGGATCAATAAGATAAATGAAACGGGATAAGAACGCAATTCAAAAAAATTTCGAAAAATCCCCTAAGTAAAAGCAAAGTCATAAGGGGAACCCCCAAAGGGCCCCACTAGTTATCAAAGCACTCAAAGTTGCCCAAAACTAAAACAAGAGCTATTCCAAACCCAACTTAGCCAAAATCACTAATCAAGCTTAGAACTAACACACGACTTAACTAGCACTAATCGGGTTCACTCGGGTCGGGGTCTTATATGAACTGTTGTCACAATAAATCTGAGTAGGCCCATCCTCTTTGAAATGCAGCTCTTTAAAGATTTTCTTTAGCCAAGCTGTTGCAACAACAAATTCAGCTTCAGTGGATGATAATGCGACAATAGATTGTTTCTTTGATGACCATGAAACAGCTCCTGACCCCATCATGAAAACATACCTAGATGTGCTTTTTCGATCATCTGAATCTCCTGCATAATCACTATCAGTAAAGCCAAACAGATTTGACTTTTCTCCACTCTTGTAGGACAACCCATACTCCTTAGTACCTTGCAAGTACCAGAAAATTCTTTTTTGCAGCCAAGAGATGAATCTCTGGAGGACATTCCATGTACCTGTTAATCCTACTTACAGTATGCATTATATCAGGTCTTGTTGCCATCAAATACATTAAACTCCCCACGATCTATTTGTAAAGAGTGTCGTCAACCTTCTTTCCTCCATTATCTTTATGTAGCTTCACACCAAACTCAGATGGAGTATTAACAGAATTACAATCCTTCATCTGAAACATGTCCAAGATTTCTCGTACATACTTCGTTTGAGAAATAAAAATTCCAGCAGAAGACTGCACTACTTCAATGCCAAGAAAGTAATGCATCAAACCAAGATCCGACATCTCAAATTCAGTCATCATGGATTTCTTAAAACTTCCAAACATGGCTGTATCATTTCCGGTGTAGATTAAATCATCTACATATAAGCAAACAATGAGCATTTTCCCTCCATCTTCAATCTTTATAAAAAGTGTATGTTCATAAGGACATTTTTGAAATCCTTCCTTCAAAAAATAAGTTTCTATACGATTATACCAGGCCCGTGGAGCTTGTTTTAATCCATATAGAGCTTTCTTTAACTTATACACTTTATGCACATTGCCAAGGTTCACATAACCAGGAGGTTGATCAATAAATACCTCTTCTTTCAAATCTCCATGGAGGAATGTTGATTTCACGTCCAACTAGAAGATAGGCCATGAGTTTTGAGCGGTTAAATTTGATTGTGTCATGCCATGCAACTGGAGCAAAGACTTCTTTATAATCAACACCAAAGTCCTGCTTGTAGCCTTTAGCCACCACCAAGCATGCCTTGTGCTTGTTAACCTCACCATTCTCCTTCAACTTTGTCTTGTAAACCCACTTTACACCAATTGTCTTCTGCCCTTGTGGAAGATGACATAGCTCCCATGTATCATTTCTTTCAATGCCTGTAATTTCAACAACCATAGCCTATCTCCATTTTGATTTTTTGGTAGCCACATCGAAAGCGGTAGGATCGCAATCTGAAAAAAGAGCAAAATGTATAAGTGGATCATCACCTTGGTCAACTCCAGTGACCTTATAATCAATCATCCATGCTAGTCTTCTTCGGACGCGTTGAGGCCTTTCTGATTCATCTGCAAGTGGGCGGTGATCAGCAAGTGGAATATTTTGAGTGGCTTCTTGTTCTTGCTCATTCTAAGTGGCTTCTCGTTCTTGCACATGCTCCATAGGTTGCTGCCCTTTCTCATCATCATCAAAATTTGCTGGAATATTTTGTTTAGAACCATTTTGATTCCATGAACAGGTGCCTTTTTCATCAAATACCACATCACGGCTGATAACAATTTTCATGGTTCTAGGATTGTACAACCTATAAGCTTTTGACTTATCACTAACACCAAGAAAATGCATTTTTTTCCCTTGTTATCTAGCTTCCTCCTCTTCTCATCTGGAAAATGGACATAGGCAATACACCCAAAAATCCTGAAATGATCTACATCGAGTTTCCTTCCACTCCATGCTTCCTCCGATGCCATATTTTGAACAGCAAGTGTGGGACTTTTTTTAATTTTATGAATGCTCCAATTGACTGCTTCAGGCCAAAACCTTTTTGTAATGTCTCTCATTGTCAGAAGGCTTCGTACCATATTCAAAATAGTGCAGTTCTTCCTTTCGTAGACACCATTCTGTTGGGGTGTATAAGATGTTGTAAGTTGTCTCTTGATTCCATGGTTCTCACAAAAATTTGCAAATTCATGTGAGTTATATTCTCCACCACGATCCGTGCGAAGAACTTTTATTGGGTTGCCAACCACTTTCTCAACAAGCGCTTTATAGCTTTTAAAAGCTGCAAACGCTTCAGATTTTTCTTGCAAAAAATAAACCTATATTTCACGACTGTAATCATCAATGAAGGTAAGTATATATCGTTTACCTCCATTAGAATGTGGTGTTATTGGCGCGCAAATGTCAGAATAAACCAGCTCCAATGCCTTCTTCGCTCTCCAAAATTTTCTTTGTGGGAATGGATTGCGGTGTTGTTTGGTAACAACACATTGTTAACAAACTTGAGAAGGAGCTTGAATTTGAGGAAGACCAGTCACCATGCTCTTCTGTTGTAGTGTTTTTAATCCTCCAAAACTCAGATGCCCATAGCGGAAGTGCCATAGCCACGCCTCATCTTTCAATTTTGCTGAGAAGCATGAATGAGTGGTGTTGTGGAGATAAAGTGGGAACTTACGAATCGCCGTCATCTTAACTTGAGTAATTAAGCCCAACTTTGCGTCTTGAATCTGACAAACCCCATCTTTAATAAAAATCTTGTATCCCTTTTCTTGTAACTGACCCACACTAAACAAGTTGGTCTTTAAATCTGGCACAAATAAAACATTAGCAATAGTGTGAGTGGAATCTTCTTTGGTTTGGATTGTTACCTTTCCTTTTCCCATCACAGAAACTGTGGAGTTGTCACCAAACTTAACAGAGCTGCGAAATGATTCTCCAAGTCAGAGAATGCCTCCTTCTCTCCACACATGTGGTTGCTGCAACCAGTATCTAAATACCACATGTTTTGTTGAGTTTCTTCCTTTACATGACATGCCATCAAAAGAGACACCTCTTCTTCTTTTTCTGCAAAGTTAGTTTTATCTCCACTTTGTTTTTCAAATCAGTTTGACATTCTGATTTGTAATGGCCATACCTATGACATCTGTAACATTCAACATTGGACTTGTCTGCTGACTTTGATCTATGAGTTGTTGAGTGGTGGCCTCCACGTTGTCCTCTGCCTCTTCCTTGAAATTGATTCTCTTGATGCTGATGATGTTGTTGTTGGTTCCCACGATCATTGTTGTTTCTGCCTCCTCTACCTCTACCTCGTCCTCTATCAGCTCCACTGGGTGTAGAGTGATTTTCTGATAAGGTCTTCAATGCTTGTTCTTCTTCTCCTGTTGGTTAATTTTTTGCTCATGAACCAACAAGGAATTTTGGTGTCAAGGATCGAAGAATCGTCTCAACAATGAGAACATCCTCTGTCTTGTCGCTATGGATCCGCATCTTGTTAACGATTGCCATCGTTCTTGAAAAATAGTCTGTAACTGACTCTCCTGACTTCATTCGAAGCATTTCAAACTACGAACGAAATGCTTGAAGCTGCTGCCTCTTAGCCCTTGTTGTACCTTGGTACTTCTTCTTCATGGAATCCCAAATATGCTTGGCGGGATCCTTGCAAAGAATGGTTTCTAAGATTGAGTGATCAATAGCTTGGAAGAGATAATTCTTTGCTTTGAGATCCTTCAACTTCAGCCCTTCAAGCTCTGTCCTTTGCGCATCGGTCTACACAGCACCTTCTGCTGGTTCTGTTACTCCAAAAACAACAACTATTCAATATTCTTTGGACCTCAAGAAGTTCTCCATGAGCATACTCCAATGATCATAGTGACCATCAAAGCGTGGAATTGCTTGCTGTACAAAACTTTCAGAAGCCATCATTTTCACTTTTAACTGGCGGAATGAATTACAAATACAGCTCTGATACCACTGTTAGAAACAGTAAACCAGATGAAACATTTACACAATAATAGTAGAGAGAACAGATGATGTAGAGAAAGCAAAGGATAAAGTTTTCTTCATAAATTTCATTGATAAACAAACAGCCTATATATAGGCTAATACATAACTGAAAACAAACATGAATACATAACTGAAAGCAACATGAAACTAGGCACTACTCCATACCAACTGAAAGCAAACATGAAACTAGGCACTACCCCACATTAGAAACCAACTCCTATTGACTAGGTAAACAGAAACAAACTCACTAACAATCCTAAAGACTAGGACAACCCACGTGTTAGTTAATTTACTCAATATATAATAATAATAATAATAATAATAATAATAATAATAATAATAATAATAATAAGAAGAAGAAGGGTGGTGGAAAAAAATATTAAAAATGAATGCTTCGAGGCTAGTTACATAGCAACAAGTTTCAAAATAAAGAGCTCCTTATTTTGGATGAGTCCACCAATTAGGGTTGAAGTTCATAATAAGCTAACAAGATAAGTTCAGTATAAATGATTCTTTCCTCCGGGCTACATATAAAAGAATATAAATTTCCAAATAAGAAGTGGGTTCTCAAAGGGTTATTTTTCATGAGATTTCAATACTTTTTCTACATGAAAAATGCATGAATATGAAAAGCGCTTTCCAAGAAAATAAAATCAAGACCTTGAACTTCTTGTTTTTGAAAATTTCCAGTATTAGTTGTGTGTGGGGAGATCCTTTAGTGGTAGTAGTTATGCTGATCAGTCCCAGGTAGGATTGTCCTGATCTCGGCCAATGCACATCGAGCTCGGCTAAGGGCCAACCTAGAGGTCCCGAAGTTCATCTCGGTGAAGGTATCTGCAGGGTCTCGTCTCGGTCTCGATGAAGATATCTGCAAAGGCTTGTCTCGGTCTCGGCCCAGAATGGGTCTCGGTCTCTGCTGTCATTCAGCTATAAATGCGCTGACGCAGAGGCAAACGGCGAACTGACAGAAAGAGTAGGTGCCCGATCTAGATAAGTAGACAGGCTTATCTAACAATCACATCAGCAATCATTAGGACATGGTCCGATGGGACATTCCCTTTTTACCTACCCCCACTCAGGGGGCAAAGTACAAGATGATGGGATTTTCATCTCCACCTAACCCCACTGAGGGGACTAGTCCAATGATGACACTCACTGCTATATATATGCATGAGGTAAAACCACCAAAGAGATGAAACACAGAGATATGCACACTCTCTTTCCTCATTCATTCCTCCTCAGTTCAGTCACCAAACTAACTCAGGCAGCGGAGTGCCTTCGGCTGGCTATAGCCAGGGGCTCTGACCTTTTGCCTTTGCTTTCCTTTTCAGGTTTTCAGGAGGCTAATCCTTCCCAATTAATCAATTCGAGAGCCTAATCCTCTCCTAACCAAGTCCATAATTTTTAGGCACTTACAGTTGGCGCCGTCTGTGGGAAACAAAAAAGAAACTTGTTAAACCATGCCTCCAAAAACCAGAAATGGTGGTGAAGGCTCTTCCAAATCCCAGAAAGTCCCCTCGTTACCTCCGGTGGCACCCACGGTGCCACCACCACCTTTTCTCACACTCCCAGTGTCGACAGAGATTCCACCAACGGAGGTTCCACCAGGATTTTCCCTGCCTCCTGAACCATCAGCATTTCCCCTCCAAAAGAGGTCGGGGGGAAAATCTGCTCTCATGCTCGTAGAAGCTGTCGTCCAAACCGACTCCTCGTCCAGGGCGTTCACGACGCTCCTTCGACGAGACGATCGCCAGATACTTCCTCCTTGCCAGAATGCTCAGCCACCTGAGCATCCCCAGCAAAATGTTTCCCTACCATGCCCTCAACAACGGGGCAAGACCCCTGACGGGACCAGGTCCCATCACTCCCATCACCTCACTCATAATGATGCTCGGTCATTTCACCAAATCGATGAAGAAGATGACCCACTGCTGGAGGACCTTAAGGTCCAGAACCAAGTCATCCAACAGAAAGACGAGTTGATTAATCAACTCTGGGAGCAGCTCAAAGCAAAAGAAAAGAGGCCCCGCGCTCGGCTTTTCGGACGCCAGCAGGACCCACTGGGAAGACAAGACTTAAGGCAAGTCCTGAATAGTAAGAGAAGAGATTGTTGCGAGGAGATCTCCAGCAGCAGCCACCCACGCAACGACTCCGGGAGAACGCGCCAAGAACCGAAATCACCGCAGCCAGGGTCACCACGACCAGAGAACGTTGCGGACCTAAGAGAGTGGATTGACAGCCACGTCAGGCGAGGGGTCCGGCACAAGTTAGCAGAGGTCGGCCTCAACGGAGACCAGCTGGACCCCTACGACGCAAGAGACCAGGGGACGTCTCCTTTCTCTCAAGAGATAAAAAACTTCTCTCTTCCCAAGAGATTCAGCGTCTCAAGGTTCGTCCTTTATGATGGAGCCTTGGACCCCGCGGCACACCTTCGACACTTCACTCAGCGAATGTCGGTCTGATGGGACATCGTTCACCTGAACTGTAGAGTCTTCTCCTCCAGTCTAGGCGACCTCCCCCTCAGATGGTTCTGCGCGCTTCCCGCGGGATCGATCTCAAACTGGAAGCAACTCCGGAACTCCTTCGTCGAAAAATTTCAGGCGTATCGGGTCATTCCAGAGACGGGTGGCAACCTCATGGCGATCCAGATGAGGGAAACTGAAAACGTCACAAAATTCTCCAAAAGGTTCTGGACAATCTATAGCCAGATCGAGAATGCCAAAGACGATATTGCCATCATGTGCTTCCAGCAAGCTCTGCTCCCAAGCAGTGAACTCCGCAAAGACCTGATTAAGGACCTTGTCGTCACAATGAAAGCACTGATGGCCAGGGTGAACTGGTACATCGAGCAGGAGGAAGACGAGGCCCAGGGTAATGAAAGATTCGGCTTCTCGCAAAGAGACCGACTCCCCAGAGGAGACAAAAAATTCTCCAAGAGGAAGCCAAACAGGAAGGAGGCCTCCACCAGTTTGCCAGCCTTCTCGGCCTCCACCGCTGGGGGCAATAAACGGTCGAAGTTCAAATCCGACAGACCGACCAGTGACTCCTACAGGGCCGTGAATACGATCTTCAAGGAGCCCATCTACAGGCTCATCGGGAAGATCAAGACAGAGCCTTACTTCCAATGGCCACAGCCAATGAAAGGTGACCCATCCACCTAAGACCAGAGCAAATTCTGCTCTTATCATAAACAAAATGGGCACAAGACTGAAGATTGCATGACCCTCAAGTCTCACCTCGAAAGTCTCGTCAAGGAAGGACGCCTCAGAGACCACATCAAGGGTGGTGGAAGGGTCAACCAGGCCCAACAGCACCGACGTGATAAGGAACTAGAAGCCACAAACCCACGGGCATCATCAACGTCATCCACTTGGCCCCCGCCCCCCAGGGGAGTAACCAAGCTCGCGCCGAGGCCAGGAGTGTTTCACATAGCAAGCAAGTGATGACAGCCAAACTAGGGCCCGCACCAAAGAAGGCTCGGAAGGAGCAACCCAAGATCTAGTTCTCGGATCAGGACCTAGAAAGAGTCCAACTCCTTCACAATGACCCACTGATTCTCACCTTACGGTTAAACAACTACACGATGAAGCGCATTATTATGGACCCCGGGAGCTCGTCCGAGGTCCTCTACTTTGACTGCTTCAAGAAACTTGGCCTAACGGAAGAAGATTTGCAGGAGGCCCACACTCCCCTGGTGGGCTTCAGTGCAAAACCAGTGTATCCCAAAGGGAAGGTCTCCCTAGAAGTTCAGATCGGAGGTGCCACCAAGACCGCCACCTTCCTGGTGGTCGACGCACCGTCCCCGTACAATGTGATAATGGGACGAACTTGGTTGCATGACATGGAAGCAGTGCCCTCCACCCTTCACCAAAAGCTTAAATTCCCATTGGAGAAAGCCAGCGGAAGAATTGAGGTAGTTACTATACAAGGAGATCAGCAAATGGCCAAACAGTGTCTGCTGGCCGTGATGCCCGGAGAAGTGGAGCCGCAGCAAGTGCAAATGGCCGAGCTCGAGGCCGAGCTCAGAGATGTCGATCGACCAGCAGAGCAAAAGAGCATAGAAGACCTGACCGAAGTCAGAATCCATCCCGACGACCCTGAGAGGTATTTTCTGCTAGGGAGCCAACTCCCTGAAGTTCAGAGGTCCGAACAGCTCAGGTTTTTGTTATAGAACAAAGACATCTTCGCCTAGACCCCATACGAAATGCTGGGCATCGACCCTGAAATCATGTGCCACAAGCTAAACGTGGACCCCAAGCATAAACCAGTGGTGCAGAAGGCTCGCAGGACGGAAGTCCCGCAAACCGAGGCAGTGATCGAGGAAGTCGAGAAACTCCTCGAGGCCAGAGCAATCAAAGACATGCATTATCTGGAGTGGCTAGCTAATACAGTTGTGGTTAAGAAGAAAAACGGCAAATGGAGAGTCTGTATGGACTTCACGAACCTCAACAAAGCATGTCCCAAGGACAGCTTCCCTCTCCCGAAGATCTACCAGATGATCGACGCCACCGCAGGGCACAACAGAATGAGTTTCCTCGACGCCTACCGAGGTTACAAAAAATTCCAATGCACAGGCCCGATGAAGAAAAAACTGCATTCATAACACCTCGAGGCATCTACAGTTACAAAGTGATGCCCTTTGGGTTAAAAAAATGCCGGGGCGACTTACCAAAGGCTGGTCACAAAGATGTTTCAACCCCAGCTCGGAAAAACTCTAGAAGTCTATATTGATGACATGGTCGTCAAGTCCAAAAGGTCACAGGACCACCTGTCAGACCTACGTCAGACGTTTGCTACCCTCAAAGAGTTCCAGCTCAAACTGAACGCTTCCAAATGTGCATTCGGTGTCTGCTCCGGAAAATTCCTAGGAAGCCTGGTCACCCGCCGAGGGATCGAAACCAACTCGGAGCAGATCTCAACAATCCAGTTAATCCAGAGCCCGACCTCGGCAAAACAATTTCAGAGGTTCACAGGGATGGCCGCCGCACTAAACCGCTTCATCAGTCACGCCTCAGACAAATGTCGCCCCTTCCTCCAGCTCCTAAAGAAAAGCTCAAAGTTTCAATGGACTCCAGATTGTGATCAAGCTCTCCAGTTACTCAAAGACTATCTCTCTTCTCCACCACTGCTCTCCACTCCAACACGAGGTGACATTCTCTACCTTCACTTGGCCGTCTCGAATCACGCAGTGAGCTCGGTACTAGTTAAAGAGGAAGGCAAACAGCAACAACCTATCTACTATACGAGCAAGATCCTGCTCGATGCCGAGACCAGATATCTTCCACTCGAGAAGCTTACACTGGTGCTTGTGAGCGCCTCTCGCAAACTCTCTCATTATTTCCAGACACACAATAGTGGTTATTACAGATCATCCTCTCAAATCTCTCTTCAGGAAGGCGGACTTTTCTGGCCGAATTTCAAAATGGGTCATCGAGCTAGGACAGTTCGATATCCAGTATCACCCCAGAACGGCAGTCAAAGCCCAAATCTTGGCCGATTTCATTGTGGAGTTCACCACTCCTAGTTTGGCACTGGCACTTCTCATACCAAACTGGGGGGCACGGAGGATGAGGGAACCGAGACAGAACAAGACCCGATCTTGGAAACAGTTCCTTGATTCAGCTTGGAAAGTCTTCGTTGACGGATCCTCGACGCCCAAAAGGACCGGCGCTGGCGTAGTCTTCCAATCTCCAGAAGGCCTCGTCATCGAGCAATCCTCTACCCTTGACTTCAAAGCATCCAATAACAAGGCCGAGTACGAAGCACTGATAGCGGGTCTCAGCAGCGCTAAAACCCTGAGAGCACATCGACTGGTAGTTTTCAGTGATTCCTAGCTGGTGACGAGCTAGCTGAGCGGAGACTACCAAGCCCGTGATGAAAGGATGGCAGCCTACTTGATCCACGCAAAGCGGCTCCTCTCTCAATTCCAGAAGGCCGAAGTAAAGCAGATCGGTAGAGAATCCAATTATCATGCAGATGCTCTCGCCAACCTGGCCTCCGCTGTAGAGGCCAGAAAGAAAAGGACGATGAAAGTAAAGACGCTGGACAAACTGAGTATAGAGCTCCAGCCACCTCGGCGGATTCTATGTGCCAACCTCGGCCCGAGCTGGATGGATCCGGTAGTAGCATACTTGAAAGAATATCAGCTTCCCGAAGACAGAAATGCTCACAAAGTCATAATAAAAGCAGCTCACTTTTGGTTATCTCCAGACGGAAAACTCTACAGAAAATCATTCTCCGGACCCTACCTCCAGTGCGTCCACCCGAGCAAGGTCGAAGACTTCCTCTACGAAATCCATGAAGGAATCTGCGGGAGTCACATAGGGGGAAGATCATTAGCGTATCGAGCGATCAGTCAGGGCTACTGGTGGCCCTACATGTAGAAAGACGCTTAGCTCTGCGCCAAGAAGTGCGAGAAATGCCAGAAGTTTTCACACTCCCAGCACCAACTAGCGCAAGACCTGAGTCCCCTCTCCAGCCCATGGCCCTTCGCTCAGTGGGGGTTAGATATCGTGGGACCTCTCCATCGAACTCCAGGCAATAAAAGGTGGCTATTAGTGGCCACCGATTATTTTACCAAATGGATAGAGGCTGAAGCACTGTCCTCCATCACCGAGCAGGACACAAGGAATTCTGTGTGGAAAAACATTATCACAAGATTTGGAGTACCTCGAGCTCTGGTCTCAGACAACGGGACCCAGTTCGACTCCAGCTTCTTCAAAACATTATGTCAAGAGCTCGGTATCAGGAACTACTATTCGACCCCAGCATATCCACAAAGCAATGGGCAAGCAGAAATCTCAAACAAAGTGGTACTGGATGGACTCAAGAAAAGGCTCGACCGAGCTAACGGCAGATGGGTAGAAGAACTGCCAAGTGTCCTTTGGGTGTACAGGACTACCCCGAGGTGATCCACTTCGGCAACCCATTTCTCCCTAGCCTATGGAATCGAGGCTGTGATACCCCTCGAGATCGGCCTTCCAACCCTAAGGTCAAACCTCTTCGACTAAGGGCAAAACAAAGTCAATCTGGCTAAAGAGCTAGACTTAGCCGAGGAGCGTAGGGAGGTGGCAGTAATCCGCTTGGTTTCTTACCAAAGGCAATTGGCCAGAGGATACAATCAGAAGATCAAGGAGAGAAAATTTTCAGTTGGGGAATCAGTCTTAAAGAAAACACTCCCGGCAAATGAGAATCCCAACGAGGGCAAGCTGGCACCAAACTGGCACGGGTCATTTAAAACGATCTCGGCAGCTGGAAGATCGGCTTACAGGCTCGAAAGCATGGATGGTAAAGAGTTACCACAACCATGGAATGCCACCCATCTTAAGAAATATTACTTTTAAAAATGTATCAAATTGACGAATCAATGAAAGAAATTCTTGTATGTGCCTTGTCGCCCCACAAGATTTTGGCCTCGGCTTCGGTCACAGGACCAACCTATCTCCAGCTCGGTTATGGAACCAGCTATTTCTGCTTCGGTCACATAACCAGCCTCTCTCCAGCTCGGTTATGGAACCAGCTATTTGGGCTTCAGTCGCAGGACCAGGCTCTCTCCAGCTCGGTTAAGGAACCAGCTATTTGGGCTTCGGTTACAGGACCAGCCTCTCTCCAGCTCGGTTATGGAACCAACTATTTGGGCTTCAGTCACAAGACCAGCCTCTCTCCAGCTCGGTTATGGAACCAGCTATTTGGGCTTCGGTCACAGGACCAGCCTCTCTCCAGCTCGGTTATGGAACCAGCAATTTGGGCTTCGGTCGCAGGACCAGCCTCCTTTCAGCTCGGTTGCGGAACCAGTTATCTCGGCTTCGGTCGCAGTACCGGCCTCTTCCCCTATTTTCGGCTCAATCGCCGGACCAACCATATTGGGGGGATTTGCCTTAATTTTCTTAGGGTTATGGACCTCGTCTCTCCATTAGCTCGGAATTTAAACTATCTAAACTACACTACGGATAAACTGGTGCTCCTACGCTGATCCCTTGAAAATATGAAAACGGATCCTAAAACTCTATAAGAAAGTAACGGGCTCGTTTATGAAAGCAAAAGACAGGGGGCAAGAGAAAGAAAACACACAATCTGAAGAAGAATGGGATCTCATTGCATTCATGAAAAGATTCACTTTTTTCTACAAAAAAAGGTTGGATTACAATTCACTTCCCTACTACAAAAGAATAAATACATTAAAATTCAGGCCGCAGCCCCCCGCTTCGGCGTCGTTAGCTGGAGAGGCGTCGGTGGGATCTCGGGCTGGGGAAGGGGCAGAGCCTGATCCTGGGTCCGGGACCGGGAACCTAGCCGGGTTCTTGTATATCGGGTCGTCCTCGGGGACGCCCGCCTTGTCTAGCGCAGCCAGCCAGCCGAGCTCCCATACTTTGTCCCAGATGGCCAGGACCTGCGCATCATATGCCATTGTCGCTTCGGCCACCCCCTCGTCGAAGGCTGCCTTGGTCTCAGCTTCTAGCTTGGCCTTGGCTTCTTCGGTCTGCTCGGCCATTTTCTTTCTACATTCTTCAGTCTCGGCCTTCGCATCCTCCACCTCGGCGAGGAGACTTTGGATCAGTTCTTCTTGTTCAGTCGCCCTCTTTTTCCCCTCCTCCAAGGCAGCCTCCAGTTCCTTCTTCTGGGCCTCCGCCTCCGCTCTCTTGGCGCCATTCAGTCGGGCTCTCTCCAGCTATACGTGAGACCTCTGCACTAGCTGTTAAGAAACAAGACACTATGAGAATCGCGACCGAAACCAAAATTCTTGAGGAACTTAAAAAAGATCAGTACACTCACCAGGAGCGCCGCCTGCATTGACACCATCGCCAGCGTCATATCATCTGCTTCCCTATGCCTGGCCATGTCTTTAGGCAGCGAGCAGGCTCCGGCAAGGGCCGCTATCACGAGAGGATTCCTAGTTACCTGGTCCTCTACCGTGACGGGCCTCCCAGCGCCGATCTGCAAAATAAGCCTCCATGGGGCAGGCCCTGGGGGTGGCACCTCGAAGACCCTGGGGACATCCTCGACCAAGGCCTCAGTCCTGGATCTCTTCCCAACCCGGATGTCCTCCTCCGCGGCTCCCCCAGTTTGCCGTCCCTTTTCCAAATTCGGGGGTGGCGAAGGGGCCCTATCAGCGGCTAGCGAAGAAGGAGCCTGGGGAGCTCGGCTAGCACTGCCGAACACGAGCGAACTCAGATCCTTAAGGGCAGCGCAACGCGGCGGCATCTCCTTCGAAGAGTTGTACTCCTCAGTTGCTCTCTGCATCTCGACCGAAGACGCTCTGGATCCCGAGGCTCTTTGATGACTCGATCTCGTCGAGGCGAGCTCCGGCTCCGACCTCCTTTTGATAAATTATTGATATTTTGGCTCGTAGCCAAGCAATTCAAAAGCAGCTCGGCCTTTGTGTCCTTGATATCTCCTTACTCTTTCGAACCATTCGTTATTTCTTTTCCACCGGTCTCGGTGCTTCTTGCTTCCTCTCACGAGCGTCTGCACAAAGCAAAGAAATATTAGTTCGGCAAATACAGGAGGAAAAACAGAACTCAGAAAGTGTCGGTGTTTACTCGGAGGAGGCCCTAAGCGACGAGGGATCTTGTACAATCTTCCTGGCTCGGTCTCGGCCTCACCGACCTCCCAGTTGCCCGAGACAAACAGGCGATCATCTCCGGCGTATTTGTTGGAATCCTCTAGGGCATGGACGAACAGATCACGCCTCGCCTTGACCCGGAGATAAAATGTGTTGTCATCCGCAACCTACTTGCAAAGGTCATAGGCGTCCTCGATGTCATGGACACCAAGATCGGTACCGAGAATCCTATTGATCTCAACCGTGCCCATAATGATTTTGAAATTATTGGGCATAAGTTGGCAAGGACAGAGCCTCCACTTACTGAGGCATATCCTGAGGAACGGGTGCAAAGGGAATCTGACCCTGCCCTCGACGACGGCAACTAAAGGGAGCGGCATCCACCCGTCATGAAATTCCCGACCATCGTAGGGGTCGTCTGGGTCATATAGCCTAACCAGAACGTCGTCTGGCACCCCATACTTGGCCCGGAACTCGTCCAGGGCCGTGCGAGTATCTAACAGTCGCCTGTAAATTCCCGTCCTAGGAAACTAAAAAGAAAGAGGGGGGGGGGGGGAATAGACAAACAGAGGACTACAAAAACCCTAGAAACAGGGGTAAAATGGAACGAAGGCGCAGCAGGGGACTTACTGATGACCCGAGCTTAAAGAGGTTAGTCGGAAGTTCTTCCTGCGAAATTTCTTCTTCTTCTCAGAGCAGCAAAAATGGAGACAGAAGGGAGAAGCCTCCCTACTTATAGGAACGGAGGCGCCGTTTCAGATTTCAAAAAAACGACGCGTGCGAAGCGTCACGCCATTTACTGCGCACATCTCATCATGACAGTCACACAGCCAATCGTGATATGACACGTGGCAGCGCCAGTTCATCTTCCGCAATAATTCAGAGTGCCATTTATTACTCTGAGCAGACAAAACGCGCGGGCGTACCGTTGCCATTAGCTACCTCAGGCGAATGAAACGACATTTTGAGATGAATCGCGTCACGAGCCGATACGCTCGACGAACCCTCATACCACTTAACTCCTGACCTCGGGATCACAGACCACCGAGCTCCAAAGCTAGGGGCAATTGTGTGGGGAGATCCTCTAGTGGCAGTAGTTATGCTGATCAGTCCCAGGTCGGATTGTCCTGATCTAGGCCAATGCACATCGAGCTCGGCTAAGGGCCAGCCTGGAGGTCCCAAAGTTCATCTCGGTGAAGGTATCTGCGGGGTCTCGTCTTGGTCTCGATGAAGATATCTGCAAAGGCTTGTCTGGGTCTCGGCCCAGAACGGGTCTCGGTCTCTGCTGTCATTCAGCCATAAATGCGCTGACGCAGAGGCAAACGGCAAACTGATAGAAAGAGTAGGCTCCCGATCTAGATAAGTAGACAGGCTTATCTAACAATCACATCAGCAATCATTAGGACATGGTCCGATGGGACATTCCCTTTTTACCTACCCCCACTCAGGGGGCAAAGTACAAGATGATGGGATTTTCATCTCCACCTAACCCCACTGAGGGGACTAGTCCAATGATGACACTCACTGCTATATATATGCATGAGGTAAAACCACCAAAGAGATGAAACACAGAGATATGCACACTCTCTTTCCTCATTCATTCCTCCTCAGTTCAGTCACTAAACTAACTCAGGCATCGGAGTGCCTTCAGCTGGCTATAGCCAGGGGCTCTGACCTTTTGCCTTTGCTTTCCTTTTCAGGTTTTCAGGAGGCTAATCCTTCCCAATTAATCAAACCGAGAGCATGATCCTCTCCTAACCAAGTCTATAATTTTTAGGCACTTACAAGTTGCATATTGTTATATCATTTCTCTCCTTTTTCCACACACAAATATGTTGCTCAAATCATAAATTTAGCCAGAAAATGTACAAGGCATCACCTTTGTATAGCTGCAGTGAGTGGAGATAAAATAGACTAGTATAAAAACATTGTTCAACACTCAACTAGACTCCAACCCTGTCCGAGTCATCCGTGGGTTCCAAGGACTGAGAACAATTAAGTGAATTCTTAATAGACGACTAGACCAAGTTAAACTTTGGAACAGAAGGCCAGATGTAGAGGCTACTGGGTGTTAGTTGCCGGAGGTGTGAGGTTCGCAGTAACTCTTAATCAAGTATTTTAGAGAACAGTCCAAAAATCCCATGTGCGTGCATGAATAACCGCATTTCTCATTGATTGGGCTTCGGCATTCTTCTCCAGAATCATGTTCTGACTATGGAAAGATTTTTACAATTTAGCACACGAGCTAAGGATACTCTGATACAATAGAAAGGTTAATGCAATTTCATGCGTGAGCCACGAGGTGGACACTGTCCTTCATCTTAGAGTATTGCTTTGATTATTCAAATACTTGTTTCAGAAGACTAAAGGAGTGATAATCATGGCGATTTTATTCTTTTGAGCGGAGACCCACAAAGGCCAAGCTCACTCCTGGATTGACAGAGAATGCACTATTTACGCCACTTAACAATCAAAATGTCATAGCAAATAAGCCAGTCAATTTGGCTCTGGTATAAGGGGGGCCGGCCCGGCTCTCAAAACGCCATTAAAATGAGGGCCTTTTGTTTCTAAGAAATAGCCCTAGGGCCGGGCTTGCTCAATTTTTTGCAGGCCTAGAATTGAAGGTGTCTGGGCTAGGATAGTACTAGCCCGGCCCGGCCTTGGCCCCGACCCTCCTACTTTATTTATTTTATATAATATATATTTAAATATGTAAATATATATACTAAAAATGCACTTATAACCGTTAGTTTATAATAATAAAATGAAAATATGCAAGCAATACCTCCATACCCATGACAAAATACCCCAAAAATCCATACTTGGTTCATTTTATCTCTATTTAACTAGTTATATTATAAAATGCATTATGCTTAAGCTTGCACGGTCGCGTCCGATCCTTTTCTTTTAGTTTTGTTGCTTCTTATTTAATTGTTTTATATATTCTTGCCAATGTAAATGGGGGTTGTGCTCCAGTTAATAAGGATATACTTTTTCCTATCTAGAGTGACTTTGGATGCCAACCAATTCAAAAAGATAGCTTGTATGTGCATGGGACTTCAAGAATATGGGGTGATCCAAATATCAGCTTAATTAAATAAGTGTATTTTTTTTTTACTAAAATCAAATAACGATAAATAGTCAAATCCATGTTAAATTTAAAATAGTGTCGGTTCTAAAAGGTATGTGACATAAGACTTTGCTGGAATGGTTTCGCACGTGCAAATTCTTGTAAAATGTGTGAGATGATAGAACTCTTTAACTATTTTCCCTTTTTTACAAAACAAATAAAAATGTACGTCTATAACCCGATTCATTAAAGCACGTATGACTTTATCTAATAAAAGAAAGTTTTTAATGACAGCTTCTATCAGCTTGATACTTGGTAATAAAAGTGCAAAAATAAATAAATAATTTTTTTCTTATTTTGAGGCCATGAGCCTTGCCTTGGCCGTACCCTAACCGTCGAGGAAAACAGGGTAAGGGCCTAGGTCATGCAGGCCAGCGTGGGGTTTGGCCGACTTGGACCGGACCTTATATATATTGAGGGTAAGATAAGGACAACCCGGAGCCCCTCCATACACTATGACAGCACTAACTGCAAATCGTAGAAGACAATACATCAAATGCAGACATTAATGGTTTTGGAATGACCCGAGGCTGATCAATGTCGAGCTCAGACCATTCAACTGTTTTTAGTACCTTATTCTCACCACTCAGCAGAATTTCTGTACCCGGAGCTGACTTTATTACAGTGCTTAAAGCCCGTGGCGAACCCGAATCTAGTCTCAAACAGCCACAAATTTCTGAAACTGGACTCTCTTTTTCGATTTTCTGGTAACGGTGACTGTTGACATTGGCTTGTATGGTCCACTCATGGGTCAGGCTTACTAGTGAAACAAGATAGTAGTAGATTTGGTCAACCTCAATTAAAGAGATTCAGTTTATGTAATATCTTCTTTACCAGAAAAAATTATGTAATATCTTGTAAATCACCCTAATCAAGGAGATTTTGTTGCTGTAAATATCTCTAAGGAATAATACATATACACGGTCCAGTCCAAACGAAAGGAGAGACGATTCTCCAGCAAATCTTGTTTCTACAACTTTGATAGAAGTTTCATTACTAAAAGTGTAAATAAATGAAGAGAGAAGGCATCCAGTCCAACAACTTTTCTTATAGCTGGACATATTTCAACAAGAAGTTCCTAGATATAGCTGGACATATTTCAACAAGAAGTTCTTAGATACGCCACATCAGAATGACTGATTTGCCTCTCCAACAGTTTAGGAATAAAATTTCGAAATTTCAAATTTCAAATTTTCTTTTCTCCCGCTTCTTCTTCTTCAACCCACCTAGACGGAACCGGGCCCAGAGCCTTTTTCTGCTTCTTCAACTTACAAGTTCTGTAACATAATCTCTTCTTCGTCTGTTCTAGTTTCCGTAACCAGAATCAAGAACCGCTGCTTTCTCCTTCCTTGAGTACGACGATGGCGCGACAGCAGTGGACGGCGGCAGCATGCGACCCCTTCTCCGGTGCAGTTCTCTAACGGAGAAAAAGGGAGTCCGGATCCAGGCTATTTCCCTCGATCAATTCCCATCTGGCGCTGCAAAAAACGGAACCCCTAGGCTATTTCCATCAGTCAAAAAACGAACACCCTCTCTCCACCCTTAACCTATTTCCATTGAAACACCCTGGCTCCTTGAAACCCCCACCAGGAAAAAAAAAAAAGAATAGAGAGAGAAAAAAGGGAGCAGGGGACGGAAGGAAAGAGAGCACAAAACAAAGCAGCAAACAAAAAAAAAACAGAGAGAGAACTGAAATAAAAAAAAAAAGAGGCGCAGAAAGTAGCAGAGAAAAAAACGCAGAGCAAAAAAAAAAAAAAGATGAAGAGTGAAGAGTGAAGAGTGAGTTGCGAGAGCATACCTGGCATCATCGATCCTTGTTTTCAACCATCGCAACTTACATCTTCCGGCAGCAACCGCAGCTGCAGCCGGCATCTCCCTGGTGCCCTCACGCTGGAGCCCTCCACCTCTTGCCGACCCAACCTCTCAGCTCCTCAGCCATCCAGGTTCCAGGCTAGGTCAGGGTACAAGAGGTTGGTACAAGGTTGGTTCGGGTCAAGCCAGAATCGACGAGGAAGAAAACTTATCAGACTTTTTATCAAATCTATCAGAGTTTTTATCAAATTTATCTAAGTTTTTATCAAATTTATCTGACTTTTTGTCAAATTTAATAGAGTTTTTTCAAAAATCTATTTGAGTCTAAGTTTTTAGCAAATATATTTAAGTTTTTGACAAATTTATCTCTATTTTTGAAATTTTAACTGATTTTTTGAACAAATTTTTTTACGTTTTTTGCAAATTTATCTGAGTGTTTTGGTAAATTTATTCGCATCTTTTCAAATTTATTTGCGTTTTTTGAAATAAATTTAACTGATTTTTGGCAAAAATACTTGAGTTTTTGGCAAATTTTTCTGAAATTTGGAAAATTGGTTTATCTTAGTTTTGGCAAATGAATTTGTGTTTTTTAAAAATTATTTGCAAATAAGAATTTTATTTACACCTTTTGAAATTTATTTACATTTTTTAAATTTTATTTTCATCTTTTGAAATTATTTATATTTTTTGAGATTTTTTTTTAATTTATATGAAAATCTCATTAATGAGATTTTATTAATCGATATCAATTAAACGGTAGTTGACCATTATTAATGGCATATCTCACTAATCATGGGATATGATTTAAAGAAAGGGTAACTTGGACATTTTAGATCTTCAAATTTAGAAAAAAGACCTACCACACTATAAAAAAAGATTGTGGATCTAAGACAAGAAAGTGAAATGTTCAGGGACCTATAGCTGAATGCTCCTATTTTTTATCCAAAAAAATTCAATAAAGTATCTAAGAAATCCAAAATATTATAAGATTCTAAAAAATAATAATAAATTTTCTATTTGTAAACACTTAAAAGAAAAATATCGGTCTTCACAAGTCATAATATATTGTATCGCTATATAATGTTTAACCAATAAATATGTTAAATTTTTAATTTTTAATTTTTTCAACACTTTTATAATTTAGAAATTTATCAATGTAGCCTTTATAGAAATCCAAACCACTCAAGATAATGATAAAAATAAATGCCCTCCTCTTATATGCTCTTCTTAAAAATTAATTTGTATAGGATTTGGTTGGTTGTCAAATTGACTATTTTGAAACACTTGTTCTTTTTTTAATATTTTATTAGCACGTTAAAGGTCAATATAATAGTAGGACCAAGTCCTATTGCAATGAAATTTATTATGGGCCTAATCAAATATGGGGCCACTTATTTTAGGGGTAAGAATGTTGATAAATGAAATCCATTAGCGAGCTACAATTTGAGAGAGAGAGAGAGAGAGAGAGAGAGAGAGAGAGAGTCCACAATAAAATTGTAAAGTGAAGCCCACCAATTATAAATATGAATCACTAAAAAAAACTACCCTCGCCTTCTTCATTTTGGTTGGAGATGGCCCTCAATTAGATTGATCAAATTTGGCTAAGATTAGAAATCTGACCAATCAGAAAATTGGATGGTGGGACCCACTTGTTTTGAACTGGAAGTTGAGGATCTAGGTATAGAGGTGATGGGATTCACCTTGAACTGTCAGAATTATCTCTATGTGAGCCCCGACGATGGAGTTCCACAAATTTGTTACACGGTTTTGCGTAATACTGCAACAAAGGATCTGGATTCCATATATGGATTCCATATATAAGAAACCTTTTTTTGGGAGGTAAAGAGGTAAGGAAAGGAGGAGGAGAAGATAAGAAAAGGAAGAGAAGAGGAAGAATGCAACACCAATAACGGCGGTAGCGGCGGCGGCAACTGGGGCAACAACAAGCATTCAAGGACTCCGAGAACCAGTCCACACTTCCTCTCCTCTTTCTTTGTTTCTTCTTTTATTTTTTATTATTTATTTATTTATGCCTTCTGCAATGAAACACTAAAGAGATTTTTACAAAAAGATTAAGCTTAAACCTGGTGCAGCCCAGCCACGATTAATCGAAGATCAACACCGCCGACGGTGTGATCAAGTCCTCAAACTCAAGCCCTAACGCCACTCAATGAAAACACCCAGAAGATTTTCTTATTATTAGCTGTAGCATGCCTTACAATCAAAAGCTCCTCTCTATTTTAAATGGAGAAAATTGGCTTAATAAGTAAAAATCTAATTAAAATCACTCCAATTATTCTCTAACAAAATTAAATCAACTCATGAACTAAGAAAATCACTTAATGGAAAAGATTCCTTGGTGGGGTCCATTAGGGGAACCTCTTCTTTTTGGATCGCACTACATCAACTCTCCCTGCTCCAACTACATAATGTTTAAAGAATGGTGAGTTCAAATGGACTAATGCCACAACGAGAGCTTTTGAGCAAATTAAGCAAAAAATCACAAAAGCTCATATCCTATGCCTTTCAGACTTCGAAAAGGTGTTCGAAGTTACATGAGATACATCCAATGTCAGGATTTGAGGTATCCTTAGCAAATAAGGACACCCAATTGCCTTCCACAGCGAGATTCTCTCATACTCAAAGTGCAAGTACTCTCCTTATGCCTTGGAGTTCTATGCTCTTGTTCAGTCACTTCGCCAATGGAGTTATTACCTAATCGAGAGAATTTGTGCTTTACTCTGATCACGAGTCTCTCAAGCACCTTCATTCACAACAGAAAGTGGGAGCCAATTATGCCAAATGGAACGCTTATATTATGGAGTTCAGCTTTACCATCCGTAATAAATCTAACAAGAAAAATGTGATAGTGAATGCTCTTAATCGCCGGAAACATTCACCAACCACCATAGCTATTTATGTGTCAGGCTTCAAGAAATTCAAGCATGAATATGAGACAGACAAAGACTTTGGCACCATCTATAAAGAGGTTCGTCATGGTGAGCATCTCAAACATCCATATTTTAGCATTCATAATGGATGTTTATTTTATGGTAGTCGACTTTGCTTGTCGAATACATCTATCCGAGAGCATGTTATCAGGGAACTCCATTCCGAAGGATGCAGTGAACATTTGGGTTGAGATAAGACCCTCGCTCTTGTCAAATATAGATACTATTGGCCACATATGACTCCATATGTTTCTCGCATCTGTGAGAGGTGTCGTACTTGCAAGTTAGCCAAATGAAGCAAGAAGAATACGGGATTATATAACCTGTTACTAGTACCAAAGGCCCCTGGGAGGATATAAGCATGGATTTTGTGCAAGGACTGCCTAAGACCCCCTAAAAAGTGGATTCCATACTTGTTATCGTGGATCTCGTCTCTGACAGGGATACAAAGTCCGTTAGCTACTTTTAGAAGACTTTGTGAAATATGTTAGAGACAAAGCTGACATTTTCTACCCCATATCATCCACAAACTAATGGTTGACCGAAGTAGTCAACTGTAGCCTTGGGAATCTACTGCGTTGTTTAGTACGAGACCATCTTACCACATAGGATCAGATGCTGCCTATGGCTAAGTTCGCATACAATAACTCAGTCAACAGGTCCACCGGGATTTCTCCTTTAGAAGCAGTTACCGGCACTGGACCATGCCTACCAGTTGATCTTGTTCCACTACCTGTAAAGGCAAGAACAAGTGCTGATGCGGACAACTTCATTAGACACAAGCAGCAAGTTCATGCGGAAGTTCGATGCCATATTTCGGCTAGCAATGATTCATATAAACATGCCGATAAGCATCGTCGCTTCGTTTAATTTGCCGGAAGAGATATTGTTATGTTGCGTAATTGTCTAGAGTGCCATCCGCTTGGAGCTAATAAAAGATGTATACCCGCAACTCAAGACCATTCAAGATTCTCAAAGAAACTGATCCTAATGCATATGTGTTGGATTTTCCATCAGATCTTGGGCTACATGCTACATTCAAGGTTGAAGATCTCACACTCTACAAGAGACATGACCAAGATAGCGCTTCGAAAGAACAAGAAATTCAGTTGCCAACTTCGCCACCCTCTATGGATAAAATCATTGATGTACTTGACGATCAGATTGTCTCAACTAAACAAGGGGGATTTTAGAAATTTCTTGTTCATTGGCAGATCCAACCTCTCTCTAATGCAATGTGGATCACCACTACTGATTTCTAGCATCTTTATCCTGATCTCTATGAGACATATCGGGCAATGAACTTGCCAGAGTCGAGTTCTTCCAAGCCGGGAAGAGTTGATGCAATGCGGTATATGAAGAAGAGGGTCCCCCAAATGGACCCCTCCAAGAAATCTTTTCCATTAAGTGATTTCCTTAGTTGGATTGATTTAATTTTGTTAGAGAATAATTAGAGTGATTTTAGCAATCACGCATTAATTAGATTTTTCCAGATAAATTCATTCCTCTATTATAAATAGAGAGGAGCCTTTTATCATAAGCATGTTATTGATAATAAGAAAATCTTCAATGTACTCATGAGTTCTTTTCATGTTTTCATTTAGTCGCCTTAGGTAGGGATGGCATTTTCAACCCGACTCGCCCCAACCTGGAGTGCCCGCCCCGCCCCGTACGGGTTTTTCCTGCCCCGACTCTTAGACCCCGAATCCGGGGCGGGGATGGGCATGTTTCTTACCCCGCCCCGTTGCCCCGCCCCATGCCCCGTCCCGCCCCGAAATACCGCCCCATGCCCCGCCCCGAAATTAATAATCTTCTAAAATATATATATTTTATATTTCTTTTATAATAAATAAGCATATTTATATGCAAATGTATATATTGATTTTATGTTGTTATTAAGGGTTAAGTAGATTGATTGAAGACTTTTTTTAAAGTTAAACATGTAATTGAATGAATCCTAGACATTATAAAAGCATATAATATGGTCCCATTCCCTCTAATTCAAATTTAATGAAATTAAAGTTGTTAAAAAATCTATCTAACTATCTAAGCTTATTTTACTTTAATCATATATAATGTTAAATTGTGACATGATAAATCATATTAAATAAAACGAATATAAATATATAATAGAATGATAGATCATGCTTTAAGCTTATAATAACATATATGATTAGAGATAGCAAGGTAAATTATAATTGGTATGATTCTAATCATACTATAAATTATACTAATTTGATATAACATTACAAGATATATCATGCTATACGCTTATAATAACTTATATGATTAGAAATAGCAAGGTAAATTATAGTTAATAACTGAATATGATTCTAATCATACTAACAACACTATAAATTATACTAATGTTAATTATATGTAATCAACCTCTTTATTAGTGAGTGGAGTTCAATACCAGAAATGAAGTGAAACCATGTATTGATGGAGTTCATGTTATTTTAGAGAGATATTGTCTTTTTTATAAAGAATGTCTTAAAGCATATATGATATTTTCAAGTGTATGTTAGTGGCCTTCAAGGGCTTAGAGAAAATCTTATAAGAATAAATCTCACTTTAAATAGGTAAAATTTCAAGAAAAGGAAAATTTATATTATTAATGTTAGATAATTTTAAAAAATTTAAACAATCTAACAATGCCCCACACTTATAAAATATTTATGCGGGGAGATCTTTTTATTCTATTTTGGGAGATTTTTTTTAATATTATTAAAGGCATAGAGACAACATAAATGAATCATTCATGTGCTTTTTACCATGTAAAATAAATTAATTTACCTTTTTTTTATAGTCAATTCAAAATTAATTTATTATATTTATGGTTGTACCACATCGGGGCGAGGCACCCCGCGGGGCATGTCTGGGCGGGGACGGGGTATGTAACATATCCCGAATTGCGGGGCAGGGCGGGGACTGGGAGATTCGGAGCGGGGACGGAGCAGCCCAATTCCGGCCCTTCCCGCCCCGTTGCCATCCCTAGCCTTAGGGCTTGAGTCCAAGGACTCAATCACACGATTGGAGGTGTTAATCTTCGATTGAGCATGTCTAGGCTGCACCAAACATTAATTAAAAGATTTATGAAGAATAACTATAAAATGACGAGATAATTGTTCGTACATTTTTTTTCTGGAAGAAATCACCTATCATCAACCCAGTTGACGATATTGTCAGCCTTCATCGCAAAAAATGATGTTCTACTCCATCTTCTTGTACCTGGTGATGGAAAGGTTATGAAAATCATTGTATTTTGTATCTCAGTGATATTCCTTAAGTGGTCTCAACAGTCTTCCTTAGGTGTGTGGGTCCCATGCTTAATTTATACACATTCGTCTCCCTCCTTCACATGACTTTTGAGAGTTTGAGTTTGGAGTGTCATGTGTTCAGTGAAATGCCTAAATGAGGGGTTTTTTTTCTTGATTTGGTGGTGGCTTCGAGTGAGGTTGGAGGGGATGAGTTCGGATATGCTTTTGTAAACATTTAGATTTTGAAGCCATTTGTGTGGGGGATTTTGTACGTCTTGATGTTTGTGAGCAACACATAGGAAGCCATATTGGGCAATCTTTGAGTGGTGGATGTGAGGTTATCTCCTACGTATTTTATTTTTTAGGGAGTTTTAGATCGCAAGAGTGTTTTTTATTTCATTAATCCAGAATCTTTGAAGCAGCTTTAAGAATGGATTTGATAGTGGACAGATTAAACACACTTCACAATGTATGAAAGACTTATCAAATCCTTCTTCTTTGATGCATTCATCGCCTCCTTTCGATTTTCCTTCATTTATTTGAAATGGAAACTCATTTCCCGCCAAATTCCAACATCAACTCCCCCAAACCTAAGACAAACAGGATGGAAACTATTGAAGAAGAAACCAACAAGTGGTAGCTCAATTAAGCAAGGACTATGCACCTCAAGAAGTGAAAAGGTCTTATGTTTGACATCTACATTCGTATGCCACCTCCCATAGTTTTACCTGGTGCATGTGGATAGGTGGGTTTGCATGTGCCCCTATAGATTTGTAAGTACTGAAAAATAACTCACAAGATCAGGGGAGGTGCCTCAAGGGACTTATCCAAACGACCGGAAAGAGCTGATCGATCTTCGAACCTGAAAGGGTAGAAGAAAGAGTCAGAGGACCCTGACTGTGGGCAACACAGGGCTCTTCGATGCCTAAGTTAGTGCAGGGAGACTCGTCCAAGAAGAGAGAGAGGTGAATGGTTGCATGTATGTGAGTGTGGGTACCTTTTTCTGGGTCATGGAGCCTCTTATATGGAAAAAACCTTAAGATATCTGTTGGTGGGCCTCTTGATTTGACTGATAGGGATGCATTAGCCCATAGAGCCGCCAATGGAGGTCCAACATAGCCCACATTGCATTAAATGAAGGTCCAATCAGCCCATGCTACATTAAATGTGAGTCATGTTGGGCCTGATTTTGCCTTGACCTGCTGGCGACTGGGGTTCCATCGGATCCTTTCTTGGACCCTGCCCCGATATGGCTGCAGCCATCGGATGTGGCTTTGTCAGAGATGAGGTGAAAGTGGACAGCGTGGATGATGTTTATGTCTCATCAGCACGTGCCCAACTCCTACCGCGTGTCCGGATGTCAAGTGGGGCTGTCCATGCCAGTCCCGGGCAGGACTTCTCACCTCGGCTATGGCCGAGATGAGCGTCCCTTTCTGGTATAGCTTCTTGCCGAGACGGGGAGAGTGCGGTCTCGGCAAGTACCTCGGCTTCCCGTGCCTAGACGCCTCAGCCGAAACGGGACTTTTGCAGGGATCATCGCCAGTCTTCGCTTAATTGGCACATTAAGGGACGCCCCACACAGGATTAGTTCTCGGCTATCCAAAATTGAGTGTCCCTGGGACTCAGGGCCAAAAACTCCTGGGTTGAGCAAGATATACCCTAGGTTATCAAAATTGAAAGATTTATATATATATACATATATATACTGGACAATCGGCACCAAAATTGAAAGACGCTGCAATACAACACAGGAGGATCAAGATACATAGTGATGCAAACCTGCAACAGAAGATGTTTCAAAACGACACTAAAAAGGAGGAAACGAACCTCAAAGACAAAATAAACCCATGAAGGGAAACTCCTATCAGCCTTCAACTTAAATCGCCCTACAGCCATACTGCATTACTTCCAAACAAATAGGAAAACAGAGCAAAAAAAAAAAAACAAGACTCGTAGCCAAACTAAGTAACTAAGCAGGGACTCCAACTAAAATTAGAAAGCTAATCCTATTACAACTTGATATATATATATAGAGAGAGAGAGAGAGAGAAAATCCTAGACTTCTTTGAGTCCCTCAAGTAGGCCACAAGTTTGGTTGCATCAGCCTATTGGCTTTACATAATCCCCCGAGCCGGGCTGGCCGACGTGTGCTTCTTTTCAATTTTGTAGGTATTCGAGCAATTATTTGGACTAATTAAATTAAATTACATGCTTTTCTTACACGGGCCAGGCCGGGCTTCAGGCTTTCTATCACTTAATCCAAGCCCGACCCAATTATTAAACGGGCCCTAATTACTTATCCAAGCCCGACCCCAAAGCGGGCTTGGCCCACATCAAGCTCAGGCTCGGCTGGGCCTTGAACACCCCTACCGTGAAGGGTTCACGGTCTGTTAGGAATTTTGTAGATTGCAATTTGATGGATGCATTATCATTCAAGCATCATTTGATTTACACACTTGCATTGGTTTTAAATAAACTTGAAATCCTGTTTTCTTCATGCATTGTTTTTAAGATATTGTTTTATGCATGATTTGTTTTTTTATCTTGGATGCATTTGTTTTAGAAAAGAGTTTTCTAGAAATCAAGCAAGCCTTTGTTTTAAAAGTTTTGAATCTTTTTAGGCTTTTTATGTCATGTTTTAAAAACCATTAGAATCTTTAAAACATGTTTTCCAAGCTTGATTTAGTGGCCAACAGGTCCCCCAAAGAAATATCTTTGAAATGGCAAAAGTTGAAAATTTTGTCAAAAGGGGGGTTGTCCCGGCAGTGTCGCCGGTCGACCGAGACACAGGTCTCGGTCGACCGAGACAACTGCAGGCAAATTTTTGCCTGGCGCCCCAACGGTCAGAAATCTGACCGTTGTGTGTTCCCGGTCGACCGAGGCCTGTTTGCCGGTCGACCGAGGACTAGCCGTTGGCAACTTTTTGCTATAAATATGAGTTCTTTCCCTTGCCAAAAGTGGGGAATTTTAAGCCCCTCCTTGAGAGGTATTGAGGCATATCAAAAGGGAAAAGAACCAAGGGATGAAGGGGATGATTAGGAAAGCTAAAGCTTGGATTAATGAAGTTAAACCACCAAGTAGGCTCTTCCTTCCTTAATCATATGTTTTCATGCTTTTGTTTTATTTTTGGTAAATCATCTCTAGCATGTTAAACTATGTTTGTGTTGTGTCCTTAACATGTGTTATGTTTTGAGTTGATTTATTGTTTTGGATACAACACCATATGATTCAATCCAAGTAGTACTTGAATTGGTAAATCAAAGTAGATCATGTTAATGAAAGAACCTTTGAAATTATATGTAACATGATTCCTATACTTGGTTGAATCTTTGGTTGTTGTTTTCCATCATAAGAAAATCACTTTCAAAAGTATCTTATGTTTTGGACTCAACTTCTTTACAAATCATATGTTTTCATGTTTTGTTTTATCATTGGTAAATCTTAATAACATGTTAACCTATGATGTGTTGTATCCTTAGCATGTGTTATATTTTGAATAGATCTATTGTTTTGGATACATCACCATTGATTCATCAAAGTAGTACTTTATCTTTGGTAAATCTAAGTAGATCATGTTAATGAAATATGTAACATGATTCATATACTTTGTTGAATCTTTGGTTGTTGTTTTTCCATCATAAGAAAATCTCTTTCAAATGTATCTTATGTTTTGGATTCAACATAATTACAAATCATATGTGTATTATTGTTTTAATGTTTCACAACTTGCCTTACTTTGATTGGTAAATCATTTTCAAGTTGTCTTTATAATTACATATGATTTGTCCCCTAATTTCAATCAAATCTATTTTTATGTTTTGAGCTTCATTAATGATTTGATTGACATCCCTATGCATCACATGTTTAGAGCTAATCCATTTCATACAACTTGTGTAACTTTGATATCATTAACAAGTTGTTACTTTTAACATGTGATTGCATTACATCCTCAATCATAAATGTTTTATGAGCTAGAACTTTCAAAAGCCTTAGGCTTACATTTATGAGCTTTCATTTTAAAAATGATTGAGGACATCACACACACACCTCATGTACTTTCATCTTTGCATTCATAGTGTGTGTGTGTAGTTGTTATTCACTTCCATATCCGCCTATTTTAGAGGCAAATGTAATGAGCTAAAATGAATCTCCATCTAGTGTATTAAAGACACAACTTAGTGAGATAACCAACCATGTGGTTGAAGAGGTTATTGCTTAGCCTATAAAAGCATAGTGTATAGGTTGATGTTAAGCCTTGAAAAACATCAATGTAAAGGTTATTGCTTAGCCTTGGAAAGCATATTGTAAAGGTTATTGCTTAGCCTATTGAAAAGCATAAATAGTGGAAATACGGTGGGGTGTTGGATCACAAGCCGGTAGTGGATGTAGGCATTGAGGCCGAACCACTATAAATACTTGTGTGATGGTGCTTGCTTTGTGGTGATTGTTTTCTTTAAGCTTCCGCATTTTGTTTGATAATCATCACTTGTGACTAGTTTGTTTTAAAGAAGTTAAAATTGTTAAAATTGGTCATAAAAGGAGCTCACCCTATTCACCCCCCCCTCTAGGGTTCGGATCCCCATGGACTTACAAGTGGTATCAGAGCGGGTTACTCCATTTTAGGGCTTAACAACCCGGAGTTGATCCTTGCAAGATTTGAACCCTAGTGTTGTGTTTTTAATGCATATCTTTATGATGATTTCCACTATGTTTGAAAATGATTGTTTTTCCCTGGCCTCTTTGCACCACTCTAAGACTTTTCTAAGTTATATCTTCTAGAGTTGGTGAGTCTCTCAAGGACACCTTTTCAAGACCTTAGGTGTATTTTCAAAGGTAGACTATTTGAGTAACCTTAAGGCCTTGATACCCCTAGACCAACCTATGCTTTTTAGTTATATCTTTTTGTTGGTCATGTTACATTTGCATTTTGTTTCTTTATAGTCACATCTCTTAAAATGCAATGTTTCTTTGTGATCATTTGATTTTGTCTTCATGAACTTTAATAGTTATATCTCATGGTTTTCAAAATCCTTTGATTGCAACCTTTTCATGATAGATTTGCATTTTGTTCATTAAGTAATATCTCTTGTTGTGCATATCTATTCATGATCAATTGATTGTGATTACAAATGCTTTCATAGCTAGTTTTTCATGATCAATTGATGTTGGAAAATCATTTGATATTTGTCATAGTTAGATCCTGTTTGGAAATCAAATGATTTGAAGCAACTTTAGTTTTCCATTGATTTACAAGTTATATCTTTTGATATGCAAAATTTGTAAGTGTCTATTGTTTTTAAAAAAAAAAAATTTGAAAATTTTACAATAGTACACTTTTTGTTTTTCAAAAACACTTGCTCTTAATTCTATAAATGATTCTTTGTTGGAATTTCATACATTGAAGTGATTTGAAAAACTTTGGAAAATGTTCTAAGCTTTATTAGTTATATTTCTAGAAGCATTTTCCTTGAATTTATTTCCTTGTGCCTAATTATGATTGTATCATTTGAAAGGAAATAATTTTTACAAACAATTTGCATCTTTGCTCATTGAGTTACATTCTTTATGCAAATTGATTTTGTTGTCTTACTTTGCATGGTTGGATATGATTTCATTGATTTGCATGTTTGTGCCTATTTTGGTATATAGTTTCATTAATGCAAATTAATGAGTGTTTATGTGCTTTATAGTAAAATCTTGTATTTGAGCTTTTTATGTACATATGTGATTTTATGTGCTAAGTTCATTTGGTGTAAACCTCATATCCATTGTCCATTGCATTGTAAGCTTAGTACATTTGCTAAGAGTGGAGATGTTACATGATAGATTGATCCTTTTAACCTCATACCTTCTTGTGCTCAATTAGTTATATTTTTTTTTGATGAATGGTATGAGTTAGATCTTGAGTGATTGATTAATCCTCTCTATGCAAATGTCAAATTGTTCTATGTATGGTTGTTGTATTTATTATATTTGTTGAAACCATACTAGAACTCAAATCCATCCTCTATGCTTTCTAGTCATTTCTTTTTGGATGGTTATGATGTTGATTCATGTATTGTCTCTAAGTGATATCTTCTTTATACATGTTTCAACTTCATAGTAGTGTTCTTAATCATATGAAACTCTTTGAAATCTATTCCTCATATTTCTATATGTTTGATGGATATCTTAGATGTTGAATTCATATGATTTTGACACTTTGGAAATTGCATGCATTACAAAGTAATATCATTTTGCATTGCAATTTATCTTGTTCATCACTATGCTCAATAGTTATATCTTTAAAAGTGATGAATATGCATTTATGATGCTTGATGGATTTTTGCCACATTCTTGCTCTTTATCATGTTATCAAATTCAATTGGTTTCAATTGGTATAATTTTTGATTGATTTGATTTCTTGTGAATGTGATAAACCTTGTGTGCATTGGATTGAACTTGATAAGTAATATGATTGTTCCATGTCACACACCATTAGCATCATAATGTTCATGTTGCCACCTCTCTTGCTCATATAGGTATATCTCATGACCACCATGTTTATGTGTTCATAATATTGGTTGGTTATTAGTTGAGGTTGGCTTCATGTTTGAATTTCATTTCACTCATCTTGCACTTTAATAGTCATATTTATTGATTGAATGAAATGAGTTCAAAACCTTCATAGCATATGCTTTCCATAGTTAGATTATTTGATGCTATGATTAATAAACCCCATTGCATCATGGATAGCTCTAATTTGGATTTTTCCTAATAGGTATATTCTTAAATCCATTTTAGAGTGATTGATTTAATAGTCATATCCTTAAATCTCAATTGGTAGTCTTTGTTTTTCCAATTGATATCCATGATTGCTTTTCTCATTTGACCTTGCTCTCTTTTGGTAATTTGATCATATTGAGCTTGATAGTTAAATGAATCTAATCCTTTCCTTGAAGTTGACCCTCAATTGGTTAAACCATCTTCTTCTTGCATCTAATAGTTAAATCTTTGTCAATATGTTGACAAAAGAAGAGTTTGGATTGAGGGGGAGTGTAAACCTTCATAGGAAGTATTAGTTTTGATCAAATTGACCCTGGATTGCCTTTGAGCCCATAGAGACTTCTACCACACATGATAGCCTGTTATGTAATTCACTTTCGATTTCTTTTGTTAACAGGTGCTACTAAAGGTATTTTCCTTGTTTCATGTGTGTAGGTACCTTTGCAATTTAATGGCAAAGGGGGAGAAAATATTCAAGTTCTCAAAAGGGTGAAGAGAATGTCCAAAGCTTCCTAAGGGGAGGTTGTTGTATGATCTTCTACAAGGGGAGAGAATACATACCTTGCCAAAGGGAGAAAGAGGCATGGTCAAAGGGGGAGAGCAAATAGAAGAAAGAAAGCTTGGAAGCTAAAGAAGATGCTTGGCTAAAGAAAGAAAGATTGAAGAATGATCAAGTTCCAAGCATCATGAAGAATGAAGAAAAGAAAAGAGCCCAAGCTAAGAGAAGCATCCAAGAAGATTTCAAGGCATGTCCAGCTGAGGGGGAGCTGAAGACTAAGTGTGTAATCTCAGTGGTGAGTGTGTTTGCCATCAAATTGCAAAGGGGGAGATTGTTAGGAATTTTGTAGATTGCAATTTGATGGATGCATTATCATTCAAGCATCATTTGATTTACACACTTGCATTGGTTTTAAATAAACTTGAAATCCTGTTTTCTTCATGCATTGTTTTTAAGATATTGTTTTATGCATGATTTGTTTTTTTATCTTGGATGCATTTGTTTTAGAAAAGAGTTTTCTAGAAATCAAGCAAGCCTTTGTTTTAAAAGTTTTGAGTCTTTTTAGGCTTTTTATGTCATGTTTTAAAAACCATTAGAATCTTTAAAACATGTTTTCAAAGCTTGATTTAGTGGCCAAAAGGTCCCCCAAAGAAATATCTTTGAAATGGCAAAAGTTGAAAATTTTGTCAAAAGGGGGGTTGTCCCGGCAGTGTCGCCGGTCG
Source organism: Cinnamomum chago (assembly GCA_038049695.1). Taxonomy (NCBI): domain Eukaryota; kingdom Viridiplantae; phylum Streptophyta; class Magnoliopsida; order Laurales; family Lauraceae; genus Cinnamomum; species Cinnamomum chago. The sequence goes on from CP142458.1 coordinate 20,038,560, forward strand.
ACCGAGACACAGGTCTCGGTCGACCGAGACAACTGCAGGCAAATTTTTGCCTGGCGCCCCAACGGTCAGAAATCTGACCGTTGTGTGTTCCCGGTCGACCGAGGCCTGTTTGCCGGTCGACCGAGGACTAGCCGTTGGCAACTTTTTGCTATAAATATGAGTTCTTTCCCTTGCCAAAAGTGGGGAATTTTAAGCCCCTCCTTGAGAGGTATTGAGGCATATCAAAAGGGAAAAGAACCAAGGGATGAAGGGGATGATTAGGAAAGCTAAAGCTTGGATTAATGAAGTTAAACCACCAAGTAGGCTCTTCCTTCCTTAATCATATGTTTTCATGCTTTTGTTTTATTTTTGGTAAATCATCTCTAGCATGTTAAACTATGTTTGTGTTGTGTCCTTAACATGTGTTATGTTTTGAGTTGATTTATTGTTTTGGATACAACACCATATGATTCAATCCAAGTAGTACTTGAATTGGTAAATCAAAGTAGATCATGTTAATGAAAGAACCTTTGAAATTATATGTAACATGATTCCTATACTTGGTTGAATCTTTGGTTGTTGTTTTCCATCATAAGAAAATCACTTTCAAAAGTATCTTATGTTTTGGACTCAACTTCTTTACAAATCATATGTTTTCATGTTTTGTTTTATCATTGGTAAATCTTAATAACATGTTAACCTATGATGTGTTGTATCCTTAGCATGTGTTATATTTTGAATAGATCTATTGTTTTGGATACATCACCATTGATTCATCAAAGTAGTACTTTATCTTTGGTAAATCTAAGTAGATCATGTTAATGAAATATGTAACATGATTCATATACTTTGTTGAATCTTTGGTTGTTGTTTTTCCATCATAAGAAAATCTCTTTCAAATGTATCTTATGTTTTGGATTCAACATAATTACAAATCATATGTGTATTATTGTTTTAATGTTTCACAACTTGCCTTACTTTGATTGGTAAATCATTTTCAAGTTGTCTTTATAATTACATATGATTTGTCCCCTAATTTCAATCAAATCTATTTTTATGTTTTGAGCTTCATTAATGATTTGATTGACATCCCTATGCATCACATGTTTAGAGCTAATCCATTTCATACAACTTGTGTAACTTTGATATCATTAACAAGTTGTTACTTTTAACATGTGATTGCATTACATCCTCAATCATAAATGTTTTATGAGCTAGAACTTTCAAAAGCCTTAGGCTTACATTTATGAGCTTTCATTTTAAAAATGATTGAGGACATCACACACACACCTCATGTACTTTCATCTTTGCATTCATAGTGTGTGTGTGTAGTTGTTATTCACTTCCATATCCGCCTATTTTAGAGGCAAATGTAATGAGCTAAAATGAATCTCCATCTAGTGTATTAAAGACACAACTTAGTGAGATAACCAACCATGTGGTTGAAGAGGTTATTGCTTAGCCTATAAAAGCATAGTGTATAGGTTGATGTTAAGCCTTGAAAAACATCAATGTAAAGGTTATTGCTTAGCCTTGGAAAGCATATTGTAAAGGTTATTGCTTAGCCTATTGAAAAGCATAAATAGTGGAAATACGGTGGGGTGTTGGATCACAAGCCGGTAGTGGATGTAGGCATTGAGGCCGAACCACTATAAATACTTGTGTGATGGTGCTTGCTTTGTGGTGATTGTTTTCTTTAAGCTTCCGCATTTTGTTTGATAATCATCACTTGTGACTAGTTTGTTTTAAAGAAGTTAAAATTGTTAAAATTGGTCATAAAAGGAGCTCACCCTATTCACCCCCCCTCTAGGGTTCGGATCCCCATGGACTTACACGGTCAACCATGGACACATCCCAGAATTTTGGATTTTGGGAATTTGGGACACTTACTCCTAGAATCATGAACCCTGGCCTAGGTAATTAAGAAATTGGAATTGGATAAATAGTGTGGATGAGTGAGCTTCACATCTCTTCAGGGGAGGTCTAATTTCGCATGTGGGACCTGTATGAGGCTATGTGAGTGGCGTAGCGGGTTTCTGGGATGCTAATAACTTTTAAAGCACAAAATGATTATACAAGCATCCTGAGTCTACAATATGGGCCCCACATGTGATGGGCAACCCTAGACCCAAGTTGGTTTAGCACTATCCCCTTTAGCCTCCCATGGCTTAGGGTGCTTCCCGTGGACTAAGGCTGTTGTGCATGTGTGCGTGGTTACCGTCTTTAGATCGAGAGGCCGTTGTACGCCATGGGGCCAACGTGCATTATGTGAGATAATGTATAGTTGTGCTATTTGCATTTGTCAGATTTCAGGCTTGCCTAGGGTTGTTATGTTTGGCATGTGTGGGTTGTCATGTTGTTAGAGTGTGTAGCTAGGGACTCATCTCCATGTGATTCACATGGCCGGTATTTACCCATGCTTAATGCCTTGTGATCCGTGCATTGTTACTCTTATGATTTATTACTGTCTTTATCCCACTTGATGTATATCATACTGTTGCTCACATTTATTTGCAGCAACATTTATTTGCCTATCAGATTACCGTAATCTGACAATATTACATTTAGTGCTTAGGTACCATGCCCTAGATGAGCCAAAGGGTGAGATTGCGGAGGTTCCGCCCAATGACGGACATTATGAGTGGATCGCCAATAACATAGTCTGAGGACGTCCTAGTATGCGCCAGAGAGCCATTCACTACCCTCGACTCATTACATTTTTGTCATTATAGATGTGTATTTTGGGCCGTGGACCTACCATTGGACATAAACCTAACTTTAAAACTATTTTGTAACCGTATCTGAACATGTTGCACATCTCTCACTTGCTTCCGCTTTGTTATTATATGTTGTATTTATTTTACCATCTTGAAGTTTCCGCAATTTGATTATGATGAATGATTATCATTCATAACCTCAACGTGGACTTCAATCCACTTGAAATCAAGGTCACAAATGTAATTAAGAGAAAATATTAAATTGACATCGATTCTCACTCAAAGGATTGGGTTAGGATTTGACCTAATTTCGGGAGCGTGACACTACAAATAGAGGTGGCAATCGGGTCGGATTGTGCTAAATGGGTCGGACCCGTTTATTAAACGAGTTAAACAAGCCTAACCCGCATCCGACCCGTTTATTAAACAGGTCGGAAACCCCTAACCCACACCCACTACAGGTCAACCCGACCGGACCCACTTAAACCCGCATAACCATTGCAGGTTATACAGGTCAGGTCAACCCGTATACTTGAATAAGTGAGCGATAAGTTTCTTTACAAGAAAAAAATGTTAAAAATAAAATAGTTTTTTCATAAAAATAAAAAATATCATATCAAAATAAAAAGATACTATAGAATTGAGTGATAAGTTTCTTTACAAGAAAAAAGAAACTAATAATAATACAAGCATGACTCATGTAAGGCAAGCACATCTTAGTTCACAAATCATTTAAAAAAAAAAACATCCATATAAAATGAACAGCCCCTAGTCCCTAGAGTTAGAATTAATGCCAATTGTCAACCCCCACATACATTCTAATTAACACTACAAGAAAAGTGACAATTAGTGACAGTTTATAGTGGCGGTTTATGTATCCGTCACTACATCTAAGTATTACTATACATTTAGCAGCTGAAATTGTATTTTGCTGCTATAACCATATTCATACATACATATAGCAGCGGAAAATGTATTATGCCACTATAAACACTTACATATAGCAGCGGAAAATGTATTATGCCACTATAAACACTTACATATAGCAGCGGAACGTAAATTTCGTCGCTACATCTATATCTAACACTTACATATAGCAGCGGAAAATGTATTATGCCACTATAAACACTTATAAATAGCAGCGGACCGTATATTTCGTCGCTACATCTATATCTAAATACATATGTATAGCAGCGGAAAATGTATTATGCCACTATAAACACTTACGTATAGCAGCATTATGTATATTCCATCGCCACATCTACATCTAAGTACATACGTATAGCAGCGGAAAATATATAATGTCACTATAAACACATATACATTTATTAATGTATAGCAGTGGAAAGTATAGTCCGTCACTACATCTAAATAGCAGTAGAAAATATATTATGCCACTATAAATATATAGGAAATACATATACATAGATACAAATAGTAGCAGAAAATATATTATGTCACTATACATAATATGTATTATACCATTATACACAGAAATTACATTATACACATCCAGTGCCAAAGCCACGCCTCATCGTCGTCCAGTCCCAAAGCCTCTTTTCTTCTTCACAAAACCCTAATCTCTGAGATCTCTCTTCACCAGAACCCTAATCTACATCAGGTTGATTTGTTTGGAGCTTTGAGGTTTTAGACCTGTTCACGTAGAAGCAGCTTTGAGGTTTTAGACCTGATCGACATCGGAAAAGAAGAAGCAGAAGCCAAAGACTGATCGACCTACTTCGCTGCATTTTTCGGTCGATCTTCGATCTCTGAGATCTCTCTTCCCCAAAACCCTTATCTTTGGTTGGAGCTTCCAGCAGTTGAAAAGAAGAAGAAGAAGGAGGTAAGACCTACTTCCCTGCATATTTTCCGATCTGCAGAGTACCTTTTTTTTTTCTTCTCACAAATCGCTTTCTAGCGTCTCTCCATATGTTTCCAGATGCAGAGATCTGTTTGGATTTTGCATGGATCTCGATTTCGAGTCCTTAGATGCTAAAGATTGGTAGTATTTTGATTGATCAGCTTTGTTCAAGTCTGAGAATAAGATCTTCTTTTTCTACACTCATTTAGCTTTAGATTTAAACTAGATCAGTAGATCTATCAGTTTATAGTGACTATAGCCAAGATCCACACACACGATAGGATTCATAGATATGTTTTTTTTTTTTTTGGAAGTAGATCTCGTCATTGTAAGGAAGTGCACTTCCTGCTCTCCTCTAATCCAACAACATCGTCAGAAGAGCAAAAAAGAAGCAAAAAGACATAGGATGTGGGATGGATCCACCGTCTTCTCTCAGCGAAATGGACACCCCTAACAGAAACCACATCGAGAAGCCAATCTCCACTGTCGAGGTGCTTCTGATGCTCCCCATTTCCACTTCTAGGCTTCTAACCCCTTTTTGTTTTCTTTTTTAATGTCACATTGTCCGGATCAGTTAGGGCTTTCGATTTCATCTTATCTGAATGTGATTCTTGTGTTTTTGTAATCAAGGGTTCGATTGATTCATCTGAGGTGATTTTACTGTTGATTGAGCAGTTTTGTTAGGATTTCGTGAGGTCATTGGCATTTTTGTTGTGATTTGAGATGCTTTGATTTTGTTATGGATTCATTCGTTCTTCTATCGAGAAGGAGCTATTTTCTTTCTACTTAGACCCGACCTTCTTCATCTGATCTGGTTGAGTGACTAGGGCTTTGGTTTTTGGATCTTATTTAACACATCTTTTGCTATTTTATTATTATGGATGTCATCTTCTCTGCCATTTCTGCAGTTTAGCTGATTTGCATGCTTTTGTTTGTGTTGCCCTGCCCCAATATTCCTTTATCTGCATCTTCTGATACTTATGGTTTTTGTTTCTCTTTAAGATGGCCCCCCCTTTTTTTAATTTTACTATGTTTTTGACATGGACTATCAGTTTAGCCTCACAACTGATCTATCTCTATTGTGTGCCATGTGCTCAATTCTGAGTCATTTACATTTTGTTGCTGTCTTTTGGTCAAATCAGCATCTTCCTTGGGTTTTATTTGTCAGGATTGTTTTGATCTTGACTCTATTGTGTTATTGAAGAGTATTTTGTGCTCCCCATTGTAGTTATTCTTTTTTGTAGTTATTCTTCATATAAACAGATTATGATGTTGTTTAAACAACAAAGATTTAAAAAATACCTTCCCCATTGTCATCAACTGTCAGCACAAAGAAAATATATTTGAAGAGAGGAATGAGAGTGAAGGTCCAGTAATGAGTTGATATGATACCAACACTACCCTTCCAATTTATATGATGATTATAGACGGAGGGATGCCAGATGTTTGATCCAGATGAACCGATTCATCTAGTAGGCCCTTAAAAGTGGTCACACACTAATGTATCTGAGTGATGGATGATTGTGAAAACCTCCTCATGATCCTCCAATTAGATTCATGATTCCCCACAAATTCGATAAATGTTGAGAGTAGGAGAGGTGATTGTCATGGAATAGGTAGAGACTGTGATATTATGTTGTGGTTGCAAGTGGGGTTTTTGCAATATTAGTTGGTGCAGGTATCAATAACCATTCCAAAACAAAATGATGGGTATCAAGAATTTCCTCTTTCTGATTGGTAAAATATCATTACATGCTTTCAGAAATTTGTTAGGAGTGAAAAATTTCTTAAAAAGCAGCTGGTTTATTTTATTATAGAAAGGGAAAATCTATACTTTAGCAGTTTACCGTCATTCCTGCATTCTCTGTAATTCATCTCTCTTTCCTAAATGCCTTTTTGACAGAATAAAATTGACTTTGAAGTTTGAACTGATGTTTTATTGTAGCCAGCGCTTCATTGGTGCAGCTAATGGACTTCTACTATTTGGTATTATTGCTTCTTTTGCTGCTCTTGTGGTAATTCTCTTCCTCGATCACATTGATACCTTTTTTGCTTCTCAGTTTTTGGGTCACTGCATTTCAAACTAGTGACTGAAGTTTATGCTCTAGTGTCAGAGCTGATATCTTGGAATTTCTGCCATTCAAAAGTAATATTATACAATTGGGGATTTCTTTCCTGTTAAAAATAGTTAAGTCGCTTTGATCAATTTTAGGCACTATAAATTCAATATTAGCCCTGCAGTCATCAAGTCTGAAGGGAAGTTTTAACCAAAAGAAAACAGTCCAAAAAGGAAGTCAAGTTTTGAGATGGCATGGCCTCCACACATGGAGGGATATCTTTATCACTCGTGTAACACAAAAGGCATGGCCTTTTACATACCTATCAAAGTGAGCTGACAATGTCTCTATACCTTTCACGTACCCTCCACCACCTCATCCCTATACTACTATAAAAGCCTAACCTACTAATTTAAGATAAGTGTCCTAGTGCACCCCCAGACCCTACAATCCAACATAGCCATTATTTGGAAAAAGAGAAAACATGAATTTGTAACATTGTTAGCACAGCCAAGTTGCAACCAATCCCTGTTGACCCCAATCAAGAATTTTGGGGGTATGTTGCACTCAATCCCTGTCTCACTCACAATCTTGTGCTTGTACTTGATTAGCTCAATCCTAATTATAACTAAGTGTGGTTTTGCTTAAGAAAAAGAAAAAGGAGGAGAGAGACACAAAAAGGAGAACAAAGTGGTATGATGAGGACTTGTCATTTTCTTTCCTTATTACAAAATCTCACCTGGCCCCACTTATCTTGGAATTCAAAGGTTCCCTATGACCCAAGGTGTTGCTTGGATGGCAAGACTCTTTCTGTGTCACCCTTTTTCCACTACTGCTAAAGGCTATATATGCCTTTGTGAAACCAAGGTCCTTAGGGGGGGAGAAAGGCTAGTTTTTCTTATAGGGCAAGGCTTATGGGTTACCTTCTTTTGGCAAGAGCAGCTTCCCGGCTGTTAAAGGCTGGACCTTTTTGCATCACCCATGTTGGATTAATAGGGCTGGCTTTGCACTTTAGACACCTTGAAATATTAAAGCCATGAGTTTGCAAGGGTATCATCACTCTCATGTAATTGTATTTTATGTGGCTCTTGAGGTCAGGGACAGCTAGAATCTTACTTTTTCGCGAGCAAAGGATAAAAAAAAAAGAGTCACCCCACGAGTCACTCGGAGAGCCATTGACCCTTTTATCAATCTATGAAAGTGATCTTTGACTCATTGAACAAACAAATTTCACCGTCCATGATTGGTGGGCCAGGCCTGTGAGAAGCATCAGTTACTATTAACACTGGTTTGCTTGATGAGAGAAGTTTTTGACCTGTCTGGAATTCTAAATCTTGTCTCTGCTGCTTTTCTTCAAACTCTCTAAAAAGATGAGATTTCAAAGCCATTGTCTTTGAACCTGTTTGTCTGGAGGATATTGAGAGAATTTATGTCTGAAGGGATATTTAAGAATTTCAAATTTTATCCCCAAACTGAAATCACATTCGGTCAACGGTGGCTTTTTATACGATCTAAAAGTTGGATATCTAAAAATTTGATGAATTCTTATAAAATTCTAAAACATTCAAAGAGCTTTTATTTTTTTATTTTGATGACATGGGTATAGCATGAAGTTTTTGACCCGACAAAACTAATTCATCAAGTGGCGCCCGCTAAACCCCTGCAAATAAACATCCATTCGATTGAGTTTGAAAATAAAACTGGGAATTTAATAAGCTAGAGAGAATATGTTGGTTAGAAATTTCCAACAGCTTTAAGTTTTAAATCTACTTTTTTGAACATATAAGTAAGGTAGAAATTGTGGGGATTTACTGAAATCTTTGCTATCAAATAAACCCATGATCTGTAATTCTTCTGATATACAAAATTACAAGCCCTCTGTCTGTACAAAAAGATGATATGCCCAGAGACTATTCTTTCAATTTACTTTTCTTCACTGTCGTTTCTTAGAGGTCCAGCTCTTAAGTTGCCGTTTCAGACTTACTTAGGTGGCATCCCCTTTCTTATCAGGTACTATATCAGGTTTGAGCACTCATACATTTTTAGATTCCTTCTGTGTGGTATATGGTTTTTAATTTCTTAATAGTATTAATTTTAACCATTTCCAGCTCTTAATGTTTGTCACATGCCTCTGCTGGTGTTAGGTGTTATTTGGATGCTTTTTATTTCCTTATCTAACACAGCCCACTCTATTACTTGATACAATTGAGTGGTGGACATTGTTGTTTCTACTATCAGTATTAAGAGTATGGAGTTATATAATCTCATTTAGAAGTGGCAATGTGGCATTGTGAAAACTCTTCTTGATTGTCTCCCGTAGGCCATAGGCAGTCATTAGTAGCATGACTATCAGTATCATGTTTTAATTCCCAAAGTTGATTTATATATATATATATATATATTGATGTGTTTTACTTAAAAACTGACTGAGCTCAAAATTCTGAAAGCATGATGGTCCTGTTTAATGGACCGTTAGCCCATGTACACTAGATCCAACATTTCCCATTAATCAATAAGAAGCAGCAATAAGAAGCAATGTTATAACATTTCCCATTTCATCATCCTCCATCCTTCCTACCAGTGCTCTACATACAACTTCTCTTTCTCACCATCAATCTCTCTCCAACAGGCGTGGAAATGCACAGTGCCTACTATGAGGTAAATAAAGAAATGTCAATGGTGAGAGGGGTGTGTGTGTATATTCATTTATATAGATGCCCCTTCACTTAATTTAAAATTTTCTTCTTATGTTTTTGTAACAGTCAGGTACTGCATATGTAACTAAGAAAAACTATTAAATTTTGCTTCTCTCTCTATTATATTTTATACTGTTTGTAGGAACATCTTATAATGGGTTCTTTTTGTAGGAAGTCTAGGTAAACCATGCATTTTGATCAACAAATTAACATGCAAAATGCACATGTACATATACATGCATGTGTATACAACACCTGTGAAGCAATATTTTTTGTTTCTTTTTTTTTTTTTTTTGCTTTGACTTTTTTATTTTATTTTTTGAATCGTTCTGTTAAGAATGGATTGACTCTAATTTAATGGTTGTACTGATGCTTGTTCCCATTTAGGTCACTTGATATAAAGAGAAAATGGAGATATATACCACTATAGAGTGATTTAGAGCAAACATGCTGAAAGGAATTTTCTTCAGAGAGACAAAGAAAGGGAATGAAAAACTCTTGGAAGGGGAGAAGCATTGGGCCTGTATTTTATTAGAGTAATCTCTAGAAATAGAAGGAGCTTTGAAGGCTTGTCATCTTCATTTTCAGAGGAAGGATAGCATCTCATTTTTCTCCGTTGATGTTGCCATGTAGGTCGCCTATTACCATTAAACCAGGTAAATCTTATGCCTTCATGATTGTTTTGATGTTTTTCCTTTCATGTTGGTTTGCTCTTTGTTAATTTGGTTGCCTTTCCCTAAGCATTTGGTTAGTGATTTCTATTGAAAAATTATATTGATCACCGATCGAGCAATTGAAGAACCTCCCCATTAACATAAAACTAGATATGGTCAATCTAAAAACTTAAAGCACGCCCAAGATATGGTGGGCTAGTGGGCCACCATAGAGATGTGATTGTGGAAGAATTTGATGTACCTTGTAACCTGCTCGAGTTCGTTCTTGAAAATGAATTGACGGAGTGTGTAGTTTTCCTTCGCAAGTTGTAGCAGTTTGTTGCTGTTTAGGCATGATATCCTGCAATATTTACATGCAAAGCAGCAACAGTACATGCCAGTCAGTCATGAGATCACATATAGATATACTCCAAGCTATCTCCTCTCTCCTCATGGTAATGTCAATAAATACCTGTAATAGGAGGCCTTTCCCATCCAAAGATAGTCGTCGCTCTCGCTTCCTTCAATGCTCACTCTATGCTCCAGATGCTCCGATTGTGCGAGCCAGGGGAGTCTTAGCTCATGCTCAATCTGGGCAAGCCACACCGTCCATCCATGTCAGTATGAGGATCATCAAAGGGGTGATCGGATTGGAACCAGTGCTTTGGACATGTTCCATATCCGGACCAATTTGTTCAACACTGTTGGAAGTAGGGGTGGCTTTTCTTCTACGGGTTTTTGATATGTTTTTCCCATTTCTGTAAACATGGTTTACCTAACTCAGCGCATACGATCATTTCCCATTTCTGTAATCTCTTTACTTTGGGGTTGGTGATTTACAAGGATAAGAGAAACATGCACTGAAAGCATGGAAAGATATATTGTTTATAGATCCAAAACATTGGTTTTTGCATACAAATGTACAAAGATATATTGCTTATATATTCAAAGTTTTGGTTTTTGCATACTGATTCTTCTCTTAATTGCAGATTTGAGAAGCGTTGATCTTCAGATGACTGAAGTTCCTCTATTGTCTAGTTCAGAGGTATCTTTTCTGCATCTTTGACAGTATAAATCTAATTGTATGTGTGTGTTTTTTATTGATTGTGTGGGAGACTTAAGGTCTGAAAATTGCTATGCATTTATCCATATATATGGTAGATACACAGTATACAGGTGAGTAGTCTGTGGAATTAGAGTCTGCTTTGGTCAAAGAAGCAGGTGTTGTTCAGACCAATTTCAGGTGGGTTTTAGAGAATCCATGGTTTTGGTGGTGCCTTTTGGTGATATATGTTTCTTTTTTCAAAATGTGGTGGGTGTTTTTTGGATTTTTCAGAGAAGACAAGGATTTTTTTTGTGGGAAATGAATTGGTAATGATGCATGATTAGAGTTTTAAACAACCTCAGCCATGTTTTTACTGTGTAAATTTAAATTTTACATGAAAAGTGTGTTGGGAATGAATCTATGATGATGAATAGAATTTTAAACTAACTCACACATGTTGTCACTGTGTGTATATTTGAATTTCATGTGAAAAGTGTGTAGAGATGATTTATATAGATGGTGGGTTTTATTTTAATCTTTTTGAAGTTGTGATTAGTTAAGAAGAAAGATTGTTGTGACTTTATGTTGGTACTGGAAAGAATCAGGTTCTGAGTTCTAAAAATGGCTTTTGAGAATGATTTTGGATACTTTGGAAGAAGAAATCAATTGGTTTGGAAAGGAAACCTGTTAACTTTGTCATGATCTTTATCTTACAAGTTTTCATGGCATAATCATCTAGAAGATTTGTTAGTAAACAGGTGGAATTTCATGTATTCGGTGATCTGATCAAATAGTAGAGAAACAGATAGATATTTGAAAAACAAAGATCTGTTAATAATGCCAAAGGATCTGCCTCTTACATTGAATTGGATATCAGCAAAATGGGTTGGTCTCAATTGCAGGAATTATTGTTGTTATTACTATTTCTAAAGCTTGAGAAGTAGGAAGGAGAGAGATATTTAAGTGGCACGTAAACAGAAATATATAGTACTATCTCCTTTGTAAACATGTTGAAGCAAGTCAATGAATTTGGAAATGATGGAGAAGTATTTAAGCACCCCCCCATGTTTTGATGTTCTATCTGCAGAATGTCAGATGTAAGAGGACATCAATGGCTTTATTTTCTAGTCTACCTGCTGACATTCCTGAGAGCAGATGCCTCCCCTGATGTACCAATTACAATTATTCACGATGCTGTTAAAGCAGGAGCAGGTGTGTCTTTTATTGCTTACCGCTTTCCCTGTCTTCTTTTCAAAGGATTATATTGTTCTCTTGATCAGTCTTATGATGAAACTTTCTTCTGTCTTCTCATTGGCAGGTAAGCAGGTTATGTGAAGGAGGACTTTGAGGAGGCTGCAAGGCTGAAATAGGCTATCACAGAAGCATCATCAAAAGACAGAGTGGCAAAAAGTATGCCTGTGTCATGTGAGGTGGCTCTTGCTTCGATATGTGAGGATGGTGGCAATGATGATGAAATTAGCTGTGCTGAATCTTGGGCTTCTGCTTCAATTTCAGAACTAAAGCATTTAAAAATGGGAAACCAAAGGGTCAATCATGTAAAGTAGTGCGCTATCGGACCTACTTTTCCAATGGAAAAGTTATGAACTTAGTGGTGTTCTACAGAATTTTGTCCACATTTGTAATAATATTTTACTGGTTTGGAGTTTGGGAGTCAAGGGGTTTTCTTTTCTATGTTTTCTTCAGTGAAGAAGCCAAAACGTTTAATAGTGTAATGCCAGATCCATATCAAATTGTCTTGAATAACCAGTTGTATCAGTGTGCCATGCGTAATCTGAGTTTGACACAGTAGACTTGAGGCCTTTTCACTTGAGGCACCCAATGAATAGGTATTAAATTGACACAATAGACTTGGCACAGTAGAGGCACCCAATGAATAGGTATTAAATTGACACAATAGACTTGATACAGTAGACTTAATCTTGAGGCCTTTTAGCAGCAGTTTGATACGTCTGCTGCTGCTGCAGGACTTGAGGCCTTTTAGCAGCAGTTGGTGATGTCTGCTGCTACAAGATATATAATATTGAAAATGCTATGAATTAGTAGCGGCAGATTATAATAATTAGTGGCGGTTTACAACTGCTGCTATTGATAATTTTTTAGCAGCAGTTTCAATTCTGTTACAAATACAATCAGCGACAAGATCTTCAATGACAAAAGTGGCGGCGGACATTTTTCCGCCGCTAAAGGTATTAGTGGCAGTTTTCATACATATAGCAGCGGTTTTTATCCGCCGCTAAATGTAATTTTTCTTGTAGTGTAAGTGTTGGTAATCTTAAACAGACTTAAATACAAAAATTAATACGCATCAAGCATGTCAACCCTAACCTGACCCCCTTAATTGTGGGTCATGAATATTTGACCCGTGACCGACCCGCCTATCAAACGGGTCGGGTTAAGCGGGTACTATGCGGGTCGGGTCGGTTTGGCAGGTCAAATCATATTTTACCACCTCTAACTACGAGTTTTTCCATCATGATTAAACGTGAAAGTATTGTCTCCCATCCCATTAGTTTCGTTTCATGTCATACATCTACAATCTTCAAAGTAAAATATCCTCAATCGATTGCTCACACCAACTTGTGTCCTTATACCCTTAGCCGACAATAAGAGTACCTTGACACGTATGCCGTACTTGCAAATCATCACCAGCCATCAACAAACAAAATAAGGGGGATGGTATTTGCCTACGCTTTGATTTAGGTAGAGCTTTTGATATGACGTTCTCAGAACTTTTACACGTCAATCAAAACAGAAGAAACTTGACCATTCACAGATTACAATACCTCTTGAAAGAAAGATGTTATTTCATGACCATCTCTTCTCAAACTTTGGCGTGGGATCCTTTAGTACTACCCTTTTGATTCATCAGGACTATTACCTTCAATATTACCATAGATGGTGACATGCTCTTAACTTTTCTTCTTCCTTTGATTATATGGTCAACTTCTATTTAGATTTTGTCTCATCCCACTCTTTTGTTGCTGTGCTATCACAACAGAAGTAAGGTTGACTACAGCAAAGAATACAATGCCTCAATGGATTCTGGGTGCCGGTGAATTCCATTTTTATGTAACTATGACTAGAAGTAAGAATGCAAGCAACTAAACTAAAACACAACACAATAATATATATATATATAGGAAAATGTTCAAGTACATCCATCCCTCACCATAGGGTGAAGGCACTTTTCCTTTTTAGTATATGAACCCCATTTTGTACTTTACCATATGTACTTGAAATCTCTTATTTATGGAAACATCCCTCACCATTAAGTGAGGGATGGTTAGACTTGAACATTCCTCATATATATATACTAATTACTATAAAAGTGTGTGATGTGTATATATATACTATAAGTGTGTGATGTGTATATATATACTATAAAAAATTTAAAACAGAGGAATATATCCATTTCAAACCATAAACAACAAGAACAGCAGCAGCAGCAATCCCAGTCAGAGATAATTACACCTACAATAACAAGAACAATAGCAACTATAATAACAAGCGCAGGAGTTCAACCAACCCCACCCACAAAACATAGATATTACAGATATTCACAGAAGAACACCAAGTTAAGAAAAACGAAAGATCAAAATCTCAAACCAGAAAAACCCAAGTGCCCAAAATCATGTTCCGAACCATGTAAATGACATTCAAATCATATAAAACCCAAGTTGGAAAATCTCAATCCATGAAAAACGAAAGACCACAAGAAAAATAAATAAATAAATAAATCAGAGATGCCATACATCCATACCTACTGGAAAGAAAAATGAAAATGGGAGTGATACTAAATCGATGTGGAAAAAAAAAAAAAGAAGCAAATCTACCAAAAAAAAATTCTCTTTTCATCACCGATATCATAAGTCAAGAAGAAGAAGAATCAGCTGCTTTGGAGCAAACCCAGTTCAGATCAGATGCAGACTCTCTCCAATCTAACCAGAACAACAGAATCCAGTTTCAGATTTCATCCATTTGAAGAAACCCAGATCGCAAACCACTGAATTGATGCAAATTGATGTAAAGCAGATTTCCACCCAAAAAAAAAAAAAAGAGTAGAACTTTGATCTGTTTTCCAAACGAAGATGATTGGATCTGGTTCCATGCCTGCGATCCTCTTTGATGGAAGCTTGATGATGGAGAATGGAATTAGATTCTGCAGCGATGAGGAAGATGCAAGTAGAGACTGGAGAAGAAAAGACAATGAGAAGGAAGATGGGTTTTTAAATGTTTTGAGGGGTCGTAAAGTTAGAACTTTACCTCAGATTTCTGCAGTTAAGTATTTTGGCGGGCCGGTAGAGTAAAGGTGAATTCTTTTGGCGGCTGAGATTTCACCTTACCACTCTACTTCACCAGCCAAGCATTGTGAAAAAAAAAAAAAAAAAACCCGACTATTGGACTCGACCATCAACTTTACTTTCCCACATTACAAACGAACATTTCCTTTGGAAAGACCCTTTAGTCTAACATCCCTCAAAGACTTTGGAATGCACTACCACAAACTAAGAGCTTACATAAATAGAGTTCAGTCACCTATAAGTACAGAACAGGAAAACCACGCAGATGGAGGAACCATTGAGCAGAAAAAAGGAAATGAAAGACAATATAAATGAACCAGTAAAAAGGCCCCAGACAGTAAACAATGACTGTAAATGGAGCACAGATCCAATCACACAATCCTATAGAGAACTAAAACACAATATAAAATGCTGAAGATAAAAGTGTATACACCCAGTCAACTTTCTATGTACTTTATAACAAACCCATTCCATACACACATGTACAGTGCGCGCGCATACAAGGGGCGGGGGGAGTTGGGGCGGACTCAGGACTGTGTTGAGTGGAAAAAAAAAAAAAAAAACAGATAGCAGATTCAGGACTCTGTTTCAGGATTTGGTTAGCATATTGGAGTCTTCAGCATGGCTCACCAGGTCCTCGACAGCCTGGCTGCTGACAGCGTGCCCCAGCTGGGGCAAACCTTCCTGGGTCAGGATGGGCCTGGCATGATTCAATGGCATGGATGCATCACAATTGTGGATGGGCTGCATTCCAAAAATACATCTCCTAAACCAATAGATGGGAGGAATTTTGTAACACTAAAGTCTGAACAACAATCCTTCCAATTGAAGAGGAAGGATCATCAAAAAGCATGATCCATCTAAGGTATGGCCTAGAAGATAAATGGTCCACACCCCTTTGGAATCATCTATAATAGGGTCACACGAGGTGAAAGCGAAAGAGAAAATTACAAGTCCACCTATCCATTTTCTTCTTTACTGCAAATTTTCTCTGCTCTGTAGTTTTCAACTTGTGAGGCAAATCTTAGATACAAAAGATTCCCTAAATAAGGACCGAGTTCCACATAGTCACATATCATACAAGAGGAAAATTCAGCCACAAACCATGCGATACTTTTAAGTTGTGGACCTGGGTTGTATAGCTCAGCTGTCATTCAAATCACCAAGGGAGGAGGACTAACAACTCACATGCCAGATGAGGTGTGCACCCCAATTGAGCAAGATCTTATTATTGTAGGTTGTAAGAGCTATTTAAGGGGTCCAAAGTTTTAACAATTTTACTAGTGATTGGCATTAACTGTTTAAATTAGAGCTATTAAAACATATGGTTACAATTATGATATAACACCCATGACACAAATAAATGAATAAAAGGAGGCCTTGATTCCTCTACTTCACATACGGGGTAGAGATTTTCTTTCTTCTACTTTTTTGGTTTCCGCTTAAATCAGTTTCTCGTCTCGCTACTCAAAAGTCCAACTTAGAAACAGAGCTCAGAGACATAGCGGAGATGTTTTTGGGTTCTAGTTGAATTTTCTCCTTGTACACCCGTTCGGTTTATGTCCTGTATCTGGGATTAATCTGATTGATCGATTGGATTAGCATAGGATCTGGTTCAGGTCCGCGCTTTCTTAGGGATATTTAAATATGAGGAGAGCTCACACAAGTTGCAGCCCAGTTGATTACAAGCTGGAGCGTGTGAGGCCCAGGTGAGGCCCAACGGTGCTTATGAGGCTCCAGCTTGTAATAAGCTGGGCTGCAGCTTGTGTGAGCTCTCCTCTTTAAATATATATATTTATATATATAATGGGGCCAGCTCTCTTAAGGTGAAGCTTAGGATAAGGTAAGCTGATATATAAGTTCAATTGTGTGGTAGGGACCAACTGGGGACCCACATGGGGCGGGGGGGGGGGGGGGGGGGTTTCAAGGACTCCATTGGACCCTCCTTCCTGCAAAAAATCAGCTACAACCATGGTTTTTATCATCTCCATCTAGGCACTAAAAGTTTAATGGTCAACAGTCCCATGTGGATTGGTACACCGTCGATCCAACGGTCTAATAAATTTGGATCAAACCAAAAGTTGCTGGACATGTGCAATTTAGAGGGGGTAGTGTGTTTTGTCCATTTGGATGGACCAATGGTGGGCTTCAGAAACGTTAGCTTATGGAATCTTATCCTAAGCTTAAGCTAGGAGAGCCTTGCATATATATATATATATATATCTGTGTGTGTGTGTGTGTAAATATTCAAGTGAGAACTAGTTCTTGCCTATTGTATGAAAACTTTTTTGCGAGGCCTAACTGGCAACCCGTTCAAACCTAGCGACCAATTGGGAACCCCCAGATAGTCACTAATCCGAAGGATTGGCACACATCTGAATGGAATGAACCGTTGGATCGAGAGCTAAATATTTTTTTTTAATATGAAGCCATTAAACTTGTGAGCCACGGATGAAGGGGTTAGGAGCATGGGTTTGGGGGCAAACTTTATATTTGGGGTGGTCTTACATAAATCTTTCCATTCCCCTTCGTCCCATCCCCAAATGGGGCCTCCAGTTGGGCCCTATAAAAAAGTTTTCACATAATATGTGAAAGAAGTTCCCACCTGAATATTCTTGCCCCCCTGCGCCACCCCCCCCCCCCCCCCCCCCCCCCGAGTTTAGGATAATGTAAGATCAAGTGCGTAGTGAGGCCCACCTGAGGACCTGCATAGGGATGGGGATGGGGGGGATTTCAAGGATTCCCTCGGATCTTATTCTCTGTAAAAGTCAGCTCAAACCATGATTTCTATCATCTTTATATAGGCCCAAAAGTTTAATGGTCAACAGTTTATTCAGATCGATACAAAGTCGATCCAACGGTCCAGTATATTCGGATCTGTTTGAAAGTTGGTGGACATGTACAATTTAGGGGGTCATGTGTTTGGTCTATTTGGATAGACCAAAGTGGGCCCCACAGGCATGAGTTTACTATTTTTTTTCCTACGCCCAAACTTAGGAGAGCGTTACTCATATATATATTTACATATATATGAGAAATTCTCAAAAACTCCCCTATCTCAAAAGGGGAGTTTCTGCCCCTACCTAATAGCCAATGAATGAAAATAATCTATATAAAAAAAATCCACATTTTTAGGAGAATATTTAGTAGAGAGAAAGGATAAGTGTATCATTGATGACACGTGTCATAATTTCATTTAATAAAAGAGGGGCTTTTTTTCTTTATGACAAACACCCAGGGAGTTTTGCAGTGTAACTTATATATATATATATATATATATGAGAATGTTCATGTGCATCCATCCCTCACCAAAAGGTGAGAAACATTTACATAATTGGCAATATTCATTTGCAAAAGAGGAAAAGCCATGTCAGTGTCCCTCACCCTATAGTGAGGGATGGATGCACATGAATGTCCCCCATATATATACATATATATTGGGTCAGCTTTCCTAAGCTGAAACAGTACTGGCCCCACGAATCAAAGTCGATTATTGTTGTTTTTTGCATAATAATCGTCTCCAAAATAAAGATAAATCTATTCAGAACTGGATTTTCCAATTACATCATGCAAAAAACAGATATAATCAACTTTTATTTGTATGACCTGACACTATTCCAGCTTAGGATTTGGTAAGCTTCAACTTTAGATGAGGGACACTTGCATAACTTTCCCTCTTTGCACATGAATGAGCCACACATGCTTGTTTGCTTGAAATTCACAGCTTCCATTTCAAACAAAAATGGGCCACACATGCTTGTTTGTGGGGACCATTTGACTCCACCTGATGCATAGGTATTCTACACATTGGCATTTACCAAAATTAAGCCCAATTGGATGTTTCTAAAAATTCATTTAATTCCGTGACTAGATGTTGTTGTTTGGTTGGTAGATAAAGGGGAGTTTCTATTATGACCATCGATTTTGGGGCTTAAATTGCATGTTTTCAGCCATTTGACAAGGCATAGTTTTGACAAGACTACTCTTTAGTTGGTTGGTTCAATGTGCTCATAAACATGCCAATAGCCAACTTTTTGGTTTGAGTGAGGACTTTTTTTTAACTCTAGACGGACAGGATTTGAATTCTGCTCTTTAGTTGGTTGGTTCAGTGGGCTCATAAACATGCCAACAGCCAACCTTTTTGGATTGAGCGAGGAGTTTTTTTAACTCTAGAAGGAAAGGATTTGAATTCTGCTACCCATTACTTTCATCTGCTTCTAAAGCCATAATTAAATTTCTGACTCTATATTAAAAATTCACATAAAAATCTTAGGTATGCCCCCAAAACGCTCATGAAAATTCTTGATTTTCACCAAAATCTAATTGCTTGTTTAGATCCACACCTCTCAAACGAAAATCCCGAATCCACCACTTCATGCATCTCTACTCAAAACCCATGACCATGAGATTACTGTCATTGCTAAACAATGCAAAGACTCACCTAACCGTAGAATTAGGAAAGGGAATAGGGAAAGAGGTGCTCATGATAAGAATTGGACTATCTACAATGATGAGGGGAAAAATAGTAATCATTGGCCACACATTCAACACAAATCTAGTGGGCTTTGTCTCACTTGGATGCATTGGCATTAGTCTACACAATATCGATAATTTATGATTTTTTGGCTAAAGGATTTTCAAGGATTCAAGGTTTTTTTGTTTTTTTGTTTTTTTGATGCTTTGGAGATGGTTCAATGTATCAATGGATTGGTCCTTTATGAAGCCTCATCAACGACATTTTTAACAGTGCTAAATCCTTTGAAAGTGTTAAAGTTCTTTTTTATTCTTAGAGAATTTAATAGGGTAGCTCATTCTATATATAGCTCAGTTTATCTCGTTGGCAAGTAGCGATTTCTTTTTGCATAGTTTTTTTTATATTTTTTTTATATATATATATTTTTTTTAACCTAGGCTCCTATCCAGTATGGATGGGATGTAACATTTTTGGGGTTTTTCTTTCTATCTGTTTTTTTTTTCCCTCTTTAAGGGAATTTTGCTTTACCCAAAAAATAATAATTGATAATTTTTAAGATTTATTAAGAAGGTTTTTGTTTCTGTTAAAAATGATACTATCTGCAGCTACTGTACTTCGTTCTCTAAAGGATCAATGGCAGCATACGCCACCAAGCTGGGACACATCTGATGATCCTTGCGATTCAAAGTGGGAGGGCATCATCTGTAATGAATATTACAGGGTGATCGAGCTGTGAGTTTCTTCCATAAGTAGTCCTTTCAACATTATTGAGCTCTTTGTTTACTTTTGCCGTTTTTTATCTTAGAGAAAACCAAGTCCATTATCCTATGATTTCAGGAAATTATCATCCATGGATATCTCAGGACAACTAACTGGAGACATCGGCAATCTTACTGAATTGAGGATCTTGTGAGTATGAATGAACTACTACCATTGTTGCTACTAATATATACTGTCATTGGCCAAAGAAAATAGTGCGTTGTAAGAAATGGAGGAGCTATACTGAACTCATACCACTATACTTAAAAAAACTCAACACACTACAAAACACCTAAGGGAATTCAATGCACTCTGTCACGTCCCCGATTGTGAAACCGGTGTAATGCGTGACATTTGTGCCAATTTAAATTTTCCCAACATTAATAAATAATGCTTGGCCTTAGTCATATTCCATATGAATCGAAGATCGCTGTGAGGTATAAACATTTCCTCGAATACATTAAACGTATAGCGGAAGCTTCATAAATATAAGTGGTACTTAAGATATATAGTTAAGAGCAAATACTGAATTACATTAACTAGAGTTCAAGTTTGAAACATTTGGCCAAAATTATTATTTACAATAAAAGGCCACACTAATACTTGGGCATAATCAAAAGATAAACAAAAGGAACCAAAAGGTGAATCTAATCAAGTATAACGTGGAGGCTCTTGAGTACGGGGTCAATAGGGCTAGACAACGTCGTCCGTATAGCAGTCTAAGAGGTCATAAGATTGATCCGTCTGAATTTCCTCTACCGTCTCCCCCTCGAGGTAGATGGGCCTGAAAGAATATGCATTACAGATCTGAATGTTGACTGCCATGGCTGATTTTTGGTTTTTCAAGTTTTAAAACTAGAACTCAGATCTGATTCCAGCCATGAAAACATGCATAGAACTCCATGAAATCATGATCAACATGTGTCTAAATAAAGGAGATGATAGAGGACTATTACCTTGATGATTTGAGTGCCTCAAAACTCTGAAAAGAAAGACTTCAAAGGTCTGGAACCAGCCTGCAACCAGCAATACAGGTGCAGGAATATGTTGCAGAAATTTCTCCTTTGATCTTCTCTCCTATTCCACTTCCCAATCTAATTGGTCTTGATGGTGGGATCAAACTATGAAATCCTAAGAAGGGTTTTTAGAATTACTCTTTGTGGAAACAACCCAGGACCTGATTCTCTTCTCTCCAATCAAGAAGAAGAAGGAAGCAAGGGCTGGGCGTGAGTGTGCTGGCTTCTTGTCTTGGACGGCCAAAAGAACTCCAAACTGTTGCACGTCCATAATTAATTCTGGTTGCTTTTATTCATCTGATCCACGCCTAGGGTAAAGAGGGATATTAATAAAGAGTTCACATTCCTCTTTAGAGTTCTATCTCCAATAGGAATGACCATCCCTAAAATTAAGCAACCAATCCCCTTAGTTGTGCAACACTTTCTAATTAAAGATACTAAAGATTAGTAAGCATTAATTATAGGAATTCTTTCCCAAATAAGAGTTCTTACTTCCAAGTAAAGAAACCTAATCAAACTTGGAAACCTCACACAAGGGGCTCCACTTATGGCTGGCCCACAAGATAGCTAAACACACAATGCCCACTAGTTAATAATTTAGCTAGAGTTAAATTCATGTATGCTATCAAAAGCCTATTTGAATTTAAACTCAAAATTATTCTTCCACAAAATTAATTCAACCACATATCATTTAATTAAAATAGGAAACCATGCCAATATAGGAAAGTGGCTAGAAGAGGGACCAAAAGACATATTTGCCCTTGGCTCCCAAAATGACCAAAATGTCCATGCTAACCCCATAGCAACATTAGGATCATTTTAACCCTAACTCATTCCACTAAAGAGTTATGGTTGCACTCCAGGGACAAATATTAAATTGCAAATTAAGCTCATCATAAACCGACGATTGTCTTTGACCTACCAAGTATAATGACCATAATGCCCCTCTATGTAACATCCATAATCAAGTAGGTTAACCGATGTACTATCTACCTTCTTGATTACATCTCAACCTTAGAACTTCATACCCTTGACTTAATCATCATCCGGATATCATTCTCTTGATCCAGGGAGCGACCCACAAGTTCAATATCCATATGGAACATCCATATACTAAGATCTTAGATTCTGATAATTAATCGGATAAATCTAAGGGGACGATCATTCCATCACATGATGGCATAGATTCCATATTGCATTTGCACGTCCCAACTAATCGAGCCTGAGCACCCAAAACACAGAGCTGTTGACCCATGAACAGGATCTCACCCATAGTGAATTAAAGCACAAGAACTTGACTTCGTCAGTTCATCCACAAATGCTCAAGATTAAGAGCACTGGTCACTCATTAGCAAGAGGTGAGTTGATCTCTCTCTGTGATAGTACTATTTTAGAGATCACACCTACAAGTGGTCCTGTTCAATGCATGACACATGCACTAATGAGATAAATCCGGAAAGACCTCCGTGACTAAGGTAAGTCACCCTGAATACAGGAGAGTATCTCATTATAACTTATACCAAGATGAAGTGCCCAACTCCATCTCTCAGTTATGAACAAGTTTATTGTTTCAAGTGTCCATGACTCAGACCTTACTGTGTGTAGTCACTACACACCTAAGTCATTTACTAGAAAACAATGGGCCTTACACAACCATACATATACACAAGTATTAAGAGAAAGATGTCATTCCATTAAATAACCAATAAATATCCAGTAACAGAGATGTGAGTGCAGTCAGTGGGCTTTAGGGCATACACCAATCCCAACAGGGCCCGGTAGCTATGCACCAAGAGTAGTATCATCAGACGCGACGGTCGGCAAGCAATATATATATATATATATATATATATAACATCAAGATATGCAATACGAATCAGAGTAGACGATAGATAAGATCACAAGAAATGTGTAGCATTTGAATTATAAACAAACTAACATAAACTGTTAGAAACAATAATCTAGATCTTTGATCCAGGAAATCCTAATAAACCAAGATCCTCCATGTTAAATCATTGGGAGAAGTAAAGCGGAAAGACATACCTGAATCCATTGAATGAAGTTGTTCGCAGGTTGATGATCTTCCAATCCAATATGGCTACCCAGAGAAACCCTCTTGATTCTTCTGATGAAGGGATGTCATAGAGAATAGGAATTCACCATATAAATTGGGACCATAGCCCTAATATATAAGATATCATAAGTTTGTTATTTCTAATTTGGCCCCTCATCAAATCAGAAATAACATTCTGGTATCTACACATTAATCCCATGACAATTATACCCTTAAGCCTTAGAACTTTAATTCTTAATTAGATCACTTTAATATAGGCTTAACCAAAGATAGCATAACACATTAAATAGTTACATGTGTGGCCCCACATGATGGAATTTTTTCCAACAATCTCCCACTAGGCCATATGTGTAACTTAACAAATGTGTATGACTGTATGAGCTCCAAAGGTTTGCTATCATAATATAGGATATATCCGAACAATCTCGTCCATTGATTATGCCGGTATAGGATCAAAGCGGTCTTCTTCACTTTCAACATGACTAAACCCATCAATGGTCTTGTACACCAACATAACCAAATGACATAGATCAATCATGGATGCGTAGCATGAAAAGTACATGTAATGTGATCTAAACATGTCTATTTCCAACTGGTCCTACTGTATTCCTTAGTGAGATCAATATTTAACATAATGTAACAGAGTGAAATAAACCGAATACTGTATTTCTGATCAGAATAATATCCAAATACATAAATGCATAAGTGTGTTCAAAATCAAACATAAAGCAACAAAACAGAAAATGATACAAACTCCCACTAGAATGTGATATCCTCACACAAAATAACACCCATATGAGCAGTGTGCTCATGAAAGACCTTGGGTGGTAATCCCTTTGTAAGCGGATCCGCTATCATGGAGTTTGTCCCAATGTGCTCTATGGATATCTGTCCATCCTGTATTCTTTCCTTCACAACTAGGAACTTAATGGCAATATGCTTTGACTTAATTGAGCTCCTGTTGTTGTTGGAATATAGCACTGCTAATTTATTGTCACAATATAATTTGAGTGGTCTTTCAATACCCTCCAAAATTCGCAGCCCAGTGACAAAATTTCGCAGCCATATTCCATGGTTGGATGCCTCATAGCATGTTACAAACTCTGCTGCCATGGTGGAACCAGTCACGAGTGTCTGTTTGGCACTCCTCCAAGATATAGCTCCACCAGCTAACAGGTATATGTAGCCTGATGTGGATTTCATACTGTCTTGGCATCCAGCATAATCGGAGTCGGAATACCCTATGATCTCCAACTGATCCGATCTCCTATATGTGAGCATATGATCTTTTGTTCTCTGTAAATACCTCATAACCCGCTTGGCTGCTTTCCAATGATCCATCATTGGATTACTTAAATATCTGCCTAACATACCAACAATGTACGCAATATCCGGACGCGTACATACCATAGCATACATTAGACTCCCTACAGCTGATGCATAAGGAATCTTCTGCATTTCCTTAACTTCAAGGTTAGTTTTAAGGCATTAATTGAGACTAAACTTGCCTCCCTTAGAGACAGGGGTGTCACCTGGTTTGCTTTCCTGCATGCCAAACCTTTTGAGGACTTTATCAATATAGCTTCTTTGTGATAATCCAAGAATACCCCGAGAGCGATCTCGTTGTATCAGGATCCCTAATACAAAAGAGGCGTCACCAAGATCTTTCATCTCAAAATTCTTTGATAGAAATCTCTTGGTTTCATACAACATGCCTATATCATTTGTGGCAAGCAATATGTCATCGACATACAAAACCAGGAATATGTGCTTGCTCCCACTGAATTTGTGATACACACAATTATCAACAGCGTTTGTCTCAAAACCAAACGAGATAATCACTTGATG
This sequence comes from Cinnamomum chago, assembly GCA_038049695.1. NCBI lineage: Eukaryota > Viridiplantae > Streptophyta > Magnoliopsida > Laurales > Lauraceae > Cinnamomum > Cinnamomum chago. The sequence goes on from CP142458.1 coordinate 20,064,061, forward strand.
AAACTTGTGATACCACTGACGAGAAGCTTGCTTGAGTCCATAGATGGATTTTGTCAATTTACAGACCATGTTCTTTGGGTCTCCCAACTCAAAGTTTTCTGGCTGCACCATATAAATTGTTTCGTCAATGTCACCATTGAGAAATGCTGTTTTGACATCCATTTGACGAAGTTCAAGATCAAAATGTGCAACTAGTGCCATGATTGTCCTAAAAGAGTCTTTCGATGAAACCGGAGAGAAAGTCTCTTTAAAGTCAATCCCTTCCTTTTGGGTAAAGCCTTTAGCTACAAGACGAGCCTTATACCTCTCCACATTACCATTTGAATCCCTTTTGGTTTTAAAAATCCATTTGCAACCAATGGGCTTCGCACCTTCTAGTAATGGGACAAGTTCCCAAACCTTATTGTCTTGCATAGACTTATACTCCTCATTCATGACATCAATCCACTTTTGAGAGTTAGAACTTTGCATGGCTTGATGGAAGTTGATTGGATCATTTTCCACCATTCCAATTTCTTCCTCATGTTCTTGGAGAAATACGAAAAAATCGTCCGGAATAGCATTTCTCCTTTCTCTAGTGGACCGCCTTAAAGGCACTGGTTCTTGAGGTTGTTGAGTTTGTTCCTCATCTTGAATGAGGGGTTGATCAACATTGTCTTGTTGAGGATCCGGATTTGCTTCTTGATCAATGACAGGTATAGAAACCTGCACATTGTCAAATACAATAGTGGGAATCGTAACCGATTCTTCCTAAAAAACAATGTCTCTAACCTTATTTCTCCCCCCAAACTCAACATCCTCAAAAAATGTTGCAGTTCCCATCTCAAAAATTGACCTAAGTGTGGGATCATAAAACTTATAGCCCCTAGATCGTTCAGAGTAGCCAATGAAGTAGCTGCTCACAGTTTTGGAGTCCAATTTCTTTTCATGTGGCCTGTAAGGCCTTGCCTCAGCCGGACATCCCCAAATGTGAAAATGTTTTAGACTAGGCTTTCTGCCTGTCCAAAGCTCATAAGGTGTTTTTGCAGCTGCTTTAGTTGGCACTCTATTCAGAATATAAGCTGCTGTTTTGAGTGTTTCTCCCTAGAGTGACTCTGGTAAAGTGGAATGACTAATCATACTCCTTACCATATCCTTAAGAGTCTGGTTTCGTCTTTCAGCTACACCATTCATGCTAGGTGACCCTGGCATGGTGTACTATGGGACGATTCCACATTCCTCTAGGAATTTAGCAAATGGTCCTGGACGTTGTTCACCTGAACCGTCATATCTGCCGTAATATTCACCACCACGGTCAGACCTGACACTCTTTATTCTTTTGTTGAGTTGGTTCTCAACTCCAGCTTTAAATGTTTTGAACACGTCCAATGACTGTGATTTCTCATGAATGAGAAATAGGTACCCATAGCGAGAGTAATCGTCTATGAATGATATGAAATAATGTTGGTCATTCCAGGAAGCCATAGGAAATGGTCCACAGATATCTGTGTGTATCAATTGTAAGACATCTGTAGTTCTATTGGCACCTAATTTCTTCGTTTTGGTCTGTTTTCCCTTGATGCAAGCAATACAAACATCAAAGTCTGTAAAGTCAAGGGAATCTAAAATGCCATCAGACACAAGTCGCTCAACTCTAGACTTAGAGATGTGACCTAAGCATTTGTGCCATAATGTAGCCGAGTTTACTTTATTCAGTTTGCGTTTAGTACCTTGTGATTCCACATGCAAGGATTCATTATAAGAAACAATTGTATCAAGCAAATATAAGTTGTCATGTACACATAGAGAACCAGTTCCAACAACATTTGAATTTATAGATAAACTGAATTGATTGTTTCCAAATGAACAAAAATAACCAAACTTGTCCAATAAAGAAACTGAAACCAAATTCCGTCGAAAAGACGGTACAACAAAAGTATCTAATAAATCCAAATAATAACCGGTTTTTAATAACAACCTAAAATGCCCTATTGCCTCTACTTCTACCGACTTTCCATCGCCCACAAAGATGTGTCTTTCAACATCACTTGGCTTTCGGTAGCTTAGGCAACCTTGCATAGAAACACTAATGTGAGTGGTAGCACCAGAATCCAACCACCACGTGTTTCTAGGTACTGAAGCTAAATTTACCTCAGAACATACCAAAGCAAGACTCATGCGATTTGAGCGATCCCACTTCTCAAAGTTCTTCTTATCATCAGGAGAACTTGCATCCGTAAGAGAAGCGGGTTGCTCAATCCGTAGTGCAAGGTCTAGATCCATGCAGCCGAGAACAATTTCTGTGTTCTCACTACTAGAAAAAAGGGCTTTTATATCGGTTGCAAAAACTGCCCTATATCGGTTTTTCATATAACCGATATAATATCTTCAGTCAAGGTATTTTATATCGGTTAATATTTTTTTATATCGGTCAATTTTTTTTTATATCGGTTACACTGGAACCGACATAATAATCTCTATATATAATATCGGTTAGGAAAATATGTGATATTAATTTCAATAAAACCGATATTATAGACAAATATTTTATATCGGTTGTATACATATATTTTATATCGGTTGTATACACATATTTTATATCGGTTATTATGGAACCGATATTATAAATACATATTTTATATCGGTTATTTCCCTCCTTTTTATTTTTCCTTCTTCCCTCCCTTTTCAGGACGTCCTGCGGCTAACCGCCTGTGCACATGCGGCTAACCGCAAGTGCACATGCGGCTAACCGCCAGTGCACCTGCGGCTAACCGCCAGTTATATATAATATTTTATATCGGTTATTATAAAACCGATATTATATACCTCAAATCCCTTAATCCCCCACGCGGGCTCAGTCCTTCTTTCCCTCTTTTTTTTTTCTTTCCCTCTTTTTATTTCCTTCCCTCCCTTCTCTTTCTTTCTCCATCATTCCTTCTTTCCTCTCACTCTCGCTCTCTTCTCTCCTCACTCTCGCCTCTCTTCCCAGCGCTTCTCTCCCTCCAAAAACCCCTTTCCTCTCACTCTTGCTCTCTCTGCTCTTCTCTCACTCTCGCTTTCTCTACTCTCTCTCTGCTCTCCCTGTCTCTCTCGCTCACTCTCGTTCTCCGGAGAAGAAGAAGACGACGACGAAGAAGAGGAAGAAGCTGCTCTTCCGGCGCTGTGCAGGTGCCAGGTACATCACGTTCTTTCCTTTCTTTTTGTTTCGTTTCTTTCTTTCCCTTTTCTTCTGCTGCTACTGTTTTCTGTTCTCTCTCTCTCTCTGTTTTTTTTTTTGTTCTGTTTTCTCACGATCTCTGCTGCTGTTTTTCTTGCTGCTGTTATGTATTTTTTTTCCTTGTTGTTTTTCTTTCCCTGCTGTGTTTCTGCTGTTTTTTTTCCCTGCTGCGTTTCTTCACAATTTTTTTTTCCCTGCTGTTTCGGCTAGCCGCCTCCAAGTTGGAGGCTAGCCGCCAGAAGTTGAAGGTGATTTTACACTAATTTCCATTCAATCTGGGTTAAATCTCAAAACATGAAAGTTGTAGCCCTCTGAAAAATCTTTCATTTGGATCAAGAATCATGTTGTTTGGAGTTCAGAAGAGGAAGTTATGAATTTTCTACTGGAGACAACTCTGCTTCACTCGGGTTGCTGTTTTTCTGTGACCAGTCCGCTTCAAGGTGAGTTTACACTACTTTCCATTCAATCTGGGTTAAATCTCAAAACATGAAAGTTGTAGTCCTCTGATAAATCTTTCATTTGGATCAAGAATCATGTTGTTTGGAGTTCAGAAGAGGAAGTTATGAATTTTCTACTGGAGACAACTCTGCTTCACTCAGGTTGCTGTTTTTCTGTGACCAGTCAGCTTCAAGGTGATTTTACACTACTTTCCATTCAATCTGGGTTAAATCTCAAAACATGAAAGTTGTATCCCTCTGATAAATATTTCATTTGGATCAAGAATCATGTTGTTTTGAGTTCAGAAGAGGAAGTTATGAATTTTCTACTGGAGACAACTCTGCTTCACTCGGGTCGCTGTTTTTCTGTGACCAGTCCGCTTCAAGGTGAGTTTACACTACTTTCCATTCAATCTGGGTTAAATCTCAAAACATGAAAGTTGTAGCCCTCTGATAAATCTTTCATTTGGATCAAGAATCATGTTGTTTCGAGTTCAGAAGAAGAAGTTATGAATTTTCTACTGGAGACAAATTCTGCCATTCAAATCAGGATGGCTCACGGCTAGCCGCAGGAAAAGTTGGGGGCTAGCCGCAGGTGCACTGGCGGTTAGCCGCAGGAAGCACAGAAAATCATCCTAAAAAAAAAATGCTTACTGGAAAGCTGACCGTGGGTCTGGCGGCTAGCCCCCTTGCAAAGGGCGGCTAGCCGCCAGGTGACCGTAAGGTCACCTGACCCTTTCTAGAAGGACTATTTATAAAAAAAAAAAAATACATATATAATATTAAATCGGTTACAGAACAAACGATATAATACAATCCCAAAAAACCGATATTATAAATATTTTTTATATCGGTTTCACTTTTTTTATATCGGTTTTACAGTAATATGTGTTATAATTTCAGGTTTAAAAGACATCAGTTGTCCAAAAACCGATATGAAATAATACACATATTATATCGGTTATAGTTATCTATTATATCGGGGGTACTTATATCGGTTTGAAGTTTACTGAAAAACCGATATAATAGGTCTTTTATATCGGTTTTTAGCCGATATAAAAACCCTTTTTTCTAGTAGTGTCTCTTTCCAATCCTTAAAGTTGGTCCCATTAAGTACATGTATAGAATTGATATTAGCAGATATAGTAGAAACACTAGCTGTAAAGAGAGCAAAAAAACAAACAGACAAACATGCTCATATTATTAACCAAATACATAAGTAACAAATTCAAATAATGGTAAGTCTCGTGTCAAGGTACCTAACACAACATTAATATCAAGTCTTTGGACAGTAATATTAATTGTAAATGGTCATCTTGTTGTAGTGATTAAACACTGACAATAATTCATGTCAAATAATAAATCTATCTTTGGATCGAATTATTATTCACATGTAAAAACCTTATAATCGTCACACGTTTACCACCACAGGTGTGCATGCAATTCGGCCAAGTATTAACCTTCCTTTGGGCCGACTAAGACCCGCATGAATTTACACACACACAAACATCCAATATTCCTCATGAACAATCTACACAAGAGATGTCACTTTGGTTACATCTTGTTTCAATTAGCACATTTAGAATAATGGACTATGTAATTTAACCATAAAAGATATACCATAAAATATTTGAATTGTTGTTTGAAGAAAACCAATTAGTTGTCTTCACAGGTCACCATCAAAAAAAAGTTTTTTTTTTTGAAATAAAAAAAACTTTTGGACCACCCAAAAGTGTGGTCCCTCAGGCCACCGAATGACCCAACATCTTCTCCCCCAAAACGAAAACCAAGAATTCCAAAACAACTGATATGGAATAATTTTTTTTTTAGGAATTTAGCAACAACCCGAACCAAAGTTTTCAGGAATCCAAGAATTCCATAATAACCCAAGCAAAGTCCCATTAGCAAGAAGATGAACTTGGATCCAGAATCCTTTCATTACAGAAATCCTGGTTCCAAATATCAAAGATGTTCTGTAACAGGCTACAGAACCTTTTTGTGTGGAAGAAGATGTTGGGTGTTTCTATCAGTAAACAATCCCTTCCAACTAAACCTCAACATCAAAAGGTGAGATTTCTCCCAATCCGAATTCGCCCCAGAACGAATTCAAAATCCCTGAGCCCAGATCTACCTTAATTTCAGCAAAAACAGAGACATAAATCCAATCAAGAATGTGAACTAAATTGATAAGATTGAAAAAAAAAAACGAAACCAGCAATCATAACATGTCTCTATTTGGACGACAAGACACTTGTTCTCACATCATCTTTTTCCACACAAAAAAAAAAAAAAAAAACGTTCTGCTACAGATTTTTTTTTTTAGACCACCCATGAGCATGGTGATTTTCCTCCCAAACCTCCTAGTCAGCCACGATGCAAAGAAGGAAGACACCAACGCCGCCAGATACAAGGATGATGTAAACATCGTCAACGTTGGACTATCAAAAGTGCAATATTGATTCGTATGATTCTTATCTTCCTGTATCTTATGATACACAGAAGGAAAAATTTCCTTGGAAAAGGAGTCATTGAAGTTACTCCACCAGAGATTCCAATATCATATCCAAAGATCAGACCGCCGGAGGCGGCGACGATGCAGATGAAGACCACGAAGGGGGTCATCTTCCTCGGATAAACTTTCACTGGATCATTAGGGCTCTAATACCGGATCATTAAGGCAAGGAAAAAGACAGGGTCTTTGGTAACCAAAGAATATTATTGAAGAAATTAACAGATTGCAACCAAAGAATAGAATATCAATAGATTGATTTATCTGGATTCCCAATGGCTTAACATGGAGATGCTCTGATACCAACTGTTAGAAACAATAATCTATATCTTTGATCTAGGAAATCCTAATAAACCAAGATCCTCCATGTTAAATCATTGGGAGAAGTAAAGCGGAAAGACATACCTGAATCCATTGAATGAAGTTGTTCGCAGGTTGATGATCTTCCAATCCAATATGGCTACCCAGAGAAACCCTCTTGATTCTTCTGATGAAGGGATGTCAGAGAGAATAGGAATTCACCATATGAATTGGGGACCATAACCCTAATATATAAGATATCATAAGTTTGTTATTTCTAATTTGGCCCCTCATCAAATTAGAAATAAAATTCTGGTATCTACACAATAATCTCATGACAATTATACCCTTAAGCCTTAGAACTTTAATTCTTAATTAGATCACTTTAGTATAGGCTTAACCAAAGATAGCATAACACATTAAATAGTTACATGTGTGGCCCCACATGATGGAATTTTTTCCAACATAAACATCTAGCAAATAGGCAATCCACATATGCTAATCATCACAGGATAGTTAAGCATTGCCCTCTCGGGTCTACATGTGAGTTGTGGTAGAGATAAGTAGGGCATGGGATAAAAACCTGGCAAATAAACAAATGAAATGATACCCTTCAAACCAAACTTCATTACTTCTTTTCAAAAGGGGTATCTGATGGTGTACATCCATCTAAAATATAAAAATCTGAATTGCAGACAACCCAGAATGCTAAAGCTTTCACAGAGGTGGTGCCCCAACTATGTTGGATGTTAACAGCTGAGTGGTGCTTGACACAAAGATTCCTAAACAAACTATAGTGAGGAGCTACACTTTCTTGCGCGAACAAGATTCATCAACAAAAGAGGAGCTACCTTTCCATCATCAAATCAAAACCAAATCCATCAAACTTCTTCAAAACATCATTACCATAAGTAGTCTTCATCAAGCTTTTTATAATCAAAGCCATCTAGCTTTAACACCTCAAAGAAACTTTGAAACAAACGGAACATCAAAGAGATCCTAAGTCAATTTTTATTCTTGAAGTCTTGTACAACCCTACTCAGTCAATGAAAGGAATCAAGGTTCACGATACCCGAAATAATTATCATCATGTACAGATATAAAGAAGGGTATCATGTTGTCCCGTACCGTTCAAAATTGGGGTAAGTTGAAGCCTGAGAAAACCAAAATAACTATGAGCAATTGTCGGCTTAAAACATTCCTCGTATCAAGTCCAAAGTTGGCATCAAAGGCATTACCAAGGGTCCCACCTAGGTCATCAAACTAGGGAAGAAAATCCCTTTTCAAAAGGAATCAAATTGAAATAACAACATTGGTGGTTAACCAACCAATTTGGTTAGTTTCCGAGGTAGTGACCTGTGCAAAGGGCCCAAAATGTTGCTCTTTGGAAATGTTGCTCTCCGGTTGTCACGAGTGCTACACCATCACTTGAGAAGAGGGGTCAAAGGGCTTGAGTTATAGCGGATTTGTGCCGGAGAAGAAAATAGGGAGTTAGGGTCTGTTGCATATTTGTAACAAAGAACAAGAAAAGACCAGGCCGGGTTAGGGCAATGTTCAGGTTCAGGTTGTATCAGCCTGACTCATTGTTGATACGTTGTATAAGCTCCAAGTGCAAAGCCTCGTTTGTAGTTAATTTAGTAACCCGGTGAGAATGAGGTCGATCCTTAGGGAGCAATTTTGAAATTCAAATGTTCCTTTCCCACTTGAAATTATACCTCGAAAAATTAAAATAAAGTAAGAATCTAATAAATAATTTTAATTAATTAGGAGTCTCCAATTCTAGAGCTTTCTCAACTATTTAAGATATTCCAAAGCAATTCATATTGAGAAAAGGCTAAATTACTTAGACTTCTAACCTAACTTGACTACTTCGAACCTAAGATTCCCAATTTTTGAAGATTAATCCAATTAGAAATTTTCTTTTAGCACAATTATAATGATTTAAAACACTGAAAATCTCCTAAAAAATAGTGAAAATATATTTAAAAACTCCTAAATATTAGTTCCCTAATTTATTAACACTGGTTATGTTAGTTTCCTAATCTAACCTATATTCTAATTAATTTTACCAAATTATTAATTAATTATCCTAAGTTCGTAATTTAATTCTAAAACCTATTTTCATTCAGTAATGAATGAGTTATGCAATCCTAATATGAAACTAATGCAATCCTAGAAAAAAAATCTAACTCTAATATGAATGCATAAAATTTTCAAAGTAAGGAAACACCATATTCTATACCCAAGTGTCTAGACTTGAACGAATGTCATAGGATGATTTAATCCTAAATTTTATGGCCGGGTTTTAAACTCTGATGATGCTTGAATCTAACAAAAAATAGAGATGAAAAAAGGATCTCAAATGAGTGAGATATGCAAGCTCTAAAATGCCTATATGATCATATTGTGCTGCAGAAATATGATGCAGTCTTGTTGAACATCCAGTTTTAAGCCATTAGTTCTCTGCCTTCCCGAAATTATTTTACCTTGAAAATCCATATATATTACATACTTCAATTCTTCAAAATTTCAAGTAAAAATAATAAATCTAGACTTTTTTTTAAATAATGAACTTTAGGAAGAAAACTAGGCTAAAACTGTTAAAACAGTACAGTTTTTCCAAATTTGCAACTTCACTACTTGTGACCAGTCCAAATTTTTTTTTTTATCATAATCAGTCATTAAATTATCATATTCCAGCAACAAAAGCATGATTAAACAAAATTTCTAATCCTAATGCATGTCATGTTCACATACCAACCATAAAATCATATAGTTAACTTAGACTTAATTATCATGCATAGAACATAAATAAAATCCTACATGAGTTTAAATGTGGTCAAGCATATATACATGAATTTAAATGTGGTGAATCATACTGAAAGTGAATGTGGTGAATCCAATATTCTTTCCACTTCTCTCCAACTTGGGCAAAAAACTGCGAGAACTTGTTCTACAACTTGGGTGGTCAATCCAATTGTGAGTTGTAAATTGGTGTGCAAGTTGCTCGGGGTTTCAAGATACTCGTAATCATTACTGGGCACATAGGAATTCGTTTTGGCTTCTTAACTCGAATTTCCTCCCGTTCATGCTCAAGGATCATGTCCTAGCCCACACATTGGAGGATACTAAGTCAAGCCACTCGTAATAAGGGCACCTTCTACTAACCATACCCAAAGCACTATCCAATTGGTCCTTTTGAGAAGACGAGTAAAATAGCAACCAAATAACATACAAATTAGAAGACAAAGATCATCAAAAGAATATGGATTTTACTAACATTGAATGTCTTTATGTCATAAGATAAAGGAAATTGATGCCAAAAGACATACACATGCTAGGATGAAGAAGCCTTCTCTAGTCTACATGATCTTCAACTTGGAACTAGCCTTCTTGAGGAGGACCATGGAGGAGTGGAGAAGATGGAAGGAGAAAGAGGGAGTCGGCATGTGGAATGGAGAAACTAGAGAGGGGGTTTATTTCTTCATGCCTTTGGACGTCCCCCCTAGGTTCTTTTTATAGTTTTTCCAAGCATAGTCCTTCTCTATCTTGAACTTCTTCTTTGATTACATTTGCTAGACTCTGCTCAAATTTGAATACAATAGAGATAACGTGAGAGAACTCTGGAACCTTCTAGCATCATAAAATTTCTCAGTACACTGATCACCTTCAATTTGAAGATTCTCCAGAGTTGGGCCCACATGTGTAGCATTGAAAGACTTCAATTGGTGACTTTGAAGTAGAATGAGGCCTACCATGGGCGTGGATCACATTGAACAAAGAGAGTGGATGTCCAAGGGGTTCTTGGATAGAGTCTTGGGCTTCTTTCTTTCTTCTTGTAAGACTTCTTTATCTCTTGAGATTTGAACTTGAGGTTCCATATCTTCATAACACCTAAGATAAAGGATAGAATTTATTCGAATTTATGCATCAATGAAGATTGTGTAGGCCCACCCTGGTCGAGCATGTGTATGAGAAAACTCCCTTTTGGGACATCTAAGGATGTGTGGGACCTCTCTCTTTAGTTTTCTACACATTTATCTCTCTTTCTCTTCTTTTAGATAGGACTCTGGTGTGTATGGACTCTGAGAGGCTGGAGAGATGATCTTGATCCTTTTGGAAGCTTTTGGAATACTTTAAGATGAGTTTCAAGAGTGTGTTGGATATCTATGGACAAGCTGGGTACCTCTTGCATTTCAGATTTTGAGGGCATCTTTTCTTTTACAAGTAGTCTTCCAATTCACAACTGTCTTTGGCAATTTCTTGGAGATTTCCAGGAATTATCTGTAGGATAACCTGAATGCAGCAAATGAAGTGTGGAGCCCCTATTTTGGGCATGTACCTGTTGAGTTCCCACATGGGTGTGTGTGTGGGGTCTAGTTTTCATTTCTTTTCATTTTCAGCTTCTTCCTTGACTATGGGGTTGAGATTCTATGGCTTTCTATCTCTTGATGTGTGTTGGGACATACTTCTCACCGAACTACCTCTTGAAATCACTCCATGCCTCGGCATCTGCTGTGTTCCAATAAGTCGGTCGGATAGTCTTCCACTAGATTTTAGTGAGCCCTATGAACATAGAGGATGCAAGCTGAACCTATTGTCGGCTGGCACATCTGAATACATCAAAGATAATCTCTATATGGGTCAGCCAATCATATGCTTTCAATGGGTCCTCCCAACCAGTGAGCTCTTTTGGACCTCTCTTCCCGAACCGTTCAAATAGTGCATTCGGAAAATTCTCCCGATGTGCAGTGAAAATCTGTGTTCCATGTGCTTGGGCAGGTGTCAATTCCAAACGTCTTTCTAGAACCTCAAGAAGTCGTATATGAACCTGAGCAACCAATCTCTCTGGCATGGTCCTCATCTTTCTTAGCCATCTGCTCTTGTAGTCTGACTTGATTTTCAATAGCTTGTCATTATTGGTCTATCATGGCTTGCATCATCTACTGAAATTGTTGTTGCATGTTCTTGCCAGAATTAGTGGTACCTGATGGACATGTGTGCTCACTGTTATTGCCAGAGTCGTTTTGGTTGACCGGATTTCTACGAGGAGGCATTCTGCAAGGTCGAAAAGGTTAGTACATGATAAAATGTTAGCTGCTAAAAACCCAATCCCACGAGCTAGATAGCTAGTGAAAATTCTAACGGATCCTTGCCTAGCCCTTAGGGTTGCTAGTTTCTTTTATTAGCCAAAAACATGTATTGCTCTAATACCAGTAAGATCGCAATCGCGAACTGAGCTCCGATTTACCATCTTCATAAAATTGAGACGCAACGTATTATGCACGCAGACCAAGGCAGGAACATTCTTCCCTTGCGTGCGGATTTGAATTTTTGAATTTTTCCATAGGTTTCCTCGGTGAGGATCCTAAATCAAATTTTAATAAACGCAATGCGATAATGCAAGATAAATATTAGAGTAAACAGTAACTTGATGGCATTCCCATTTAAAACAGTACAGTTAATATTTACAACAAAAGTGAAAGTTTTTATGTACAATTTTCCAAAAATAAAGGCCAACACGGCTAGTGCCAAAAAAAAAAAAAAAAAACCAAAACTATGCATTTCACTCCCCCAAAATGTGATCAAACACTCTGTGCAAGGCACGATACTATTTGTCATCATTAGCATGCCAGATACCTACGTCTTGCGGCTTCTTAGCTGTCTGCGCCAGCTCCTCCTTAAGGATAAAGGGGACAATACCTACAACACCAAGGTTTAGCAAGAGTTAGGCACGGCGACTTGGCAGATGATCATTATGAATAATAACATGTCGTTGCAAGAAAGAGCACAAAATAGGAGATTAGTATAAAACCAAAGCAAAACTATCACTAGACAATGATATAGCAAGATCAATAGAAAAATGACAATAATGATAATGATAAATGCGGGACAAGTATGAACTGGAAATATGGAGAACCACACTAAGTTATATTCTACCAGTGGCACAGTCGTAGCCCAGGAGGGAGCCAAACAATCAAGTACAAGTAATAACCCAGTCTGTGTGTGAGGCTAGCAAGAATATCCAACTACAGAAGCAAGCAAAATAAATGTAAATCTCATGGTGGTCGGATCCAACCGCATTGAGATTGAACCCGAGTGGTGCCGACTCCAAGAATCAAGAACAAGCGCGCATAACCAGGTACTCCCTCAAGAATAGTAGTCATGGCGGGGCCTACTCCTAGCAAGTGTATAAGACAACCTAAAGACGTTAACAGAGGCAAGTGGTCCCCTTTTAAACTCAATAGCTTTAGAGTTGAGAAGATAAAACCATATAAGTAATAATTTGGGTATCGAGTATGGTGGCAATGAACAAGACTAGTAGACGGGTCTGAACGAATATCCAAGTTTGGCCTAGGGTCTCTAGGAAATAAGCTAGCATTCCGACATGGAATGATGCAACCTGAATGGGGTAAAAGAGGTATAAGGGGGATCCGGGTGATCGGGAGGAAGCATGATGACTAAATGCTCCATAACCACCCAATTTACTGCAAACGTTGATCCATCACAAGAGAAGCAGGGCGGATACCACTTGCTACACCCTAATGAGACACAAACTAAACACCATGTAGGTCATAAGTTGGGTGCAGATGCTGTATGTACGAATACAATACATAAGAGGAGGCGTACCCCATGTACGCGAGAGACAAGTAACATTAAAATATGGTACGAAGATACTAAACAGTCAAGGAACCATTACGAATACAATCCCAGGGGTTTCTGTTGCCATTGATATGTCGAGGTAGTGAGAACTTAGCATTGCACGTGCTTTGCGTTCGACGGCCGGTGATGAATTCCCTTGGCACTATAATAATGTGGTTGGCCTCCCAAACTCTAATCATGTACATCCCCAACTCCGCCATATACCTATATGCCTCCAGCCAACCTACCAGGTAAATACAGAGCTACATGAGCAATCCCAGAAATAAATATTAGTTTTGGATCATGTGGGGTTCATTTGTCCCATACTAGTTCCCCTATGGTCTTTGGTCTACACCAAAGAACCACTTCGGATGCATAAATTTCCTTAAGTATTGGGGTACAAACCATTTATTTTGGTGCCCAAAGAATTTGGAAATTAAAGGGCTAAAATGGGCAGAATAGGTCCCCAGTGCGTGATGCGCTGGTGGTGCAAAAGAAGCCACAACCAGCAGGCAGCACACATGGCCTAGCCGCCTGTGCATGTGGCATGCAAGCAGCGCCGGGCAGCTGTGCACCAGGTTTTCTTTTTTTTAATGCCAAGCCATAACAAGGTGACTTTGGGGGGGGGGGGGGGGGGTGTTGGGGGTTGTGCGGTTGGGTTTCAACAAGCGTATAATAGGGAAAAATCAAGGGGGATTTGAGGGAAAATCTTAGGGTAAAAATTAGAGGGGTAAGGGGTCTAAACCACTTGTAATTAGAGCTCAACTAGGTCCTTAATCAACATCAAAACCATCATATGCATACTACCAAAAATCCCACTCCAAGACTTGTAGAGAACTAGAAAAATCATGGAGACAACCACACAAGCATTAAAATTCACAATAAATACTTGCGCTAGGTCCCAAGGGTTTCCACTTGGTTAGGACACTCCTCAAGGTCTTCAAATGGGTTGGGAAATCCTAAATAAAAAATCCCCAAAAATACACCCATAAATCACCCAAAAATAACAAACCAAGAAAGACTTGATGAAATCCTATGCATGTCTGAATTTGGCATGCCCCAATTGTGGAATCAAAACATGGAAGGAGAAGAGGATTTCCTTACCTTTAGGAGGTATAAAAACTGAAAGGAGAATGGTTAAAGGGGCTTCCCAACGTGAAGCTTGATGTCAATAAGATGAGGAGACGACGGAGAAGGATTGGTCGGAGTTTGATTGCCAATTTGGTGGCTTGCCTGCAAGGTTCAAGCAAGCGAAGTGAAGAAGAAGAAGAGAAAAGTTGCCGGCTACAAGGCTGGGTGATATTTCAATCGATGGAGAGAAATGAGAGTGAAGTAGCTAGAGGATAGGGTTGGGTGGGTTATATATAAATAATAAGTTAAGTTCAGGTCCGCACTAGCCATAGCAAAAATTGTAATAAAGTTTAGAGGGCTTTCCAGACCTTGGATCAAAAAACTCAAACCATGAAAAAATGTCCAAAGTTAAGTCCTCTTTCCAACGAATCCTATTTTGATATACTTCTGAGATTCTGATCAAAAGTCAACGTTTGGTCAAATATGTCAACTAATGTGTAATTTGGAATTTTCAAGGGTTTCAAGGCTCTTAATGATTGCGAGTCAAATAGATTTTTTTTAAAACAGCGTCCTCGATCAAATGAACAAAAAATCACAAATCTTCAAAAATCTCAAATAACTCTGCAAGCTTTTCCAAAATTACGAAGGGGTCCCTTAAGGTATCCAACTAAGTTCAAAGTCTCTCAAACTTCCCAAAACTAATCAAAAGCTATTCTAACACAAAAACCAAGTTAGTTAGCCTCTAGTCCCACATAGTAAGCTAATACGCAATTAGTTAGTCCTAATGACACTATTAGTGGGTTAGGGTCTTACAATATGTACAAAGTAAGATGTTTTTTGTTTTCATTTGCAAGTATTTGGGTGTAAGCCTTTTGCACATGTACCAAATGAGCTGCAATCAGAGATTAATGATAAGGTATTTCCTTACATCTTTGTTGGCTATGGTGGAGAAGAGTTTGGCTGCATGTTATGGGATTTAGAAAAAGAGAGATTATTAGAAGTAGGGATGAAATTTTTAATGAGGATTACCTTTTTGAAGATGTCGAGAAGATTGATGAGTCAAAGGAAGTAGTTCATTTAGTGGTTGATCTCAAACATATTCCTTCTATAGTACAAACTAAAGGTGGATGGGAGAATCCAGATCATGATGAGTCATAAGGGTTGCCAGGTGAACATGGTGTTAAGCAGGGAGAGCAATCTCAGTCAGAAACCAGAGAACATTAAATTAGGAGGTTTATTCAAGAGCATCAACCATCAACAAAGTATCCTACATTTGATTATATTTTGCTTATTGATGAATGGGATACAATGAACTTCCAAGAAGTAGAGACTCATGAAAATAAGGATGAGTAGATGAAGGTCATGTGGGATGAGATGAGTTCTTTGGAGAAGAACAATAGATGTCTGTTCAAGCTAAAAAAAAAAAAAAAAGATGGCAATGGAAAACTGGTGAAGCACAAAGTATGGTTAGTGGCTAAAGGCTTTGCATGGATGAAGGGAATTGACTTCGGTGAGATTTTCTCTCGAGTTGTAAAAATGGCTTCTAGGAGAGTTGTCTTGCTTCTACTAGCATGAAACTTGAGCTTAAACGGAAGTATGTGAAGACCGCGTTTCTACATGGTCATTTGAATCAAGAGATTTGCATGACTTAACTAGAAGAGTTTGAGGTTGAAGAAAAAGAACAAATGATTTGCAAGTTGAAGAATGGTCTTTCTTTTTTATGTAGATGATAGTTTATAGTTGAACATGATAGTAAGATGATTGGAAAATTAAAAGATAATATGTCAAATGCTTTTGATATAAAGTACTTGGACCCTACACAACACATATTAAACATGTATATACTTCCTTATAGAAATGCCAAGAAGCTGTGGTCATTATACGAGAAGAAAACACCAAGAAGCGGGGGCGGATGAAGGGGGGGGGGGGCGGGGTGGCTGCAGCCCACACAAGCTTTCAGCCAAAAAAAAAAAACTAAATTTTGAGTTTTGGGGCCCGGTAACTTACGACACACCTTTTGTTTGTCTTTCGTCATACTTGTCAAGATATATTGTGAAGACATTTTTTTGTTGATTATGAGTAGTATAATAAAAATGATCACTCTTTTGGTATGATGCTTGTCGAAAATGAATTATGAAGACAGTACATAGATAGTTTTTGGCGGGACATTGTTGCTATTTTTTATAGTTTTTGGTGAGATATTGTTGCTATTTTTTTAATGTAACTTCAGTGCAGCCAGAGGCGGATGCAGTGTATTACCACTGCCCCCAGTGGATTTCTAAACTTTCGTTCTAATTTTGGTGGGGCCTACTAATTTTTTCCATAAGGCCCCCAATGAATTTTTTGGGCCCCCAATGGATTTTTGTAGCCCAATATTAACTTTAAATATTTCATATTCTTGTCCTCTCCAATTTTAATTGTTTTAATCACTTTCTTGTAGTATCACCGCGTTCTCAGTCTCCTGCAAGGGCCAGAGGCGGATGCAGTTCATAGTCACTGGGGGGCTGGGCCCCAAGTGACTTTTTGGGAAAAAAAAAATTATGTATACTAAGTTAGGCCCAAATCAATTAGGCCACCAGTGACATTGAACCAGGCTCTCCAATGAAAACTCGTAGAGAACAGTTGTGATAAACAAATATGTCTTGTTTTATTGCTTGAAATTATTATATTATATTTGTTCCAATTAAAAGGTTTGGGGTAAATCTGCACACTATTTGTCCTTGCTAGGTATGATTTGCAATGCAGTGGAAATCTGCAAACTACCTGTCTTTGAATGCACCTTTCTGTGTATTAGTTACTGATAGTGTATGTAAAAGGTCCACTACTTTTTTTGTATATTGTTTTTTCTCAAGCATGAAGAAAAAAAGAAGAAAAAATCATTTGCAATCATATAAATAACCCAAAAAAAAATTCCGGGGGTGTTGCCCCCGGATCCCCTACTACTTAATCGTGTCCCCAGTGATTTTGAATCTTGAATCCGCCACTGAGTGCAGCCCCTCCAGATTAGAAGTCCTGGATCCGCCCCTGCCAAGAAGATACAACTCTCACCAGCAAAAGTGGAGAAGATACTTCAAAATATGAAAGATACAGATACACAACAAAAGTTAATGATACGCTGTTTTTTCACCGACATTCATTCATTTGTAACGTTTCACTATGGCCTTCCTATTGTCATGAAGGTTGAAGAGTGAGTGACTGTTCAAAAAATATTAATCTACTTTACCCTTCCTTTCACATATCCCTTTGGTCTGAAAGTAAGAGAGAACTCGTGAATACTAACAACCAAAAAACCTCCACAATCCCCTTTCATTATTTAAAACTCCAATCCATGCACCACACGTCAATTCAATCGTGTCATTGCAGTGCAGCTATGAACCATATGAAACCACAACACTAGCAGTGACAGATGAAAAAAAAAAATTTGAATTACTGAGAATACATATATTCATTCTCAGTGAATTCAATTTTTTTTTCACCTTTTTCTGCTTACTATGTTGGGGAAATTACTTACGAAGACTATGCAATCATAAAATCAAATAAACAGTTAGTATAAATAATTAGTGTATGAAAGTGAATGATTGTGAAAGTGAGAAATTAATTTAAGAAAACAATAAAAATGGGCAAGGCACACCAATTAAGATGCTTTCTTAAAGACATCAATTTCCCACATGCAGGTGGTTTAGATGAAATTATTTCCCTAGGATACAATGCCTAATTCTGGTTCGAAATCTGCACACTAGAATCAGAAATATGGAATTACCCTTAAAATCCAAGTAAAAATAAATAAATAGAAGAGAATAAAATACTCTTAGACAACATGCTTATGGAAAAACACTTCATTGTACTCATTTTTAAAAATGTCTAAGGAAGATTTCAAATCAACCTAATTTATAATGTTGAAAACATCCCTTAGGATTGGGTCATGTCCATTCAAATGGCCCAAGAGACTTCTCATCCAAAGGGCACAAAACCCTTGTTTTGAAAAGACACATTCAAATGTCTCTTGGAATTTATTTTTTTTAAATAATTGGATTTTAGAAAATATCCAACATACTACTCATCTGAAATATTAATTCGATCTTTACATGATATGCATGCTTCTATCTACATTGCAGGGATTTGTCTTTTAATCGTGGGCTCACTGGTCCAGTCTCCCCACAGATAGGAAACTTGCAGAACCTAAATACACTGTAAGATCCTGTTAAGTAGAGAATTATCCAGGGGCCATAAATTTCTATGCTCTTAATATCTACCCATCTCATTTAAATTGGGTAAATAATGAGAGGAACTGACACAAAGTAAATGTGATTCGTCTGTCTCTCAGCATCCTGGCTGGCTGCCATTTCACCGGAAACATCCCGAATTAAATAGGCAACCTAAAGAAGCTCTCCTACCTGTAAGGCCCAAGCTTTGCAATCTTAGTCCCATTAAAACTGGACAGTTTTTCCAAGCAATGGAATCTTATTTTGTTTTTTTATTATCTCCTTATCAGGGTTCTGAATTCAAATAACTTCACTGGGGAAATGCCTCCTACTTTGGGTATGCTATCCAATGTTAGAGCAACTCCAACAGAGGAGTTATTTCTCCATGTCAGCATGAGTTGACAAGAAATGGTCAAAAATGGCATATGGGGATGACCTCCAACAGAGATGGTAAAAGTGAGGTGGAAAAGGCATATGGGTTGGTATGTTTTTTTTGGCATATGGAAAGGCAACCTTCATTTCTTACTTTTTCAATATAATAATACAAGTTAGTGGTTCTTAGGAGATATATGTAATAAAGCAAATGAAGTTAAAATGAAAAAAGAATAAAATAATAATTTAACATCTCTCTTGGAGTTGCCCAAGTGAGATGCCAAATTTACATATGCCTTTTTTGGCCACATAAGCCTTTATTTTCGAAAAAGGCACATGGAGAAATAAAGTAGCTCTTGGAGATGCTCTTACCTGGCTAGAGGTGGCATACAATCAGCTCAGTGGACCTCTCCCTGTCTCTACATCGACGACACCTGGCTTGGACATGCTTCTCAATGCAAGGCATTTGTTAGTGTCTAATTCCCCCAACACCTTCTAAAAACTGGAAGGAAATTCCAGTCTGGTCTCATCGTACAAGTTCTCCTACTTGCTTTAGAAGCCAAGGCAGTTCCAATGAACTATTAATGACTGCTTGATTTTTTCATTCTACTCATTTGCCAGCCACTTCAACAAGAACAAGCTCTCGGGCAACATTCCGGCTAAGCTCTTCAGCTCTGAAATGAAGTTGATACACATGTGCGCCACTACTGTAACACCCCGCCCCCTAATGGCCTATCAATTATATTTAATTGCTTGATTAGTTAGTACGTGCGTTTAGAGTTTTAACGAGTCGGGTTTGGCGTGTGGACTTCGCGTACGAAGTCTCGCACAATTCGGAGTACGTTTGGGTAGAGTGGGGGGTTGGTTTGCAATTTGGGAAGTTTTTAAGGGGTATTTAAGAGATTATGAGTTTTTGTCAGTTGGGTGTGTCGCGACCCCGGAACGGATTCCCGGGCCCGCGACGTTGGTGATGATGTTTATGCTCAATGGTTCATTATTTTCCCACAGGTTCCCGCGGTGAGGATTCCCAAAGACACGCGGAATCTGGCTCACACGTACACGATTTGCGGAAGCGTGTAGCAAAACACAACTAGATAAGCACCAGTAAAATATTTAGGTGCTATCACAATAATATACAAGACAAAGTATCAAAGGAATAAGTTAACAAGGCATTCCCAACATTATTCAAGTTACAAGTCTAACAAGAAAGTAAATTAAGTTTTGTTACAATTCCCAAGAGAGGCCAACAGAGGCCAATACACAACTCCAACATAAACAAAAGGACCCTAAGACAAAATGTGACGAAACTCAGGAACCAGACCTACATCTAGATGACATCGTCGGGCTGCCACTCTCTCACGGGAGTTGGCTCACAAGCCTCCTCCTGACGCTCCTCCTCAAAGGCAACGTCACCTGCACCTGGGCACCAACAAGCAAGGGTCAAACACGACGGTTTGGCAGGTAATCAATATAGGCATGAACATGACAATAATACTTTGGAAAAGCACTTGAAATCGAATACTTGATTTGAACTGTCACAATAGCTGAGGTATCAAAACAAACTAGCATGAGTACTAAATATATCATGAAAAGTTACAATCCACAAAGAGCCCATCCTTTCTCTATCATTTATATAATGAAAAGAGCAAGCACGCACGACAAGCACGATATACATAATATAAGCACGACACGATTTCCCACAAAGACGGGAATTCCGGCCGCGGAACCGGACACGCACGATGTGTAATAAATACACGACCAGTCTGCAGACAGTCCACATGTTTAAAGACCCCCAGACAGTGGATCAAACCGAAGGGGCAGTCTAAGCTCAGTGGTGTTTACTTAGTTCATGAATGCACAAAACACGCGAAGCACGATCAAACACGTCGAGATAAAAAGGGGGAAATCACTTATCACAACACGACGAGCACGACTAGCACGAGGCATAATATTTATGCAAAACACGCTTAGGAAGTGATCCCCTTTTTCTTAACAAAACTTCAAAACACGGTTGTACTAACACTTCAAAATGAGTTCACAATGGTATTCATCATACCCAAAAATCAAGGTTCAAACACAAAGTCTATCAAGCACATACAAGGACCTTTGGATGGTTGTTGTACAATCGAAGCCCAGATGCGGAGTTAAAAATAGAATTGGTGCCCCAGAAGTTCAAGGACATCTCGGGTCTCGAGTGTACAATATTAAGCTAAAGGTCACTTAACATGTCCTAGTTTTTCATTCTTGCTAAACTCGTCAAAATACACAAACAGTGAATTTCGGTCACCTCGCGGTCAGGTGGCGGCTAGCCGAACTGGGGTCCGGCGGCTAGCCGCAAGGTGACCGCCAGGCTGACCGCTGAAATACCAATTTTGAACTTAGCTCTCGGGAAATGGAACCGCATTGCGCGGTTGGCTTGCGGTTAACCGCGAGTAGGACTGGCGGTTAGCCGTGAGCTGACCGCGGAGCTGACCGCTGGTCCCAGGTGAAAATGCTAGCTTCTGGAAAGGTAACCGCTGAGTTCGGTCAGCATGCGGTTAGCCGAAGTGGACACGGGCGGCTAGCCGCGAGCTGACCGCTGTGCTGACCGCCAGTGCACGGGAATGCGTTTCAGCACAGATTTTTCACATTTCTCTTCTTCCCTTCCATTCATTCTCATTCCACTTATATTCCCTGAGTCTACATACTCTCCAAGGGACAAAGCACACATCCAAAACTCATGAAAACACAATCATAAAGCTTGTAAACATATCCATATGCAAAGTTTCCAAAACAATAATGTAGCTTAAAATAACATGCACAATGATCCTATAGAGATTACTTGCCTTGCCCAAATGCTAAACACTCCACTTCAAGCTCTTCACACAAGCTAATCCCACACTACAAGCCAAACCAAGAAAACACACAAAACTTACTCAAAAAAATGGAAACAAGAAACCCATTTTCCAAATAGGGTTTGAAAACATGAAAAACATGATCTTAAGGAACTAAAATGACTCAATGGAAAGTATGAGTGGAAACCCTTACCTAGAAATGGCCACACAAGAGGGAGGGAGAGAAATGGAGCTCTTGCCCAACTTGAAAACTCAAGAAACTTGTATCAATAGAAAGCTTGCAAGGAGATGAAGAAAATGGTAGTCTTAGAATTTCCTTTGGAGCTCTCTAGCTAGATCAAACCAAGTGAGGAAGATGAAGGAGAAAAGAGGTTTTCTCTCTTGCCCTAGACTCAAAAGTTGCAGAGATTGGGAAATGAATGAAAAGGGAGGGGAAAGGGGATTAAGTGATGACTCATGGGCCCCATTTGGCTTGAACTTGAAGTGACTAAAACATGGTCTTGTGGGCCTTGGATGACTTCGACGAAGAAGGATAAAATGATCGTCGAAATATCTAGTTTCCAAAAAGTATATTTTTGACATGGTTTTGAGATCTCGAAAATTGTGTCCAGATTTATGCAAGAAAGACAATTTCACCCTCTTTGGGCCAAAACATGGGATTTTGGGCTTCAAACACGAATGGGCTTAAAAAGAAAGTTGTAACACATAACGAGATCATTCACATGAAATCAAAATCACACTCACACGAAAATCATTACGATCTTCCCAAGCTTACACGTGCACTCAGGCCTTCCTGAGTGTGTCTGACTAATACTAGACGTTCTCAAATTCCCAAAGCTATGTCCAAACTAACTAATCACTTCTAACCCAACCACGACTAAACCCACTTAGAACTAAACACATACTAATCGCACACTAATCGACTAGGTCTGGGTCGGGGTCTAACATCCTCCACCCCTTAGGATATTTGGTCCACCAAATAAATCAAGCAATTACCTCTGGTAAAAGTTGTGGATACTTCCTCTGCACTTGTTCTCTCAATTCCCATGTGGCTTCTTCTGGCTCGTGATTTTCCCAAAGTACCTTGACCCAGTGAATAGTCCGATTTCTCAACTCTTGTTCTTTGGTGTCAATGATCTTGATCGGTCTTTCCACATACGAGGCATCTTCCCGAATTTCTAAGGGCTCATGCTGTAGAATGTGTGCAGGACTAGAGACGTACTTCTTGAGCATCGAAACATGGAAAACATTATGTACCCCGGAGAATTCCGGCGGTAACGCAAGTCTATAAGCAACATCTCCAATCTTGCTCAGAATCTCATACGGACCGATAAACCTTCTAGACAACTTGCCCTTCTGTCCGAATCTCAAAGTCCCTCTAACTGGCGAGATCTTCAAGAACACTTTGTCACCCAACTGAAACTGCAATTCTCTTCTGCGAGTGTCTGCATAACTCTTCTGCCTACTTCGGGCGATCTTCAACCTTTCCTGAATCAACTTGACCTTGTCACTTGTCTCTCCAACTATTGTCGGTCCATGGAAACTACGTTCACCGACTTCTTCCCAGCAAACCGGAGTTCTGCATCTTCTACCATAGAGTGCCTCGAACGGTGCCATACCGATGCTAGAGTGGTAACTATTGTTATAAGCAAATTCACAAAGAGGTAAGCACTCATCCCACTGAATCTTGAAATCCAATACACAAGCACGCAACATGTCTTCGAGAGTCTGTATCGTCCTTTCTGACTGACCATCGGTCTGAGGATGATAAGCTGTGCTGAACTGAAGTTTGGTACCCATCGACTCATGAAGAGTTTTCCAAAACTTTGAAACAAACCTACTGTCTCTGTCTGAAGTAATGGAGACGGGCTGACCATGCTTACTAACGATCTCCTCAACAAATAACTTCGCAAGCGGTGCCATATGCATCATGTTCCCTGTCTTCATCGGAATGAAGTGAGCAGACTTTGTCAGACGATCTACAATGATCCAAATTGCATTATTCCCCTTCTTGGTATTTGGCAAACCGGAAACGAAATCCATGGTAATGTGCTCCCATTTCCACTCCGGAATCTCTAAAGGCTGTAACAAACCTGGAGGCTTCTGATGCTCTGCCTTGATCAACTGACAAGTTAGACAACGAGACACAAAAGCTGCTATCTCTCTCTTCATGTTATTCCACCAAAACCGATTCTTCAAATTGTGGTACATCTTCGTGCTACCCGGATGCATAGAATATCTCGTGCTGTGAGCTTCATTCATTATCTCATCTTTCAAATCATCCACATTTGGCACACACAACCGGTCACGAAAATACAATATCCCATTCACCATCTTGAAATCGGGGCGTTCTGCAATGACTTCCACTATCTTAGCCAAGTCTGGATCTTGTAACTGATTTTCCTTAATCTTCTAGATGAATATAGGTTCTGAAACTGTCATGTTCGCTAACATCGCACCCAATCTAAGGGTTTGTACCTCTACACCCAACTCCTCAAACTGCTGTAAGACACCCATTCCCCTCAAATTGGCCATAACCACTGATTTCCTACTCAATGCATCTGCTACCACATTCACCTTGCCTGGATGGTACTTAATTGGAAAGTCATAATCTTTGATATACTCCATCCACCTTCTCTGCCTCATGTTCAAATCCTTCTGCGAGAACAAATATTGTAAACTTCTGTGATCTGAATGGACCTCAAATTTCTCTCCATAGAGATAGTGTCTCCACATCTTCAATGCGAAAACAACTGCTGCCAACTCCAAGTCGTGAGTCGCATAATTCTTCTCATGGTCCTTCAACTGTCTCGAGCCATAGGCAATCACTTTGCCATCCTGCATCAATACACAACCCAGTCCCACATTCGAAGCATCTGTATAAACAATAAATCCACCGTTGCCCGATGGTAATGTAAGGATTGGGGCTGTAGTTAACCTTCCTTTCAACTCTTGGAAACTGGTTTCACACTGATCAGTCCACACAAACGGGACATTCTTCCTGGTCAACTTCGTCAACGGTGCTGCAATGGACGAAAAACCTTGAACAAATCTTCTGTAGTAGCCTGCTAACCCCAAAAAGCTTCTAATTTCTGTCACACTGTTTGGCCTAACCCAACTCACAACTGCTTCTATCTTAGCTGGATCAACTGCTAACCCTTCTCTGGAGATGATGTGGCCTAGAAAAGCAACTTGCTCTAACCAGAATTCACATTTACTGAGTTTCGCATATAACTGGTTGTCCCTCAAGAGCTGCAACGCTGTCCTCAAATGTTCTTCATGTTCCTTCTTACTCTTAGAATATACCAGGACATCATCAATAAACACTACTGTGGAATGATCCAAATAAGGTGCAAAGACCTTGTTCATCAAAGCCATAAAGACTGCTGGTGCATTCGTCAAACCAAAGGGCATCACTAAGAACTCATAGTGTCCATATCTTGTTCTAAAGGCTGTCTTCTGGACATCTGAGTCTCTAACTCTCAACTGATGGTACCCTGACCTCAAGTCTACCTTGGAAAAATAGGCTGCTCCTTGCAATTGGTCAAACAATTCATCTATCCTTGGCAAAGGATACTTGTTCTTCACTGTCACATGGTTCAACTTCCGATAGTCTATGCACATTCTCAAACTTCCATCCTTCTTCTTCACAAACAACACCGGTGCTCCCCACGGTGAAACACTTGGCCTAATAAAACCTTTGCTCAACAAATCTTGCAATTGGAGCTTTAGCTCACCCATTTCTGCTGGAGCCATCCTATATGGTGCAATCGAGATCGGAGCTGTCCCTGGAAGGAGTTCAATTGTAAACTCAGCTTCTCTAATTGGTGGTAAACCCGGGATTTCTTCTGGAAAAACGTCCGGAAATTCACACACAATGGGGATATCCTCCACCCCTTGGGACTGTTTATCCTCCGTGATAAACGCAATAAATGCCTGACATCCACTCTGCACTAATCTGCTTGCCTTCAACACTGAAATAAATCCTGCCTGAGACTTTCTCCTGTTCCCCTGAAATATCAACTCTGCCTGTGGTCCTTGGAATCTGAATGTGATGGTCTTACTAAAACAGTCCATGGTGGCATGATATGCTTCTAACCAATCCATGCCTAAAATAACATCAAAATCATGCATGTCTAAAACTATGAGGTTGGCCGGTAAATTCACATCTCCTAACAACACTGTACAACTAGGGTAATGGTTTCTACACACAACTTGTTTCCCTACTGGAGTGGTCACTACCAAAATGTAATCCAACTCACTACATGGTGCATCAATCAACTTAGCAAAACTAGGAGATGAAAATGAATGTGTGGATCCAGGGTCAAATAAAATCTGGGCTTCTACCCCACAAACAAGAAGTTTACCTTCTACCACGTCTCCTGCAGCTTCAGCATCTGCACGGTTGAGATAGTATAACCGTCCATGCATCTGTAGTCTGTTCGGTACTTGGTTCTGCCTTCCTTGGCCTTGTCTGTTCTGCTGTAGAGGACGAGCATTCTGATTCTGTGCTGGTGGCCTAGCCTGTTGCTGCTGCTGAGGTGGTCTCATCTGATTCTGAACTGGTGCTTGATTCTGAGGAGCTACTTGTCTCTGCTGCTGGTTCCTGTTCCCTTGATTCTGAAGTAGTGGGCAATCCTTGATTGAATGGTTCATAGCCCCACACTTGAAACAGGCACCCATGGCCTTACGACATTCGTGTGTCTCATGATTCTTGCCACAATGTCCACAACCTTGCCTCACATGGCCTTGCTCTTGCCTCGGCTTCTTGCCCTGTTGCTGCCTCTGATTCTGCTGCTGATACTGCTGCTTCCTGTCCTGAACAATCATATTATTAATATCTTCAAATGTATAAGCCCGCTTGACTGCATCATCATATGTAGCTGGAGGCACTACTCCTAGGACATCTCTCATGATGATCGGATTCAATCCTTCCAAAAACTTAGTTATCTTCTTCCTTTCAGTGTCAATCAGCTCGGTGGCATATCTAGCCAATCTTTCAAATTTGGTGACATAGTCTAACACGGTCATGCTACCTTGCTTGAGTTGCTGAAACTCAATAGCCTTCTGCCTCTTGACATGAGAGGGAATGTATTTGTCTTGAAACTGTATCTTGAAAGCTGCCCATGCCTCATCATCAGCCATCACTGCATATGGGTCCTTGACTGTTTGCCACCACCGGTCTGCAAGCCCATAAAATAAAGAAGCAGTGAGGTTGACTTTCTGTATACCCGTGCATATGAAAACATCAAAGATCTTCTCCGTATTGACTAGCCAGTCATCTGCCACTAGCGGGTCCTCATTGCCCGAAAACTCCTTCGGTGCTCTTTTCCTAAACTTCTCAAATAGAGCATTAGGGTCTGGATCCCTATTCTGTATCACAATCTGAGGACCTGCAGGTGGTGCTACATTCCTGTTCTGAAGTACTTCTAACAGTTGCCTCTGAACTTGTGCCATCTCATCATCCTTCTTAGTTAGTTGCTCTTGAAATCTTGCTTGATTCTCATTAGCCTGTCTTTGCTGTGCTATCATGGCTTGCATAAGTTCCTGAAACTGTGTGGCTGTAGGTGTCTCAGATGCATCTGACTCATTCTGATTACTGCCTGAAGCATGATGATTTGGAGCTTTTCTTGGAGGCATATTGCTGTAAAACAAAGAGTTAGAACACAAAAATCATGGTACAAGGGTTTCTAGGATCCTATACGAACGAATCTATCGAACTCACGAATCCTCGCCACGTTCCTAAGACCTTTCTAGTTTCTTTTAAGTGCCTGAAACATGCCTCGCTCTGATACCAGTCCTGTCGCGACCCCGGAACGGATTCCCGGGCCCGCGACGTTGGTGATGATGTTTATGCTCAATGGTTCATTATTTTCCCACAGGTTCCCGCGGTGAGGATTCCCAAAGACACGCGGAATCTGGCTCACACGTACACGATTTGCGGAAGCGTGTAGCAAAACACAACTAGATAAGCACCAGTAAAATATTTAGGTGCTATCACAATAATATACAAGACAAAGTATCAAAGGAATAAGTTAACAAGGCATTCCCAACATTATTCAAGTTACAAGTCTAACAAGAAAGTAAATTAAGTTTTGTTACAATTCCCAAGAGAGGCCAACAGAGGCCAATACACAACTCCAACATAAACAAAAGGACCCTAAGACAAAATGTGACGAAACTCAGGAACCAGACCGACATCTAGATGACATCGTCGGGCTGCCACTCTCTCACGGGAGTTGGCTCACAAGCCTCCTCCTGACGCTCCTCCTCAAAGGCAACGTCACCTGCACCTGGGCACCAACAAGCAAGGGTCAAACACGACGGTTTGGCAGGTAATCAATATAGGCATGAACATGACAATAATACTTTGGAAAAGCACTTGAAATCGAATACTTGATTTGAACTGTCACAATAGCTGAGGTATCAAAACAAACTAGCATGAGTACTAAATATATCATGAAAAGTTACAATCCACAAAGAGCCCATCCTTTCTCTATCATTTATATAATGAAAAGAGCAAGCACGCACGACAAGCACGATATACATAATATAAGCACGACACGATTTCCCACAAAGACGGGAATTCCGGCCGCGGAACCGGACACGCACGATGTGTAATAAATACACGACCAGTCTGCAGACAGTCCACATGTTTAAAGACCCCCAGACAGTGGATCAAACCGAAGGGGCAGTCTAAGCTCAGTGGTGTTTACTTAGTTCATGAATGCACAAAACACGCGAAGCACGATCAAACACGTCGAGATAAAAAGGGGGAAATCACTTATCACAACACGACGAGCACGACTAGCACGAGGCATAATATTTATGCAAAACACGCTTAGGAAGTGATCCCCTTTTTCTTAACAAAACTTCAAAACACGGTTGTACTAACACTTCAAAATGAGTTCACAATGGTATTCATCATACCCAAAAATCAAGGTTCAAACACAAAGTCTATCAAGCACATACAAGGACCTTTGGATGGTTGTTGTACAATCGAAGCCCAGATGCGGAGTTAAAAATAGAATTGGTGCCCCAGAAGTTCAAGGACATCTCGGGTCTCGAGTGTACAATATCAAGTTAAAGGTCACTTAACATGTCCTAGTTTTTCATTCTTGCTAAACTCGTCAAAATACACAAACAGTGAATTTCGGTCAC
Source organism: Cinnamomum chago (assembly GCA_038049695.1). Lineage (NCBI taxonomy): Eukaryota > Viridiplantae > Streptophyta > Magnoliopsida > Laurales > Lauraceae > Cinnamomum > Cinnamomum chago. Next base: position 20,092,785 of record CP142458.1, read on the forward strand.
CTCGCGGTCAGGTGGCGGCTAGCCGAACTGGGGTCCGGCGGCTAGCCGCAAGGTGACCGCCAGGCTGACCGCTGAAATACCAATTTTGAACTTAGCTCTCGGGAAATGGAACCGCATTGCGCGGTTGGCTTGCGGTTAACCGCGAGTAGGACTGGCGGTTAGCCATGAGCTGACCGCGGAGCTGACCGCTGGTCCCAGGTGAAAATGCTAGCTTCTGGAAAGGTAACCGCTGAGTTCGGTCAGCATGCGGTTAGCCGAAGTGGACACGGGCGGATAGCCGCGAGCTGACCGCTGTGCTGACTGCCAGTGCACGGGAATGCGTTTCAGCACAGATTTTTCACATTTCTCTTCTTCCCTTCCATTCATTCTCATTCCACTTATATTCCCTGAGTCTACATACTCTCCAAGGGACAAAGCACACATCCAAAACTCATGAAAACACAATCATAAAGCTTGTAAACATATCCATATGCAAAGTTTCCAAAACAATAATGTAGCTTAAAATAACAAGCACAATGATCCTATAGAGATTACTTGCCTTGCCCAAATGCTAAACACTCCACTTCAAGCTCTTCACACAAGCTAATCCCACACTACAAGCCAAACCAAGAAAACACACGAAACTTACTCAAAAAAATGGAAACAAGAAACCCATTTTCCAAATAGGGTTTGAAAACATGAAAAACATGATCTTAAGGAACTAAAATGACTCAATGGAAAGTATGAGTGGAAACCCTTACCTAGAAATGGCCACACAAGAGGGAGGGAGAGAAATGGAGCTCTTGCCCAACTTGAAAACTCAAGAAACTTGTATCAATAGGAAGCTTGCAAGGAGATGAAGAAAATGGTAGTCTTAGAATTTCCTTTGGAGCTCTCTAGCTAGATCAAACCAAGTGCGGAAGATGAAGGAGAAAAGAGGTTTTCTCTCTTGCCCTAGACTCAAAAGTTGCAGAGATTGGGAAATGAATGAAAAGGGAGGGGAAAGGGGATTAAGTGATGACTCATGGGCCCCATTTGGCTTGAACTTGAAGTGACTAAAACATGGTCTTGTGGGCCTTGGATGACTTCGACGAAGAAGGATAAAATGATCGTCGAAATATCTAGTTTCCAAAAAGTATATTTTTGACATGGTTTTGAGATCTCGAAAATTGTGTCCAGATTTATGCAAGAAAGACAATTTTACCCTCTTTGGGCCAAAACATGGGTTTTTGGGCTTCAAACACGAATGGGCTTAAAAAGAAAGTTGTAACACATAACGAGATCATTCACATGAAATCAAAATCACACTCACACGAAAATCAATACGATCTTCCCAAGCTTACACGTGCACTCAGGCCTTCCTGAGTGTGTCTGACTAATACTAGACGTTCTCAAATTCCCAAAGCTATGTCCAAACTAACTAAGCACTTCTAACCCAACCACGACTAAACCCACTTAGAACTAAACACATACTAATCGCACACTAATCGACTAGGTCTGGGTCGGGGTCTAACAGGGTGCATTGGGTAGGTTTCGTCGTTTTATGAACCTTAGTCTTCTATCTCGTTTTGATTCGACGCGTCGAAGAGACCCGAAATTCATCGATTGCATATGTAGGCCAATCCGGAACATAACCCATCAACCAAAGCCCAACCCAAGCCCAAGCCCAAGACCCATTACTTAAAGTATCTCACCAATCCATCCTTATTATCTTATCTCCTTCATTCATTACATTCACTCAACTCAACAACCAAACAGTAGCCGACCTTCTTCTCCTTTTCTTTCTTTCTTTCATCTTCTTCTTCTCCGTCGACGAGCATCGGAACTCCGGCGAAGAATCCAAGCCACTCATCATCTTCCTCAAGTCTCCAAGATCACAACCATACCATTTTCTAAGCTTTTCCTTCACAACCCATTCTAAGGTAAGCTCTACAAGCTTTTAGACCTAGGTAGTTTGCTCCCTTTGGATTAGAAATGGTGTAGATGAGCTTATTTCTTCCCTTGCATTTCATTTGTAGTGAGGTTTTCAGTTTGGAACCCATTTACTCAAGTTTGAGCTTAAGGAGGACTTCCCTCTCCAATTTCTTTTTGGTTTTGAGTCAAGCTCTTCATCAAAGGCAAGTAAATACGTATATTAATGCTTGATATGTTTCTCCTTCTTGATTGGCTTGGAAAAATGATGATTAGATGTTACTTGCTCAAATTATGTTTTAGAAGTATGAAAACATGATAAATAGGTGTGTTAAGTTAATGGACTGGATCCTTAGAATTTTGACCTGATTAGAGGGATGGATGGATTTTTAATGGACTTGTCATATCCTTGTTTGTCTTTAATTTGATTGCATATCAGGTTCAGGAAAGACAGGGAGTGAATTGGACCAATTCACTGCAGTTACAGAACTTGGGTTCTGTAACTGCAGTGTACCCGGTCGACCGGCCGGGAGGGCCCGGTCGACCGGCGACACAGGGTCAGGTCACTGTAACCTATTTCGTTTACAGTTGCCGGTCGATCGGCCATGCTGTGTATGGGGTCGACCCGGCATGTGCCAGGTCGACCGCCCCAACTGTAATTTTCCTTTTTGAAGGGTTTTCTCACCCAATCTCTGATGGACTTTGATGGAACTTTGGCTACCCCTTTTGGACTCATTTGACCATGTACGAGGAACGTTTTGAGCAGACGATTTCTCGTAGTTATTTCCGTTTTCTCGGGTTTCAATTCATTTCAATCTTGAACGGAATAGGGCAACGGGATACCACCTTACATCTATGCACGAAGAGGTTTTATTCGGGTATCGCGAACCCTAATTCCTTTCGTTGATTGAGTAGAGTTGTACGAGACTCCGGAAATGACAATGACCTAGGAATGGATTGTCTATCGCTTATGATTCTGAATTGTACAATTTGGTTCTCTCCACATGAAACGTCCATGTTCTCTAGCTTCGTTTGTTTTGATTTGTTTGGGATCATATAATGAACTTAGAAGATGAATTTAGGATCCCTTTTGATGTTCCGTTGGTTTTAAAGTATGATCGAAGTGTTGAGGCTAGACGGCTTTGATTGTAAAAGCTAGTTGAGAACTATCTATGAAGTATGAAGAAGTTTGATATGGTTAAGTAAGATTTGATGATGATAAGGTAGTTTCTCTTTGCCTAATGAACCCTGCTCACGCAGGAAAGTCTAGCCCTCACTATTGTATATTTAGGATTCTTGTGTCAGGCATCACTCAGCTGTTAACGCCCAACACTTTTGGGGCACCAATTGTGTGAGGACTTTGGATTGAACGTCTGCATGGTACGACCTTTTTATGTTTTAGATGGATGTACACCATCAGATACCCGTTCTGAAAGAAGGACGATGTTTGGTTTGGTTTATTTTATTTTAAGGGTATCATATGATTGCTTGCCGGGTTTTATCCCGTGCCTATTACTTTACTCTACAACAGCTTTCATATTGAGCCAGGAGGGTCAAGTGAAACTATCCCATGGTGATTAGCTTATGTAATTTGCCTATTTGTTAGAAGTGTGTTAGTTGGTTTTATGATTCATATGCTATGCGTTTGTTACATTCAAGACGCTATGCATTTCTTATGATACTGTCTATTCGTATACTCTTTAGTCTGTATATCTTTGGTAATTTATATATCTATTTCCTTGCCAACCTTCGTGTCTGATGATGCTGCTCTTGGTGCATAGGTACCGAGCCCTACTATGAGGAGGAAGAAACGACGGAAGAAGTTCAGGCAGATCAGCCTGATGATTTCCTTGAATACAGTACGGACGGCATAGTATAGCCGTACTGACCCCGTACGCGAGAGCCTCCACCTTTTGGACTAGTTTACATTTTGTTCTTTTATCTTTTGATTAGGCCAAGTTTTGTTGTGGCCTAATGTTGTAATTAATACAGTCTTAAACTTGAACTTTAAATAGGTTATTCAGTATATGTTCTCAAACCATACATCTATAAGATACCACTCGTGTTTTAAAGCTTCCGCTATTTGTTTTATGTTATTGAGGAATTGTTTATACCTCACAGCGGTCTTCTATCCAGATGTGACATGATTGGGGCCAAGCTGCATTTGATTAATGTTGGAAAAAGTTTTAAATTGACCCTAATCTCACGCATAACCCCGGTTTCACTTTTGGGGGCGTGACAACTACACACTGAACTGAATTTCTATTTCCTTCTAATTCCACATCTGCCACTCTCTTGACTGTTTGCACATCTCTGCTGACAGAATATTCGATGGAAATGAATTGACCAGGAGAATCCCCTCTACATTGGGGCTTGTAAAGACACTTCTTGTTCTGTGAGTGACCCTGCTATGATACGCTCAACTGTCTCATTCACCAACCAGGGTTTCATTTTACTCATATTTCATGTTGGTTTTTGTATTTATTAACCTCTTGTTTTCGACAGTCGGCTTGATAGAAATTCCATGAGTGGTGAAGTCCCTTCCAACCTTAACAACCTCACAGATATCATTGAGCTGTAAGTTGGCCTTGACCTTTTGCTGACACTAGCCCCATCACATGTTGTATTCCTATATCAACCTTCATTTCTCATATTTATCTCATCCAGGAATTTAGCAAATAATCAACTGACTGGCCCAATACCAAACTTGACGTCAGAAATGACCAGCCTCAATCACGTGTAAGAAGTCATTGTACAAATTTTCATGATGCAAATGCGTGAGATTGTTGAAATGGTATCACCGCTGTTTCTACTTGCACTATTGGATTTATTCCATGATTTGATTTTCAGGGACCTAAGCAACAATTTGTTCGATAAATCTGAAGCCCCAATCTGGTTCTCAACAATACAATCTCTCACCATTCTGTGAGCATTCCAGCTGTACATTCAAGTTTTTGAATAACCAGTCCGTCCATAATAATCCATCTCAAATTTTCTCCCTACTTGTGAGTGGCCAGTGTCATGGAATGCCGAACACTGCATGGACAAGTTCCACAAAAACTGTTTAGCTTACCAGATGTGCGGGAAGTGTAAGTATTTTACCTCAAAGATTACGAAGATTTTCTGAAAAAGAATCCCAAGCAAGAACTACTCTCTGTTACTGTAGCATTACTGATTTATTTCATGTTCACAGGAGACTAAAGAACAACTCATTCAACTCTGCTCCCAACATAGTTGACAGCATCAATGAGCAGCTGCAACTAGTTGATTTAGAGAACAACAATATTACGGAGATTACGTTTGGTTCAAGGGATACAAGCAGTACTTTAAAGTGAGTACATATCTACAAACTAGTCATTCTATTTGACTTTGACATCCCTTTTCTTTCATGTTCCTCTTCTGTTTATCATTTTATTTTACTTTCAGACATGTTCCTCTACAGACATATCATTTAGGCCCTTTTTTTTTTATTATTATTGAAGATTATGCATCAATCTTATAACCACTGGTTGCAGGCTTTCAGGTAACCCAGTGTGTAACAGTAATCTCCTCGCAATTGAGGACTACTGCCAGAAACGGCATCATTCGAGTAGACCCTATTCTACCAGTTACGCTGACTGTGGGACCACCACATGTCCTTCTGGTCAGATGCATGGTCCTCAGAGTTGTGATTGCGCGTGCCCGTACGTGGGAACTCTTCATTTCAATGCACCTTGCTTCCGTGACTTGTCTAATAGCAGCTTATTCCAGTCATTGGAAATTAAATAAAATCAGGGATGTACTTGGTCTTACTCCGGGTTCGGTTTCTCTTCAGTATCCCTTCTTTACTGAGGACGACTATCTCCAGGTGCATTTGAAGCTCTTCCCATCAACTGGGAACTACTTCAATAGGTCAGAGATCTAGAAATTTGGCTTTGATTTGTCCAACCAAACATTCAAGGCTCCACTTGTGTTTGGACCATACTATTTTATTGCAGATCCGTATCCTTTCCCAGGTGCGTAGTCCTTTTATCTAAGTAGAAGAACTATATATTATGATTAACTTCCTCCATAATTTTAAATAAAAAAAATTGTTTCAGATCGAGGTGGATCATCGAAAAGCACATTTGAAATTATTGGTCTAGCAGTCGGTTGTGCGTTTTTGGTGGTCGTGGTTGTCGTGGTTGTGGGGGTGGCGGCCTACGCCGTAAGAAACGTGCAAAAAGAGCCATTAAACAAAACAAACCCTTCGGTAATGTATCTGGAGAGCTGTACGAGGACTGATTATTTGTACATTATAAGTAGTCTAATAATACCAATCATAGGCTCAAGCTCTAATTTACTGATGCTTTATTTTATTTTTTTCCATGTACCAGCATCTGGGGGATCAAGTACTAAAGATAGTGGTGGAGCTCCGCAGTTAAAAGGAGCCAGATGTTTTTCTTATGATGAACTCAAAAGTAGTACCGACAATTTCTCTGAGGGCAATGAGATTGAATCCGGCGGTTATGGCAAGGTTATATATTGCTTGTCAAGTCATCATTCATTATTATTATTTTTTTTTCTACATCTTTCTTTGAGTAACTAATGTTGGAAGTGTTTAATCACTATGGTTTTAAGGTTTATAAAGGTATCCTTCCAGGCCAGCAAATAGTGGCAATCAAGAGAGCACAACAAGGATCCATGCAAGGAGGGCTAGAGTTCAAAACAGAAATCGAGTTGCTTTCTAGAGTTCATCACAAGAACCTTGTCAATCTGATAGGCTTTTGTTTTGAGAAAGAGGAACAGATGCTTATCTGCGAATATGTTCCGAATGGAACCCTCAAGGATAGCTTGTCTGGTGGGTTGTTACTCTCATTTGAACATCAGTTTTCCTTATGGATTTACTTTATATGTCTTGAGTTGTTCGGCTATATTGCAATAATTCTGAGATAATCATTTGTAGGAAGGGGTGGCGTCCATTTAGACTGGAAGAGGAGACTTCGAGTTGCTCTTTCCTCAGCAAAAGGATTGGCTTATCTTCATGAGCTCACTGATCCCGCGATAATACATAGAGATGTCAAGTCTTCAAATGTTCTTTTGGATGAAGATTTAAGTGCAAAGGTTGCAGATTTCGGCCCGTCCAAACTTGTAGCGGAGAACTCAAAGGGATATGTTTCTACCCAAGTTAAAGGCACACCGGTAACTGTTTCGTTCTGCTTTAGTATGGTTGTGGGTGAAGTTTCTCTAAGGTTTTATAACTTGGACCCGGGGGGATTACACTCATTAGAGCCCAAAAAACCCTTTGAAATTTGCTAGAGTGATGAAAAGAAAAGGAAAGAAAGATGAAGTCCTATGAATCTAGAATCGAGTTTTTCAACAAACGTTTAATTTAACTACTAAAAATGCATTCTAGTAAATGATAGTTCTTTTCTTTTTTTCTTTTTTTAATTTAGATTTTCCACATTGGGGACTTGAATTCGTAATCTCTCAAATGTTCACCATATCCCTAACCAGCTGAGCAACCCCCTTAGACATGTGGGTGTATGTTCTCGAGTTGCTTTTTATTGGGTTGAATGTACAATACTTCAATCTTCAAAGTCCAAAATTAACATTTACAATTACTAGATTTTTCTCCCTTCCCCGTTTTTAATTCTATTTGCAACTTAGCAAAATAAAAATAAAAAGTCCAGAATTAGTGAGAAAGGACCTCAGTGGCCTTCCACATCTTTTCAAAGGGAAAAGAAATTAGTTTTGGCCTACTTCTCATTGGACTCTGTTGGGGTTCACTTGACTTTACAAGTCATGTCAAGTTCGAGTAGACTTAGCCAAATTTAAAATCATCCTCTTCCTGATAATGTTTCACCCTAGAAGATTCTCTAGTCAATTTATTGGTCTTCACTTCCCTTTTTGCGTCACAGTTCCATTTAACAATATTGTCTCAATAACTAGGTCTACAAACCCAAGATGTTTACCTTGACTCACTGCAACCAAGAGCCCCTGTTTAAGATTTTTTTTTGGTTGCAGCGGAACCTTTAACAGAAGTTGAAGCATTCAGCTGTGTTTGCATGTGTCGCGACCCCGGAACGGATTCCCGGGCCCGCGACGTTGGTGATGATGTTTATGCTCAATGGTTCATTATTTTCCCACAGGTTTCCGCGGTGAGGATTCCCAAAGACACGCGGAATCTGGCTCACACGTACACGATTTGCGGAAGCGTGTAGCAAAACACAACTAGATAAGCACCAGTAAAATATTTAGGTGCTATCACAATAATATACAAGACAAGGTATCAAAGGAATAAGTTAACAAGGCATTCCCAACATTATTCAAGTTACAAGTCTAACAAGAAAGTAAATTAAGTTTTGTTACAATTCCCAAGAGAGGCCAACAGAGGCCAATACACAACTCCAACATAAACAAAAGGACCCTAAGACAAAATGTGACGAAACTCAGGAACCAGACCTACATCTAGATGACATCGTCGGGCTGCCACTCTCTCACGGGAGTTGGCTCACAAGCCTCCTCCTGACGCTCCTCCTCAAAGGCAACGTCACCTGCACCTGGGCACCAACAAGCAAGGGTCAAACACGACGGTTTGGCAGGTAATCAATATAGGCATGAACATGACAATAATACTTTGGAAAAGCACTTGAAATCGAATACTTGATTTGAACTGTCACAATAGCTGAGGTATCAAAACAAACTAGCATGAGTACTAAATATATCATGAAAAGTTACAATCCACAAAGAGCCCATCCTTTCTCTATCATTTATATAATGAAAAGAGCAAGCACGCACGACAAGCACGATATACATAATATAAGCACGACACGATTTCCCACAAAGACGGGAATTCCGGCCGCGGAACCGGACACGCACGATGTGTAATAAATACACGACCAGTCTGCAGACAGTCCACATGTTTAAAGACCCCCAGACAGTGGATCAAACCGAAAGGGCAGTCTAAGCTCAGTGGTGTTTACTTAGTTCATGAATGCACAAAACACGCAAAGCACGATCAAGCACGACGAGGTAGAAAGGGGGAAATCACTTATCAAACACGACGAGCACGACTAGCACGAGGCATAATATTTATGCAAAAACACGCTTAGGAAGTGATCCCCTTTTTCTTGAAACAAAACTTCAAAACAGGCTCGTACTAGTATTTCAAAACGAGTTCACGATGATATTCATTATATCAAAACCAAAACACGAACACAAAGCTTATCGAGCACACGTAATGACTTTTGATTGATCCTTGTGCAATTGAGACCCAAGTATTGGAAATTTAGAAAGGAATTGATGCCCCGGAAGTTCAAAGACATCTTGGGTTCCAAGTGCACAATATCAGGTTAGAAGTCACCTAACATGTTCTAGTTTTTCATTCTTGCAAAACTCTTAAAAATACACGAACAGTGAATTTCGGTCACCTCGCGGTCAGGTGGCGGTTAGCCGAACTGGGGTCTGGCGGCTAGCCGCTAGGTGACCGCCAGGCTGACCGCTGGAATGCAAATCTGGGTTTTGCTCTCGGGAAAAGGAACCGCCATGCACGGTCGGCCTGCGGTTAGCCGTGATGGGATGAGGCGGCTAGCCGCTAGCTAACCGTGTAGCTGACCGCGAAACATGGTCGAAATGTCAGCTTCTGGAAAAGGAACCGAAATCCTCGGTTGGCCTACGGTTAACCGCAAGTGGAACTGGCGGTTAGCCGTGGGCTGACCGCTGAACCCAGGCGAAAATGCTAGCTTCTGGAGAAGGAACCGCTGAGCTCGGTCAGCCTGCGGTTAGCCGCAGTGGGCACAGGCGGCTAGCCGTGAGCTGACCGCTGTGCTGACCGCCAGTGCACGGGAATGCGTTTCAGCACAGATTTTTCACATTTCTCTTCTTCCCTTCCATTCATTCTCATTCCACTTATATTCCCTGAGTCTACATACTCTCCAAGGGACAAAACACACATCCAAACTCATGAAAACAAAATCATCAAGCTTGTAAACATATTCATGCACAAAATTTCTAAAACAACAATGTAGCTTCAAATAAACATGCACCATGATCCTATAGGGATTACTTGCCTTGCCCAAATGCTAAACACTCTCCTCCAAGCTCTTCACACAAGCTAATCTCACACTACAAGCAAAACAAGAAAATACACAAAACTCACTCAAAAATGGAAACAAGGAACCCATTTTCCAAATAGGGTTCGAAAACATGAAAAAACATGATCTTAAGGAACTAAAATGACTCCATGAAAAATATGGGTTGAAGCTCTTACCTAGAGAAGGTCAAACAAGAGAGATGGAAGAGAATGGAGAGCTTTCCCAACTTGAAACCTTAAGAAAATTGTATCAATGGAGAGCTTGCAAGGAGATGAAGAAAATGGTAGTCTTAGAATTTCGTTTGGAGCTCTCTAGCTAGATCAAACCAAGTGAGGAAGATGAAGGAGAAAAGGGGTTTTCTCTCTTGCCCTAGACTCAAAAGTTGCAGAGATTGGGAAATGAATGAGAGAGAGGGAGATGGGGACTTAAGTGATGACTCATGGGTCCCATTTAGCTTGAACTTGAAATGGTCAAAACACGATCTTGTGGGCCTCGGATGACTTCGACGAAGAAGGATAAAACGATCGTCGAAATATCTAGTTTCCGAAAAGTATATTTTTGACATGGTTTTGAGATCTCGAAAATTGTGTCCAGATTTATGCAAGAAAGACAATTTTACCCTCTTTGGGCCAGAACTTGGGTTTTTGGGCCTCAAACATGAATGGGCTTAAAACGAAAGTTGTAACACATAAAAAGATCATTCAAATGAAATCAAAACCACACTCACACGGAAAACGATACGATCTTCCCAAGCTCACACGTGCAGTCAGGCCATCCTGAGTGTGTCTAACTAATATTAAACGTTCTCAAAATTATCAAAGCTATATCCAAGACTAAAACTAATCACTTCTAACCCAACAATAACTAAACCCACTTAGGACTAAACACATACTAATCACACACTAATCGGATTGGTCTGGGTCGGGGTCTAACATCCTCCACCCCTTAGGATATTTGGTCCACCAAATAAATCAAACAATTACCTCTGGTAAAAGCTGTGGATACTTCCTTTGCACTTGCTCTCTCAATTCCCAGGTGGCTTCCTCTGGCTCGTGATTTTCCCAAAGTACCTTGACCCAATGAATAGTCCGATTTCTCAACTCTTGTTCTTTGGTGTCAATGATCTTGATCGGTCTTTCCACACACGAGGCATCTTCCCGAATTTCTAAGGGCTCATGCTGTAGAATGTGTGCAGGACTAGAGACGTACTTCTTGAGCATCGAAACATGGAAAACATTATGTACCCCGGAGAATTCCGGCGGTAACGCAAGTCTATAAGCAACATCTCCAATCTTGCTCAGGATCTCATACGGACCGATAAACCTTCTAGACAACTTGCCCTTCTGTCCGAATCTCAAAGTCCCTCTAACTGGCGAGATCTTCAAGAACACTTTGTCACCCACCTGAAACTGCAATTCTCTTCTGCGAGTGTCTGCATAACTCTTCTGCCTACTTCGGGCGATCTTCAACCTTTCCTGAATCAACTTGACCTTGTCACTTGTCTCTCCAACTATTGTCGGTCCATGGAAACTACGTTCACCGACTTCTTCCCAGCAAACCGGAGTTCTGCATCTTCTACCATAGAGTGCCTCGAACGGTGCCATACCGATGCTAGAGTGGTAACTATTGTTATAAGCAAATTCACAAAGAGGTAAGCACTCATCCCACTGAATCTTGAAATCCAATACACAAGCACGCAACATGTCTTCGAGAGTCTGTATCGTCCTTTCTGACTGACCATCGGTCTGAGGATGATAAGCTGTGCTGAACTGAAGTTTGGTACCCATCGACTCATGAAGAGTTTTCCAAAACTTTGAAACAAACCTACTGTCTCTGTCTGAAGTAATGGAGACGGGCTGACCATGCTTACTAACGATCTCCTCAACAAATAACTTCGCAAGCGGTGCCATATGCATCATGTTCCCTGTCTTCATCGGAATGAAGTGAGCAGACTTTGTCAGACGATCTACAATGATCCAAATTGCATTATTCCCCTTCTTGGTATTTGGCAAACCGGAAACGAAATCCATGGTAATGTGCTCCCATTTCCACTCCGGAATCTCTAAAGGCTGTAACAAACCTGGAGGCTTCTGATGCTCTGCCTTGATCAACTGACAAGTTAGACAACGAGACACAAAAGCTGCTATCTCTCTCTTCATGTTATTCCACCAAAACCGATTCTTCAAATTGTGGTACATCTTCGTGCTACCCGGATGCATAGAATATCTCGTGCTGTGAGCTTCATTCATTATCTCATCCTTCAAATCATCCACATTTGGCACACATAACCGGTCACGAAAATACAATATCTCATTCACCATCTTGAAATCGGGGCGTTCTGCAATGACTTCCACTATCTTAGCCAAGTCTGGATCTTGTAACTGATTTTCCTTAATCTTCTGGATGAATATAGGTTCTGAAACTGTCATGTTCGCTAACATCGCACCCAATCTAAGGGTTTGTACCTCTACACCCAACTCCTCAAACTGCTGTAAGACACCCATTCCCCTCAAATTGGCCATAACCACTGATTTCCTACTCAATGCATCTGCTACCACATTCACCTTGCCTGGATGGTACTTAATTGGAAAGTCATAATCTTTGATATACTCCATCCACCTTCTCTGCCTCATGTTCAAATCCTTCTGCGAGAACAAATATTGTAAACTTCTGTGATCTGAATGGACCTCAAATTTCTCTCCATAGAGATAGTGTCTCCACATCTTCAATGCGAAAACAACTGCTGCCAACTCCAAGTCGTGAGTCGCATAATTCTTCTCATGGTCCTTCAACTGTCTCGAGCCATAGGCAATCACTTTGCCATCCTGCATCAATACACAACCCAGTCCCACATTCGAAGCATCTGTATAAACAATAAATCCACCGTTGCCCGATGGTAATGTAAGGATTGGGGCTGTAGTTAACCTTCCTTTCAACTCTTGGAAACTGGTTTCACACTGATCAGTCCACACAAACGGGACATTCTTCCTGGTCAACTTCGTCAACGGTGCTGCAATGGACGAAAAACCTTGAACAAATCTTCTGTAGTAGCCTGCTAACCCCAAAAAGCTTCTAATTTCTGTCACACTGTTTGGCCTAACCCAACTCACAACTGCTTCTATCTTAGCTGGATCAACTGCTAACCCTTCTCTGGAGATGATGTGGCCTAGAAAAGCAACTTGCTCTAACCAGAATTCGCATTTACTGAGTTTCGCATATAACTGGTTGTCCCTCAAGAGCTGCAACGCTGTCCTCAAATGTTCTTCATGTTCCTTCTTACTCTTAGAATATACCAGGACATCATCAATAAACACTACTGTGGAATGATCCAAATAAGGTGCAAAGACCTTGTTCATCAAAGCCATAAAGACTGCTGGTGCATTCGTCAAACCAAAGGGCATCACTAAGAACTCATAGTGCCCATATCTTGTTCTAAAGGCTGTCTTCTGGACATCTGAGTCTCTAACTCTCAACTGATGGTACCCTGACCTCAAGTCTACTTTGGAAAAATAGGCTGCTCCTTGCAATTGGTCAAACAATTCATCTATCCTTGGCAAAGGATACTTGTTCTTCACTGTCACATGGTTCAACTTCCGATAGTCTATGCACATTCTCAAACTTCCATCCTTCTTTTTCACAAACAACACCGGTGCTCCCCACGGTGAAACACTTGGCCTAATAAAACCTTTGCTCAACAAATCTTGCAATTGGAGCTTTAGCTCACCCATTTCTGCTGGAGCCATCCTATATGGTGCAATCGAGATCGGAGCTGTCCCTGGAAGGAGTTCAATTGTAAACTCAACTTCTCTAATTGGTGGTAAACCCGGGATTTCTTCTGGAAAAACGTCCGGAAATTCACACACAATGGGGATATCCTCCACCCCTTGGGACTGTTTATCCTCCGTGATAAACGCAATAAATGCCTGACACCCACTCTGCACTAATCTGCTTGCCTTCAACACTGAAATAAATCCTGCCTGAGACTTTCTCCTGTTCCCCTGAAATATCAACTCTGCCTGTGGTCCCTGGAATCTGAATGTGATGGTCTTACTAAAACAGTCCATGGTGGCATGATATGCTTCTAACCAATCCATGCCTAAAATAACATCAAAATCATGCATGTCTAAAACTATGAGGTTGGCTGGTAAATTCACATCTCCTAACAACACTGTAGAACTAGGGCAATGGTTTCTACACACAACTTGTTTCCCTACTGGAGTGGTCACTACCAAAATGTAATCCAACTCACTACATGGTGCATCAATCAACTTAGCAAAACTAGGAGATGAAAATGAATGTGTGGATCCAGGGTCAAATAAAATCTGGGCTTCTACCCCACAAACAAGAAGTTTACCTTCTACCACGTCTCCTGCAGCTTCAGCATCTGCACGGTTGAGATAGTACAAACGCCCATGCATCTGTAGTCTGTTCGGTACTTGGTTCTGCCTTCCCTGGCCTTGTCTGTTCTGCTGTGGAGGACGAGCATTCTGATTCTGGACTGGTGGCCTAGCCTGCTGCTGCTGCTGAGGTGGTCTCATCTGATTCTGAACTGGTGCTTGATTCTGAGGAGCTACTTGTCTCTGCTGCTGGTTCCTGTTCCCTTGATTCTGAAGTAGTGGGCAATCCTTGATTGAATGGTTCATAGCCCCACACTTGAAACAGGCACCCATGGCCTTACGACATTCGTGTGTCTCATGATTCTTGCCACAATGTCCACAACCTTGCCTCACATGGCCTTGCTCTTGCCTCGGCTTCTTGCCCTGTTGCTGCCTCTGATTCTGCTGCTGATACTGCTGCTTCCTGTCCTGAACAATCATATTATTAATATCTTCAAATGTATAAGCTCGCTTGACTGCATCATCATATGTAGCTGGAGGCACTACTCCTAGGACATCTCTCATGATGATCGGATTCAATCCTTCCAAAAACTTAGTTATCTTCTTCCTTTCAGTGTCAATCAGCTCGGTGGCATATCTAGCCAATCTTTCAAATTTGGTGACATAGTCTAACACGGTCATGCTACCTTGCTTGAGTTGCTGAAACTCAATAGCCTTCTGCCTCTTGACATGAGAGGGAATGTATTTGTCTTGAAACTGTATCTTGAAAGCTGCCCATGCCTCATCATCAGCCATCACTGCATATGGGTCCTTGACTGTTTGCCACCACCTATCTGCAAGCCCATAGAATAAAGAAGCAGTGAGGTTGACTTTCTGTATACCCGTGCACATGAAGACATCAAAGATCTTCTCCGTATTGACTAGCCAGTCATCTGCCACTAGCGGGTCCTCATTGCCCGAAAATTCCTTCGGTGCTCTTTTCCTAAACTTCTCAAATAGAGCATTAGGGTCTGGATCCCTATTCTGTATCACAATCTGAGGACCTGCAGGTGGTGCTACATTCCTGTTCTGAAGTACTTCTAACAGTTGCCTCTGAACTTGTGCCATCTCATCATCCTTCTTAGTTAGTTGCTCTTGAAATCTTGCTTGATTCTCATTAGCCTGTCTTTGCTGTGCTATCATGGCTTGCATAAGTTCCTGAAACTGTGTGGCTGTAGGTGTCTCAGATGCATCTGACTCATTCTGATTACTGCCTGAAGCATGATGATTTGGAGCTTTTCTTGGAGGCATATTGCTGTAAAACAAAGAGTTAGAACACAAAAATCATGGTACAAGGGTTTCTAGGATCCTATACGAACGAATCTATCGAACTCACGAATCCTCGCCACGTTCCTAAGACCTTTCTAGTTTCTTTTAAGTGCCTGAAACATGTCTCGCTCTGATACCAGTCCTGTCGCGACCCCGGAACGGATTCCCGGGCCCGCGACGTTGGTGATGATGTTTATGCTCAATGGTTCATTATTTTCCCACAGGTTCCCGCGGTGAGGATTCCCAAAGACACGCGGAATCTGGCTCACACGTACACGATTTGCGGAAGCGTGTAGCAAAACACAACTAGATAAGCACCAGTAAAATATTTAGGTGCTATCACAATAATATACAAGACAAGGTATCAAAGGAATAAGTTAACAAGGCATTCCCAACATTATTCAAGTTACAAGTCTAACAAGAAAGTAAATTAAGTTTTGTTACAATTCCCAAGAGAGGCCAACAGAGGCCAATACACAACTCCAACATAAACAAAAGGACCCTAAGACAAAATGTGACGAAACTCAGGAACCAGACCGACATCTAGATGACATCGTCGGGCTGCCACTCTCTCACGGGAGTTGGCTCACAAGCCTCCTCCTGACGCTCCTCCTCAAAGGCAACGTCACCTGCACCTGGGCACCAACAAGCAAGGGTCAAACACGACGGTTTGGCAGGTAATCAATATAGGCATGAACATGACAATAATACTTTGGAAAAGCACTTGAAATCGAATACTTGATTTGAACTGTCACAATAGCTGAGGTATCAAAACAAACTAGCATGAGTACTAAATATATCATGAAAAGTTACAATCCACAAAGAGCCCATCCTTTCTCTATCATTTATATAATGAAAAGAGCAAGCACGCACGACAAGCACGATATACATAATATAAGCACGACACGATTTCCCACAAAGACGGGAATTCCGGCCGCGGAACCGGACACGCACGATGTGTAATAAATACACGACCAGTCTGCAGACAGTCCACATGTTTAAAGACCCCCAGACAGTGGATCAAACCGAAAGGGCAGTCTAAGCTCAGTGGTGTTTACTTAGTTCATGAATGCACAAAACACGCAAAGCACGATCAAGCACGACGAGGTAGAAAGGGGGAAATCACTTATCAAACACGACGAGCACGACTAGCACGAGGCATAATATTTATGCAAAAACACGCTTAGGAAGTGATCCCCTTTTTCTTGAAACAAAACTTCAAAACAGGCTCGTACTAGTATTTCAAAACGAGTTCACGATGATATTCATTATATCAAAACCAAAACACGAACACAAAGCTTATCGAGCACACGTAATGACTTTTGATTGATCCTTGTGCAATTGAGACCCAAGTATTGGAAATTTAGAAAGGAATTGATGCCCCGGAAGTTCAAAGACATCTTGGGTTCCAAGTGCACAATATCAGGTTAGAAGTCACCTAACATGTTCTAGTTTTTCATTCTTGCAAAACTCTTAAAAATACACGAACAGTGAATTTCGGTCACCTCGCGGTCAGGTGGCGGTTAGCCGAACTGGGGTCTGGCGGCTAGCCGCTAGGTGACCGCCAGGCTGACCGCTGGAATGCAAATCTGGGTTTTGCTCTCGGGAAAAGGAACCGCCATGCACGGTCGGCCGGCGGTTAGCCGTGATGGGATGAGGCGGCTAGCCGCTAGCTAACCGTGTAGCTGACCGCGAAACATGGTCGAAATGTCAGCTTCTGGAAAAGGAACCGAAATCCTCGGT
Organism: Cinnamomum chago; assembly: GCA_038049695.1. Taxonomy (NCBI): domain Eukaryota; kingdom Viridiplantae; phylum Streptophyta; class Magnoliopsida; order Laurales; family Lauraceae; genus Cinnamomum; species Cinnamomum chago. The sequence continues at coordinate 20,110,117 of CP142458.1, forward strand.
TGGCCTACGGTTAACCGCAAGTGGAACTGGCGGTTAGCCGTGGGCTGACCGCTGAACCCAGGCGAAAATGCTAGCTTCTGGAGAAGGAACCGCTGAGATCGGTCAGCCTGCGGTTAGCCGCAGTGGGCACAGGCGGCTAGCCGTGAGCTGACCGCTGTGCTGACCGCCAGTGCACGGGAATGCGTTTCAGCACAGATTTTTCACATTTCTCTTCTTCCCTTCCATTCATTCTCATTCCACTTATATTCCCTGAGTCTACATACTCTCCAAGGGACAAAACACACATCCAAACTCATGAAAACAAAATCATCAAGCTTGTAAACATATTCATGCACAAAATTTCTAAAACAACAATGTAGCTTCAAATAAACATGCACCATGATCCTATAGGGATTACTTGCCTTGCCCAAATGCTAAACACTCTCCTCCAAGCTCTTCACACAAGCTAATCTCACACTACAAGCAAAACAAGAAAATACACAAAACTCACTCAAAAATGGAAACAAGGAACCCATTTTCCAAATAGGGTTCGAAAACATGAAAAAACATGATCTTAAGGAACTAAAATGACTCCATGAAAAATATGGGTTGAAGCTCTTACCTAGAGAAGGTCAAACAAGAGAGATGGAAGAGAATGGAGAGCTTTCCCAACTTGAAACCTTAAGAAAATTGTATCAATGGAGAGCTTGCAAGGAGATGAAGAAAATGGTAGTCTTAGAATTTCGTTTGGAGCTCTCTAGCTAGATCAAACCAAGTGAGGAAGATGAAGGAGAAAAGGGGTTTTCTCTCTTGCCCTAGACTCAAAAGTTGCAGAGATTGGGAAATGAATGAGAGAGAGGGAGATGGGGACTTAAGTGATGACTCATGGGTCCCATTTAGCTTGAACTTGAAATGGTCAAAACACGATCTTGTGGGCCTCGGATGACTTCGACGAAGAAGGATAAAACGATCGTCGAAATATCTAGTTTCCGAAAAGTATATTTTTGACATGGTTTTGAGATCTCGAAAATTGTGTCCAGATTTATGCAAGAAAGACAATTTTACCCTCTTTGGGCCAGAACTTGGGTTTTTGGGCCTCAAACATGAATGGGCTTAAAACGAAAGTTGTAACACATAAAAAGATCATTCAAATGAAATCAAAACCACACTCACACGGAAAACGATACGATCTTCCCAAGCTCACACGTGCACTCAGGCCATCCTGAGTGTGTCTAACTAATATTAAACGTTCTCAAAATTATCAAAGCTATATCCAAGACTAAAACTAATCACTTCTAACCCAACAATAACTAAACCCACTTAGGACTAAACACATACTAATCACACACTAATCGGATTGGTCTGGGTCGGGGTCTAACAGCATGATCAAGTTCTTCAAGCACTCAATTCATGTTTTATCATGCAAAATAAATTTGTAAACACTGACGTTTCTTGACCTAGATCTTGAACATTTCATATTAATTCAGCATTTTTTCCCAGCCACATTATAATGTTTTCACACTATCTACAACTTGAAGAATTTCATTTTAATTCACCATCATATCTATGCGCAATCTGCTGCAGGGCTACATAGATCCTGAATATTACTTGACTCAGCAACTATCGGAGAAGAGCGATGTCTACAACTTTGGTGTGGTTATGCTTGAGTTGGTCGCAGCTAAGCAACCATTAGAGAAGGGGAAGTACATTGTTCGAGAGGTCAAAATAGCGATGAAATGCCTTTCCTTTGCTGGGAGGTTAACTCTTGTAAGACATGTGCTGGCTTCCATTCCACTCCACATTGCTCTCGTCCTTCCCTTGCCTAGGAGAACTAGTCTGCAAATTGAGCGCCTAATGAGAAACTAGTCTGCAAATTGAGCGCCTAATGAGAAACTTTTTCTGGTCAGCCTCCCCGGTCAAGCTGAAAGCCAATTTAGTCAGATGGGACCTAGTCTGTCTTCCTAAAGCTGAGGGAGGGCTGGGCCTTCGTCAGGTTATGGAATTCAACGAAGCTTGTTTAAGGTCCCTGGCTTGGTCTGCCATCAATTCCAACTCTCTGTGGGCCATCTGGTTTAGAGGAAAATACCTCAAAGCCCCTCTGTTTTGGAATCAGAGGACCCATTGGGGAGGCTCTTGTATTTGGAAGAAAATTAGTTCTCATCTTCCTTCTCTGCAAAAGGACAGTAAATGGATCATTGGAAATGGAAGGTCTATCAGTCTCTGGCATGGCAACTGGATAGACAGTGAGCCAATTGCCCCGAGGTTTCCCTCCATTCAATTCTCTGTTGCTGATTCGGTGGCAGACATTTTAGTTGATGGAGCCTGGTGCATTCCCCCTCAGCTGCCTCTCCATCTAAAGGAGTTTCTCACTCACTCAACTAGCCTCATTCCCATCTCCTTTGTGAGGAATAATTTCCAAGACTCACTCTCTTGGACTGGGAGTTCCTCAGGAGTATTCTCCATTAAGGCAGCTTGGAATTCTCTGAGATTAGCAGCAGTTGAAGTCCCTTGGCACAAGCTAATATGGAATAGCCTCATTAATCCTAGGATAGCCTGTGTTGAGCTGGCGCTTGCTTCACAAAAGGACCCCGACGGACAGTTGGGCTAAGTCCAAAGGTTGCTCCTTGGCATCCAGGTGTTACAACTGTCTCATTGAAGAGGAAAGTGAATTCCATTTGTTTTTCTCCTGTAACCTAGCAAATAATTTTTGGCATTGGTTGCTCTCATTTTGTGGGGCTTTTCCTTCCTCTACTATCTCTGTTTCTTCCATTTGGTCAGCCATGAACTCTGCTGCTTATATCCAAGGTAGGAAATGCTTTGCAGCCATCTTCTTCCATGCTATCTCTGTCTTATGGTTTCTCCGCAACAATTCAAAGCATAACTCCAAGACCTCCTCCCTTGAAACAAATCTTTTTGGAATGATTAAATGGAATGGCCTCTGTCCATGAGCTTAAGCCTCATCCCCTTTTAATTACTTTGGCCCCTCTTATTAAGTAGGGCACTGCTGCTCTGCAGTGGTGATAGCTCAGCAATGTGCTTAGTGGTCTCCTTTTTGCTTTGCTGCTGTGTAGTGGAGATGCTAAATGAGTTTCTTGCCTTTTTTCCTTGGGTATGAGTACTCTCCTCTTTTCTAGAGCATGATGGTTGAAGGTTGCTGCTGGGAGCTGCATCTTTTTTCCTTCTTCAGGGCTGTCTGTTAGTCCCTGTGCTGGTTGTTGCCTTTAACTGGGTGATGTTCTCTGCCCAGTAGCCTGCTTCTCCTTTGCTTTTCGGTCTGGTTTTGGCGTGCTTCTTTGGGTTGATGTTCCCCTTGGCTCGCTTTGCTTCTCCTTTTGCTGTTTTTTTGTTCCTGGCTTGTTCAGCTGGGGGGGCATGCCTCTTTGGGTTGGCACCTTTTTGTAAGCCATCCTTAGTGGTTTCCCTCTGTTTTTATTATTATTATTATTATTTTTGGGTTGGGGGGGGGGGGGGGGGTTGCTCTGCCCTTTTCCTTCTTTTTCTTCAATACATACTTACCATGTAGCAAAAAAAAAAAAAAAAAAAAAAGCGATAAATCCAATGACGAACACTATGGCTTGTCAGAGTTGATGGACCCTATCATACGTTATGAGAACAATGTCATAAGCTTTAGGAGGTTCGTCAATTTAGCCCTGCAATGCGTCGAAGAACAGGCAAATGACCGTCCAATGATGAGCGATGTGGTGAAGGACATTGAGACAATGTTGCAGAATGAGGGAGTGAAAACGGACACTAATTCAACATCTTTGTCGGCTACAGACTATGGAACAAAAAAGTATGCACCGCACCATCTATACATCAACATAGTGCCCAAGGAAGAAATTAAAGATCAATGATTCATTTGACTATAGTGGTGGGTACACATTGTCAACCAAAGTTGAGCCCAAGTAGTTCATGCATACTTTTTTATTGGGTCCTCGTGTATGTTGATCCTGGTGCTTTGTGATCTTGAGGGATGATTGACGACTGGCTCACATCATTGTGCTTGGAAAAAGCTTTTATGATTTGCTTATTACCATTACATTTGTATGTTGTAGAAAAATATAAGGGCTATGTGGTCTTTTACATCATTCTTAGGGCAAGTGTCTAATTTTATTAATATAGAGGGTCTCATATGTAATATTTAGAAAGTGTATCTCACGAACATAAAAAGGATATTGTTGTTTAACCCTAATAATGATAGAACATCCTGTTCTTCCATTCTTTCTGCTTCTCTTCTCTTCTTCACTAAATTTAAACCCACTTAATCAAACAATTTGGTATCAAAGCATTTAGATTGTTTGAAGAAGGGCTCTTGTAAATGCAGAAAATAATACTCACAAAGTTGGGATGCCTCCAAGGACTTATTCAAGGAAGCTGATGAGAAGATGAGTGTCCGAGGGACCTGAAAAGGAGGAGGACAGAGAAGGTCAGAGGACCCTGACTGTGGGCAGCACAGAGCTCTCCGATGCTTAAATTAGTAGTTGATCGGAGAAGAAGAAGGAAGAGATATCTGGTTGCATGTATGAGAATGCTTACCTTGCTCTTGGTCCGTCTCATGCCTTATATAGGGAATAGTTTTGGTGCCTGTGCCAGTGGGCCTCATGATGTGACTAGGGTCTCATCAGCCCATATAGTCATTAATGAGGGTCCATCACAGCCCTCATTGCATTTAATGAGGGTCCGATCAGCCCATACTGCATTTAATGCCAGTCACATTGGGCCTGATCTTGCCCTGATCTGTTGGGGGCTGAGGTCCCATCGAATCCCTTTCTTGGGCCCTGTCCTGATGGGGGCTGTAGCCAATGGATGTGGTTGTGTAACTCAGTATAGCCGAGACCGAATGGAACAGCACGGCCAGACTAGTTACCATTTTCTGATATCAGCAGCTGGTGCCGAAACCAAAGTAGCACAGGGTCTGTATCCGAGACCGAGACTGATGAGCTTTGCCGAAACCGAATAGGGAATTGGTTCACGGAGTGGTCCCCGCACATCTCCAATTGACTGAAACTTAAAAAGAGTTTGAGAGTCCCCTACCCTAGCCATACCCGTTTGTAGGTTAGGCTTCGCCTGGCCTCCCTACTACTACTCTAATATTCGGCTGGGCCTCTAGGGTACTCAGTTTCTTGGTTGTGCTATGGTCTGTCCAAAATAGGGTGGTCTGTGGTGTGCAATCTGTATGAAGGAACAGAGCAAATGTTTATGTAGTCTAATGTAGAGTAATAAGTAGTAGGTGAAAAGTCCGGGCCAATAATTATGTGTATTAGTACTAATTAATAGTATATACTATTAAATAATTATGTTGTTAGCTTTTTAAGCGAGTTTATAAATTAATTAACTTAGTTTGAGGGTTATAATAGAGTTCGAATATATTTTGGGAAGTTTTGAGAACCATTGAACCTAGTTTGGTGCCTTTAGAGACCTATTTATCATTTCGAAAAGTATTTGGGGTTATTTGAGATTTAAAAAAAATATCAGGTTGAGTTTTGTGGGTAGAAAAACTAATCCTTTGCAACTTTTGCAATCAGAGTGAAGTCATTCAGTGTTCCAAAACCCTTCATTTCATAGTTTTTCTCCTACTCGGGACATGGTCATCATTTATGAAAAAGTTGAGTTTTATCCCTTAACCTCGAATACATCTTTTTTACTGTCGTTGGAAAGTAGTATTTTCGGGAACCATTTCCTCCTATAATGAACCCGTTTGAGGTCCATAAATCAAATTATAGAACCATCTTTGATTTTATATATTCGGCCCCACTAACCACCCACCTTATACTGCCGCCCTCCCACTTTTTCTTCCTCGTACTTTCTCCTTTCTCTACAACGCACCCAACTGAGACTCATTTCTCCTCCTTTCTTCTTCAATTCTCCATAAAAAAACTCACCAAACTTGGGGCAATTGCAAATTTGATTGTTGCCAATGCATTCGTCTCATTGTCTCCTCACTTCACATCCCGTTTTCCAGCATTTTCAAGCTCGGCAGTTTCAATTCAATTAGATCTCATACAGGTGAGGGATCCATCGTTTAGAAAATGCTAGAGCAAGACCCTATGTTCTATAATCCCATCTTGCAAAGTGTAATTCCTAGTCTTTAATAGATTTTCTTATTTTTATTTTTGAGTGGGATTTTGTAGAGATTTTGGGGGTTTCTGACTTCAAGAGCTCCAAATTAGTTTGAGGAGTTTACAAGCCTTCATGTGAGCTTAGGAGACCATGGCAAGTGATTAATTTAAGTTCCATGGCATGCATGCTTGAGTCTTGGAAAATTCTATGTTCTACTCTATGTTTTTCTCGTAGAACCCCATATTAACTATGCACTATTTCCTCGAATTTAATCAATGTTTTTCATGCTTAATTAAGTGTGTAAATAATGCCTAATTGAGCAGAACAAGAGGTCTTCCAAACGGTCTCCAAGAGATGGTTGTTAAAAGAGGGAAGAAATCCCCCTAAAAAACACCTTGAAATCCCATGTTATGCGACCCCTTTATGTAAGGGGGATGGAGGGTCCTGCAAGTCTTGGATTATCCCTCTTCTTGGATTATCCGGACACGCTGAAATCTGTGCTTAGGGCAAAAAAGAAACAAAGGAAGAAATGAGAGAGGAAAGAAACAAAGGAAGAAATGAGAGAGGAGGAAGGAGAAAGGAGAGAGGAGAGATGGGTGCTCGGTGCTGATCATAGTAGTGGGCCACAACAAATCTATGGTGCCAGAGAAAAAAAGAGAAAGGCTCATTGAAACACCTCAAAACCCCGTCTTTCTTCTTCTATTTCCACTTACTTTCTCTGTCTCATGAATCTGTACCAGCTAACCCTTAGCCAAAAAAATCCCCAATTCGTTCGATTCAATTCGTAGTAGATACGACAACAAACCCTAAAGTCTTCTTCGACATGGCTGTTAGTGGAGCCCTGGCCGGCCGTATCATGATGGAGCTATTTGCAGACACGACGTCGCATACAGCCAAGAAGTTCCACGCCCTCTACACATGCGAAAAGGGCACTTGGAAGGGTGGGAAGCCCCTCCACTGCAAGGGCTTCACCTTCCACCGCGTTATCCTTGGATTCATGTGCTAGGGCTGTGACTTCACTGCCAGGAATGGCAACGGCGTCGAGTTGATCTACGGAGCCAAGTTCGTTGATGAGAACTTCATTAAGAAGCACATCGGACCCCAAGTCCCAATGATGGCGAACACCGGGCCGGGGACGAACAGGTCGCAGTTCTTCGTCTGCACCGCCAAGACGCAGTGGCTGGACGGGAAGCACGTGGTGTTGGACAAATCGAAAGATGGAAGCAGCATCAGAATTTGGTTTTCGGCATAGGAAGCAATGAGGATTTGATCGAAAGAAGAGGAGATTTGGGTTTTGAGCAGAACAAGAGTGAAAGAAGAAGAAAGCATGCACTGATGGGCTTTATTGGGTTTTGATGGGGGTTGGATCAATTAACAAGGAAGAAGTCTTGTCGGTCTCGTTGTAACTGCCACTGTAGTTTTCTGATTGTTGCGAACGTAGTCGAAGGTGCTGCGCCATCACTAAAGAAGAAAGGCAACATGGTTGTTATATCATTTTTTACAAATCTATGAGTTTTTATGAAATTTATCTGAGCTTTTGTGAAACTTATCTAAGTTTTTGTCAAATTTATCTGAATTTTAACAAATTTATATTAGTTTCTGTCAAATTTATCTTAGTTTTTCATTTTTTAGTCAAATTTATTTTAGTTTTGCGCAAATTTATCTGAGTTCTAAAACAAATTTCTCTGAGTTCTAGACAAATCAATCTAAGTTCTGGAACAAATTTATCTGAGTTTTTGACAAACCTATCTGAGATTTTGAAAATTTTATTTGAGTTTTTGAAAAATATTACTGAGTTCCAGACAAATTTATCTCCATTAGGCAAATTTGAACTAAGTTTTTGAACTAAACTCAGGTTGTTCTTTTGAAATTTATTTGCATTTTTCAAAATAAATTTAACTGAGTTTTGGTAAAAATACTTTAGTTTTTGAAATTTTTTCTATAATTTGGAAAATTGGTTTATCTTAGTTTTGGCAAAACTATTTTTGTTTATTAAATTTATTTGCGTTTTTTAATTTTATTTAAACTTTTGAAAGTTATTTGCGCCTTTTGAAATTTATTTACAGTTTTTAAAATTTATTTAAATCTTTTGAAATTTACTTGGATCTTTTGAAAGTGATTTTCATCTTTTGAAATTTATTTTTATTTTTTGAAATTTATTTGGATCTTTTGAAATTTATTTGTGTCTTCTTAAATTGATTTTCATCTTTTACATTTTTTGAAATTTATTTACATTTTTTGAAATTTATTTTGATCTTTTAAAATTTATTTAGATCTTTTGAAATTTATTTGGCTAATTAAATGGTAGTTGACCATTATTAATGTCATATCCCACTAATTGTTGGATATGATTTTGAAGAAAGGGTAAATTAGACATTTTAGGTCTTCAAATTTGAAAAAAAAAAAAACCTATCACACTATGAAAAAAGATTGTGGACATAAGGTACTAAAGTGAAATGTTCAGGGACCCATTGCCGAATACCCCAAGAATTTTCTACGTTCTGTGAAGGGCAGATGGTAATAGAGAGGAATGAGGGTTTGTGGTCAGGATTGGAAAAGGTTTTTCATAACTAGCATCTCACAGATTAATTATTGAATATTATATTAAAATTAATATCCCTTTCTAATAAATCCATTTATAACAAACTAATCAAGAAATTCAAATCAACCAAAAATTTATGAAAACCAAACCTTTCATCCCTTAATCCACACCAGCATATACAAAAGAAAGGATTCATATGCATTCATACTCATTTTGAATACTAAATAAAAAAAAAAACTTTAAAAATAACCCTAATTTATAGAGTTGGAAGGCATCCCTTTGAATTGGGTTACATCCACACAAATGGTCTCAAGAGACATATTATTGAAAAGGCATATTTTAAGACCAAGAGACACCTTTTATTGAAAAGTCACATTTTTTAAAGGAAACATCCACAAATGGGTCCCAATAAGCTGATGCGGCTTCTCCTAAAGCCAGAATTGAAGGTTTTTTTAGGCCTTCTTTGTAACCAACATTTAACTTCAAAGAGAAATAATAGAAGTTATAAACTTTTAATGGGGACCACGTACAGGAGCGGTTGGAAAAAAACATTTAGTGGGAGCTAAAGCAAGGATGCCGCTAAAAATAACTTATACCTTATAAAATTACCCGCCATTAAACGCTAGACACTAAAAACCAAAACTTCTCCCTCAAGATTTAGCGCCATCGAAGGAAGATTTCTACTGACGGCCAATGTTGCGCCCGCCGCTATAAATTACCTATAGCAGTGCTTATGACCGGCCCCCACTAAAAGTTGGCCGCTAAAAGTATATTTTCTTGTAGTAAACCGTTTAGGAAGAACTAAGGAAGTCCTTCCGTCAAAGGAGATCGGCAATTCCTGATGATTACATCGTGTATCTACAAGAGGCAGATGGTGACATTGGAATTGAAGACCCCTTAACGTTCAGAGAGGCCATAGATAGTGCAGATTCTTAAAAGTGCGGATTCTTAAAAGTGGTTAGATGCTATGAAAGATGAGATGAATTCAATGGCTATTAAGGAAGTCTGGGATTTGGTCGAACTTCCAAAAGGTTCCAAGGCCATTGGCTGTAAATGGGCCTTTAAGACTAAAAGGAACTCCAAAGGAAGTATCGAATGGTATAAAGCTAGATTAGTTGCCAATGATTCACTCAAACAGAACGTATCAATTATTAGGAAATATTTTCTCCAGTTTCCAAGAAAGACTCTTTAAGAATCATTACGGCTTTGGTGGCTCATTTTGATCTTGAGCTACATCAAACGGACGTTAAAACTACATTCTTGAATGAGAATCTAGAAGAAGAGGCCTACAGGAAGCAACCCAAAGTTTTTGTAAAACAAGTAAATGAAAAACTAGTTTGCAAATTAAAGAAATCTATATATGGAATTAAACAAGTTTCCAGACAATGGTAATTAAAGTTTAACAAAATCATTACCTCTTTCAGACTTACAAAAAACATTGTTGATCAATGTATATATCTGAAGATTAGTGGGAGCAAGTTTATAATTTTAGTATTATATGTAGATGATATTTTGCTAGCTAGTAATAATTTGGCAATTTTGCACGAGACTATAGGATATCTTGAAGGGAATTTTGATATGAAAGACATGGGCGAAGTATCCTCTGTAATCGGAATTAAGACATTTTGGGACAGATCTCAAGGATTATTAGGACTATCCCAAACCGCTTATATCAGATCAATTCTCAAAAGACTTAATTTTGAAGGATATACAACACAATACGCTCCCATTTGAAAGGGAGATATGCTTCATAAAGGTTTATGTCTTAAAAATGATATTGAGAGAAAGCAAATGAACAATGTTCCTTACACCACTGCTGTTGAAAGTCACATGTATGCTTAAACATGCACAAGACCAGATATCAATTTTTTAGTTTGTGTACCTAGCAGATATCAAAGTGATCTAGGTTTAGAACATTGGAGAGGAACTAAGAAAATCTTACAGCATCTCAAGGGCACTATGAATTACATGCTCACATATAAAACATTAGATCGCTTGAAAGTGATTGGGTATTCAGATGCAGGTTTTTGCGGGGTGCCTCAATGCTAGGAAATCTACAACCGATTATGTTTTTCTATTGGTTGGAGGTACGATTTCATGGAGGAGTGTTAATCAAACACTTATTACTACGTCTACATTTAATGCAAAGCACGAGGCGTGCTTTGAAGGCATGGGTCATGCATTGTGATTACGCAATTTCATCTCAGGGCTGCAAATTATGGATTCTATTGCGGAGCAACTACAGATATTTTGCGATAATACTGCAGCTACAAGATTTGCTAGGAATGACAAGCATTCAAGTAAATCCAAATTTTTGGATGTTAAGTATCTTTTCGTGATAGGAAATGAACAAAATCGACTGGCGTCTATTGAAGGGATCCCCATGGATCTCATGATTGCAGATCATTTGACAAAGGCATTGGCACTAAAAGCATTTAGGAACATGCCACTAACATTGGGCTTGTAAATTTTCCGTGACAAGGATTGTTTTGTGTTTATAGACATTGTTTCGAGCTTAATCAAATTTTAGTTAATTTATGTTTGATGATTTTGTCTTCTTGCTTTATTTTATCTACTTTATGCACATGTGATTATGGTTAATAAAAGCAGGAAATATGATATATAAAAATTCAGTGTAACCAATCTAACAGGATGATCGTGAAAAGGATCCAATTACCTCTATGAAAGACTTCGTCAAGTGATGATTGCTGATGAGTGTAATACATGGAAGGAAGCATGTCCCAATAATGTTGTGTAACTGCCATGATTCGCAATGATAGTTTTTCACTTGATCATAGTATAAAGGCTTAACAAAAATAGGACTGGTTAGTCACATTTGAGTATTTTTGGTGATTACAATATCTAAAGAATAATGGAGCAGTGCCTATGGTCATGTGGACTAAGTGGGAAATTGTCAGAATTATTGGGCTTTAGTGTGGCTCAATGACCACATATAACGCCCCAATTCCGGATACCGAGAAATTCGTCGGAATACCCGAAGTTGGCGCGCTACTTCCCCGAAAATCCGAGAACTTCCAAGATTGTAGGCCCCTAGTGAGGTCCAATTTAAAACTTTTAAACAATATACTATCAATGGTTAAATTGCGGAAGCATATCAAGTAAAGCGGAAGCAATAGGTATCAATATATGTCAAGTGTGAGTAGAACTGTAGTCTAGTTTAAAGTTATCAAATGTTAAGATAAAAGTCAATTACATGTTTAATAACTACCCGACTCACTACAAAATTTCGCTCAAAAGCCCAAAATAAGATAGCTCTCAAAGCCCTGGCCCTGGTAATGGCTCTCCACCCTCCGGCACTACATCGGGGTCGGCCGGGCCCCAAACGTAATCTCCGACAACAGGTGTCTCTACGAGCGCGAGAGCGTCCTTCGCATACTCTAGGTTAAGGCCTAAGCACCAAAGATGAGTCAGATCTAAAGGTCGGGCAAGTCATAGTATACAAGTAACATAGGACATATATATCAAAAGAATAGAGACAGGTATATAAATTAAAGAATAACAAGGTAAATGATCTAGGCAGTTGAGCAACAAAAACAAATAGAATCGGGATAATATAAAGCATCTAATCTGACACAATATGGCACATTCACACGAGATGGATACCACGGGATATTATACTGCGGCCCTCCCATACTGAACACAGTTGCGGCGAGGAATCTCACCAGTTCTGGGAATTACTAATCCCGCAAATCACTCATCAATCTCATCACACTCATCACTCAAGACCGGACCCGGCATCACACCGTCCGTCTAACCACAGCTCATCATGATAGCTCACTACAACACTCATAATAGCTCCTACCAGGGATGATCAGTCTGCAGGCTGTGCTTAAATCAACCGAGTGAATGTCGATGCCGACTCGAGGAAACTCTAAAGGTCTGTGTCTGTCTAGGCTTTGCCTTGCGTGAACAAGGTCCTAACCAAGTTTCTAAGAGGTTCATATATCAACTAGTCAATTGATTATAATCCACGTCCAAGCCCACTCGTTGGATCCATACCGAGGCCCATCAACACATGGCCTGGTCTAAAATTGTCCAAATGAGGCATCATATCCATTTCTACTAATAAACAGTTTATTCTCAATCATCATGAGTTATAATCCCAATATAAACTACCTCTCTAATCTAAGGGTGCATATATCCATACTTAGGCCCATCATGGGCCCGTTTAGCCACAGACACGGGTCAGTGTTCTCCCATACAGACCATCGGGTCACCTCTAAGATATCCCAGGTTCAGGTCATCTATTTCCATCTAATTAATAGTTAAAAACTACACTAAGGATATAAGAGTAACAGTAAATAAGAAATGTGAAGTATGAACTTCAATAAGAGAATCAACGGGAAAATAACAACAGTCCAATCGTAGGTAATTAGACCACATTCAGGTTCAGGTCCATCTCCGGTAATTAAATCTCTAAATGAAGTCTTAGATGCCAAAGGATACTGTGTTTGGTGCTCCTGAGGTTACGGGCATCATTGATAACCTTTTGGGATCGAATCATCTTAGATTAAAAGACAAAAACCTTAATCGGTGGTCCCCACGAATCAAGGTTGAGCTACACCGTTGACTCGGGCTTAGCACATCGATAAATGTCTATTTGAATGGTCAATAGGCCCCACAAATGGTCACAACTCCAATTGACGAAAAACTGGAAAATCACAGTCTCCTAGTGTGCTCGGTCGACCTGGCAAAGGGTCGGTCGACCGGGTACACTAGGGGTTGACCCCCACGTCGACCTGGTGTGAGGTGTGCTCGGTCGACCTCCTGGCCTGGTCGGTCGACCGAGTGCACTGGAAAAACTAGGTCAGGCCTCCTGGAAGACTTATTTTGTTTTCAATGGTTCCGATTGTGTCCGGTCGACCTCCTGGCCTGGGTGGTCGACCGCATACACCAAAAACCTTGGAAAGAGTGATGTCCCAGCTTCCATCCATTTTTTTTTACTGCAAATCCTATGTGCTTGGTCGACCTGGAGCAGAGCTCGGTAAACCTGGCACACAGGACGTCTGGGTTTTAGGAAAAATGCATCTCCCAGTTAATTCCTTTAAAAACAGTGTGCTCGGTCGACCGGGCACACAGAACTCTCAGTCTGCAAAGAAATTAACTGAGACTGGGTGTTTTCCCAGTTTCAGTGTGCTCGGTGGACCGAGCTGTAGGCCGGTCGACCAGGCACACGCAAAACTGGGGAAATCCCAGTTTTCAGGGTTTTCTCATTTTCAACCCGTTTTTCCTACATACTTTCTCCAATCACTCCCAACCATCACTAAACCAACATAAAACATAGAAATACTCTAATGCACCTCCATCCAACCCTTAATAGGCCCATTGATCTTCCAAATGGGGTAAAACCCATCCATCAATGCCACATCATCCAACAAAACTAAGCTCCAGGTCGTTCTAACACATGGATAATAACTGAACTAAAAATTACATAATCAATGAAACAGAAGCATACATTCTATGTTAAAGGTATATTGCACTTGCCTTTGTGATATGAGAGGTTGTAGAGAGAGAAGAGAAGAAAGAGTGAGAACCAATCCAAGCTAAGAAGATGATCACAGCTCCTAGGTATTGTCCCAGCACAAGAACCAACTCAAGCTCAGCTCTAGAAGATGAGTGAGAGAGAGGAAGAAGAGGGAAAATGAGAGAGTGAATAGTTGCTAGGTTACATTGGGAAATGAGCTGGATTTATAGGGTTTGGGGGTGGCTAAGGACTAGAATGCCCTCTAGGGTTGTATGAGATTAGGGTTAGGGTTGAGGGCAAATAGGTCATTAGCTGGGAAGGTTCTAGAATAGATTTTTGTGAATAACCCCTATGGTTAACTCTAATTCCTAGCAAGGGCCTCCACTCACTACTAACCCTAAAATTGTAAAAGACCCCTAAAAACCCTATTACTAATATAACTAGGCTAATCTAACTCAACTTAGGAGATTAATACATAACTACCCTGATTAACCCCTAATTAATATAATTAGCTAATTATTAGTATTAAATAATAATTAAATACAAATTGAGGGCCCACAAGGGGTGGGGCCTCACATCATTTCCTCCTTTAAGACATTTGGTCCCCAAATGTAAAAACAAAGTTAGAACATACCTGAAGTAGAAGATGCGGATAATCCTTCTCCACTTGGTCACGTAGCTCCTATGTAGCCTCCTCCGGAGTGTGATGCTCCCACTGAACCTTCACCCAGTGAATGGTTCGGGTTCGGAGCACATGCTCCTTGGTGTCGATGATCGCAACTAGCCTGGCGACGTATGAAGCGTCTGGCTGGATGTTGAGTGGTTGATGATGAAGAATGTGCGTAGGATCCTCCACGTACTTCTTCAACATAGAGACGTGAAACACATCGTGCACTCCCGATAGCTTTGGTGGCAGCTGAAGCTTGTATGCAACGTCTCCGATCCTTGACCTGATCTCGAACAGTCCGGCATATCTCCGCGCTAGCTTGCCCTTCTCGCCAAACCTATGGGTACCTTTGGCCGGGGAAACCTTCAAGAAAACTCTATCTCCCTTATGAAACTCGAGAGGTCTGCGCCGGTTGTCTGCATAGCTCTTCTGTCAGCTGCGGCTGACCTTTAGGTTCTCAACTATCTGCTGAACCTTCTCGCCGGTGTCGCTGACTATGGATGGTCCATGGAAACTCCTGACACCAACCTCTTCCCAACAGACTAGGGTCTTGCATCTCCTCCCGTACAAAGCCTCGAACGGTGCCATCTTGATTCTCGAATGGTAGCTGTTGTTGTAGGCAAACTCGCAAAGCGGCAAGGAATCCTCGCGATTCTCCTTGAAGTCCAAGACACAAGCTCTCAACATGTCCTCCAGTGTCTGGTTGGTACGCTCGGTCTGCTCATCTGTCTGAGGATGGTAAGCTGTGCTGAAACTCAACTTGGTGCCCCAGGCCTGCTGTAGACTCTCCCAGAAGTGAGAAGTAAAACGCGGGTCTCTGTCCGATACAATCGAAGCTGGAACTCCGTGCAAGGAAACAATCCTGTCCATATACAGCTTAGCAAGGACGTCGAGTCCTGCCTTCATCGAAATTGGCAAGAAGTGAGCTGACTTAGTCAGTCGATGCACAATCACCCAAATGCCGTCGGCGTCTCCCGGTGGCTGGAAGTCCTGCGATGAAGTCCATGGTGATATACTCCCATTTCCACTGAGGTATGTCGAGCTGGTGAAGTAGTCTTGGGGGCTTCTGGTGTTCGACCTTGATCTGCTGACACGTCAAACACCTAGAGACATAGCGTGCTATCTCTTTCTTCATGTTGTTCCACCAGTAGTAGCTCCTCAGGTTCTGGTACATCTTGGTACCGCCGGGGTGAATCGAGTATTTGCTATGGTCTGCATCTGCGAGGATCTCGTCTTTCAGCTCCTGAATATCCGGCACGCACAATCGGTCTGAACTCTGGCCTCTGGTCAATCTGCTCGATCACTTTGACAAGCTTTGGATCGTTACGTTGACTGTCCTTGACCTTTCCTAGTAACTCTGGTTCCCATGCGAACATAGTAGCAAGCAAGACTCTCTCGCTGAGCGGTTGAAACTGGATATCTAAGCTGCTGAAGACGTCGGTCCACACACCCTCTGCTGCTAGAAAATTGACGATGGCGGTCTTCCTGCTCAAAGCATCTACTACGACATTCGCCTTACCCGAATGGTATTTGATAGGAATGTCGTAATCTTTGATGTACTCCATCTATCTCCTCTGCCGGTTTTTGAGGTCGTTCTGAGTGAACAAGTACTGCAAACTGTGATGATCTGAATGCACTTTGAACTTCTCCCCATAAAGGTACTGTCGTGACAACTTTAGAGCAAAAACGACCGCTGCTAGCTCCAAGTCGTGAGTAGCGTACTTCTTCTCGTGCTCTTTCAACTGACGTGATCCATAGGCAATGACTTTCCCTTCCTGCATCAAGACGCAACCAAGGCCGGTCCCTGAAGCGTCGGTGAAGACTATGAATCCACCGCTACCAGTAGGCAAAGATAAGATCGGTGCTATCGTCAGCCTCTCCTTCAGTTCCTGGAAGCTGTTCTCACAAGCATCAGTCCAAACGAACAGTACATCCTTCCACGTCAGCTTGGTCAATGGGGTTGAGCTCGTGGAAAAGCTATTGACGAATATGCGATAGTAGCCTGCTAAGCCGAGAAAACTCCGAATCTCCGTGGCATTCTTCGGTCTCGCCCAGTTTGTCACTGCTTCTATCTTCGCTGGGTCCACTGTTAGTTTATCCTTGGAGATGATGTGTCCGAGGAAAACTACTTGTTCCAGCCAGAACTCGCACTTGCTAAGTTTCGAGTACAACTGGTTGTCGCGCAACAACTGTAAAGACTTCCTCAAATGCTGCTCGTGCTCCTCTTTGGACTTGGAGTAGACCAACACATCGTTAATGAACACAACTGTGAAGCTATCGAGGTATGGAGCGAAGATCTTGTTCATCAGGGACATGAACACTGCTCGTACATTCGTCAATCCGAACGGCATCACAAGGAACTCGTAGTGGCCATAGCAGGAACAGAACGCTGTCTTCTGCACATCCTGCTCTCTGACTCGCAGCTGATGGTATCCCGATCTCAAGTCTATCTTCGAAAAGAACCGCGCACCCTGAAGCTGGTCGAAAAGCTCGTCGATCCGAGGAAGAGGATACTTGTTCTTCACTATCGCCTAGTTCAGCTGTCGATAATCAATGCACATCCTCATCGATCCATCCTTCTTCTTCATAAAGAGCACTGGTGCGCCCCACGGTGACACACTTGGCCTAATAAAGCCTTTGTCCAGCAACTCCTCCAACTAGGTCTTCAACTCTCGTAGCTCTGTAGGAGCCATGCTATAAGGAGCTCTAAAAATAAGCGATGTGCCTGGTGCAAGCTCAATGGTGAAGTCGATCTCTCTGACAGGTGGTAATCCCGGGATCTCGTCGGGAAACACATCCGGAAACTCGCAGACAACTGGGATCTCCCCTACTCCCTTGGTCGGCTTATCCTCCGAGATGAACACGATGTAGCCTTCGCAACCTGACTTCATCATCCTCTCGGCCTTCAGTGTCGAAATCATCCGAGTGTTAGGCAGTCTCCTCTCGCCCACAAACTCGATCGTGTCATCTGATCCGTAGATAGAGAGTCTGACTGTCTTCTTGAAGCAATCCATCACCGCTCGGTATCTGGCAAACCAATCCATCCCCAAAATGATGTCGAAGTCATGCATGGTAACACGATCAGATCTGCAAGCAAAATGCACTCCCCAATCTGCACTCGGCATCTGGGGTGGTAAGTCTGACACACCACACTCCTACCCATCAGAGTGGACACCAGTAATGTGCAAGGCATAGCCTCGCCTCCAGACATCTATCATGAAAAGAAATTGTGTTAGTTTGAGTTCAAAACCTAGGACTACACTGATCCTACCAAACCATCGTCCTCACACGTATCCCATCACTGAAATCCTCACTACGTCCTAAGGTTTCTAGTGTGTTTTATTTCCTAGAGACCAGCTCAGCTCTGATACCAATAAATATGTAATGCCCCAATTTCGGATACCGAGAAAGTCGTCAGAATACCCGAAGTTGGCACGCTACTTCCCTGAAAATCAGAGAACTTCCAAGATCGTAGGCCCACAGTGAGGTCCAATTTAAAACTTTTGAACAATATACTATCAGTGGTTAAATTGCGGAAGCATATCAAGTAAAGCGGAAGTAATAGGTATCAATATATGTTAAGTGTGAGTAGAACTGTAGTCTAGTTTAAAGTTATCAAATGTTAAGACAAAAGTCAATTACATGTTTAATAACTACCCAACTCACTACAAAATTTCGCTCAAAAACCCAAAATAAGATAGTTCTCAAAGCCCTGGCCCTGGTAATGGCTCTCCACCCTCCGGCAAGACATCGGGGTAGGCCGGGCCCCAAACGTAATCTCCGACGACAGGCGCCTCTACGAGCGCGAGCGGGTCCTCCGCATACTCTGGGTCAAGGCCTAGGCACCAAAGATGGGTCAGATCTAAAGGTCCGGTAAGTCACAGTATACAAGTAACATAGGACATATATATCAAAAGAGTAGAGACATGTATATAAATTAAAGAATAACAGGGTAAATGATCTAGGCAGTTGAGCAACATAAACAAATAAAATTAGGATAATATAAAGCATCTAATCTAACACAATGTGGCACATTCACACGAGCTGGATGCCGCGGGATATTATGCCGCGAACCTCCCATAATGAACACAGTTGCGGCGGGGAATCTCACCAGTGCTGGGAATTACTAATTCTGCAAATCACTCATCAATCTCATCACACTCATCACTCAAGACCAGACCCGGCATCACACCATCCGTCTAACCACAGCTCATCATGATAGCTCACTACAACACTCATAATAGCTCCTACCAGGGATGATCAATCCACAGGCTGAGCTTAAATCAACCGAGTGAATGTCTTTGCCGACTCGAGGAAACTCTAAAGGTCTGTGTCTGTCTAGGCTTTGCCTTGCATGAACAAGGTCCTGACCAAGTCTCTAAGAGGTTCATATATCAACTAGTCAATGGATTATAATCCACGTCCAAGGCCACTCGTTGGATCCATACCAAGGCCCATCAACATATGGCCTAGTCTAAAACTGTCCAAACGAGGCATCATATCCATTTCTACTGATAAACAGTTCATTCTCAACCATCATGAGTTATAATCTCAATATAAACTACGTCTCCAATCTAAGGGTACACATATCCATACTTAGGCCCATCAATGGCCCGCCTAGCCACAGACACCGGTCAGTGTTCTCCCATACACACCATCAGGTCACCTCTAAGATATCCCAGGTTCAGGTCATCTATTTCCATCTAATTAATAGTTAAAAACTACACTAAGGATATAAGAGTAACAGTAAATAAGAAATATGAAGTATGAACTTCAATAAGAGAATCAACGGGAAAATAACAACAGTCCAATCGTAGGTAATTAGACCACATTCAGGTTCAGGTCCATCTCCGGTAATTAAATCTCTAAATGAAGTCTTAGATGCCAAAGGATACTGTGTTTGGTGCTCCTGAGGTTACGGGCATCATTGACAACCTTTTGGGATCGAATCATCTTAGATTAAAAGGCAAAAACCTTAATCGGTGGTCCCCACGAATGAAGGTTGAGCTACACCGTTGACTCGGGCTTAGCACATCGATAAATGTCCATTTGAATGGTCAATGGGCCCCACAAATGGTCACAACTTCAATTGACGGAAAACTGGAAAATCACAGTCTCCCAGTGTGCTCGGTCGACCTGGCAAAGGCTTAGTCGACCGGGTACACTAGGGGTTGACCCCCACGTCGACCTGGTGTGAGGTGTGCTCGGTCGACCTCCTGGCCTGGTCGGTCGATCGAGTGCACTGGAAAAACTAGGCCAGGCCTCCTGGAAGACTTATTTTGTTTTCAATGGTTCCGATTGTGTCCGGTCGACCTCCTGGCCTGGGTGGTCGACCGCATACACCAAAAACCTTGGAAAGAGTGATGTCCCAGCTTCCAGCCATTTTTTTTACTGCAAATACTATGTGCTCGGTCGACCTGGAGCAGAGCTCGGTAAACCTAGCACACAGGACGTCTGGGTTTTAGGAAAAATGCATCTCCTAGTTAATTCCTTTAAAAACAGTGTGCTCGGTCGACCGGGCACACAGAACTCTCAGTCTGCAAAGAAATTAACTGAGACTGGGTGTTTTCCCAGTTTCAGTGTGCTCAGTGGACCGAGCTGCAGGCCGATCGACCAGGCACACACAAAACTAGGGAAAACCCAGTTTTCAGGGTTTTCTCCTTTTTCAACCCGTTTTTCCTCGATACTTCCTCCAATCACTCCCAACCACCACTAAACCAACATAAAACATAGAAATGCTCCAATGTACCTCCATCCGACCCTAAATAGGCCCATTGATCTTCGAAATGGAGTAACACCCATCCATTAATGCCACATCATCCAACAAAACTAAGCTCCAGGTAGTTCTAACACATGAATAATAACTGAATTAAAAATTACAGAATCAATGAAACAGAAGCATACATTCTATGTTAAAGGTATATTGCACTTGCCTTTGTGATATGAGAGGTTGTAGAGAGAGAAGAGAAGAAAAAGTGAGAACCAATCCAAGCAAAGAAGATGATCACAGCTCCTAGGTATTCTCCGAGCACGAGAACCAGCTCAAGCCACTACACCAAATCAAGGTTTTTACGGCGTGCAAATTACGGCTTGCATTAGGTGCGCGACGTAAATGATATAAAATTACGGCGTACCTGAAATGCGAGTCGTAAAAATTCTTTTTTTACTCTTTTTAACGGCGTGCGTGTCTCACGTCGTAAAGGAATATCAATTACGGCATGATCTATGCGGGTCGTAAATGAATACCTTTTACGGCTTCCATTGCACACCGTAAATATCTATTGTTTTATGACTTACACTTGCACGCCGTAACATTGTAGGCCATCAAAAATTTCAGCCAAAATAATCTCTCCCACCAGTCTTACAATAACCCACAAAATCGATTGATTAATTTTAAGAAAAAGAAAATCATTAATTTTAAGAAAAAGAAAACGCAGATTTAAAGAAAAAAAATTGATCTCTTTGCCTGCCAAAATCGATCCCTCCGCCCAAGTCACTTCCAGGGCCCTTGGTGGCGGCGACCTACAGTTGCATCTCCGGCAACTGTAACGACGAAAACTTTTGTATTACTGACAAAAATTTGCATTGGTAAAGTTGATTATTATTTTTAAGGAAATTAAAAATGATGGAGCTTTAACGACGAATTTTTTGTTTACGATGAAAATTAGCATCGGTAAAAGTATTACCGACGTTCATGATGAAACGTCAGTAAAGCTTTATTTACTTTTTCCTCCTCTTTTTCCCTCTCCCGCCACCCCTCCCGCTCTATAATCCCTCTTTTCTTTTCCCTCTTTTCTTTTCCCTCATCTGCTCATATCTCTCTCTCTCAATCGATCGATCGGCGCTCTCATCTGTCTTTGTCGATCTGCTCTCTCTCGATCGGCTCTTTGTCTCTCTCAATCTTCTCTTCTCTCTCGTTCTGCTCTTCTCTCTCTCTCTCTCTCTCTCTCTCTCTCGATCGGAGCTCTCTCTCTCTGTCTCTCTTGATCTGCTCTTCTCTCTCTCTATCGGCGCTCTCTCTCGATCGGCGCTCTGTCTCTCTCGATCTACTCTTCTCTCTCTCTCTCTGCTCTTTCCCTCATCTCCCTCACCATCTCCATCTCCATTCCCTCATCCGCATCATCTCCATCACCACTCACGCAGACCGCATCCTCTCCCACCATTTCCATCTCTGTTGATCTCAAAAAACCCATTTCCGTCGATCTCCAAAAACCCATCTCTGTTATTAGGCGTATTCCTATCCCACTGAAGAAAACCGGTGCCCCCTTCTCCAGTCATCTTCTCCAAAGCCAGTACGAGTTTGACCCCTTCTCCGGTCATCTTCTCCAAAGCGACCCCTTTTTCGGTCGTTTCTCCAAAGCCAGCAGGAGTTTGCTACCTCTGCATCTCTCCCCGCTCTGCAAGTAAACTCTCTTTCTCATCTCTTCTCTCTTCTTTTCATTTATTTACTGAAATCTGAATTATTTGCTTCCTTTTTTTTTGTGCAAAAATATGGATGTGTTACAGTTTTATGACGTGGTCCAGTTATAATGAGATGGAATGAATTGAATGGTCTTTTCATTGTTCAGCTTTTGTGTTGGATTGGATTTTCTTTTTCTGCATTTGGGTTTTGCATAAGATGAGGACTAGGAAGGACTTGTACATATGGTTTTTGAATTGGATTTTGTTTATCTATCTGGGTTTTGCAAATTTTCTGTCACCGAGACAAAACCTTCATTAGTTTGTGTTTGCAGCAATGTGAAAATGGGCGCAGAGTGACGTGACCAACGTGAAAGATATTATCGTAGACTCTTTTTTTTCCCCACATGGATCATTCATGGGTATTTTAATGGGAGTGATGAAAACTAGTATTCCAAGATGTCGCAAGATTCTCTGAGATCATGGAATAAGGGTTATAAAAGTGTGAATAAAATAAGAAATTGGCCAGAGGCCAATAGATTCCCACCATATTTAAACCTTTCGTATGGACACATTTTACTACACCCCATGAAGCACATGACCCACTTCGAAAATCTATGCTTTAGGATAAGATTTGCAGTTAAAATATCTACAATTGGCTTCTTGTATGCAAATGTGTTTTTGTCAATAATGCTCTAGCTCTTTGTTTTTTTTCTTATTACAAACTTGGATGTATAACTTGCTTGAAAGCTAATGAATTCCATCCTCATTTTCTAAAATATATATATACAAAAGCGAAGAAGATGGGTTTTATTTTTTTGAAAAATAAAATTTTCACTAAAGCCGCACTCTAACCAAGAAGCCACACAAGGAGTATTGTATGAAAAAGATGCACCATCTAGAGGTTTGGACAACAGCCACCTCGCTCAAATTTGCCTAAGAAATTGATCTTCTTCCTAGCATTAGTAGCCATTTGGTGAAAATTTTGAATTCCAATCCCCTTTAAGCAACAATGCCCAATATTTTTGAGACGTAAACCTTTACCCTTTTTCCATCATCTTCTCCCCGGATTGACATCACCACCTTGGCAAATAAATGATCTGCCCTTTTGCAACAGATAGTTCGGTAACATGGGACAAATCCGTGAGGAATCAGGAAATGAGAGGATTCCTCACTGCACCTGAAACAGAGATTCCTCACTAAGGTTTTGTATATCTGAGAATTTCACAAAGATATCCATGTTGTATTGATGCATATATATGAGAAAAAAAAATTTGGTGCACAAACCCACTTAAGTTAGGATTTCCAAGCCCTATGGGGGAGGCTGTACCTAAAAATCCTCACAAATGCAGATTTCCTTTAGTCCAAATCCTCAAAGATTTACAATTACTGACCATGGGTTTTCCACGACCTTGTGGAAAAAAGAAGTCTTTTTTCACCAAAGATTTGGTTGCTTGTACTGTGGAATGGAATGTTTATGTATGGCACTAAAATTGTTACATTTGTAAGATTATTTTTTTTTTTGGTAAATGTTACATTTGTTGCTGCTTTATATTGTCTCAGTTTTATATTCAAACAATAATTCCTCACTCTTTACATTTGATGCTTCTTGGTCACAGCTTAGAAAACTGAAGTAGTTATTTTTCCTCAAACTATTATTCTCTCTCTCTCTCTCTCTCTCTCTCTCTCTCTCCCTGCTTATGAAAGACTTCATGAGAACTATGAGTTTTAATTGATACTCAACATATATAGTTTAAAACTCATAGGTCCTCGTATTCTCCAGATTTCAACTTCTAATGAATGTAAAAAAAAATAAAAATTTATAGACCTGCAAAACTTGAGGCTCTTAAATTAAGGTCTTTTAAATCACACAAGGCATGACGATGATGGAGAACAGGGCTCCTCTCACTGTCAGCTTCTGGCACCATCACCTCTGTGCAGTGAGACTTGTTGTTTGAAGTGATTTTAATGGCCTTCATCTCCTCTAACAGTGTAGAGAACACTCTAGTCACCTTCAGGTCCTTTGTAATCCTCTCAAATCTCTGTTTCCTATGAGATCCAATGCATCCAAAGAGAAAGGTCCTTGAGTACCATTAGAAAGAATGATCCTGAACTTGATTTTAGGAGATCTTAGGAAATCCTACTGTATGTACTATACCAATTACTATTTAGGAGTGGATTGAGTTTTAGATGGTTTTTCAAGTACATGAAAACCTGGAGTTAAATCTCATGAGTCACTGATGAACGATCACCTTGTTTGTGTTGCTTGTTAATTTTCTAGGTGTCATGGTTCACTTGTAACTGAAGAGGAAGCCGTTCTTTTGAGGGTTTTAAAATATGGGCTTTAACTAAGTCCTCATATAATCCACCAGCTTTTGAAGTTTGAACACAGTTACTTTGGTTGTTTGGAGTAGACTTGCACTCTGAAAAGTGCTAGAATTTATTTGTTCACTAATGTCATTTATACTATGAAGTCCAATCAAAGATGAAAAGAGAGTTGTGCGTGCACACACACCTGGTAGCTGCCATGACTATGTTTTTTTGCTTTCTTGTTGGTTCTGAATCAACACTTAAAACCTACAAGGATGATAACAAAAACAAAATATATAAATTTGAAAAACTTATATATAGAATCATACTTAGATGAAGGAAGGTAGTGTGATGATTATTTATTTGTGATGGCTTAATGGCCCTATTCTAATGGCTCACATGGCATGTTGCTGGACCAAATGGAGGGTTTGGATTGGACATCTATCAAAAAAATAAAAAAAATCCCTTTCTGGGTTGCTATTCATGGCTTTGATGTTAGCCCCTAGGTACCCATTATGGAAAGAGACCCAGGGGTATGAAAAGTATCACCTCCATCGACCAACCTCTGTTTCTCTCTGTTTCTGTCTCTCTCTTCTGAACCAATAGCAACAAGAAAAAATAAAAAGACACACCCACTAGATTCTTGATACTAATGGTAAGAGGGATTGATTTCTCTTCCTGTTTTATGTTCCCTGAAGCTCAAACTTTGTTGCCAATGGAAACCCCTTCTCAGCTTAACCCAATAATTTAATACAAACCTATGTACTGCAGTCGTGGATCCAAGATTTTCGTTTCAAGTGGTGGACCCAAATTAGGTAATTGGGTTTTTGGGGTGAACCCAAAATCCTCAACTGGGTTTTGGGAGCAGACTCGAGATTTTTCATTTGGATTTATTCCCACAATACGGAACTACTTCTAAATAACTAAATGCCTGTTTGTTGTTAGTTTTGTTTCATGATTGTATTTTTATGGGTGGATGACTTGTGCGGCTTTTTCAAGATAAGATAAGAGAAGCACTACATTTGAGGGTTTTGAATCCCCAACTGTGCGTAGCTCTTTGCTTGGACTTCCCTTGTCTGCTTAGAGTGGCAGATAGCTCTTTGCTTGGACTTCCCTTGTCTGCTTAGAGTAGCCCACAAACCCAATTTGAAAGGCTGATTCAAGGTCATCATACAGTGACTGCATTTGGTACATCACCTAAAGATAGATGTTTATGGTTGGGCTTTTACATGTTTTCTTTTTTCAGCTTCTGTTTTTTCTTTAATGGTATAACATCAGCACACATGCTACTAGTATCCTTTATCACTCATCCAACGCATCCGCTCATTGTCATTTGAGAGGGTGGTGCACCAAGAAATCGGCTGGTTTGATGAGCCTATTAATTCAAGGTTTGTTAAGCATGCACTTAAACCAACTAGTATATATCTCGACACCTTACTGAATCTTGAGATTTCTTGTTCCATTTCAGTGGAGCAGTTGGAGCAAGGTTATCAGCTGATGCTTCAACTGTGCGAAGTCTTGTAGGGGATGCCTTGGGACTAGTGGTTCAAAATACAGCAACAATTATTATGGGGCTGGTGATAGCCATGGTAGGGAACTGGCAGTTGGCACTAATAGCTCTGGCAGTGATTCCTTTGGTGGGTTTGGAAGGATATGCTTAGATTAAGTTTCTATCAGGGTTCAGTGCAGATGCAAAGGTCAATAGCTACACTAATGTTTGATATACAGTTGGGTTCAAGTTTCAATCATAAAACTAGGTGTAGGCACACTACCTGCTTCACAATTATTTACTTAGGAGTTATTTGCAAAGTCATTTTAATTGATTTTGAATTTTAATATATCAATTTGAGATATTCTGATGACTAAAAATATAAGGGTGGTTGCAGGTTATGTATGAAGAAGCTAGTCAAGTAGCTAATGATGCAATAAGTAGTATCCGAACGGTGGCATCTTTTTGTGCTGAACAAAGGGTGATAGATATCTACAAGAAAAATGTGAGGCGCCAGCAAAACAAGGAGTCTGGCAAGGAATCGTCAGCGGATTGGGCTTTGGATTCTCAAACTTTGTGCTATTCTGCTCCTATGCCCTCATTTTTTATGTGGGAGCTCATTTCGTGGAACATGGGAAGGCAATGTTTTCCCAAGTTTTCAACGTACGAAATAAACTCATCAGCTTTCATACTTCCATTTTTTTTAGCTTCTTGTTCTTCAAACCTTCTTATTGTCTGTATGATCCTCTACAGGTTTGGCGTGCCTCGACAATGGCAGCTTTAGGAGTTTCGCAATCCAGTGCTATGGCTCCTGATATCACCAAAACTAAGAATGCGACTACTTCTATCTTCGCACTTCTTGATAGGAAATCAAAGATTGATTCCAGTAATGATGAGGGAATAACACTACCAATTGTGAAGGGCGATATTGAATTCCAACATATCAGTTTCAAATATCCCACTCGTCCTGATGTACAAATCTTAACAGACTTGTGCTTGAACATTCATTCTGGAAAGGTACCGTTATTTTTGCTTCTTTCTTACCACTCCTTGAAGCACAATATAAAGGAAATAAACCTGGTAGAGAATTGAAACCATCTGTCTATTGGTCCAACTGAGTTACTATTGTACTCTAATTGTTTGCTACTTTAAACTACAGCTCTTAAAACTCATTGGATCTTTGAATTTTTTGCATATGAAGACATCTGAACTAATGGGGTGTGTTATTATGGTATTTCTTATAAGCTATTTTCTTTCATTGGAGATGCTATAGTTTGAAGTCCATCTATTAGAAAACATAGGGCCTATTTAAATCATTGGAACTCAGTTGCCCTGCACCTATGTTACTTGTAATTCTAATTACAAATAACACTTGCAGGTAGCTCAGTTTATTTAAATGGTTTTATTAACCTACTTAAAGTGCATATCCAGAGTATACCTAATACTCGAACAGAATGGTTCTTTGCCTGATGATGATGATCCTTTCTTTCACTCACACAATCAAAGCCAGTGAACCCTTCTTCTTTGTGCTTCTCTCTGCCATGTTCCTTGGAGAAGTGGTGTTGATTTAAATCCTCTATGATATGATACTGTTGCATGTGTTTGTGACCCCTGACAGCTGGGAAAGAGTGGCCTAAAGTCAGAAGGGAGTTTGAGAAACTGTGTCACCCAAGCATTCAGATCTTGGATTCAGATGGGAAGTCCCTGTCAAAAAGTGACCCGCCCACTTGCTCCAAGCCCCTTCCTGGCTGTTCTGACTTCAAGCAGGTTGGCATCTAATTCATTTTTTCCTCTTGTAGTTGTTGTGCTCATGTTTGGATGACTTTAGAGCTGGGTCCCACCATCATGGGCAGCATATGGATGTCAATGGATTGGGTCTCTTCATGGAGGGTCCCATCCACATCCCTAGGCCAAGAGGCTCAATGTCTATTGTCTATCCATGGTGTGCTTGCATGCTTGTTGACAACTCCTAACTGACCTTTTAGCGTCTGTAATAGCTATTGTTTTAGATTTTGTTTCTTTTCATGTGATGTCATAATGATGAATGTTTTTGCATGATGATTTCGCACTTCAAGATTTCATTTTTATTTCAACCAGTTATTTATACCCAATTCAGGAATTAGTAGCCCTTCATTTTGCATCTTTCATCAAAAGTTTTAATTATTGCAGGTCCAGGTATCCTTGCTTCTCAGGATCGGGCCTTGTATTTTGCAAGCTTACTTGATAATTTGTGAACAGGTTGCTTGCGGTGTTTGCCCAACGAGTTTAAAGGATTAGCAGGAAAAATGGGAGTGGAGGAGAGTCATGTTGCTTTCCAAGACAAAGCTCAGGTTATGCTTCTGTGCATATGCACTTTCCATTATTATTATGTTTTGTGTTCTTATTGTAGGGGTTGGAGCATATGGAGCTTTTATATTCTATCATACATTTACAACTGCTTAAAGTGTTTGAGATTAGCCTATGAATGGTGTTATATTGGCTTTTTCAAGAATGTTTTGTGTAGTTTACATTGTGGTTTACTGGTGCTACCACATGGACGTTTGCCATGTGATTTTGACCACTACTTCTTATCCATTTGGTATAAATGTTATATATTGAAATATTGAAGAAGTGGCAAGTATCTCTGAACAGTCCCTGTCCATTGGGCAATATTTGGACTTGGAAGTATTAGGAACGGTTAATGTCCAATAGCACAGTTAATGGCTGCATGATTAAAAGGTCCTAAAAGGTCCAGTTATAATGAGATAGAATGAATTGAATGGTGATAAGTAGTTTGACAATGATGTACTTGTTTATGCAATACTGATGACTTGATGAGTTGATTTACATGTTATTTGGATTTTTAAACCTTGATTTCACTTTTTCTTTCTGGAATGTAAACTGGCTTGAGTCGTTGATGGGCAATCACATAGATATATAATATATGAAAGTGGTTCACACTTTTCAGATACGTTATATGTAGAGATTTTTTTTTCAATCAACTCTGAATTGATTTTTGGGGCCTAGTAATGTCTCTGTGAGCCCCATCATTCTTGTCTACAAATAAAACAATTTTGATAGAAATCTACAGTACTACTACATCTCTACATCTCTTTTAACATTTAAAAATTATTTGGGGTGGTGAAGTTATGTGCTACCTAATATTGCAATAACGATTCTGTCAAATTTGTTTGTTTGTGCAGATTTTGCTGATAAGTATTGGAATGACACAATTTTAGTTCCAGCTTCATGGGCATCTTTCTCGGGAGTTTTTTTTTTTTGGTTCACTTTTGTTGTATTAAGAACAAATACTAAGGCTTTTGTTTCTAAAATTGTATTGGTAACATTGATATGTTGAAATATTGATTTCGTTTCTTCACTTTAGGTTGAAAGAGAACTACATAGTTAAATAGATTTCATTCATGTATGGGCACAACTGTTTTGTATTGGTTGAATTTAGCTTCAATTTAACAGGATATTAATGGTTTACATTCAATTTTTTTGTAAAAAAACAAAAAAACACAATCACGGCGCGCGATGCACGGCA
The DNA here is from genome assembly GCA_038049695.1 of Cinnamomum chago. Classification (NCBI taxonomy): domain Eukaryota; kingdom Viridiplantae; phylum Streptophyta; class Magnoliopsida; order Laurales; family Lauraceae; genus Cinnamomum; species Cinnamomum chago. The sequence goes on from CP142458.1 coordinate 20,139,573, forward strand.
TATATTAGATCTTTCCAATCCTTTTGCGGCCCTCTTTGCATGCCGTAAATTCGTTCTAGAAACCCATTTACGGCCTATGCCTACATGCCGTAACAACGATTTACAAAATTACCTGCTATATCTAAAATGATATAACACTTACATACAAGATTGTGTGTATGTGGGATGAGGCTTAAGCTCGTGGACAGAGGCCATTCCATTTAATCTTTCCAAAAAGATTTGTTTCAAGGGAAGAGGTCTTGGAGTTATGCTTTGAATTGTTGCGGAGAAACCATAAGACGGAAACAGCATGGAAGAAGATGGCTACAGAGCATTTCCTACCTTGGATATCAGCAGCAGAGTTCATGGCTGACCAAATGGAAGAAACAGAGATAATAGAGGAAGGAAAAGCCCCACAAAATGAGAGCAACCAATGCCAAAAATTATTTGCCAGGTTACAGGAGAAAAACAAATGGAATTCACTTTCCTCTTCAATGAGACAGTTGTAACACCTGGATGCCAAGGAGCAACCTTTGGACTTAGCCCAAATGTCCGTCAGGGTCCTTCTGTGAAGCAAGCGCCAGCTCAAACAGGTTATCCTAGGATTAATGAGGCTATTCCAAATCAGATTGTGCCAAGGGACTTCAACTGCTGCTGATCTCAGAGAATTCCAGGCTGCCTTAATGGAGAATACTCCTGAGGAACTCCCAGTCCAAGAGAGTGAGTCTTGGAAATTATTCCTCACAGAGGAGATGGGAATGAGGCTAGTTCAGTGAGTGAGAAACTCCTTCAGATGGAGAGGCAGCTGGGGGGGAATGCACCAGGCTCCATCAACTAAAATGTCTGCCACCGAATCAGCAACAGAGAATTGAATGGAGGGAAACCTCGGGGCAATTGGCTCACTGTTTATCCAGTTGCCAAGCCAGAGACTGATAGACCTTCCATTTCCAATGATCCATTTACTGTCCTTTTGCAGAGAAGGAAGATGAGAACTAATTTTCTTCCAAATACAAGAGCCTCCCCAATGGGTCCTCTGATTCCAAAACAGAGGGGCTTTGAGGTATTTTCCTCTAAACCAGATGGCCCATAGAGAGTTGGAATTGATGGCAGACCAAGCCAGGAACCTTAAACAAGTTTCGTTGAATTCCATAACCCGACGAAGGCCCAGCCCTCCCTCAGCTTTAGGAAGACAGACTAGGTCCCATCTGACTAAATTGGCTTTCAGCTTGACCTGGGAGGCTGACCAGAGAAAGTTTCTCATTAGGCGCTTAATTTGCAGACTAGTTTCTCATTAGGCGCTCAATTTGCAGACTAGTTCTCATAGGCAAGGGAAGGACGAGAGCAATAATTAACTTGTATATCAATTTTGTAAGGAATTAAGAAGCTAAAATGATAAGAAGATAACCTTTTCATGGAAACTAGGATTCAGAGTGGAGCCTCTGTTGAATTCGAGTTGGAGTGGTGGGTTGGTTTCTTTCTTGGCTAATTGGGTTATTTGGGTTTTGTTTTGTGTAGCTCTGGGACCTCAGCAGGGGAGAGGAAACTGATGCCGACGATCGAAGAAGAACTGGAGAGGCGATCACTCCTCTATAGCCTTCTGATGCATGTGATGGACCAGTTCCTCCCTGGTTTAGACAAAGGGAAAGGAATGTACTTTTTGTTTGTGAAATCAGAAGCTAAAACTCCTAGTGGCCTAGTTGCGCGGCCTGTTCTAACCAGTTACTACAAAAGCAAGCATTTTAAGGACAGGTCTTACGACCCCTACAACGTTTATACCAGCCCCAATGAGACCATCCTCTGTTCAGATTCCTACCAAAGCATGTATTCTCAATTGCTTTGTGGGATTTGCCAGAACAAGCAGGTCCTGCGAGTGGGAGCTGTTTTTGCCTCTGGTTTCATTCGTGCAATCCGGTTCCTCGAAAAGAACTGGACTAGCCTTTGTGACGACATCCGTACCGGCACCTTAGACGCCCAAATCACTGATCTTTCAGTGAGAGAGGCAGTCATGAAAATCTTGAAACCAGACCCTAAACTTGCAGATTTCATTGAGAGCGAGTGCGGTAAGGGGTCCTGGCAAGGGATCATAACTCGACTGTGGCCTAATACTAAGTACATCGATGTTATTGTAACTGGGACCATGTCCCAGTATATTCCAACCCTCAATTATTACAGCAATGGGCTTCCCTTAACATGCACCATGTATGCATCTTCTGAGTGCTATTTCGGGCTAAACCTGAATCCTCTTTGTGACCCATGTGATGTTTCTTATACCCTCATTCCGACCATGGCCTATTTTGAGTTCTTGCCGGTGCACCGGAACGGTGGAGCGACGGACTCGATCTCAATACCCAAATTGCTTAATGAGAAGGAGCAGTGCGACTTGGTGGAACTTGTTGACGTTAAACTCGGAGAGGAGTATGAGCTGGTCGTCACTACATACGCTGGTAAGCTAATTATTAAGGTTAAATTACGGGGACTTCAGTTAATTGTATATAGTGCTATCCGCAGTGGGCCTAATCTCCACCGCAACTCTAAATGCCAATAAAAATATATCTGGATTAGGACATTTAACGTTTTTTTTTTCCTTTTCTTTCATCATTTCTTAGTTAGCACTGTATTGTTATATGTAGGTCTATATCGCTATAGAGTTGGAGATGTGCTGAGAGTTGCCGGATTCAAGAACAAGGCCCCCCAATTCAACTTCATATGCAGGAAGAATGTGGTCCTCAGCATCGATTCTGACAAGACGGACGAAGTGGAGCTCCAAAATGCAGTGAAGAACGCTGTAAATCATCTTGAGCCTTTCGACATATCGCTCATTGAGTACACTAGCTATGCCGACACCTCGAGCATCCCCGGTCACTATGTTCTCTATTGGGAGCTCCGTCTTGGTGCAACTGCCATCCCTCCGTCTGTGTTTGAGGACTGTTGCCTGGCCGTCGAGGAATCCCTCAACAGCGTTTACCGTCAAGGCCGGGTTTCCGACAAGTCCATTGCCCCCCTGGAGATTAAGATAGTTGAAACGGGTACATTTGACAAGCTCATGGACTATGCCATCAGCCGAGGGGCTTCTATAAATCAGTACAAGACGCCCCGCTGTGTGAAATTCACTCCCATAATTGAGCTGCTGAACTCTAGGGTCCTAACAAACTACTTCAGTCCCAAGTGCCCAAAATGGAGCCCAGGGCACAAAAAATGGAGCAACACCCATAACTGAAAGGAGGAGTATGTTTGATCTTTGAGGAAAATTACTTCAGGAGTTTGGTAGAAGAGGAAGAAGATGAATTTGCTTTATCTTTCAGTCATCACCTCATTACATTAGACACAGAGAGAGAGGGGAAAAAAAAAAAAAAAAACCTTTGTAGGATGTTCTTTTGTCAATGGTTGTTTAATATGGCAAGATTAAAATCCGCTGCGTACAAACCAGTTCAAGGAATTTTTCTCTTTTCTCCTCCTTATCCTCTTTCTAGAAATTTTCTTTGGATGGGTTCTTTTTCCCACTTTCATTACATGCCCGAAATCCTGCCCACCAAAATTTCATGGGCCACATCTCTAAAACGGCAATAGAATCCAATTCATTTCAACTTTCTCTTTTTCGTCCCAAAAGCAAAGCGGCTTTTCATTGCTACTGTTTTATATATATAACAATGTTAGGGTCACATGTAGTTGTAGCATAATTTAATCAAAGTAAGATAGGAACATGGTATGTCATCAAAATCTCCAACCTTTCGCATGTAGGGATTTAATCTCTTTAGGAAAGGAGAAGCTGTTAGGGAATGGGAACCTTTTCTCCCCCTCAAGTTTCTTGTGAAACAGAACACAATAATAAAAGGTGCTGTCCTAATCTCATTTGAGGGGATTGTGAGGTCTTTGCATGGCCAAGAGGTAGTCCAAAAACCTGTACTACAGTACTAGTGATAATTTAAGGATGGAGATAGAAAGAGGCAGAAAATAAAGGATAGAAAGGGTTAAAACTTTTCCTAGTTAAATCAGAAGATGAGTGTTTTGACTTTGGTGCCAATACATCAAGGTGGAGAGGGGGTATGGTATCACAGGTGGGCCCCACAAGGGCTCTCACTCATTTTAATCTTTGTAGGTGATAAATATATATAAATATAATATATATATATATATATATATTGTGTGCTTGTGTATGTATTGGACTACTCTTCTATTTATTAGTACAATTTCATTTTAATTATGCTATAATTTATGAATTGTGGGACACATGAGAAAATAGGATGGTCCCCTATGTTGTTTACGACTCTCCTATCTTGTATGGATTATGGGACACCTGCCATGCTTCTAGTGTTTCTCAAAAGAGGGAAGGGACTGTTTTCAAAATACCCAATTTTAAATACTGAATTCTCATTTTGAAAGATGTTATTTTTTCTTTCTAATATAAAAGACATGCTTATATGCATGATAGATGATAAATGCTATACCAAGAGAAATGAAGAGTTTGTTCTAACTACCCAATTTTAAATACTGAATTGTCCTTTGATGTTGTTTTTTCTTTCTAATATAAACGACATGCTTACATGCATGATAGATGATAAATACTATACCAAGAGATATGAAGAGTTTCCAATCGCTTGAGCTAAGATAAGAAGGGACCCTGTGACATGTGTAAGAACTATACCTTGGCCACACCACCAAAATGAATGGGAATTATAAGCCCCTAAATCTCTGAGGTTTTGGATAGTCATAGACCCACCTTGATTAAATGGTCTAGATAAACCATCTGAAAACCTTGACCTTCTGACTTAATCATCTGAGTTGATGATCAAAAGAGGAAAAAAGCAACGGTCCAGATTCAAATTTGAAGTGGGTTCAAAGGCAGGATATTCTGTTTCATATGTTATCCATCCAACACGGGTTCCATCAGGTCTTTGGACTAGTACATGATACTGTGCGTAGCGTAGGCGGGGGATTCATGTAACCCACAAAACCACACTGATTGTACGATCCCAGCAGCCAGTTGGCGAACTTTCGGCCGTCAAAATGTGGGCTTTTTTCTTCAATAAAGTAATGGCTGGTGTCCACTTAACCTCAGCTTACCAACCAGAAGTATAAAAAATGCCATACCGCTTGTTCGGCTCATTTCCATCCTTTCCATTCGTAATCATCAATGTTTCTGTGACTGAACAATGGCTGGATCATCCAAAGAGGTTGAAATTTCAGAGTTGGGGCCCACGGTATAAAAACTCAGTACTTTCTAACTCGATATTATTATTAGAGTTCACAAATTCGTTACTCACACTCGACTCACCCAAATAAGAATAATTGACTTGGAGAGTCAACACGCTGACTCACGATAGTCATATTTTTTTTAAAGTAAACATAAATATTTAGAAAATAAATCAAACCCTAATAAAATATAAATAAGTTTTATTTACATATATTTAGGACAATAGAATCAAATAGATGAATTTATATACCGAAGAAAATCATTATAGGAAAATATAACAAAAAATAGTTTTGAATAAATCGAAACATCTAATTTAAAGATTAAATATATAATCATGCATATTACATGATGTTCAACTCCAAATACTCAACCTAAAATACAAGTATAAGTTTGAAATTACATTCAAAGTCCCAACCATCACTTTCAAGCCACTAACGTACCCTGCATCTTAAACAAGAAATTTTTAAAAATAAATACCAATTAGTTATAATTAAATGTATCTATTAAATGGTTCAGAATGCAAACAACACATCAATTATTTTGTCATTTAAAACCTAATCATATAAAATCATCAAATTCATATCCAGCCTTGTTTTCATCTCTGCTCCTATCATCAACTTCAGTAGCTTGTGCTTGTGGTATGTAGTGATCATCATCAACGTCACTCTCAATATCAATGTATTTAACCACAACATTTTTTGCATCACCAACACAAAAATAAAAATAAAAATACTTTGAAGAATAAGCAGAAACCCAACATGATTTTTCAAAATCTAAGTATAAAGACGTAAATTATTACTATTATCATTACAAATGTACCTCATCTCCTTGCAATACTAAGTCTTCAACCTTGGTGATCCATTCTTCCAGTGAATCTTCTAACCTAATATTTCGAATCCCTAATGGATCACATTGATCTCTTTTAAGTTGGCGTTCTCTTAGATGTAAATTATAGCGGACGTACACCAACTCATTTAATCTGTTTTTATCCTAGTTTATTACGTATTTTCAGGGCCAGCCCTGAGCAAGGGCTGTAAGTGCCCTTGCCCCAGGCCCATTTTTCAGGGGGGCCCAAAATCCCTTCTACCTTTTATTTTCTTTTCAATCATTTGGTGGGGGCAGGGCTCATCCAATGGATTCCATCGTCCTGGGCATCAATAGACCCATCATCAAATCATCTGAGAGTGCTTATTGCATCACTTATTTGAGCATCCATCAGTGGCGCCCACCAATGATATTTTATATTTGATGACTGAAATTCTGGGAGAATCTGGTCTAGCGTTGGGATGATTTGGAGCTTTTTTTTTACAAACAGATCATCAAGCCTTCAGCCCTTCACCCGTTCTTCTCATCTGTTAGTGGGGCCCACCAATGATTTTTTATTCCCCATATATGATGCTTAAATTCTGGTCTGAGTTCTCTTTCTTCTCTTTTTTTTCAAACAGTTATACTTGGGCATCATCAACCCATTGCCAATTTTTCACATCAGTGGGGCCTGTTAGGGATTTTGTATTTGCAATTTGATGGATGCACTTCACTTTAGCATCATTTGAATTTTCACACATGCATTGGTTTGGAAAACCTTGAAATCTGATTTTATACATGCATTGGTTTTTAGTCTTGTAGAATTAATGATTTATGCATGTTTTGTTTTTAAACTTGGATGCAATGGTTTTAGAATACAAACTCTTTTGAAAACCTAATTCTTTGTGCATTATATTTGGAAAATCATTTTGAGAATTTAGGTTTGAGCCTTGCATACATTCATCACTTTCAGAATCATTTTTGTATGCATTGTAATGTGAAAAGAGTTTTTAGAAATCAAGCTAGCCTTTGGTTTTAAAGTTTTGAATCTTTTTAGGCTTTTTGTGTTTCATGTTTTTAAACCCCTTAGAATGATTTAAAATATGTTACCAAGCTTGGTTTAGTGGCCCAAAAATCCCCTCCAAGATAAACCTTCAAATATGCAAAAATGGGATTTTTTGTCCCAGGGGTGTCGACCCGCAGTGTTGCCGGTCGACCGGCCCAGAGGTCCCGGTCGACCGAGAACACTGCAGGCCAACTGGGCAACTGAGCACCAACGGTCAGAAATATGACCGTTGTGTGATCCCGGTCGACCGAGACCTGTTTCCAGGTCGACCGAGGACTAGCCGTTGGACTATTTTTCATTATAAAGTCCATTCATTTCCAACCTTTTTTTAGGCTTGACACATGAAATTTTGAGACCATTTTGGAGCCAAAGAAAGGGGATGAAGTTGGAAAGGCTAGAGGGTCATTAGGAGAGCTAAAGCTTGAATTAATGAAGTTAAATCTCTAAGTAAGCTCTACCTCTCTTAATTAATCATAGTTTACATGCTTTGTTTAAGTTATTGGTAAATGATTTTGTGCATGATAACTATGATGTGATGAATCCATTCTTCTCTTAATCTTTGATCTAATTAAGATTGGATTCTTCACTTTGTTTTCACCCAAATTGTTTTTGAATCTTCTTTAATCATGCTTAGCCTAAATCTTTGATTTCTTTCATAAAGCATGATTCTTTTTCTTGGTTGAAACATTACTTGTTGTTTTCATTCATTTAAACATTAGTAAAATTTATTTGGTTTTGAAAACAACATTGCACATGCATCACATGTTCTAAGTTAGTCATTTTCATACAACTTGTTAGTCTTTGATTTTCATATCATTAACAAGTTGATTTTCATACATGTGATTTGCATTAAACTTCAATCAAATCTTTTATGTGCATTAAACTTTGAAATGCTTTAAGCATATATTTGATTGAGCCTTCATTTTAAACTTGATTGAAGTTCTCACACACACACACACACACATCATGAGCATACACATTTGCATTCGTTTAGTGTTTGTGTGAGTTTGTTATTCACTTTCAAATTAGCCTATTTAAGAGGCAACATCATTGTGCTTAAATTGTATCTCTTAGAGTGATCTTTTGTGAAGACACTTTCTTAGAGAAATCTTCATTTTGTAAAGGTTATTGCTTAGCCTAAGAAAAACATCTTGTAAAAGGTTATTGCTTAGCCTAGAAAAGCACATTGAGAGGTTGTTGTTTAGCCTAGAAAAATAACTTTGTAGGGGTTATTGCTTAGCCTAGTAAAAAGCATAAATAGTGGAAATCCGGTGGGGTGATTGGATCACAAGCCGGTAGTGGACGTAGGCATTGAGGCCGAACCACTATAAACCTTTGTGTTGTGGTGCTTGCTTTTGTGGTGATTGTTTATATTAGCTTCCGCATATTGATTGATTAATCATCACATGTGACTAGTGTTTTAAAGAAGCTAAAATTGGTCTTAATTGGTCATATTTGTAGCACACCCTATTCACCCCCCCCCCCCCTCCCCCCAGCCCCCATCTAGGGTTAGGATCCAAGGACTTTCAATTGGTATCAGAGCCAAGTGCTCTATCTTTTAGGATCGAGTGTTTGGAACTCTTGATTAGGTGTAAAAACCTAGAGTCAAAACCCTAGAGTTGTGCTTGCATGAAAATCATTAGAATGGACTCCACTATGCTAGACTTTGTAGATTCTTCTAGACCCCTCATTCTTCTTTCTATTGGAGATTCAAACCCTCAATTAAATGAATATCAATTTGATTCAAAAGAGGAAGAAAATGAGTATGATGAAGATGATCTTCAACAAGCCTATAATGAATTATATACATTATCTTCAAAGCTTGATAAGAGAAATAAAAGTTTAAAAGAAGAATCAAATAGACTAAACATAGAGCTAGTCTCTTCAAAAGATGAACTTAGAGAGAAAGAAGAAGTAATAAAATGTCTAGACTCTAAGTTCATGATCTCTTTAAATAACCTATCTAACATTCAAGATGAACAAAAAGAATTAAAGATGGGTTATGATAATGTCAATAGGAAAATTTAAATCTAAGAGATCAAATAAAAACGCAAGACAAAGACTTTATCAATTTAGAAGGCAAGTTGATTAAAAGTAAGTTAAAAACCAAAGAACTTGGATCTAATGTTGTTAATGAACTAAAACTTGAATTAAAACTTGCCAATGAAGAGCTAAGCAAATATAAGGAAATTGAACATGAACTTTCAAAAGTTAAAAATGAAAATTCAATCATTTTAACCAAAGTCACTCAACTTGAAGTTTACAAACAAAAGTATGAGTGCAAGTTTACCCAAAGTGAAGAAAGACTTGAAAAATTATTTAAATTGGGTAAACCTCATGGAGATATGACGGGTCTTGGTTTTAATAAGTATACTTCACATGACCCTAAATTCACCAACACATTTGTGAAAGGTGAGTCCTCTTTCTCTAGCACTCTTTCTTCTTTGCCCAAAACTAAATGTATTTATTGTGGCATTAAAGGGCATTTTAGGTTTGAGTGCAAATTAAGAAGAAGCCATGTGTCTAAACCCATCTTTGAACCCAAAAAGGTAGAATCAAAATCTATGAAGGGTAAGACACTAAAAATCAAGGAAGACTCCAAAAAGATTAAACAAGTTAAATAATTTAAAATGGAGTCTCCTAAGATAGATTCTAAAAAGTTTAAACAAGGTAAACCAAGCTTAAAAGAATCTATGAATAAAAAGCTTCTCAACCTAACTCCCTTATATCAACCCATGAAAGAACTTTTGAATAAAGTAACAAAGTTAAATCTAAAATTCAAAAGTCAAATAAAGGGAGAATATAAGAAGAAAAGAAAAATGAACAAATCCCCTAAGAAACAAACTCACCAACTTCAAAAGACTAATCACCAATCTAAGCAAAATTTAGTCAAATCTAAATATCATGGTGATAAGTTCAAATTGAAAATTTATCAAGTTAAATCTCCTTTAGTTGGTGAGACTTCCAAACTAGACCTCAAAGTTCAACCCTCTCAAGACCTTAGGTGGATTCCTAAAGTTATTTACTTAGACAAACCTTAAGGCCTTGAACCTTCTTGACCAACCTATTCTTTTTAGTTAAATCACTTTGTTGGTCATGTTGCATTTGCATTTTGTTTTCTTTTAGTTACATTTCTTAAAATGCATTGCTTCTTTATGATCAATTGATTTTGTCTTCATGCACCATTCTAGTTACATTTCATGGTTTTCAAAATCTTTTGATTATAATTTCATCATGTTTGATTTGCTCTTTGCACACATTTAGTTATATGCCTTGCATTGCATTTCTTTACATGATCAATTGATTGTGATTTCAAAAGCTTTCATAACTAGATTATTCATGATCAATTGTTGTTCAATCATTTGTGTAGATGTCTTGGTAAGATTTTTTTTTAAACAAATGATTTTAATCAATTCAAGTTTTTCCATAGACTTCTAAGTTATATTTTAATATGGAAAATCATTGTTTTGAAAATCAACTTGTATGTGTTTCAATTAAGTTATATCTTTTCAAATACAATGTTGAAAATTGATCTTCAAAATCATTCTTTTTATGCTCATTGTTGGATTTTGGTTGTCAAAATGATTTGAAGATTGTTTGAATGGAAATGCTCTATAACCTCATTAGTTATAATCATCTAAGCATGTTCCATGTTTTCATTTCCTTTTCTTTTGGTTTCATTATCTTAGAAATGGAAATGTATGTTGTTTGCATCCTTGCTTATTTAGTTATTCTTTTTATATGCAAATGACAATTGGTTCCATGTATGGTTGTAATCTTAGTTATATTTGTAGAAACCATACTAGAACTCAAATCCATACTCTATGCCTAATAGTCATTTCTTTTTGGATGGTTATGATGTTGATTCATGTAGATTCTCTTGGTGTCATCCTTATACATGTTTCAACTTCATAAGTAGTGATCTTAATCATATGAAACTCTTTGAAATCCATTCATTGTATTTATGATGGTTGATGGATATCTTAGTAGTTGAATTCATATGATTTTGTCACTTTGGAAATTGCATGCTTTACCAAGTCATATCTTTTTGCATTGCAATTTCTCTTGTTCATCACTATGCTCAATAGTTATATCTTTAAAAGTGATGAATATCCATTTATGATGCTTGATGGAATTTTGTGTTTGTCACATCCTTGCTCTTTATCATGTTGTCAAATTCAATTGGTTTCAATTTGTATAATTTTCGATTGATTTGATTTCTTGTGAATGTGATAAACCATGTGTACATTGGATTGAACTTGATAGTAATATATTTGTTCCATGTCACACTCCATTAGCATCATAATGTTCATGATTGCCACCTCTCTTGCTCATATAGGTAAATCTCATAACCACCATGTTTATGTGTTCATAATATTGGTTGGTTATTAGTTGAGGTTGACTTCATGCTTGAAATTCATTTCACTCATCTTGCACATGATAGTCATATTTTTTGATTGAATGAAATGATTTCTAAACTTACATAGCATATGATTTTCATAGTTAGATTGATTAATGCTATGTTTAGTAAACCCCATTTCATCATGGATAGCTCTAATTTGGATTTTTCTTAATAGTTATATTCTTTATAACTCCATTTTAGAGTGATTGATTTAATAGTCTTCTCCTTAAATCTCAATTGGTACTCTTTGTTTTTCCAATTGGTATCCATGACTGCTTTTCTCATTAGACCTTGCTTTCTTTTGGTAATTTGATCATATTGTGCTTTATAGTTAAATGAATCTAATCATTTCCTTGAAGTTGACCCTCAATTGGTAAAACCATCTACTTCTTGAACCAAATAGTTATACCTTGTCAAAAGTTTGACAAAAGAAGAGAATGGATTGAGGGGGAGTGTAAACCTTCGTAGGAAGTATTAGTTTTGATCAAATTGACCCTTGGATTGCCTTTAGACCCTTAGAGACTACTACCATACATGATCACCTGTTATGATTATCATTTTCGATTTCTTTTGTTAACAGGTGCTACTAAAGGTATTCTCCTTGTCTCATGTGTGTAGGTACCTTTGCAATTTAATGGCAAAGGGGGAGAGAGCATTCAAGTACTTAAAGATCTCCTACTCTTCAAAGGGGGAGAGAGCATTCAAGCTCTCAAGAGGGGAAGAGAATGTCCAAGATTCCTAAGGGGAGATGTTGTATGATCTTCTACAGGGGGAGAGAGTGCATATCTTGCCAAAGGGAGAGAGAGGCATGGTCAAAGGGGGAGAGCTAATAGATGAAAGAAAGCTTGGAGCTAAAGAAGATGCTTGGTCATAGAGAGGAAGATGAAAAGAAAGCTTGAAGAATGATCAAGCTCCAAGCATCAAGAAGATTGAAGAAAAGAGCCCAAGAGCCCAAGGAGCATCCAAGAAGATTTCAAGACTTGTCCAGCTTAGGGGGAGTTGAAGACTTAGTGTGTAATTTCAATGATGAGTAAGTTGCCATCAAATTGCAAATGGGGAGATTGTTAGGGATTTTCTATTTGCGATTTGATGGATGCATTTTCACTTTAGCATCATTTTAATTTTCACACATGCATTGGTTTGGAAAACCTTGAAATCTGATTTTATACATGCATTGGTTTTTAGTCTTGTAGAATTAATGATTTATGCATGTTTTGTTTTTAAACTTGAATGCAATGGTTTTAGAATACAAACCCTTTTGAAAACCTAATTCTTTGTGCATTATATTTGGAAAATCATTTTGAGAATTTAGGTTTGAGCCTTGCATACATTCATCACTTTCAGAATCATTTTTGTATGTATTGTAATGTGAAAAGAGTTTTTAGAAATCAAGCTAGCCTTTGGTTTTAAAGTTTTGAATCTTTTTAGGCTTTTTGTGTTTCATGTTTTTAAACCCCTTAAAATGATTTTAAACATGTTACCAAGCTTGGTTTAGTGGCCCAAAAATCCCCTCCAAGATAAACCTTCAAATATGCAAAAATGGGATTTTTTGTCCCAGGGGTGTCGACCAGCAGTGTCGCCGGTCGACCGGCCCAGAGGTCCCGGTCGACCGGGAACACTGCAGGCCAACTGGGCCACTGAGCACCAACGGTCAGAAATATGACCGTTGTGTGATCCCGGTCGACCGAGACCTGTTTCCAGGTCGACCGAGGACTAGCCGTTGGACTATTTTTCATTATAAAGTCCATTCATTTCCAACCTTTTTTTAGGCTTGACACATGAAATTTTGAGACCATTTTGGAGCCAAAGAAAGGGGATGAAGTTGGAAAGGCTAGAGGGTCATTAGGAGAGCTAAAGCTTGAATTAATGAAGTTAAATCTCTAAGTAAGCTCTACCTCTCTTAATTAATCATAGTTTACATGCTTTGTTTAAGTTATTGGTAAATGATTTTGTGCATGATAACTATGATGTGATGAATCCATTCTTCTCTTAATCTTTGATCTAATTAAGATTGGATTCTTCACTTTGTTTTCACCCAAATTGTTTTTGAATCTTCTTTAATCATGCTTAGCCTAAATCTTTGATTTCTTTCATAAAGCATGATTCTTTTTCTTGGTTGAAACATTACTTGTTGTTTTCATTCATTTAAACATTAATAAAATTTATTTGGTTTTGAAAACAACATTGCACATGCATCACATGTTCTAAGTTAGTCATTTTCATACAACTTGTTAGTCTTTGATTTTCATATCATTAACAAGTTGATTTTCATACATGTGATTTGCATTAAACTTCAATCAAATCTTTTATGTGCATTAAACTTTGAAATGCTTTAAGCATATATTTGATTGAGCCTTCATTTTAAACTTGATTGAAGTTCTCACACACACACACACACATCATGAGCATACACATTTGCATTCGTTTAGTGTTTGTGTGAGTTTGTTATTCACTTTCAAATTAGCCTATTTAAGAGGCAACATCATTGTGCTTAAATTGTATCTCTTAGAGTGATCTTTTGTGAAGACACTTTCTTAGAGAAATCTTCATTTTGTAAAGGTTATTGCTTAGCCTAAGAAAAGCATCTTGTAAAAGGTTATTGCTTAGCCTAGAAAAGCACATTGAGAGGTTGTTGTTTAGCCTAGAAAAACAACTTTGTAGGGGTTATTGCTTAGCCTAGTAAAAAGCATAAATAGTGGAAATCCGGTGGGGTGATTGGATCACAAGCCGGTAGTGGACGTAGACATTGAGGCCGAACCACTATAAACCTTTGTGTTGTGGTGCTTGCTTTTGTGGTGATTGTTTATATTAGCTTCCGCATATTGATTGATTAATCATCACATGTGACTAGTGTTTTAAAGAAGCTAAAACTTTGAAATGCTTTAAGCATATATTTGATTGAGCCTTCATTTTAAACTTGATTGAAGTTCTCACACACACACACACACATCATGAGCATACACATTTGCATTCGTTTAGTGTTTGTGTGAGTTTGTTATTCACTTTCAAATTAGCCTATTTAAGAGGCAACATCATTGTGCTTAAATTGTATCTCTTAGAGTGATCTTTTGTGAAGACACTTTCTTAGAGAAATCTTCATTTTGTAAAGGTTATTGCTTAGCCTAAGAAAAGCATCTTGTAAAAGGTTATTGCTTAGCCTAGAAAAGCACATTGAGAGGTTGTTGTTTAGCCTAGAAAAACAACTTTGTAGGGGTTATTGCTTAGCCTAGTAAAAAGCATAAATAGTGGAAATCCGGTGGGGTGATTGGATCACAAGCCGGTAGTGGACGTAGACATTGAGGCCGAACCACTATAAACATTTGTGTTGTGGTGCTTGCTTTTGTGGTGATTGTTTATATTAGCTTCCGCATATTGATTGATTAATCATCACATGTGACTAGTGTTTTAAAGAAGCTAAAATTGGTCTTAATTGGTCATATTTGTAGCACACCCTATTCACCCCCCCGCCCCTCTAGGGTTAGGATCCAAGGACTTTCAGGGCCCACCAATGATATTATCATATATGATGGCTGAAGAGGCCTAACTTTTACTCTTGCCCTGGGCCCTACAAAATTCAAAACCGGCCCTGCGTATTTTAATATGAATTTGATTGAACGTACTCCAATTGTGCTCTCAAGCGGAAGATGTGCAAGCTTGGCTCAACACTCTTATAGCAATACGGCACAACTTAGGACAAGAAAGTCCATGTCGTTGCCACCATGTCACTGATAAAAGTCATTATTAGATAAGAATTTACATTAATGTGTTAATCTTTACCAAACGAATAAAGTTATTAATGATACATGCACCTGGTTCTAATGTTGTTATATTAGCGATTCCAAGATCTAACCCGTAATCATATCTAGCCGAAATGTAATCCGAAATGTAAAAAAAAAAAACCTAAAATGGTTATATAAGATGATTATTAGTCATGTCATAAATTAAAAGGAAATTATTTGAAGTTTTTTTTATATTAAGTTTATAAAAAATAAATAATTTTTATAAATCAATAATTAGAATACAATAATTAAAATACTACTTACCTTAAGTGATGCTATAACTTCTTTTTTTTTTTTTTTTTTTGCTCATTGGGCTCCAAACGAGAAATCACTTCATTTAGACCACGTATAACCTCAACGCTCTACAAAGAGAGAAGAAATAACGGCATGAGATTTGCATTAGAAGTGAATAATAAAGTAAGAAATACTGATAAAACACTTAAATGTACTGCTTGAAAATCATCAGGATAGTGGTATCTTGCATTTAGAAAGTATGCCTTGGATGCAGTGGTTGATGAAGTTGTTCGGTCCACCTTGAATTAATAATGCTCTAAGATTCTTCACAATTGTTTAACGTCACTATTGTGAGAGATGCTTAGAACTCTTGCATTGTGAACTGCATGTCATGATAACTTGATGGGAGTGTGGGCTTATGATCTCCATCTACCTTTCTAAGTACCTTAACGTGTGGTGCTAAAGTCTCGTATATATTGTTGGAAGTAGGTGGGCCTCATGGATAGGTTTTCAAAATTTTTGACCCACTTGACTCAGGGATCAAGTATCCATAAGACTGCAAAACTCAATTCAGGATCCAAGACCTCAATCTCTTCAACCATGATCAGTAGAAAACTCTATCTAGAAGATGGAAACAACATCTAACAAGCAACCACGAAGTCCACAACATGCAAGGAAGTAGATTATACCTTGATAGCTTAGTTGTGCTCTAATGGAGGAGAAGATCACTTTCTTTGATGAAGAGCACTTTCTCAAAATAATAGACATCTCCTAAACCTTGTTGTCTTCTACGCTATAATCTGTTTTAGATTTCCATTCTCAAGGAGAATAGTGGGATCTCCAAGAGAAAACAACTAGAAGCTCTAAATGAAAATCCATAAGAGAAACTAGAAGAAAGAGAAAGAGCAAGGGCGTGCAGCACTTGCACACTATATGGCTGGGCATGAATTCCAAGGAGAGTATTAGCATGGGACGTCCAAGCCCTTTTCCTCTTTTATTTATAGCACTAAGCCAACCTCTATTAGTTTTATGGTCTCAATACCAAGTATATGATGTAATAAATTGATTAATTTCTTTATTTACCAATACAATCATGTTTTCCTTTCATGAGATGAATGATGTTTAATTATATACTTTCACATAACCAATACGAATGACATAATGGTTCATGAGATGAACCGGAATCCACAACTATGCTAGAAGTAATACATGTGTGTGGATGAGATCCACATATAGGAGACATGTATTGCAAATCTTATACTTAAATATCTTCACAACCAGTGATGAGATTGAGCATCTCATCTGACAAGGTTGCAGCACATTGGTTACTATGAGATAGTGTGATTTGTCTCGATCATTAGAATGTAAGATTTTGGATCATGGTGCTGGTATATTGAATGTATTGAAGGACCATGAGAAGCACCTTATATACACTGTCTTTACTTTAAGGCCTGCTATCATAATTCCCTAGCAATAGGCTCATAATTATGAGACATTAATGAAGTCAAGTTTCTATCTATTCATTTGTTTTGAGTCACCAATGAGTGAGGCCAATTGTAGGTCAACACCTCGGTGATTTGGGTACGTGGTAGTAGAGTTTTGGGAACATTCAATGGTTAAGATGGAATCTATCTTTAATATCCCCTTGTGCCAATTAATGGATTTATCATTGGTAAGTGCGCACCCATTCCAATTAAGAGTTAATTGGATCGGTACCAAATGATCACTATAATTAATTGGGGCTCAAGGATAATAAGATATGGATCTAATTTGGTGGACAGGTCCAGTTGTTCAATGGATATAGATGGAGGGGCCTACTTATGGTAATTGAGAAGTTTAGGGTCTTCATTGTAATATATTCCTAAGACTGAAGTGTAATTGCATTTATATAGTGGAGTTAGTTGCAATTAACTGTGGGCCCGGGTTGCACATGAGATGTGGGGTCGCGTGTCCCATTTGGAGCCAGCTTTCTATGAATTCCCTAGTGGTCCCCACGCTAACCCAATATATTAGAAAGATACTAATTCTACTTGAACTCTAATAGGAAGGAATTGGAAGGTTACTATTTCTATTTGAAGTGAGACTTCTAATAGTGGTAATAGTAAGTTACTAATTATTAATGGAAGTAGGACTTCTATTTTAATTTGAAAGAAGAGAGTTACTAATTATTGTTGAAGTAAGACTTCTATTTCAATTAGTAAAAGAGGAGGTTACTTGAATCTATAAAAAGAGAGAGAGAGAGGAGGCTGGGACGTCCAACAATAATTCCATAATAGGGATTCACGCCCAGCCCATTCAATTTGTGCAAGAGTTGCACACCACTCTCTCTCTCTCTCTCCATCTTCTAGTTTCTCTTATGGCTTGCCCTAGAGTTCTAGTTGCTTTCTCTTGGAGATCCCACCCATCTTCTTGAGAAAAGAGAATCCGATACGGGTCATAGCGTGGTAGATCATAAGGTCTTGGAGATTCTGATTTGATCAATGAAAGTGTTCATCTTCAAAGAAAGAGATCAACTTCTCTATTAGAGCACTACTGAGCTCCAAATGTATAATCTACTCCCTTGTATGTTGTAGATTTCATGGTTGCTATCGGAAAATAGGTGGGCCTTTCAGATAGGATTCAAAAACTTTTGACCCACTTGGTGCAGGGATCAACTATCAAGAAGGCCCACCTATTTTCCAACAATTGGTAGCAGAGCCATACCTCATCTCTAATCATGTTAGATCAGTAAGCTTGCTCTAATCTTTGCATGAGATGCGAAGAAGATGAAGCAAGGGCTATGTAAGGATCAATTTTGATGAATTTACTTGGTTTGATAGTAGATTCATATTTGGCTAGTCACAAAAGGGTTTAATAATGATGGAAGGATGATAAGAAGCCATTGGAACACTTTGGAAGTGATTTGGTGAAGAATGAACACGAAACAGAAAACCCAAGTTGTAGGTTTTTGTCAGCCCGGTCGACCTAGCCCCGTGCTCGGCCGACCGGCTGACTTGCAGGTCGGTCGACCCAGCAGACTGCATAGAATGTTGCAGAAACTGTTTTTTCAGTTTTGGGTCTTCTTTTACTTCCTATTTTTCCAGCATTATTTGGCAGCCTATTTTTGTGATTTGTAGGGTTGTATGAGATACTAACTTGCAGATGATCATGTCCTCTCCATATGGCCCACAAGTCTTTTGCTTTCTATTTGTGGTGATTGGTTTATTTAAGGCTAAATGTAAAGGGCGTCATGGTTTCCTTGGTTTCCCGTGAAAGGGCAAGGCATGATGAATTTCCCTATAGCCTTTTTATTTCCATCTTTAGATTGCCATGCAAGTCTCATAATCGAGGCGTAGGAATTAATGTATTTTTTCTAAATTTGTAAATTCTGGCGATGTCCGAGACGAAGGATGAAAGCGATGTTGGACTCCTAATCAAAGAGTTTGAAGATTACCAAAAGAGTTTTGGAGTTGCCCAAAGAGTTTGAGGAATTCCATGGTTTTGGAAAGTCTAGAAGTCCAAGTAGTCTATTCCGCTAGGGCTATGTGAAGGAGAGGACTAGTTTCTATTTTTAGCACTTTCTATTTATGGATGAATGCTTAATTTAGAATATTTCCAAATCTGATCCAAACATAGCAAGTTACCAAAATTGGTCAAATCAAATTAATTTTTGGAAAGAGTTCTAATTAGAGTTAATCGGCCAATGAGATGGATCCATTGGTAGCACTAATTTAGAAACTGGACTTTCCTTAAAATAACTTGACTTGGAACCAATCTTTGATCATATCATGAGATGATTTGATGTTCATATGTATACATGTGGGCTCTAATACCTTACAAAGAAATCCTCAATTCTAAAATATTAAGTGGGAGTGGGGCATTTATATTTAGAAATCCCCATGGTTTTCCACCATAGGTCCATTGTAAGGAAAGTATTAGCCTCGCGCCATCTTGAGAATAGCCGTTCCCCACGGAGGGCTTTTACTTGTCTGGATACTAGATATGGATCTCCTATGGATAGTGTTAGTGAGATGGGGCGGGGGCCCACTCCCCAAGGAGGAGCTGCTCGCAACGGTTGTCATGCAATGCTAGTTAGTGGGTCATAGTTAACTAAAATAATGATGTAGTATCCCCAAGGATTTGCCTCATTTATTTTAGAAACCAAAACCTATCGGGAGTCATTCATTATTTGGTATGACATACCTAGATAATAATGAATGAAGGAGATCATGGAAAGTTAGTCTTAATCCCAATTTTGACCAACTTTGATCCGCACCAATCTAGGTGGTATTCGCACTCCCCAAGGAGGCATACCCCGGGGATTGGGATTCCGATGTATTCTGAATTTAGTGGTTATGAGGATTCCATATAAATTTGGTAGAATACTAAACCCTAATGTCATTTAAATTCATTAATTGAATGTATGGTTATGTGCTACAGTATTTCAAGCATGAATTCAAATACTTTCAATCCACTTGCGAGCATCCTCAACCAGAATAAGTTGGTGGGATCCAATTATGTAGACTGGAAACGGAACCTGGATATAGTCCTGACAGTTTCAGGTTATAAATATGTCCTTACCAAACCCCCCCTTGATGAGCCTGGCCGAGATGGACAGGAAGAAGAAAAGGAACTTTACACCCAATAGGCCAAAGATGATGAGATAGCCAGATGTTACATTCTGGCATCCATGTCTAGTGTTTTGCAACACCAACATCAATCCTATAAGACTGCATATGATATTGTATCGAACTTAAAGGAGATGTTTGAGGAACAGGGAAGGCTTGCTAGACAGGCTGCTATGAGGGTGCTTATAAGCACCAAGATGGCTGAAGGCACACCAGTATAGGTCCACATGTTGAAAATGTTGGACTCATTGAATGAGTTAGATGTATTGGGGGCTGCGATTGCTGCAGACTCGCAGATTGACATAATCCTTGAATCACTACCAGAGTCATTCAATAATTTCAAGGTCAACTATAATATGAATAAGATGAATTTGACTCTAGCTGAGCTTTCTAGCTAGCTGGTGGTGACTGAAGGGATTATGAAGAAGAAGCCAACTGCCCTGATGACAGAAAAGTCATTTGCCAAGTCCAAATCGAAAGGCAAAGGGCGGAAAAGCAAGAAGAAATCAGTTCCGAAGGGTCCTAAGGTGGAGAATGGTCCTAATGGTGGCGTGGCCAAGGCTGAGGGTTCAGGGTCAAAAGGAAAGTATTTCCGTTGTGGTAAGACAGGACATTGGAAAAGGAATTGTCTACAATATCTGTCTAAGAAGAAGAACTCAGGTATGATTGAGTCACTTATGTATGAAGTTAGTTTTGCAACTGGTACACTACTAGAAAAAAGGGTTTTTATATCGGCTAAAAACCGATATAAAAGACCTATTATATCGGTTTTTCAGTAAACTTCAAACCGATATAAGTACCCCCGATATAATAAACAACTATAACCGATATAATATGTGTATTATTTCATATCGGTTTTTGGACAACTGATGTCTTTTGAACCTGAAATTATAATACATATTACTGTAAAACCGATATAAAAAAAGTGAAACCGATATAAAAAAATATTTATAATATCGGTTTTCGGAGAACTGATGTGTTTTGAAACTGAAATTATAGCATACATTACTATAAAACCGATATAAAAAAGAGTGAAACAGATATAAAAATTATTTATAATATCGGTTATAAAGGGCTTTGTTATATCGGTTTTTTGGGATTGTATTATATCGTTTGTTCTGTAATCGATTTAATATTATATATGTTTTTTTATTATAAATAGTCCTTCTAAAAAGGGTCAAGTGTGGCTGCTAGCCGCCAGACCCACGATCAGCTTTCCAGTAAGCATTTTTTTCAGGATGATTTTCTGTGCTTCATGCGGCTAACCGCCAGTGCACCTACGGCTAGCCGCAGTGCTAACCGTGGGATTACGGTTTGATTTCCAGAGACCAGTTTTTTCAAAACCATCTTGCGGTCACCCCTGCGGTTGTCTCACGACTAGGCCCCAACTTTTCCTGTGGCTAGCCGTGAGCCATCCTGATTTGAATTTTCTAACCGTTATTTGAAAGCGGCTAGCCGCTGGTCTAAAGGGGCTAGCCACCAATATAGCCGTTGGATGTTTTCTATAAATCTAGAGCTTCTTTCTCTTTCCCAGTGGACTCTTTTGAGAGAGCTTTTGCATGCTATTTTCTTCCCAACATATCTAAGCTCTCAAATCTTCTTCCAAACACTCATGTAGTAGATTTAGGAAAATCCCAGAGCTTCATTAGCTCCAAGATGAGTGTGTTGTGTGAGAAAAGTTTCTCTAGGATCCCTTACTGTGCATGAAAGTCATATCCATGTAACCCTAGAGGACCAGACCTCTAACCACTTAAAAAGCACACTAAGGAACAAGAGAAATTAATATTACAACATGGATTGCCAAAAGCCCCTTTTAGTAACTCATTTCTTCAAAAAGTAAAACACTCACAAAAATTATCTACGATGGAAGCATTCAACTTGCAGACCAATCAAAAACTACATTAACAAAAAAAAAATCTAAGCATTTAAGAGTCACAATATAAACATCTACTAGAAGGGCAAAAGCAAGACACTACAACATATCTCAAAAAAAAAAAAAAAACCAATTATTTAATACTAATTATTAGATAATTATATTAATTAGGGGTTAATCAGGGTAGTTATGTATTAATCTCCTAAGTTGAGTTAGATTAGCCTAGTTGTATTAGTAATAGGGTTTTTAGGGGTCTTTTGCAATTTTAGGGTTAGTAGTGAGTGGAGGCCCTTGCTAGGAATTAGAGTTAACCATAGGGGGTTATTCACAAAAATCTATTTTACAACCTTCCCACCTAATGACCTATTTGCCCTCAACCCTAACCCTAATCCCATACAACCTTAGAGGGCATTCTAGTCCTTAGCCACCCCCAAACCCTATAAATGCAGCCCATTTCCCAATGTAACCTAGCAACTATTCACTCTCTCATTTCCCCTCTTCTTCCTCTCTCTCACTCCTCTTCTAGAGCTGAGCTCACTACACCAAACCTGGTCTTTTACGGCGTGCATTTTGCGCCGTAAACCAAATTTCACGGTGCACGGTATCGTGCCGTAAAAGCTCCAGACGTAAAAGGATATGTGTATTAACGACGCGCATTTGCGGGCCGTAACGTACTCAAATGCACGCCGTAAGTGAAGCTTGCTATGACTTTCAGAACATATTCACGGCGCTAAACGAATGCCGTTAATGAAGGTCTTTTACGACGCGATGGGAGGGCCGTTAAAGAGTTGGTTACTTTTACCTTACGATGCACAAGACACGTCGTAAAAACGCATTAGAATATGTAATAATGACGTGCACGCGCAGGCCGTAAATTAATTTTGTAAATCGTTGTTACGGCATTTAGGCGTAGGCTGTAAATGGGTTTCTAGAACGAATTTACGGCATGCAAAGAGGGCCGCAAAAGGATTGAAAAGATCTAATATACGGCGTGCATCGCGCGCCGTGATTGTGTTTTTTTTTTTTTTTTTTTAAACAAAAAAATTGAATGTAAACCATTAATATCTTGTTAAATTGAAACTAAATTCAACCAATACAAAATAGCTGTGTCCATACATGAATGAAATCTATTTAACTTTGTAGTTCTCTTTCAACCTAAAGTGAAGAAACGAAATCAATATTTCAACATATCAATGTTACCAATACAATTTTAGAAACAAAAGCCTTAGTATTTGTTCTTAATACAACAAAAGTGAACCACAAAAAAAAAAAAAAAAAACTCCCGAGAAAGATACCCATGAAGCTGGAACTAAAATTGTGTCCTTCCAATACTTATCAGCAAAATCTGCACAAACAAACAAATTTGACAGAATCGTTACTGCAATATTAGGTAGCACATAACTTCATCACCCCAAATAATTTTTAATTGTTAAAAGAGATGTAGAGATGTAGTAGTAGTGTAGATTTTTATCAAAATTGTTTTATTTGTAGACAAGAATGATGAGGCTCACAGAGACATTACTAGGCCCCAAAAATCAATTCAGAGTTGATTGAAAATAAATTTCTACATATAACGTACCTGAAAAGTGTGAACCACTTTCATATATTATATATGTATGTGATTGCCCATCAACGACTCAAGCCAGTTTACATTCCAGAAAGAAAAAGTGAAAGCAAGGTTTAAAAATCCAAGTAACATGTAAATCAGCTCATCAAGCCATCAGTAGTATTGCATAAACAAGTACATCATTGTCAAACTCCTTATCACCATTCAATTCATTCCATCTCATTATAACTGGACCTTTTAATCATGCAGCCATTAACTGTGCTATTGGACATTAACCGTTCCTAATACTTCCAAGTCCGAATATTGCCCAATGGACAGGGACTGTTCAGAGATACTTGCCACTTCTTCAATATTTCAATATATAACATTTATACCAATGGGATAAGAAGTAGTGGTCAAAATCACATGGCAAACGTCCATGTGGTAGCACCAGTAAACCACAATGTAAACTACACAAAACATTCTTGAAAAAGCCAATATAACACCATTCATAGGCTAATCTCAAACACTTTAAGCAGTTGTAAATGTATGATAGAATATAAAAGCTCCATATGCTCCAACCCCTACAATAAGAACACAAAACATAATAATAATGGAAAGTGCATATGCACAGAAGCATAACCTGAGCTTTGGCTTGGAAAGCAACATGACTCTCCTCCGCTCCCATTTTTCCTGCTAATCCTTTAAACTCGTTGGGCAAACACCGCAAGCAACCTGTTCACAAATTATCAAGTAAGCTTGCAAAAATTACAAGGCCCGAACCTGAGAAGCAGGGATACCTGGACCTGCAATAATTAAAACTTTTGATGAAAGATGCAAAATGAAGGGCTACTAATTCCTGAATTGGGTATAAATAACTGGTTGAAATAAAAATGAAATCTTGAAGTGCGAAATCATCATGCAAAAACATTCATCATTATGACATCACATGAAAAGAAACAAAATCTAAAACAATAGCTATTACAGACGCTAAAAGGTCAGTTAGGAGTTGTCAACAAGCATGCAAGCACACCATGGATAGACAATAGACATTGAGCCTCTTGGCCTACACTACAAGAAAATTGACAATTAGCGGCGGTTTATAGTGGCGGTTTATTTGTCCGTCACTACATCTAACTATTATATTAAGTACAGCGGTAGAAAATGTATTTTGCTGCTATTAAGTGGATTTTAATATATACAGTGGCAGAAATTGTATTATGCTGCTATCAAGTATGTATTTTTTAAATACATACAGCGTTGGAATTATATTTTGCTACTATTAAGTGTAGTGTATGAAAGTTTTTAAATACATATATACAGTGACAGAAATGGTATTTTGCTGCTATTAAGTGTAGTTGTAGGATACATACAGCAGCGGATATGGTATTTTGCTGTTATTAGGTAAAGACATGTATAGCAGCAGAATACAATTTCTGCTGCTAGTAGTATGTTGACGACGTATAGCAGCAGAATACCATTTCTGCTGTTATAAACATTATTTGTCAGCGCCATATAGACGTTTTCATTTTCCCTACAACAGGAAGGTCACTACAACAAGTTCCTGCTTTCCCATGGTTCGCGAGAAGGAAAAGCTCCCTCTCCACTTTCGTCCCCAAAACCGAAATCTCTCTCTTCCCAAAACCCTAATCTTTGAGATATCTCTCTTCCCCAAAGCCCTAATGTTTGAGATCTCTCTTCCCTCAAAACCCTAATCGTTTGGTTGATTTGTGCTGGAGCTTCGAGCAAGCTGTGAGGGTTTGCTTCTTCTCTTCTCTTCAGTTCTCGGCAAATCGCTTTTAGGTTTTCTCCGCTTCGAGAGGTAAAAATCTCTCTCTATCTCTCCTCCTTTCGTTGATTGAATCTCTATTTTGTTCATATGATGATCTTCTCTTCGCCTGATTCATGAATCTCAGGTTTTTCTTTGATTAGATGTTGTTTCTTTGTAGATTTGCAATTACATCTTTGATATGGATCGATTCTTTGAGATTTCTTTGAAAAATGATGCAGTTTGTGGTAGATTAGCGATTTCTTCTTTGTTATCAGATGGGATCTGAATACGTTTAAGTTTTTTTAAACCCTAATTTTTTGTAGTTTCTGGCAGTGAGATGTATTTGGTTTGACTAATACTGGCAGTGACATCTTCTTCCGATGTCAATGAATGTGTGAAAAAGATCCTCTTTTTTTAGGAAGAAGTACAATGTGTTCGCTGTGCAAGGAACCCTAGGTATTATTGTTAGTTAGGATGGAAGATATTGGGTATTTTCTAAAGACCTCTTTGAACCCTTTTGGCATTTAGTTAGAATGGAAGAAGCCCAGTACAAACCTCCTTTTGGTTATCTATAACTTCTTTAGAGTTTTCCCCATCACAGACTAGAAATGCAACTACTGGCACTATTTCCTGATTAATGTGTGCGCCATTGGAGGAAACATTTTGTGGCATGACCCTTCCATCGATGATGGAGTCAACTGGATGAATCGGTGGAATGAATATGGACCCTATTTCTCAAATTGTTGGTTTGGACAAGCAATGTCATTTTTTCCATTGATCATGATGATAATCCTTCTCTCCTGTGATGATGTTTCAGAAATTAGAGACAATAAGGCAATGAAGATAAAGAGGATGGTGTTGGTATTCAATTTTTTTTTCTTTTAAAGAAAACTGATGTGTAGTTTTCATGTTTATCAGGACTGATGTGTAGTTTTTTTCTTTTAAAGAAAACTGATGTGTAATAATTTCTTGGCCTCCATCACTATTACTAAGCAAAGAATAGCAAAGACAAAAGAGTTGTAAATCCCATGTGAATTTCAAACCCCTATCATTTCAAAGAACTTATGTTACCTTAAATAAAGAGCTATGGAGTTAGGTAAGCTCATCTCCATTTTCAGATTATTTATGTTTACTTCTTGTGTTATTTGGATTAGATCCAAGGAAATCCTCTTGTGGATTGAGGGATCTTAAGCTAACATCTGAAGCACATCGAGCCACCAGGATGACTAATGTTACATACTAACATACTTGACAAAATTTATGGAGGCTTCAGATGCAGGGGTGCACATATGGTGTTTGACGTTTTGTCCTCATTTATACTAAGTTGAGATTAACCTTCTCAAATTTTGTTTGTTTGTGGCAGTTCATTGACTCTGGATGGGGCTCGAACGATGCTGGGAAAAGACATGGGATTCATCAGTTTGCTTCTGGCATTCAAGTTAAATCCCATCCATGTGCCCTCGTTTTATTTTTCTCAAGTGTTTCTTAGTTATTCATTTGTTTGCTTCTTCTTTTTGGGATATGGATTCTTTTCACTTGTGTTGTTGGTCTGTTAATTTACGCTAGACCATAACTGTGGTTCAAGCTAGTCATGGCCTTCTACAACTTGATTCTTGCAAGATGGTAAGTGGACTCCCTTTTCTTTTACTGTTGTTGTTTGAGAACTAGTGGGATTGAATTGGTTAAGTTTCCTGCAAAAGGGTACTGAGTTGGGGTTGTTGAAATTGGTTTTCTATGGATACAATTGCATTTACCTTTGAATCACTTGGCTACCAATCCCTTGGAATCTGTTTAATTTCTTATAATATCACTGACTGATTCTCAACATACTAGATGATATGTCAACAATTCCTTTGGTGGGTACTACAATGGATGGGCTATACTCAAGAAATGATAACATGGCAGGACAATCAGTAAGTCTCCATAGCATATGTATCTATGGACTCCAGTCTAAAGATCTCACCTTCGGATTATTAACTTCAAAATGGATGGTAAAAGTGGAAGTAAGGCTAAAAGTGCAGATTCTATGTACAAAACCCCACTTCACAGACAGCCATGACCATCTGATCAGTTCAATTCTGAACTGTGCCCCTGTAGAAATTGGTGGGGCTCCAATACCACTTGTAGGAAATTGAATGGGCTCACACTTAAAACACATCACACAGGTAGCAGAGCACTCAATACAGGGAACAGAATCTCATATAAAGCATTTCATTCAACTGCACTCGTAACTCAAATTACACTCACTACATGAGCACTTAAGTTAACAGAACTTATACTACTCAAATGAACCCAACTCATACAACTATACTAGAAGTCGATCATCCAAGCATCTGACTCTGAAATCCCATACACACAGATTTTGTGGGTGAAGTCCCACTCTCATCTCACCATTGAAATCTATGAAAACAAATAAACACATACTAACATAACAAGAAAAATCACATCCAAACTCTTAACAAAATATTAAAAACCAGTGAATGATCAAAATTCAAATAATCAATTGAAATTCAAGAATACATGAAAAATAAGTATTACATTGAAGGATAAGTTAAAACAGCTAGGAATCTAATCAATCTTCTTAAAATCTAACTGAGATCACTGAATTCGCCCACCCCGATTCGCCTAAGCTTAGTTTCATCTCATAGTTGAGATATTCGACTGCTCCGGGAATCGCCAGCACGAGTTGAAAACCACATTCAGATGTCTCTGTTTCCTCGTTCAGTAGCGATTTGCAGAAAGACCAAACCCCCTGAATTGGGTCTGTTTGGAGAAAATTTCTCATTCGCCGCTGTCCATTCGGGAGGCGAACGACAACTCTTTGTAGATACTGTCAAGTTCTGTGCTAATCAATGGCTTTGGCAAATGACATTCATTATCAAGACTACTATTACACTTCTTTAAGCATGACTCAACTATTGAATCTTATGTCTTGTTTTCTTTCTTGCTTGCTTCCATAATTGTTAGTTACTTGTCTCTTTTTTGCATTTGACATTGTGGTGTCTCTACTTGCCTAAATAGTTCTTTTTTTAGTAATAGCACATACTACTTGCCTAAATAGTTGATCTAATCTTTAATGATTAACAACTTACTAGGATGACCTTGCCAGTGATTCTTTCTAGGATAAATTTCATTGTTACCAATAAAAATTGTGTCCTTTTGTTTTCAGAAATCTGTTGCTTTAAGATCTTCTAGTTAGTTTTCATTGTAAGAAAACTACTTTACACACAATATTTTGTTGTAGGGAGTTCTTCTGTTGAACACTGTACTTACTGGTATGTGAATTCTTCTTCACCCAAACAGTTTGTGATCTATGTCCTCTGATATTCTAAAAAAGTATCGGTGACTCATTTTTCTAGCTACTAGTATTGATAATGTATGGAATGTAATAGTAGTTGGTAAGACCACACAACGGCATATCTTTGGAAGTCTTCAATGGTCACAAAGTCCTCAGCTTAAAGGTGGCGATAGCATTGATTCTTGAAGTTGGTAGTCTAGTTTTTTTCATTGTGTGAATTTTGTATCATAAAATTGCACCCTGTAATTTACTGTCATAAATAATATTTTAGTTCCAGTCAGCTATAAATAAAGTCATTCTGATTGGTCTCTAACCTTTTATCATCTGTCCTTTCTCTAGAGAGAGACAACTTGCTATGTTGTACTGGTAAAACTCATTAACCATGCAATGTCATGCTTAATTAGTGACCAGTTTAGTTGGGAAAGATTTTTAATATGTTTGCTAACTTCTAAATAAGAGATTGTTAAGCAACTGAAGATATGCGCGCACACACAAAAAAAAACCCTAGAATATTCAAAATATTGAAATGGAGAAATTATCTTGTAAGCAGACCACAAGTATTCATGTTCAGATGGAACACTTCTGTTTTTCTTTTTCATATGTGATATGCATCCTTTTTTTACCTTTTTTTTTAAACACTAGATGAACATATGCTTAAGGGGTGGGGGTTCCTAACCTTGTGAATTACATGATTCATCCATGTGTATTCCTTGGCTTATCCAGAGTGTGTTGTCCACCAGATGGACAATCTGAATAAAAGAAGTACCGGCCTTAGAGGAGGCCCCTCCAATGACTTTTAATCTAATTGGTCCCTCCAGATGACCACTGAGAAAAAAGAAGAGTTCTTTTGTGTTTTTTATTTTAATTTTTAAATACCTGGGGTCTTGAATTAGGATATTCATTACATAGCTTTATTACTTTTTTCTTCAATTCTTTATGTATTTTGGGTTTATAGGATTTAATTCCTTGTGGGTCTTCCGTGTATGTATTTTTGGAATTTTATACTGGTTAATTTTAGTTGATTTTCTGCTTTGGGTTTCTGGTTTTGAGTTTCAGGTTTCATTTGTTATGGATGAATTTGAGTCTATATTGTTTAGTTGTGATTGGATAAAGAAGTATATACTTTAGATCATTTCTGATTTTTATTTTAATTGATCATACTTGAAATTTATTTATAATTTTTTTTGAAATGGTTATGACATTAAATCATATTTGAAAATTATGAAAGAGTTTAAAAGACAAATTGCAAATACTACAATATTTCATGTATTCTTTGATCACCAAACTGATGTTTTACTGAAATAGTATCATGTCATTTAAAGCCACTTCACAATTTGAGGGGTTATGGTAAGTTATCCTACAATAGTTGTGAAATACTAGTATATACTTCCATTACATTAGTATAATTACAATAGAAGCAGTCTTACTCAGTATTTTCCTTTTCAAATAATAATCAGCACTGAACTATTTTTTCTTTTTTCCTTTAACTGCTCTAACCTGTGCAGTTTCAACTTGAAGATGCGATTGAGAAGGAGGACTTTGAGGAGGCTGCAAGACTGAAAAAGGCTATCACAGAAGCAACATCAAAAGACACAGTGGCTGAAGTTATGTCTCAATTGAAGGTTAGTCACTGAATGAACAAAAATGAGGAGAACCTTCCATCAACATGAATTCCAGTAACGTGTTATATTACATTGCAGAATGCAATAGATGAGGAATTCAAAAGGTCAAACCAGCTTAGAACTGGCAAAAAGTATGCCTGTGTCATGTGAGGTGGCTCTTGCTTCGATATCTGAGGATGGTGGCAATGAGGATGAAATTAGTTGTGCTGAATCTTAGGCTTCTGCTTCAATTTCAGAACTAGAGCATTTTAAAAATGGGAAACCAAAGGGTCAATCATGTAAAAGTAGTGCGCTATCGGACCTACTTTTCCAATGGAAAAGTTCTGAACTTAGTGGTGTTCTACAGAATTTTGTCCACATTTGTAGTGATCTTTTACATGGAGAGGCTGATCTTGAAATTTTTGTGGGAGAACTGATGTAAACTTTGAACTTGATTATGAATCACTGCTTTTCCCTTCAAGATGTTTCAAGCATGAACGTGGGCACAACTAAATTTCATTGCTTTCTTTATGATCTTGTGTACGTGATGACCTATAATAAAGACACCCAATGAATAAGTACTAAATTGACATAGTAGACTTGAAGCCTTTTAGCAGCAGTTTGTGATGTCTGCTGCTACAAGACTTGAGGCCTTTTAGCAGCAGTTTGTGATGTCTGCTGCTACAAGATTCAAATAGCAGCAGACAATTATAAATATAATATTGAAAATGCTATGAATCAGTAGCGGCAGATTATAATAATTAGTGGCGGTTTATAACCATCGCTATTGATAATTTTTTAGCAGCAGCCCCAATTCTGTTGCAAATACAATCAATGACAAGATCTTCAACGACAAAAGTTGCGGCGGAAATTTTTTCGCCGCTAAAGGTATTAGTGGCAGTTTTCATACATATAGCAGCAGTTTTTATCCGCCGCTAAATGTAATTTTTCTTGTAGTGCTAGGGATGTGGATGGGACCCTCCATGAAGAGACCCAATCCATTGACATCCATATGCTGCCCATGATAGTGGGACCCAGCTCTAAAGTCATCCACACATGAGCACAACAACTACAAGAGTAAAAAATGAATTAGATGCCAACCTGCTTGAAGTCAGAACAGCCAGGAAGGGGCTTGGAGCAAGCGGGCGGGTCCCTTTTTGACAGGGACTTCCCATTTGATTCCAAGATCTGAATGCTTGGGTGACACAGTTTCTCAAACTCCCTTTTGACTTTAGGCCACTCTTTCCCAGCTGTCAGGGGTCACAAACACATGCAACAGTATCATATCATAGAGGATTTAAATCAGCACCACTTCTCCAAGGAACATGGCAGAGAGAAGCACAAAGAAGAAGGGCTCACTGGCTTTGATTGTGTGAGTGAAGGAAAGGATCATCATCATCAGGCAAAGAACCATTCTGTTCGAGTATTAGGTATACTCTGGATATGCACTTTTAGTAGGTTAATAAAACCATTTAGATAAACTGAGCTACCTGCAAGTGTTATTTGTAATTACAATTACAAGTAACCTAGGTGCAGGGCAACTGAGTTCCAATGATTTAAATAGGCCCTATGTTTTCTAATGGATGGACTTCAAACTATAGCATCTCCAATGAAAGAAAATAGCTTATAAGAAATACCATAATAACACACCCCATTAGTCCAGATGTCTTCATATGCAAAAAATTCAAAGATCCAATGAGTTTTAAGAGCTGTAGTTTAAAGTAGCAAACAATTAGAGTACAATAGTAACTCAGTTGGACCAATAGACAGATGGTTTCAATTCTCAACCAGGTTTATTTCCTTTATATTGTGCTTCAAGGAGTGGTAAGAAAGAAGCAAAAATAACGGTACCTTTCCAGAATGAATGTTCAAGCACAGGTCTGTTAAGATTTGTACATCAGGACGAGTGGGATATTTGAAACTGATATGTTGGAATTCAATATCGCCATTCACAATTGGCAGTGTTATTCCCTCATCATTACTGGAATCAATCTTTGATTTCCTATCAAGAAGTGCGAAGATAGAAGTAGTCGCATTCTTAGTTTTGGTGATATCAGGAGCCATAGCACTGGATTGCGAAACTCCTAAAGCTGTCATTGTCAAGGCACGTCAAACCTGTAGAGGATCATACAGACAATAAGAAGGTTTGAAGAATAAGAAGCTAAAAAAATGGAAGTATGAAAGCTGATGAATTTATTTCGTACGTTGAAAACTTGGGAAAACATTGCCTTCCCATGTTCCACGAAATGGGCTCCCACATAAAAAATGAGGGCATAGGAGCAGAATAGCACAAAGTTTGAGAATCCAAAGCCCAATCCACTGACGATTCCTTGCCAGACTCCTTGTTTTGCTGGCGGCTCACATTTTTTCTTGTAGATATCTATCACCCTTTGTTCAGCACAAAACGATGCCACCGTTCGGATACTACTTATTGCATCATTAGCTACTTGACTAGCTTCTTCATACATAACCTGCAACCACCCTTATATTTTTAGTCATCAGAATATCTCAAATTGATATATTAAAATTCAAAATCAATCTAAATGACTTTGCAAATAACTCCTAAGTAAATAATTGTGAAGCAGGTAGTGTGCCTACACCTAGTTTTATGATTGAGACTTGAACCCAACTGTATATCAGACATTAGTGTAGCTATTGACCTTTGCATCTGCACTGAACCCTGATAGAAACTTAATCTGAGCATATCCTTCCAAACCCACCAAAGGAATCACTGCCAGAGCTATTAGTGCCAATTGCCAGTTCCCTACCATGGCTATCACCAGCCCCATAATAATTGTTGCTGTATTTTGAACCACTAGTCCCAAGGAATCCCCTACAAGACTTCTCACAGTTGAAGCATCGGCTGATAACCTTGCTCCAACTGCTCCACTGAAATGGAACAAGAAATCTCAAGAGTCAGTAAGGTGTCGAGATATATACTAGTTGGTTTAAGTGCATGCTTAACAAACCTTGAATTAATAGGCTCATCAAACCAGCCGAATTCTTGGTGCACCACCCTCTCAAATGACAATGAGCGGATGCGTTGGATGAGTGATAAAGGATACTAGCAGCATGTGTGCTGATGTTACACCATTAAAGAAAAAACAGAAGCTGGAAAAAGAAAACATGTAAAAGCCCAACCATAAACATCTATCTTCAGGTGATGTACCAAATGCAATCATTGTATGATGACCTTGAATCAGCCTTTCAAATTGGGTTTGTGGGCTACTCTAAGCAGACAAGGGAAGTCCAAGCAAAGAGCTATCTGCCACTCTAAGCAGAGAAGGGAAGTCTAAGCAAAGAGCTATGCACAGTTGGGGATTCAAAACCCTCAAATGTAGTGCTTCTCTTATCTTATCTTGAAAAAGCTGCACAAGTCATCCACCCATAGAAATACAATCATGAAACAAAACTAACAACAAACAGGCATTTAGTTATTTAGAAGTAGTTCTGTATTGTGGGAATAAATCCAAATGAAAAATCTCGAGTCTGCTCCCAAAACCCAGTTGAGAATTTTGGGTTCACCCCAAAAACCCAATTACCTAATTTGGGTTCACCACTTGAAACGAAAATCTTGGATCCACGACTGCAGTACATAGGTTTGTATTAAATTATTGGGTTTAAGCTGAGAAGGGGTTTCCATTGGCAACAAAGTTTGAGCTTCAGGGAACATAAAACAGGAAGAGAAATCAATCCCTCTTACCATTAGTATCAAGAATCTAGTGGGTGTGTCTTTTTATTTTTTCTTGTTGCTATTGGTTCAGAAGAGAGAGACAGAAATAGAGAGAAACAGAGGTTGGTCGATGGAGGTGATACTTTTCATACCCCTGGGTCTCTTTCCATAATGGGTACCCAGGGGCTAACATCAAAGCCATGAATAGCAACCCCAGAAAGGGATTTTTTTTTCTTTTTTTGATAGATGTCCAATCCAAACCCTCCATTTGGTCCACCAACATGCCATGTGAGCCATTAGAATAGGGCCATGAAGCCATCACAAATAAATAATCATCACACTACCTTCCTTCATCTAAGTATGATTCTATATATAAGTTTTTCAAATTTATATATTTTGTTTTTGTTGTCATCCTTGTAGGTTTTAAGTGTTGATTCAGAACCAACAAGAAAGCTCAAAAACATAGTCATGGCAGCTATCAGGTGTGTGTGCACGCACAACTCTCTTTTCATCTTTGATTGGACTTCATAGTATAAATGACATTAGTGAACAAATAAATTCTAGCACTTTTCAGAGTGCAAGTCTATTCCAAACAACCAAAGTAACTGTGTTCAAACTTCAAAAGCTGGTGGATTATATGAGGACTTAGTTAAAGCCCATATTTTAAAACCCTCAAAAGAATGGCTTCCTCTTCAGTTACAAGTGAACCATGACACCTAGAAAATTAACAAGCAACACAAACAAGGTGATCGTTCATCAGTGACTCATGAGATTTAACTCCAGGTTTTCATGTACTTGAAAAACCATCTAAAACTCAATCCACTCCTAAATAGTATTTGGTATAGTACATACAGTAGGATTTCCTAAGATCTCCTAAAATCAAGATCAGGATCATTCTTTCTAATGGTACTCAAGGACCTTTCTCTTTGGATGCATTGGATCTCATAGGAAACAGAGATTTGAGAGGATTACAAAGGACCTGAAGGTGACTAGAGTGTTCTCTACACTGTTAGAGGAGATGAAGGCCATTAAAATCACTTCAAACAACAAGTCTCACTGCACAGAGGTGATGGTGCCAGAAGCTGACAGTGAGAGGAGCCCTGTTCTCCATCATCGTCATGCCTTGTGTGATTTAAAAGACCTTAATTTAAGAGCCTCAAGTTTTGCAGGTCTATAATTTTTTTTATTTTTTTTTACATTCATTAGAAGTTGAAATCTGGAGAATACGAGGACCTATGAGTTTTAAACTATATATGTGGAGTATCAATTAAAACTCATAGTTCTCATGAAGTCTTTCATAAGCAGGGAGGGAGGGAGAGAGAGAGAGAGAGAGAGAATAATAGTTTGAGGAAAAATAACTACTTTACTTCAATTTTCTAAGCTGTGACCAAGAAGCATTAAATGTAAAGAGTGAGGAATTATTGTTTGAATATAAAACTGATACAATATAAAGCAGCAACAAATGTAACATTTACCAAAAAATAATAATCTTATAAATGTAACAATTTTAGTGCCATACATAAACATTCCATTCCACAGTACAAGCAACCAAATCTTTGGAGAAAAAAGACTTTTTTTTTCCACAAGGTCGTGGAAAACCCATGGTCAGTAATTGTAAATCTATGAGGATTTGGACTAAAGGAAATCTGCATTTGTGAGGATTTTTAGGTACAGCCTCCCCCATAGGGCTTGGAAATCCTAACTTAAGTGGGTTTGTGCAACAAAAAAACTTTTCTCAAATATATGCATCGATACAACGTGGATATCTTTGTGAAATTCTCAGATATACAAAACCCTAGTGAGGAATCTCTGTTTCAGGTGCAGCGAGGAATCCTCTCATTTCTTGATTCCACACGGATTTGTCCCTTGTTACCGAACTATCTGTTGCAAAAGGGCAGATCATTTATTTGCCAAGGTGGGGATGTCAATCCAGGGAGAAGATGATGGAAAAAGGGTAAAGGTTTACGTCTCAAAAATATTGGGCATTGTTGCTTAAAGGGGATTGGAATTCAAAATTTTCACCAAATGGCTACTAATGCTAGGAAGAAGATCAATTTCTTAGGCAAATTTGAGCGAGGTGGCTGTTGTCCAAACCTCTAGATGGGGCATCTTTTTCATACATTACTCCTTGTGTGGCTTCTTGGTTAGAGTGCGGCTTTAGTGAAAATTTTATTTTTCAAAAAAATAAAACCCATCTTCTTCGCTTTTGTATATATATATTTTAGAAAATGAGGATGGAATTCATTAGCTTTCAAGCAAGTTATACATCCGAGTTTGTAATAAGAAAAAAAACAAAGAGCTAGAGCATTATTGACAAAAACACATTTGCATACAAGAAGCCAATTGTAGATATTTTAACTGCAAATCTTATCCTAAAGCATAGATTTTCGAAGTGGGTCATGTGCTTCATGGGGTGTAGTAAAATGAGTCCATACGAAGGGTTTAAATATGGTGGGAATCTATTGGCCTCTGGCCAATTTCTTATTTTATTCACACTTTTATAACCCTTATTCCATGATCTCAGAGAATCTTGCGACATCTTGGAATACTAGTTTTCTTCACTCCCATTAAAATACCCATGAATGATCCATGTGGGAAAAAAAAAGAGTCTACGATAATATCTTTCACGTTGGTCACGTCACTCTGCGCCCATTTTCACACTGCTGCAAGCACAAACTAATGAAGATTTTGTCTCGGTGACAGAAAATTTGCAAAACCCAGATAGATAAACAAAATCCAATTCAAAAACCATATGTACAAGTCCTTCCTAGTCCTCATCTTATGAAAAACCCAAATGCAGAAAAAGAAAATCCAATCCAACACAAAAGCTGAACAATGAAAAGACCATTCAATTCATTCCATCTCATTATAACTGGACCACGTCATAAGCTGTAACACATCCATATTTTTGCACAAAACAAAAGGAAGCAAATAATTCAGATTTCAGTAAATAAATGAAAAGAAGAGAGAAGAGATGAGAAAGAGAGTTTACTTGCAGAGAGGGGAGAGATGCAGAGGCAGCAAACTCCTGTTGGCTTTGGAGAAACGACCGGAAAAGGGGTCGCTTTGGAGAAGACGACCGGAGAAGGGGTCAAACTCGTGCTGGCTTTGGAGAAGACGACCGGAGAAGGGGGCACCGGTTTTCTTCAGTGGGATAGTTATGCGCCTGATAACAGAGATGGGTTTTTGGAGATCGACAGAAATGGGTTTTTTGAGATCAACAGAGATGGAAATGGTGGGAGAGGATGTGGTCTGCGTGAGTGGTGATGGAGATGATGCGGATGAGGGAATGGAGATGGAGATGGTGAGGGAGATGAGGGAAAGAGCAGAGAGAGAGAGAGAGAAGAGTAGATCGAGAGAGAGAGAGCGCCGATCGAGAGAGAGAAGAGCAGATCGAGAGAGATAGAGAGAGAGCGCCGATCGAGAGAGAGAGAGAGAAGAGCAGAACGAGACAGAAGAGAAGATTGAGAGAGACAGAGAGGCGATCGAGAGAGAGCAGATCGACAAAGACAGAGGAGAGCGCCGATCGATCGATCGATCGAGAGAGATATGAGCAGATGAGAGAAAGAAAAGAGGGATTATAGAGCGGGAGAGGTGGCGGGAGAGGGAAAAATGAAGAAAAAAGTAAATAAAGCTTTACCGATGCTAATTTTCTCGGTAAACAAAAAATTCGTCGCTAAAGCTCCATCATTTTTAATTTCCTTAAAAATAAAAATCAACTTTACCAACGCAAATTTTTGTCGATAATACAAAAATTTTCGTCGTTACAGTTGCCGGAGATGCAACTGTAGGTCTCCGTCACCAAGGGCCCTGGAAGTGACTTGGGCGGAGGGATCGATTTTGGCAGACAAAGAGATCAATTTTTTTTCTTTAAATCTGCGTTTTCTTTTTCTTAAAATTAATGATTTTCTTATTCTTAAAATTAATCAATCGATTTTGTGGGTTTTTGTAAGACTGGAGGGAGAGATTATTTTGGCTGAAATTTTTGATGGGCTACTATGTTACGGCGTGCAAGTGTAAGTCATAAAACAATAGATATTTACGGTGTGCAATGGAGGCCGTAAAAGGTATTCATTTACGACCTACATAGATCATGCCGTAATTGATATTCCTTTACGACGTGAGACACGCACGCCGTTAAAAAGAGTAAAAAAAGAATTTTTACGACTCGCATTTCAGGTACGCGGTAATTTTATATCATTTACGTCGCGTACCTGATGCAAGCCGTAATTTGCACGCCGTAAAAACCCTGATTTGGTGTAGTAGCTTGAGCTAGTTCTTGTGCTGGGAGAATACCTAGGAGCTGTGATCATCTTCTTAGCTTGGATTGGTTCTCACTCTTTCTTCTCTTCTCTCTCTACAACCTCTCATATCACAAAGGCAAGTGCAATATACCTTTAACATAGAATGTATGCTTCTGTTTCATTGATTCTGTAATTTTTAGTTCAGTTATTATTCATGTGTTAGAACTACCTGGAGCTTAGTTTTGTTGGATGATGTGGCATTGATGGATGGGTTTTACCCCATTTGGAAGATCAATGGGCCTATTTAGGGTTGGATGGAGGTGCATTGGAGTATTTCTATGTTTTATGTTGGTTTAGTGGTGGTTGGGAGTGATTAGAGGAAGTTTGGAGGAAAAACGGGTTGAAAAGGAGGAAACCCTGAAAACTGGGTTTTCCCCAGTTTTGCGTGTGCCCGGTCGACCGCCCTGCAGCTCGGTCGACCGAGCACACTGAAGCTGGGAAAACACCCAATCTCAGTTAATTTCTTTGCAGACTGAGAGTTCTGTGTGCCCGGTCGACCGAGCCCTGTGCCAGGTCGATTGAGCACACTGTTTTTGCAGGAATTAACTGGGAGATGCATTTTTCTTGAAACCCAGACGACCTGGGTGCCAGGTCCATCGAGCTCTGCTCCAGGTCGACTGAACACACAAGATTTGCAGTAAAAAAATGGCTGAAAGCTGGGACATCACTCTTTCCAGGGCTTTTGGTGTGTGCGGTCGACCACCAAGGCCAGGAGGTCGACCGGACACACTGGGAACCATTGAAAACAAAATAAGTCTTCCAGGAGGCCTGACCCAGTTTTTCCGGTGCACTTGGTCGACCGACCAGGCCAGGAGGTCGACCGGACACATTGGGAACTATTGAAAATAAAATAAGTCTTCCAGGAGGCCTAACCCAGTTTTTCTAGTGCACTTGGTCGACCGACCAGGCCAGGAGGTCGACCGAGCACACTTCACACCAGGTCGACCTGGGGGTTAGCCCCTAGTGTACCCGGTCGACCGAGCCTTTGCCAGGTCGACCGAGCACACTGGGAGACTGTGATTTTCCAATTTTCCGTCAATTGAAGTTCTGATCATTTATGGGGCCCATTGACCATTCAAATGGACATTTATCGATGTGTTAAGCTCGAGTCAACGGTGTGGCTCAACCTTGACTCGTGGGGACCACCGATTAGGGTTTTTGTCGTTTAATCTAAGATGATTCGATCCCTAAAAGTTGTCAATGATGTCCGTAACCTCAGGAGCACCAAACACAGTATCATTTGGTATCTGAGACTTCATTTAGAGATCTAATTACCGGAGATGAACCTGAACCTGAATATGGTCTATTACCTAGGATTGGACTGTTGTTATTTCTCCGTTGATTCTCTTATTGAAGTTCATACTTCACCTTTCTTATTTATAGTCACTCTTATATCCTTAGTGTAGTTTTTAACTGTTAATTAGATGAAAATAGATGACCTGAACCTAGGATATCTTAGAGGTGACCCGATGGTGTGTATGGGAGAACACTAACCCGTGTCTGTGGCTAGGCGGGCCATTGATGGGCCTAAGTATGGATATGTGTACCCTTAGATTGGAGAGGTAGTTTATATTGGGATTATAACTCATGATGGTTGAGAATGAATTGTTTATCAGTAGAAATGGATATGGTGCCTCGTTTGGACAGTTTTAGACCAGGCCATGTGTTGATGGGCCTCGGTATGGATCCAACGAGTGGGCTTGGACGTGGATTATAATCTATTGACTAGTTGATATATGAACCTATTAGAGACTTGGTTAGGACCTTGTTCACGCAAGGCAAACCCTAGACAGACACAGACCTTTAGAGTTTTCTCGAGTCGGCATAGACATTCACTCGGTTGATTTAAGCTCAGCCTGCGGACTGATCATCCTTGGTAGGAGCTATTATGTGTGTTGTAGTGAGCTATCATGATGAGCTGTGGTTAGACGGACGGTGTGATGCCGGGTTCGGTCTTGAGTGATGAGTGTGATGAGATTGATGAGTGATTTGCGGGATTAGTAATTCCCAGCACTGGTGAGATTCCCCGCCGCAACTGTGTCCAGTATGGGAGGGCCACGGCATAATATCCCGCGGCATCCAGCTCGTGTGAATGTGCCACATTGTGTTAGATTAGATGCTTTATATTATCCTAATTCTATTTGTTTATGTTGCTCAATTGCCTAGATCATTTACCCTGTTATTCTTTAATTTATATACCTGTCTCTACTCTTTTGATATATATGTCCTATGTTACTTGTATACTGTGACTTGCCGGATCTTTAGATCTGACACATCTTTGGTGCTTAGGCCTTGACCTAGAGTATGCGGAGGACGCGCTCGCGCTCATAGAGGCGCCTGTAGTCGGAGATTACGTTTGGGGCCTGGCCTACCCCGATGTCTTGCCGGAGGGTGGAGAGCCATTATCAGGGCCAGGGCTTTGAGTGTTATCTTATTTTGGGCTTTTGAGCGAAATTTTGTAGTGAGTCGGGTAGTTATTAAACATGTAATTGACTTTTGTCTTAACATTTGATAACTTTAAACTAGACTACAGTTCTACTCACACTTGACATATATTGATACATATTACTTCCGCTTTACTTGATATGCTTCCGCAATTTGACCATTGATAGTATATTGTTCAAAAGTTTTAAATTGGACCTCACTGCGGGCCTACGATCTTGGAAGTTCTCGGATTTTCAGGGAAGTAGCGCGCCAACTTCGGGTATTCCGACGACTTTCTCGGTATCCGGAATTAGGGCGTTACATATTTATTGGTATCAGAGCTGAGCTTCGCTCTAGGAAATAAAACACACTAAAAACCTTTGGACGTAGTGAGGATTTCAGTGATGGGATACGTGTGAGGACGATGGTTTGGTAGGATCAGTGTAGTCCTAGGTTTTGGACTCAAACTAACACAATTTCTTTTCATGATAGATGTCTGGTGGCGAGGCTATGCCTTGCACATTAGTGGTGTCCACTCTGATGGGTAAGAGTGTGGTGTGTCAGACTTACCACCCCAGATGCCGAGTGCAGATTGGGGAGTGCATTTTGCTTGCATATCTGATCGTGCTACCCATGCATGACTTCGACGTCATTTTGGGGATGGATTGGTTGGCAAGATACCGAGCGGTGATGGATTGCTTTAAGAAGACAGTCAGACTCTCTATCGACGGATCGGATGACACGATCTAGTTTGTGGGCGACAGGAGACCGCCTAACACTCGGATGATTTCGGCACTGAAGGCCAAGAGGATGATGAAGTCAGGTTGCGAAGGCTACATCGCGTTCATCTCCGAGGATAAGCCGACCAAGGGAGTAGGGGAGATCCCAGTTGTCTGCGGGTTTCCGGATGTGTTTCCCGACGAGATCCCGGGATTACCACCTGTCAGAGAGATCGACTTCACCATTGAGCTTACACCAGGCACAACGCTTATTTCTAGAGCTCCTTATCGCATGGCTCCTGCAGAGCTACGAGAGTTGAAGACCCAGTTGGAGGAGTTGCTGGACAAAGGCTTCATTAGGCCAAGTGTGTCGCCGTGGGGGCACACCGGTGGTCTTTATGAATAAGAAGGATGGATCGATGAGGATGTGCATTGATTATCGACAGCTGAACCAGGTGACAGTGAAGAACAAGTATCCTCTTCCTCGGATCGACGAGCTCTTCGACCAGCTTCAGGGTGCGCGGTTCTTTTCGAAGATAGACTTAAGATCGGGATACCATCAGCTGCGAGTCAAAGAGCAGGATGTGCAGAAGACAACGTTTTGTTCCCGCTATGGCCACTACGAGTTCCTTGTGATGCCGTTCGGATTGACGAATGCACCAGCAGTGTTCATGTCCCTGAGGAACAAGATCTTCGCTCCGTACCTCGACAGCTTCACAGTTGTGTTCATCGACGACGTGTTGGTCTACTCCAAGTCCAAAGAGGAGCACGAGCAGTATTTGAGGACGTCTTTACAGTTGTTGCGCGACAACCAGTTGTACGCGAAACTTAGCAAGTGCGAGTTCTGGCTGGAACAAGTAGTTTTCCTCGGACACATTATCTCCAAGGACGGACTAGCAGTGGACCACAGCGAAGATAAAAGCAGTGACGAACTGGGCGAGACCGAAGAATGCCACGGAGATTCGGAGTTTTCTCGGCTTAGCAGGCTACTATCCCAGATTCGTCAAGAGCTTCTCCACGAGCTCAGCCCCGTTGACCAAGCTGACGCGGAAGGATGTACCGTTCATTTGGACTGATGCTTGTGAGAACAACTTCCAGGAACTGAAGGAGAGGCTGACGACTGCACCGATCTTGTCTTTGCCTACCGGTAGCGGTGGATTCGTAGTCTTCACCGACGCTTCAGGGACTGGCCTTGGTTGTGTCTTGATGCAGGAAGGGAAAGTC
Source organism: Cinnamomum chago (assembly GCA_038049695.1). Taxonomy (NCBI): domain Eukaryota; kingdom Viridiplantae; phylum Streptophyta; class Magnoliopsida; order Laurales; family Lauraceae; genus Cinnamomum; species Cinnamomum chago. Next base: position 20,182,068 of record CP142458.1, read on the forward strand.
ATTGCCTATGGATCACGCCAGTTGAAAGAGCACGAGAAGAAGTGTAAGTCCATGGGGATCCGAACCCTAGAGGGGGGGTGAATAGGGTGAGCTACAACTATGACCAATTTTAATCAATTTTAACTTCTTTAAAACAAACTAGTCACATGTGATGATTAATCATACAAGATGCGGAAGCTAACAAAAGAATCATCACAAAGCAATCACCATAACACAAGTATTTATAGTGGTTCGGCCTCAATGCCTACATCCACTACCGGCTTGTGATCCAACACCCCACCGGATTTCCACTATTTATGCTTTTCAATAGGCTAAGCAATAACCTTTACAATATGCTTTCCAAGGCTAAGCAATAACCTTTACATTGATGTTTTTCAAGGCTTAACATCAACCTATACAATATGCTTTTATAGGCTAAGCAATAACCTCTTCAACCATAGGTTGGTTATCTCACTAAATTAGTGTCTAACATACACTTGATGGAGATTCAATTTAAGCTCATTACATTGCCTCTTAAATAGGCGGATATGGAAGTGAAAAGCAAATACACACTCACACTATGAATGCAAAGATGAAAACACATGAAGTGTGTGTGTGTGGTCCTCAATCATTTTGAAAATGAAAGTTCATAAATGTATGCCTAAGGCTTTTGAAAGTTTTAGCTCATAAAACATTTATGATTGAGGAAGTAATGCAACCACATGTTAAAAGTAACAACTTGTTAATGATATCAAAGTTACACAAGTTGTATGAAATGGATTAGCTCTAAACATGTGATGCATAGGGATGTCAATCAAATCATCAATGAAGCTCAAAACATAAAACTAGATTTGATTGATGTTAGGGGACAAATCATATGTAATTATAAAGACAACTTGAAAATGATATACCTATCAAAGTAAGGCAAGTTGTGAAACATTAATACACATATGATTTGTAATGATGTTGAATCCAAAACATAAGATACATTTGAAAGAGATTTTCTTATGATGGAAAAACAACATCCAAAGATTCAACAAAGTATATGAATCATGTTACATATTTCATTAACATGATCTACTTAGATTCACCAAAGATAAAGTACTACTTTGATGAATCAATGGTGATGTATCCAAAACAATAGATCAATTCAAATTATAAAACATGCTAAGGATACAACACATCATATATTATCATGTTACTAAATATTTACCAATGATAAAACAAAACATGAAAACATATGATTTGTAAAGAGGTTGAGTCCAAAACATAAGATAGTTTTGAAAGAGATGTTCTTATGATGGAAAACAACAACCAAAGATTCAACCAAGTATATGAATCATGTTACATATAATTTCAAAGGTTTTTCCATTAACATGATCTACTTAGATTTACCAAAGTTAAGTACTACTTGTATTGAATCATATGGTGTTGTATCCAAAACAATAAATCAACTCAAAAGATAAAACATGTTAAGGACACAACACAAACATAGTTTATCATGCTAGAAATGATTTACCAAAAATAAAACAAAAGCATGAAAACATATGATTAAGGAAGGAAGAGCCTACTTGGTGGTTTAACTTCATTAATCCAAGCTTTAGCTTTCCTAATCATCCCCTTCATCCCTTGGTTCTTTTCCCTTTTGATATGCCTCAATACCTCTCAAGGAGGGGTTAAAAATTCCCAACTTTTGGAAAGGGAAAGAACTCATTTTTATAGCCAAAACAGCCCCAACGGCTAGTGTACCCGGTTAACCCCATGACAGGCCGGTTAACCAGGTGCACAACGGTCAGAAAAAGAGCCGTTGTGCTCAGGAGCCCGGTTAACCGCCAGTGTGGCTGGTTGACCGGGCCTCTTGGCCGGTTGACCGGCCACACACGGCCAGTTGACCGGCCACACACGGCCGGTTGACCGGGCCTGCTGCCCCAATTTCCCATTTTTTGGGTTTTTTGAAGGTTTTCTTTGGGGATCTTTTGGGCCATTAAAATCAAGCTTTTTCACATGTTTTAAATCATTCAAAGATGTTTAAAAACATGAAACACACAAAGCCTAAAATGATTCAAAACTTTAAAACCAAAGGCTAGCTTGATTTCTTGAAAACTCTTTCTTAAAACAAATGCATCCAAGATAAAAAGACAAATCATGCATAAATCAATACTTTTACAAATCTTAAAAGCAATGCATGAATAAAACAAGATTTCAAGTTTATCTAAAACAATGCAAGTGTGTAAATCAAATGATGCTTGAATGATAATGCATCCATCAAATTGCAATCTACAAAATTCCTAACAAGAAGTACGCTACTCACGACTTGGAGCTAGCAGCGGTCGTTTTTGCTCTGAAGTTGTGACGACACTACCTTTATGGGGAGAAGTTCGAAGTGCATTCAGATCATCACAGTTTGCAGTACTTGTTCACTCAGAACGACTTCAACAACCGGCAAAGGAGATGGATGGAGTACACCAAGATTACGACATTCCTATCAAATACCATCCGGGTAAGGCGAATGTCATAGCAGATGCTTTGAGCAGGAAGACCACCCTCGTCAGTTTTCTAGCAGCAGAGGGTGTGTGGACCGACGTCTTCAGCAGCTTAGATGTCCAATTTCAGCCGCTCAGTGAGAGAGTCTTGGTTGCTACTATGTCCGCATGGGAACCAGTGTTACTAGGAAAGGTCAATGACAGTCAACGCAACGATCCAAAGCTTGTCAGAGTGATCGAGCAGATTGACCAGAGGCCAGAGTTCAGACCGATTGTGCGTGCCGGATATTCAGGAGCTGAAAGACGATATCCTCGTAGATGCACACCATAGCAAATACTCGATTCACCCTGGCAGTACCAAGATGTACCAGAACCTGAGGAACTACTACTGGTGGAACAACATGAAGAAAGAGATAGCACGCTATGTCTCTAGGTGTTTGACGTGTCAGCAGATCAAGGTCGAACACCAGAAGCCCCCAGGACTACTTCACCAGCTCGACATACCTCAGTGGAAGTGGGAGCATATCACCATGGACTTCATCGCAGGACTTCCAGCCACTAGGAGACGCCGACGGTATTTGGGTGATTGTGGATCGACTGACTAAGTCAGCTCACTTATTGCCAGTTTCGATGAAGGCAGGACTCGACGTCCTTGCTAAGCTGTATGTAGACAGGATTGTTTCCTTGCACGGAGTTCCAGCTTCGATTGTATCGGACAGAGACCCGCGTTTTACTTCTCACTTTTGGGAGAGTCTACAGCAGGCCTGGGGCACCAAGTTGAGTTTCAGCACAGCTTATCATCCTCAGACAGACGAGCAGACCGAGCGTACCAACCAGACACTGGAGGACATGTTGAGAGCTTGTGTCTTGGACTTCAAGGAGAATTGGGAGGATTCCTTGTCGCTTTACGAGTTTGTCTACAACAACAGCTACCATTTGAGCATCAAGATGGCACCGTTCGAGGCTTTGTACGGGAGGAGATGCAAGACCCCAGTCTGTTGGGAAAAGGTTGGTGTCAGGAGTTTCCATGGACCATCCATAGTCAGCGACACCAGCGAGAAGGTTCAGCAGATAGTTGAGAACCTGAAGGTCAGCCGCAGCTAACAGAAGAGCTATGCAGACAACCGGCGCGGACCTCTCGAGTTTCAGAAGAGAGACAGAGTTTTCTTGAAGGTTTCCCCGGCCAGAGGTACCCTTAGGTTTGGCGAGAAGGGTAAGCTAGCGCGGAGATACGCCGGACCGTTCAAGATCAGGTCAAGGATCGGAGACGTTGCATATAAGCTTTAGCTACCACCAAAGCTATCGGGAGTGCACGATGTGTTTCACGTCTCTATGCTGAAGATGTACGTGGAGGATCCTACGCACATTCTTCATCATCAACCACTCAACATCCAGCCAGACGCTTCATACGTCGCCAGGCCAGTTGCGATCATCGACACCAAGGAGCAGGTGCTCCGAACCCGAACCATTCACTGGGTGAAGATTGAGTGGGAGCATCACACTCCGGAGGAGGCTACGTGGGAGCTACATGACCAAGTGGAGAAGGATTATCCACATCTTCTACTTCAGGTATGTTCTAACTTTGTTTTTACATTTCGGGACCAAATGTCTTAAAGGAGGAAATGATGTGAGGCCCCACCCCTTGTGGGCCCTCAATTTGGTATTTAATTATTATTTAATACTAATTATTAGCTAATTATATTAATTAGGGGTTAATCAGGGTAGTTATGTATTAATCTCCTAAGTTGAGTTAGATTAGCCTAGTTGTATTAGTAATAGGGTTTTTAGGGGTCTTTTGCAATTTTAGGGTTAGTAGTGAGTGGAGGTCCTTGCTAGGAATTAGAGTTAATCATAGGGGGTTATTCACAAAAATCTATTCTAGAATCTTCCCACCTAATGACCTATTTGCCCTCAACCCTAACCCTAACCCTAATCTCATACAACCCTAGAGGGCATTCTAGTCCTTAGCCACCCCCAAACACTATAAATCCAGCCCATTTCCCAATGTAACCTATCAACTATTCACTCTCTCATTTCCCCTCTTCTTCCTCTCTCTCACTCCTCTTCTAGAGCTGAGCTTGAGATGGTTCTTGTGCTGGGACAATACCTAGGAGCTGTGATCATCTTCTTAGCTTGGATTGGTTCTCACTCTTTCTTCTCTTCTCTCTCTACAACCTCTCAGATCACAAAGGCAATTGCAATATACCTTTAACATAGAATGTATGATTCTATTTCATTGATTCTGTAATTTTTAGTTCAGTTATTATTCATGTGTTAGAACTACCTGGAGCTTAGTTTTGTTGGATGATATGGCATTGATGGATGGGTTTTACCCCATTTGGAAGATCAATGGGCCTATTAAGGGTTGGATGGAGGTGCATTGGAGTATTTCTATGTTTTATGTTGGTTTAGTGATGGTTGGGAGTGATTAGAGGAAGTTTGGAGGAAAAACGGGTTGAAAAGGAGAAAACCCTGAAAACTGGGTTTTCCCCAGTTTTGCGTGGGCCCGGTCAACCGGCCTGCAGCTCGGTCGATCGAGCACACTTAAACTGAGAAAACACCGAGTCTCCGTTAATTTCTTTGTAGACTGAGAGTCCTGTGTGCCCGGTCGACCGGGCCCTGTGCCAGGTCGACCGAGCACACTGTTTTTGAAGGAATTAACTGGGAGATGCATTTTTCCTAAAACCCAGACGTCCTGTGTGCCTGGTTGACCGAGCTCTGCTCCAGGTCGACCGAGCACATAGGATTTGCAGTAAAAAAAATGGCTGGACGCTGGGACATCACTCTTTCCAGGGTTTTTGGTGTATGTGGTCGACCACCCAGGCCAGGAGGTCGACCGGACATACTAGGATCCATTGAAAACAAAATAAGTCTTCCAGGAGGCCTGACCCAGTTTTTCCAATGCACTCGGTCGACCGGCCAGGCCAGGAGGTCGACCGAGCACACTTCACACCAGGTCAACCTGGGGGTCAACCCCAGTGTACCCGGTCGACCGAGCCTGTGCCAGGTCGACCGAGCACACTGGGAGATTGTGATTTCCAGTTTTCAGTCAATTGAAGTTGTGATCATTTGTGGGGCCCATTGAACATTCAAATGGACATTTATCGATGTGCTAAGCCCGAGTCAACGGTGTGGCTCAACCTTGACTCGTGGGGACCACCGATTAGGATTTTTGTCGTTTAATCTAAGATGATTCGATCCCTAAAAGTTGTCAATGATGCCCGTAACCTCAGGAGCACCAAACATAGTATCCTTTGGTATCTGAGACTTCATTTAGAGATCTAATTACCGGAGATGAACCTGAACCTGAATGTGGTCTATTACCTAGGATTGGACTGTTGTTATTTCTCCGTTGATTCTCTTATTGAAGTTCATACTTCACCTTTCTTATTTACTGTCACTCTTATATCCTTAGTGTAGTTTTTAACTGTTAATTAGATGGAAATAGATGACATGAACCTAGGATATCTTAGAGGTGACCTGATGGTGTGTATGGGAGAACACTGACCCATGTCTGTGGCTAGGCGGGCCATTGATCGGCCTAAGTATGGATATGTGTACCCTTAGATTGGAGAGGTAGTTTATATTGGGATTATAACTCATGATGGTTGAGAATGAACTGTTTATCAGTAGAAATGGATATGATGCCTCGTTTGGACAATTTTAGACCAAGCCATGTGTTGATGGGCCTCGGTATGGATCGAACGAGTGGGCTTGGACGTGGATTATAATCTATTGACTAGTTGATATATGAACCTCTTAGAGACTTGGTTAGGACCTTGTTCACGCAAGGCAAAGCCTAGACAGACACAGACCTTTAGAGTTTCCTCGAGTCGGCATAGACATTCACTCGGTTGATTTAAGCTCAGCCTGCGGACTGATCATCCTTGGTAGGAGCTATTATGCGTGTTGTAGTGAGCTATCATGATGAGCTGTGGTTAGACGGACGGTGTGATGCCGGGTCCGGTCTTGAGTGATGAGTGTGATGAGATTGATGAGTGATTTGCGGGATTAGTAATTCCCAGCACTGGTGATATTCCCCGCCGCAACTGTGTTCAGTATGGGAGGGCCGTGGCATAATATCCCGCGGTATCCATCTCGTTTGAATGTGCCACATTGTGTCATATTAGATGCTTTATATTATCCTGATTCTATTTGTTTATGTTGTTCAACTGCCTAGATCATTTACCTTGTTATTCTTTAATTTATATACATGTCTCTACTCTTTTGATATATATGTCCTATGTTACTTGTATACTGTGACTTGCCCGACCTTTAGATCTGACCCATCTTTGGTGCTTAGGCCTTAACCCAGAGTATGCGGAGGACGCGCACGCGCTCGTAGAGGCGCCTGTCGTCGGAGATTATGTTTGGGGCCCGGCGGACCCCGATGTCGTGCCGGAGGGTGAAGAGCCATTACCAAGGCCAAGGCTTTGAGAGCTATCTTATTTTGGGCTTTTGAGCAAAATTTTGTAGTGAGTCAGGTAGTTATTAAACATGTAATTGACTTTTGTCTTAACATTTGATAACTTTAAACTAGACTACAGTTCTACTCACACTTGACATATATTGATACCTATTGCTTCCGCTTTACTTGATATGCTTCCGCAATTTAACCATTAATAGTATATTGTTCAAAAGTTTTAAATTGGGCCTCACTGCGAGCCTACGATCTTGGAAGTTCTCGGATTTGCAGGGAAGTAGCGCGCCAACTTTGGGTATTCCGACGACTTTCTCGGTATCCAGAATTGGGGCGTTATATGTGGTCATTGAGCCACACTTAAGCCCAATAATTCTGACAATTTCCCACTTGGTCCACATGACCATAGGCACTACTCCATTATTCTTTAGATATTGTAATCACCAAAAATACTCAAATGTGACTAACCAGTCCTATTTTTGTTAAGCCTTTATACTATGATTAAGTGAAAAACTATCAATGCGAATCATGGCAGTTACACAACATTATTGGGACATGCTTCCTTCCATGTATTACACTCATCAACAATCATCACTTGACCAGGTCTTTCATAGAGGTAATTGGATCCTTTTCATGATCATCCTGTTAGATTGGTTACACTGAATTTTTATATATCATATTTCCTGCTTTTTATTAACCATAATCACATGTGCATAAAGTAGATAAAATAAAGCAAGAAGACAAAATCATCAAACATAAATTAACTAAAATTTGATTAAGCCCGAAACAATGTCTATAAACACAAAACAATCCTTGTCACGGAAAATTTACAAGCCCAATGTCAGTGGCATGTTCCTAAATGCTTTTAGTGCCAATGCATTTGTCAAAGGATCTGCAATCATGAGATCCATGGGGATCCCTTCAATAGATGCCAGACGATTTTGTTCATTTCCTATCACGAAAAGATACTTAACATTCAAAAATTTGGATTTACTTGAATGCTTGTCATTCCTAGCAAATCTTGTAGCTGCAGTATTATCGCAAAATATCTGTAGTTGCTCCGCAATAGAATCCATAATTTGCAGCCCTGAGATGAAATTGCGTAATCACAATGCATGACCCATGGCTTCAAAGCACGCCTCATGCTTTGCATTAAATGTAGACGGAGTAATAAGTGTTTGATTAACACTCCTCCATGAAATTGCACCTCCAACCAATAGAAAAACATAACCGGTTGTAGATTTCCTAGCATTGAGGCACCCCGCAAAAACTGCATCTGAGTACCCAATCACTTTCAAGCGATCTAAGCTTTTATATGTGAGCATGTAATTCATAGTGCCCTTGAGATGCCGTAAGATTTTCTTAGTTTCTCTCCAATGTTCTAAACCTAGATCACTTTGATATCTGCTAGGTACACAAACTACAAAATTGATATCTGGTCTTGTGCATGTTTAAGCATACATGTGACTTTCAACAGCAGTGGTGTAAGGAACATTGTTCATTTGCTTTCTCTCAATATCATTTTTAAGACATAAACCTTTATGAAGCATATCTCCCTTTCAAATGGGAGCATATTGTGTTGTATATCTTTCCAAATTAAGTCTTTTGAGAATTGATCTGATATAAGCGGTTTGGGATAGTCCTAATAATCCTTGAGATCTGTCCCGAAATGTCTCAATTCCGATTACAAAGGATACTTCGCCCATGTCTTTCATATCAAAATTCTCTTCAAGATATCCTATAGTCTCGTGCAAAATTGCCAAATTATTACTCGCTAGCAAAATATCATCTACATATAATACTAAAAATTATAAACTTGCTCCCACTGATCTTCAGAGATATACATTGATCAACAATGTTTTCTGTAAGTCTGAAAGAGGTAATGATTTTTTTAAACTTTAAATACCATTGTCTGGAAACTTGTTTAATTCCATATATAGATTTCTTTAATTTGCAAACTAGTTTTTCATTTACTTGTTTTACAAAAACTTTGGGTTGCTTCCTGTAGGCCTCTTCTTCTAGATTCTGATTCAAGAATGTAGTTTTAACGTCCGTTTGATGTAGCTCAAGATCAAAATGAGCCACCAAAGCCGTAATGATTCTTAAAGAGTCTTTCTTGGAAACTGGAGAAAATGTTTCCTTATAATTGATACCTTCTGTTTGAGTGAATCATTGGCAACTAATCTGGCTTTATACCATTCGATACTTCCTTTGGAGTTCCTTTTAGTCTTAAAGGCCCATTTACAGCCAATGGCCTTGGAACCTTTTGGAAGTTCGACCAAATCCCAGACTTCCTTAATAGCCATTGAATTCATCTCATCTTTCATAGCATCTAACCACTTTTAAGAATCTGTACTATCTATAGCCTCTCTGAACGTTAAGGGGTCTTCAATTCCAATGTCACCATCTGCCTCTTGTAGATACACGATGTAATCATCAGGAATTGCCGATCTCCTTTGACGGAAGGATCTCCTTAGTTCTTCCTAAACGGTTTACTGCAAGAAAATATACTTTTAGCGGCCAACTTTTAGTGGGGGCCGGTCATAAGCACTGCTATAGGTAATTTATAGCGGCGGGCGCAACATTGGCCGTCAGTAGAAATCTTCCTTCGATGGCGCTAAATCTTTGAGGGAGAATTTTTGGTTTTTAGTGTCTAACGTTTAATGGCGGGTAATTTTATAAGGTATAAGTTATTTTTAGCGGCAGCCCTGCTTTAGCCCCCACTAAATGTTTTTTTCCAACCGCTCCTGTACGTGGTCCCCATTAAAAGTTTATAACTTCTATTATTTCTCTTTAAAGTTAAATGTTGGTTACAAAGAAGGCCCCAAAAAACCTTCAATTTTGGCTTTAGGAGAAGCCGCATCAGCTTATTGGGACCCATTTGTGGATGTTTCCTTTAAAAAATGTGACTTTTCAATAAAAGGTGTCTCTTGGGCTTAAAATATGCTTTTTCAATAATATGTCTCTTGAGACCATTTGTGTGGATGTAACCCAATTCAAAGGGATGCCTTCCAACTCTATAAATTAAGGTTATTTTTAAAGTTTTTTTTATTTAGTATTCAAATTGAGTATAAATGCATATGAATTCTTTCTTTTGTGTATGCTGGTGTGGATTAAGGGATGAAAGGTTTGGTTTTCATAAATTTTTGGTTGATTTGAATTTTTTAATTAGTTTGTTATAAATAGATTTATTAGAAAGGGATATTAATTTTAATATAATATTCGATAATTAATCTGTGAGATGCTAGTTATGAAAAACCTTTTCCGATCCTGGCCACAAACCCTCATTCCTCTCTATTACCATCTGCCCTTCACAGAACGCAGAAAATTCTTGGGGTATTCGGCAATGGGTCCCTGAACATTTCATTTTAGTGCCTTCGGTCCACAATCTTTTTTCACAATGTGATATGTTTTTTTTTTCAAATTTGAAGACCTAAAATGTCTAATTTACCCTTTCTTCAAAATCATATCCAACAATTAGTGGGATATGACATTAATAATGGTCAACTACCATTTAATTAGCCAAATAAATTTCAAAAGATTCAAATAAATTTTAAAAGATCAAAATAAATTTCAAAAAATGTAAATAAATTTCAAAATATGAAAATAAATTTCAAAAGATCCAAATAAATTTCAAATGATCAAAATAAATTTCAAAAAATGAAAATAAATATCAAAAGATCTTAATAAATTTAAAAAGATGAAAATAATTTCAAAAGACGTAAATAAAATTAAAAAATGCAAATAAATTCTAAAAAAACACAAACAACTTTTTAAAAATGAAAATAAATTTGAAAGAAAGAAAATAAATTTTAGAAAATGTAATAAATTTCTAAAACTTACGGAGAAATTTAAAAAGATGATAATACCTCTCAAAAGATCCAAATAAATTTCAAAAAATGTAAAAGATGAAAATCAATTTAAGAAGACACAAATACATTTCAAAAGATCCAAATAAATTTCAAAAAATAAAAATAAATTTCAAAAGATGAAAATCACTTTCAAAAGATCCAAGTAAATTTCTAAAGATTTAAATAAATTTTAAAAACTGTAAATAAATTTCAAAAGACGCAAATAAATTTCAAAAGTTTAAATAAAATTAAAAAACGCAAATAAATTTCAAAAACAAAAATACATTTGCCAAAACTAAGATAAACCAGTTTTCTAAATTTTAGAAAAAATTTCAGAAACTAAAGTATTTTTACCAAAACTCAGTTAAATTTATTTTAAAAAATGCAAATAAATTTCAAAAGAACAGCCTGAGTTTAGTTCAAAAACTCAATTCAAATTTTCCTACTGGAGATAAATTTTTCTGGAACTCAGTAATATTTTTCAAAAACTCAAATAAAATTTTCAAAATCTCAGATAGATTTGTCAAAAACTCAGATAAATTTGTTCCAGAACTTAGATTGATTTGTCCAGAACTTAGAGAAATTTGTTTTAGAACTCAGATAAATTTGCGCAAAACTAAAATAAATTTGACTAAAAAATGAAAAAATAAGATAAATTTGAGAGAAACTAATATAAATTTGACGAAAAAAATGAAAAACTAAGATAAATTTGACAGAAACTAATATAAATTTGTTAAAATTCAGATAAATTTGACAAAAACTTAGATAAGTTTCACAAAAGTCCAGATCATGTTCATAAAAACTCATAGATTTGTAAAAAAATGATATAACAACCCTGTTGCCTTCCTTCTCTGGTGATGGCGCAGCACCTTCGACTACGTTCGCAACAATAAGAAAACTACAGTGACAGCAGCAACGAGACTGACAGGCCTTCTTCCTTGTTAATTGATCCAACCCCATCAAAACCCAATAAAGCCCATCAGTGCATGCTTTCTTCTTATTTTCTTCTTCTTTCGCTCTCTAATCTGCTCAAAACCCAAATCTCCTCTTCTTGCGATCAAATCCTCATTGCTTCCTATGCCGAAAACCAAATTCTGACACTGCTTCCATCTTCCGATCTGTCCAACACCACGTGCTTCCCGTCCAGCCACTGCGTCTTGGCGGTGCAGACGAAGAACTGTGACCCGTTCGTCCCCGGCCCGGCGTTCGCCATCAATGGGACTTCGGGCCCGGTGTGCTTCTTGATGAAGTTCTCATCGACGAACTTGGCGCCGTAGATCAACTCGACGCCGTTGCCATTCCTGGCAGTGAAGTCACAGCCCTAGCACATGAATCCAAGGATAATGCGGTGGAAGGTGGAGCCCTTGCAGTGGAGGGGCTTCCCACTCTTCCAAGTGCCCTTCTCGCATGTTTAGAGGGCGTGGAACTACTTGGCTGTATGCGGCATCGTGTCTGCAAATAGCTCCATCATAATACGACCGGCCAGGGCTCCGCTAACAGCCATGTCGAAGAAGACTTTAGGGTTTGTTGTCGTATCTGCTCGAATCGAATCGAACGAATTGGGGATTTTTTGGCTATGGGTTAGCTGGTACAGATTCATGAGACAGAGAAAGTAAGTGGAAATAGAAGCAGAAAGACGGGGTTTTGGGGTGTTTCAATGAGCGTTTCTCTTTTTTTCTCTGGTGCCATAGATCTGTTGTGGCCCACTACTGTGATCAGCACCGAGCACCCATCTCTCCTCTCTCCTTTCTCCTTTCTCCTTTCCCCTCTCTCATTTCTTCCTTTGTTTCTTTTTTGCCCTAAGCACAGATTTCAGCTTGTCCGGATAATCCAAGAAGAGGGATAATCCAAGACTTGCAGGACCCTCCATCCCCCTTACATAAAGGGGTCGCATAACATGGGATTTCAAGGTGTTTTTTAGGGGGATTTCTTCCCTCTTTTTCCAACCATCTCTTGGAGACCGTTTGGAAGACCTCTTGTTCTGCTCTATTAGGCATTATTTACACACTTAATTAAGCATGAAAAACATTGATTAAATTCGAGGAAATAGTGCATAGTTAATATGGGGTTCTACGAGAAAAAACATAGAGTAGAACATAGAATTTTCCAAGACTCAAGCATGCATGCTATGGAACTTAAATTAATCACTTGCCATGGTCTCCTAAGCTCACATGAAGGCTTGTAAACTCCTCAACCTAATTTGGAGCTCTTGAAGTCAGAAACCCCCAAAATCTCTACAAAATCCCACTCAAAAATAAAAATAAGAAAATCTATTAAAGACTAGGAATTACACTTTGCAAGATGGGACTATAGAACATAGGGGCTTGCTCTAGCATTTTCTAAAAGATGGATCCCTCACCTATATGAGATCTAATTGAATTGAAACTGCCGAGCTTGAAAATGCTGGAAAACGGGATGTGAAGTGAGGAGACAATGAGACGAATGCATTGGCAACAATCAAATTTGCAATTGCCCTAAGTTTGGTGAGTTTTTTATGGAGAATTGAAGAAGAAAGGAGGAGAAATGAGTCTCAGTTGGGTGCGTTGTAGAGAAAGGAGAAAGTACGAGGAAGAAAAAGTGGGAGGGGGGCATTATAAGGTGGGTGGTTAGTGGGGCCCAATATATAAAATCAAAGATGGTTCTATAATTTGAGTTATGGACCTCAAACGGGTTAATTATAGGAGGAAATGGTTCCCGAAAATACTACTTTCCAACAACACTAAAAAAGATGTATTCGAGGTTATGGGATAAAACTCAACTTTTTCATAAATGATGACCATGTCCCGAGTAGGAGAAAAACTATGAAATGAAGGGTTTTGGAACACTGAATGACTTCACTCTGATCGCAAAAGTTGCAAAGGATTAGTTTTTCTACCCACAAAACTCAACCTGATATTTTTTAAAATTTTCAAATAACCCCAAATACTTTTCGAAATGATAAATAGGTCTCTAAAGGCCCAAAACTAGGTTCAATGGTTCTCAAAACTTATCAAAATATATTCGAACTCTATTATAACCCTCAAACTAAGTTAATTAATTTATAAACTCGCTTAAAAAGCTAACAACATAATTATTTAATAATATATACTATTAATTAGTACTAATACACATAATTATTGGCCCGGACTTTTCACCTACTACTTATTACTCTACATTAGACTACATAAACATTTGCTATGTTCCTTCATACAGATTGCACACCACAGACCACCTTGTTTTGCACAGACCATCGCACAACCAAGAAACTGAGTATGCTAGAGGCCCAGCCAAATATTAGAGTAGTAGTAGGGAGGCCAGGCGAAGCCTAACCTACAAACGGGTATGGCTAGGGTAGGGGACTCTCAAACTCTTTTTAAGTTTTAGTCAATTGGAGCTCTTCTTCAAACAATCTAAATGCTTTGATACCAAATTGTTTGATTAAGTGGATTTAAATTTAGTGAAGAAGAGAAGAGAAGGAAATAAAGAAGAGAAGCAGAAAGAATGGAAGAACAGGATGTTCTATCATTATTAGGGTTAAACAACAATATCCTTTTTATGTTCGTGAGATACACTTTCTAAATATTACATATGAGACCCTCTATATTAATAAAATTAGACAGTTGCCCTAAGAATGATGTAAAAGACCACATAGTCCTTATATTTTTCTACAACATACATATATAATGGTAATAAGCAAATGATAAAAGCCTTTTCCAAGCACAATGATGTGAGCCAGTCATCAATCATCCCTCAAGATCACAAAGCACCAGGATCAACATACACAAGGACCCAATAAAAAAGTATGCATGAACTACTTGGGCTCAACTTTGGTTGACAATGTGTACCCACCACTATAGTCAAATGAATCACTGATCTTTTCTTCCTTGGGCACTATGTTGATGTATGGATGGTGCGGTGCATACTTTTTTGTTCCATAGTCTGTAGCCGACGAAGATGCTGAATTAGTGTCCGTTTTCACTCCCTCATTCTGCAACATTGTCTCAATCTCCTTCACCACGTCGCTCATCATTGGACGGTCATTTGCCTGTTCTTCGACGCATTGCAGGGCTAAATTGACGAACCTCCTAAAGCTTTTGACATTGTTCTCATAACGTATGATAGGGTCCATCAACTCTGACAAGCCATAGTGTTCGTCATTTGGATTCATTGCTATTTTTTTTTTTTGCTAAATGGTAAGTATGTATTGAAGAAAAAGAAGGAAAAGGGCAGAGCCACCCCCCCCCCCCCCCCGCCCCCCCAAAAAAAAAAAAAAAAAAAAAAAAACAGAGGGAAACCACTAAGGATGGCTTACAAAAAGGCGCCAACCCAAAGAGGCATGCCCCCCCAGCTGAACAAGCCAGGAACAAAAAAAGCAGCAAAAGGAGAAGCAAAGCGAGCCAAGGGGAACAGCAGCCCGAAGAAGCACGCCAAAACCAGACCGAAAAGTAAAGGAGAAGCAGGCTACTGGGCATAGAACATCACCCAACTAAAGGCAACAACCAGCACAGGGACTAACAGACAGCCCTGAAAAAGGAAAAAAGATGCAGCCCCTAGCAGCAACCTTCAACCATTAGGCTCCAGAAAAAGAGGAGAGTACTCATACCCAAGGAAAGAAGGCAAGAAACTCATTAAGCATCTCCACTGCACAACAACAAAGCAAAAAGGAGACCACCAAGCACATTGCTGAGCTATCACCACTCCAGAGCAGCAGTGCCCTGCTTAAGAAGAGGGGCCAAAGCAATTAAAATGGGATGAGGCTTAAGCTCGTGGACAGAGGCCATTCCATTTAATCTTTCCAAAAAGATTTGTTTCAAGGGAAGAGGTCTTGGAGTTATGCTTTGAATTGTTGCGGAGAAACCATAAGACAGAGATAGCATGGAAGAAGATGGCTACAAAGCATTTCCTACCTTGGATATCAGCAGCAGAGTTCATGGCTGACCAAATGGAAGAAGCAGAGATAGTAGAGGAAGGAAAAACCCCACAAAATGAGAGCAACCAATGCCAAAAATTATTTGCCAAGTTACAGGAGAAAAACAAATGGAATTCACTTTCCTCTTCAATGAGACAGTTGTAACACTTGGATGGCAAGGAGCAACCTTTGGACTTAGCCCAACTGTCCGTCGGGGTCCTTCTGTGAAGCAAGCGCCAGCTCAAACAGGCTATCCTAGGATTAATGAGGCTATTCCAAATCAGCTTGTGCCAAGGGACTTCAACTGCTGCTGATCTCAGAGAATTCCAGGCTGCCTTAATGGAGAATACTCCTGAGGAACTCCTAGTCCAAGAGAGTGAGTCTTGGAAATTATTCCTCACAGAGGAGATGGGAATGAGGCTAGTTAAGTGAGTGAGAAACTCCTTCAGATGGAGAGGCAGCTGGGGGGGAATGCACCAGGCTCCATCAACTAAAATGTCTGCCACTGAATCAGCAACAGAGAATTGAATGGAGGGAAACCTCGGGGCAATTGGCTCACTGTCTATCCAGTTGCCATGCCAGAGACTGATAGACCTTCCATTTCCAATGATCCATTTACTGTCCTTTTGCAGAGAAGGAAGATGAGAACTAATTTTCTTCCAAATACAAGAGCCTCCCCAATGGGTCCTCTGATTCCAAAACAGAGGGGCTTTGAGGTATTTTCCTCTAAACCAGATGGCCCACAGAGAGTTGGAATTGATGGCAGACCAAGCCAGGAACCTTAAACAAGCTTCGTTGAATTCCATAACCCGACGAAGGCCCAGCCTTCCCTCAGCTTTAGGAAGACAGACTAGGTCCCATCTGACTAAATTGGCTTTCAGCTTGACCTGGGAGGCTGACCAGAGAAAGTTTCTCATTAGGCGCTCAATTTGCAGACTAGTTTCTCATTAGGCGCTCAATTTACAGACTAGTTCTCCTAGGCAAGGGAAGGACGAGAGCAATGTGGAGTGGAATGGAAGCCAGCACATGTCTTACAAGAGTTAACCTCCCAGCAAAGGAAAGGCATTTCATCGCTATTTTGACCTCTCGAACAATGTACTTCCCCTTCTCTAATGGTTGCTTAGCTGCGACCAACTCAAGCATAACCACACCAAAGTTGTAGACATCGCTCTTCTCCGACAGTTGCTGAGTCAAGTAATATTCAGGATCTATGTAGCCGTGCAGCAGATTGCGCATAGATATGATGGTGAATTAAAATGAAATTCTTCAAGTTGTAGATAGTGTGAAAACATTATAATGTGGCTGGGAAAAAATGCTGAATTAATATGAAATGTTCAAGATCTAGGTCAAGAGATCTAGGTCAAGAAAAGTCAGTGTTTACAAATTTATTTCGCATGATAAAACATGAATTGAGTGCTTGAAGAACTTGATCATGCAAACACAGCTGAATGCTTCAACTTTTGTTAAAGGTTCCGCTGCAACCAAAAAAAAAAATCTTAAACAGGGGCTCTTGGTTGCAGTGAGTCAAGGTAAACATCTTGGGTTTGTAGACCTAGTTATTGAGACAATATTGTTAAATGGAACTTTGACGCAAAAAGGGAAGTGAAGACCAATAAATTGACTAGAGAATCTTCTAGGGTGAAACATTATCAGAAAGAGGATGATTTTAAATTTGGCTAAGTCGACTCGAACTTGACATGACTTGTAAAGTCAAGTGAACCCCAACAAAGTCCAATGAGAAGAAGGCCAAAACTAATTTCCTTTCCCTTTGAAAAGATGTGGAAGGCCACTGAGATCCTTTCTTACTAATTCTGGACTTTTTTTTTATTTTGCTAAGTTGCAAATAGAATTAAAAACGGGGAAGGGAAAAAAATCTAATAATTGTAAATGTTAATTCTGGACTTTGAAGATTGAAGTATTCTACATCCAACCCAATAAAAAGCAACTCGAGAACATACACCCACATGTCTAAGGGGGTTGCTCAGCTGGTTAGGGATATGGTGAACATTTGAGAGATCACGAATTCAAGTCCCCAATGTAGAAAATCTAAATTAAAAATGAAAAACCGAATTAACTTGCCTTAACACAGGCAGAGATCCCACGTATATGATCTCAGATGAATATCAAAACTAAGTGATTAAACTAGTATTTAGCCCTAATCCTATTTAAAACAATCACGCCACAAGAGAGATAAAGACACAGGATTTTTACGTGGAAAACCCTATTCGGGAAAAAACCACGGGTCTTACCGTCTAGACCAACAGACAACCAAGCACTATGAAAATTGAAAGTTACAAAGAAAACTCAAAACCCTTTTTCCCAGTTGCTGACTCAACCTAAGGACTGCAAAGAACTTGCCGACAACTCGCCGTGCACCTTCACCGTGCTTGAACAACAATGTCTTCAAAAGAATTGATGGAAATCAGACCAAGACTAGAACCTGCAGCATAGCTTCTGTAATGGCAGCCTTGGGGTAGAAGATAGATCTCTCAAACTCTCTCACCCTTAGATTTCTTCTTATTCAGAGTTGTGTGGATAGGAGAGATGTATAGCCTTTATATAGGAAGAATTTCGTGCAACAAAGGCTTCTTCAAAACAGGTAACTTCTTCCCTTCAGAATAGAAATAGGAGTTCTACTAGAATTAGAAATCCAGGTTCGCTCGAGCGACCCGATCTTTGGTAACTTCCGGACAGCGCACTGATTGGATGGTCGAGCGGATATTAAAATGCGGTCGAGCGACCAACTCTCTGTGAGAGGTTCGCTCGAGCCATTCCAGAACCTTGATCGGTCGAGCGCACAAATTGAAGGTCGAGCGTTTAGCTCTCTGTTTGGTTCGCTCGAGCAGATGTATGATCGCTCGAGCGACAAGCACAATTTGACAGAATCCAAACTCTTTAGATCTCCTTCTGCTTAGTGCTCTTGCAGTCCATTCCTAGACTCAATACAAGATATTAAGAATCCCAGTTTTGTCCAAACTACAATGAATTAGCCAATTTAAATCCATACAATCTCCCCCTTTGGCAATTCATGGACAAAACCCCTAATACATGAAAATTCTACCCCACTAAGCAACTAAAACTAAAAAAAAGATCAACTCAAGATGAGACTTCAGCATCGCTTATGAAAGAAGTACCTGCAGTGACTTTCACATAAAGATCAAATGAAAGGAATCATAGAAGATAAACACAACTCACCACCACTCCCCCTTTTTGTTCATCAATTGACAATAGGTGATAGAAATCATACTACTAAGCAAATAAACAGTAATAAAAGAGAATAACATAAGCAGCAACAGAAAAGCTAAGATGTGCAAAGAAATAGTCCAACCATAAAAGATTACCCAAAAGAAGTAGCTAAGGAGAATGAGATAGTAGGTGTCAAGAAGCTAGCAAGAAACCACCAAAATAGACAATATAACAAAGAACCAAGAACAGAAAGACACTGTGATAACAGTTATGAAAATCATTGCGGGCCTTGTCCCATTCTTGCGAGAAGCTCCGCAAGAGCTGCATTAATTTGGGTGAAGCCCGAGTCAACCCTGACGGAGAGATCTTGAACTTGAAGGGCCAGTTGATCAAATCGTTGATGCAAACTAGGTTGCTCCCCCTCAACATGTGCTGGAGCGGCCTCTTCACCTTGATTGCCTTGATCCTCTCGCTGTGCCGGATTAACATGAGCAAAAGATTGTGCAATGGTTCGGGCATTAATGGGATTCTTCACCTTTACAAATTGTTCATTCTGCCTGACTTGAATCTCCTTATATGCTAGAAATTCGGTGATGAAGACTCCAAATGGTAACAGAGAATTTCGTTTGGCTGTTAAAGTCCTGACGAGGACATGCAGATATACAAGAGGGATGTTGACTCGTCTTCCAGTGCCAATGCAATAGAGTAGATAGCCATTCTTCTGGGCCACGTCAGATGTGTGACCACGGGGTTCAAGATTGTGACAAACAAATCGGTTTAGAAACTGATACTCAGCAGTGAGATTTCCATTGAGAATTATCCCCCCAGGCCAATGAGTGGGCACACCACAAAGAGTGGTGGCAATGACATCATAGTCAATAGGGGCCGGCAGCTCATCCGGAATGGGATAATCAGCACCCTCCTCCTCCGGTATGTTGATGAAATCGGCAATGTCAGCAATCGAAATAGTGATCCACTTGCCCCTCACATACGTTTTGACTGAACCACTCTCCAATACCTCCAGATTGCAGTAAAATTCCCGAACTAAGTCGATATGTATTTTCTTGGAGTCAAATTTCATTAAGGGGTACCAGTCTCTATTAGCAAAACTCCGACAAACAGCCTTGTCATGTAATTCTGCTGCAACTTCCCTCTCCGATTCAATATTGCGGTGAGCAAATTGTTCATAAAACTGGGTGGACTTAGCAAGACTAGGAAACCGAGTGTGGTCAAACGAGGAGGAAGACGAAGCCTCAGCATGAGGCCGCTTTTTTGGGGCCATCACTGACAGTTAAACCAGAAAACCTAATTAGCATTAACTCCCTGTTCAAGTATCAAGGAGAAAATAGAACCACTATTTCAATCCACATAGGCACTGCTCATAGCCTGCAAAAAAAATGAGTAACTCCACCTACAACCATAACTGCCAGAGGGCAGCAACTCCAGCCACATATCCATAATAACAGCAATCTCCAACCATCACCAAGATTTCAAAAAGAACTAACACACTAACAAAATTCAACCATTGACCTAGGAACAGGCCATTAAACTCCAAACTAACAGTAATCACCATCTACACCATGTCAACAAAAACAACCACACTACCCACCACTGATAAAACCAACCATGGAAAGGAACACCCTTAATGCTCAGAAGTACTAATCAACACCTACAAAGAAAATTGGGGTATCTCCACCCAATAGCAACAACACAGACAACTGCCAAAGAAAATCTCCATCACACCAATACATGTTTCCATCACATAACTTCAGCCATAAACCAATGCCAGCCATGGCCTCCATGCACGTCAGTCATACTAACCACAAATTTTCCAATATAACCACCATTATAAGCACAAATGTGAGAAGTTAACAGCCAAAGAGAGGCCATCATTTGAACCAATGTCGGATAGAGATAATGTAGTTCCATAAAATCAGTCCATAGTGAAAAGAAATGCATGGGAATGGAAAAACCAATGTTTTGAAAAAGAGGCAGAAGAAATCAAAGCTTGCAGGAGGATGCAAACCGAATCCAAAAACAGATTTCTAGAGAAAACACAAAGAAAACAGGGAAACAATGTATAAAAAGGAACATAAATTAAAAAAATAGTAAGGAAAGCCGAAGAGAATACCTTTTGAGGGAGAGAAGATGCTTGAGTGAGAAAAGGGCGAAAAACGACCTGGAAACCGCTAGGGTTGCAGGAAGGAAAGAGAGAAGAAATGAGGAAGAGAAGATCGAGCGTGCTTTTAATGCGGTGGTTCGCTCGAGCGGTCAGTCAAGGTCGCTTGAGCGAACTGCCAAGGGTCCAAGCTTTGAATGCAGCGTGGTAAAAATTGTTCAACGACTCAATAGATCAAAACTCTCCATACACAGTGACAAGAAGTTACTGTATAAAATTTCACACGCCTAAGCACACAGTGAAAAAGTGAACAATGAGAGTAAAAATTGTGAGTCCTACTTCATGTTAATCTCCTTAAGATGCACTTATTTCTAGCATAGGGAGAACACCCATCTATCAACAGTGGAGCATATGAGTTCCCCCCCCCCCCCCCATTTTTTTTAACTCTTTAAAGACTGTAGGAGAAAAATTGCCACAAATTTTTTTTTTTTTTTTGCATTGCAATAGGGACGGGCTAAACCTTCATTGGTGACTTTCACTCTTGCGACAGTTGGTAGCTTTCACACACAATCGAAGGTAGCCATTTTCCTCCGGTTTAGCCGAAATGTAACATCTCTCAAAGACTAAACAAAAAGTAGAAGTGAGAGAATAACTTCGTGCAAAAAATATGTGAAAGTGAAGTGTGCACTTAGACGAGTCAAAATTATGATGGAGTGTAGGGAATTAACGAAATCCCTAACGATTTACGCAAAGATTCAAACCGTGCCGCATCCAAGGGTTTGGTGAAGATGTTCGCAAGTTGAGCGTCGGTGGAGATGTGATGAAGTGAAATTATTCCTTCCTCAACCAAATCACGGATGAAATGATGCCTAATGTCTATATGCTTTGTGCGTGAGTGTTGGACTGGATTCTTGGAAATGTCTATCGCACTTTGATTATCACAGTAAACGGTCATGGTATCTTCCTCAATTCCATAATCTAGTAGCATTTGTTTCATCCAAAGAAGTTGTGTGCAACAACTACCAGCAGCAATATATTCAGCCTCAGCAGTCGACAATGAGGTCGAAGTCTGCTTCTTACTATGCCAGGCCACAAGATTATTTCCCACAAAGAAACATCCACCAGAAGTGCTTTTTCGATCATCCACACAGCCAGCCCAATCAGCATCCGAAAAACCAACCACAGTCGTGTTGGTATCTTTAGACATCCAAATTCCAAATTCAGTTGTTCCACCAATGTATTTCAAAATGCGTTTCACAGCATGAACATGTGAGAGTTTAGGTTTGGATTGAAATCTTGCACACACTCCAACACTATAAGCAATATCCGGATGACTCGCGGTGAGATAGAGAAGACTGCCTATCATGCTCCTATAGGCTTTCTCATTAGAGTCCTGTCCATTTGCATCAAGACTGATTTTAGCGGTTGTACTCATCGGTGTCCTTGCATGCTTCGAGGATTGCATTCCAAATTTCTTCAATAATTCTCTGGTATATTTCAGTTGAGAAACAAAAATCCCCGACGGAGTTTGTTTGATTTGAAGTCCCAAAAAGAAAGATAGCTCTCCCACCGTGCTCATTTCAAATTCAGTTGCCATTCTTCCAGCAAATTTTTCAGCCAACATCTCAGAGGTAGAACCAAAGATTATATCATCAACATAGACTTGTGCAATGACGATATCACTCTTGTCATGTCTGATAAACAGAGTTTTATCGACGCTGCCTCTAGAAAACCCATGCTCAATGAGAAAGACAGTGAGTCTCTCATACCATGCTCGTGGTGCTTGTTTCAACCCATACAGTGCCTTTTTCAGCTTGAAAACGTGATCAGGGTAATGAGGATCTTCAAATCCTTTTGGTTGTTCAACATATACCAACTCATTCAAAAACCCATTTAGAAAGGCACTTTTCACATCCATCTGGAACAATTTTATATTAAAAAAGCAAGCAATGGCAAGTAACAATCTCACAGATTCCAATCTAGCAACCGGTGCAAAAGTTTCATCAAAGTCGATCCCCTCTACTTGTGTGTAACCTTTGGCCACTAGACGAGCCTTGTTTCTGATAACTTGACCAGATTCATCGGTCTTGTTTTTGAAGATCCATTTGGTACCGATGACATTTAAATCAGTGGGTCTAGGAACAAGCTCCCAAATACAGTTTCTTTCAAATTGAGCAAGTTCATCATGCATAACATTTATCCAAGAATCATCATTAAGAGCAGCTTTAACATTTTTCGGTTCAAGAGTAGAGACATAACAAACATGACTTACCTCATCACGCACCTGTTTGCGAGTTTTCATAGGTGCTGAGACTTCACCAATAACTGTGTCAAGGGGGTGATCCTTGATAACTTGACCTTTTTGCGATCGCGGGTGAACAGGTAGAGGAGTTGTGCTCTTTTCTTCAAAATGCTTAATGATGTTTGGAACCATGCTTTCAGCGACGTTTTTGCTTGGACTTTTTGGATCAGCAGATTCAGAGGCATCAAGTGTCTTGGATGAGTCAGGTTCTTCATGGCTTTTTGTTGAGTTTTCAACCTGTGTAGGGTATGGAGAAAAGGTTAGGCCCTCCTCATCATCGGATAAGTGATAAAAAATACCTGTATCATCAACCACAACATTAATGGATTCCATAACAACAGAATTCGTCAAATGGAACACCCTATAAGCTTTACTGGTGGAGGAGTAACCGAGGAAGATTCCTTCATCACTCCTGGAGTCAAATTTAGTCAAGTGTTCTCTATCACGGAGGATGTAACACTTGCTGCCAAAAGTTCGAAAATATTTAATGTTTGGCTTGACTCCAGTCCACAATTCATATGGAGTTGACTTAGACCCTGGGCGAAGATAAACACGATTTATGACATAAACTGCTGTATTAACAGCCTCAGCCCAAAATCTTTGAGGGATGTTTTCGCTGTGTAACATCACTCGAGCCATTTCTTGGACCACTCTGTTTTTTCTTTCAACAACTCCATTCTGCTGAGGTGTTTTTGGTGCAGAGAACTCATGTTTGATTCCATGTGTGGAGCAAAAGGCAAAAAAATCTGAATTTTGAAATTCAGTGCCATGGTCTGATCTAATTCTAGAGACTCCTCCAAATTCTTGGCCTTTATCTGCAATAAGAAGTGACCACAAATCAGTAAATACAAGAAACGTTTCTGATTGCCAAAGCTCAATGTCACTTATGATTGCTGAATTGCAAGACAAGGTTTTGTCTGAGGAGACGACATAACAGTTTCCCGAATTTCTCATGCCATGTATCACTGTTTTGCCTTTCTTATCAACAATTGTGCATTCTTGTGCAGAGAAATGCACTTCATGAAAATTGTCACACAATTGACTTATACTCAACAGATTTGTTTTTAGGCCATCAACCAAATAGACATCATTTATCTTAGACATACCTGGTATGGAGACAGTTCCTTTTCCAACAACTTTGGCCTTACCTCCATCACCGAATCGAACAGAACCACCGTTGTAATTTTCAAGTGAGGTAAACAGGGCTTCGTTTGTTGTCATGTGCCTTGAACACCCACTGTCTAGATACCACACATCTGAGTCGGTAGCACTCAATGATGTAAGAACCACATTACAGCGCAGATCAGATTTACGGACCCAGAATGGTTTGGTTCGAATCTGTGAAGAAGAAGTTTTGAACCTTCTGCGCTGATTTCTAAGAAAATTTCTCAATTTTTTACAATGTGGTCTTATGTGTCCAGTGATTCCACAAAAATGGCAAATGGGAATTAACTTTGGCCTAGACACATTGTTTGACTTGTGAGTTTTTGAGGGTGTGGCATTATAGTAGACAAGAGGTATAGACGTCACGGTTTGTCCTTGAACAAAAACTGTTTTACCTTTGTCTTTGGATGTGGATGCTCCATGAATGTATCCAAGACCTGTTTTCGACTTTGGAGGTAATTGGCTTTCCAGAATTTGATTCAGCTTGGTGGATCCAGTGTTCATCCTATGGATTGAGGCTTTAGCCGATTCTAACTCAATCAGCACCATCTTCAACTTTCCAACTGAGTTATCTCTTTCAGATTTGCAAGCAATAAGTTCTTTTCTCATATTTTCCAATTCAGATTCATCTTTTAGATAACGCTGTTGAAGTTGAGCGCTTTCTTCTCCTGCAAGAATTAATTTGTTAGAAAAAATGACTCTCTGTTCTTCTAATTGAATTACCTTAGACTGAGAGTCTGTCAAGGTTGTCTGCAGAGACAGGAGATTTTCTTCCATCGCCTTGATTTTCAATGCCCTTTTTTCACTGATCTTTGACATTCGGAGGGATTCTAAAAACAACTTATGGTAGTTTTCATCGCCCTCCAAATCCTCATCAGAAAAATCGTTAATTTCTAAATCATCTTCTGATTTGGATTCCTGCACAGATGAAGCATTAGACATAGCTAAAAATGCAACATATTTTCCTAACTCACTCGAAGGTGATTCAGGATCAGATTCATCCTCATCTGAATCTTCATCCCAGGCAACATTCAAAGCTTTGCCTTTATTCTTCTCCCTGCGATTGGCACACTTAGCTGCTGTGTGACCATAACCTTGACATTCGAAGCATTTAATCTGCTTATTTGTGCCATTTGATTTGATCAATTCTGTTTTGGGTACAAATTTGCCTTTGAAAGGTGCTTTCTGGTTTGATGGTTCTTTCTTGTTGAAGTTTTTCCTGTTCTTCCAGATTTTCATCAATTTTCGAGCAAGATAAGCCTCGAATTTTTCATCATCCGTATCACTGCCGGATCACTTAATTCAGGATCCTCAACTGACTTAGTAGACATTAAAGCAATGTCTTTACCTTTTTTCTGTGGGCAGTGATTAGCCTCAAAAGTCTGTAAGTTTCCAACCAATTCTTCAACAGATATGGAGTTTAAATCCTGGTGCTCCTCAATGGCAACGACCTTAGGACGAAACCTTTCTGGGAGAGACCTCAAAATCTTTTTAACAACTTTTGATGGAGGTACCGGCTCTCCCAGAGTATGGCAGGAATTAACAATTTTTGACAATTTAGTGTTAAAATCATCAAAAGATTCTGAATCTTTCATTCGAATCGTTTCAAAAGCCGTTGTCAGATTTTGGAGTTTGGTTTGCTTGACAATCGCTGTTCCTTCATGGACAGTTTGAAGCAAATCCCATGCAGCTTTTGCAGTGGTACAAGCCGGGATTCTATGAAACTCAGTTTGAGTGACACCATTGTAAATAGCATGAATGACCTTATTATTGTAGTTCGATTTGGCCTTTTCATCAGCAGTCCACTGTGCTTTGGGTTTTGGTCTAGTTTGACCTTCAACCGTCACAGTTGGTTCAGTGTATCCATCAGCCACTATGTCCCAAACCTGATCATCGATTGCCTTAAAGAACGCTATCATCCTTCCTTTCCAATACGCATAATTTGATCCATCTAGAAGGGGGGGCTTGTTGGTTGAGGTTCCTTCTCTGATGATATCCATGAGAGATCAGTAACTTGATCACACAAAAACTTAGTGTAACCTGCTCTGATACCAATTGAAAAACCGAATTAACTTGCCTTAACACAGGCAGAGGTCCCACGTATATGATCTCAGATGAATATCAAAACTAAGTTATTAAACTAGTATTTAGCCCTAATCCTGTTTAAAACAATCACGCCACAAGAGAGATAAAGACACAGGATTTTTACGTGGAAAACCCTACTCGGGAAAAAACCACGGGTCTTACCGTCTAGACCAACAGACAACCAAGCACTATGAAAATTGAAAGTTACAAGAAAACTCACAACCCTTTTTCCCAGTTGCTGATTCAACCAAAGGACTGCAAAGAACTTGCCGACAACTCGCCGTGCACCTTCACCGTGCTTGAACAACAATGTCTTCAAAAGAATTGATGGAAATCAGACCAAGACTAGAACCTGCAGCATAGCTTCTGTAATGGCAGCCTTGGGGTAGAAGATAGATCTCTCAAACTCTCTCACCCTTAGATTTCTTCTTATTCAGAGTTGTGTGGAGAGGAGAGATGTATAGCCTTTATATAGGAAGAATTTTGTGCAACAAAGGCTTCTTCAAAACAGGTAACTTCTTCCCTTCATAATAGAAATAGGAGTTCTACTAGAATTAGAAATCCGGGTTCGCTCGAGCGGTCATGAGGGTCCGCTCGAGCGACCCGATCTTTGGTAACTTCCGGACAGCGCACTGATTGGATGGTCGAGCGGATATTAAAATGCGGTCGAGCGACCAACTCTCTGTGAGAGGTTCGCTCGAGCGACTGTCGTGCGAACTCAGACCCTCCATTCCAGAACCTTGATCGGTCGAGCGCACAAATTGAAGGGTCGAGCGTTTAGCTCTCTGTTTGGTTCGCTCGAGCGGATGTATGATCGCTCGAGCGACCAGCACAATTTGACAGAATCCAAACTCTTTATATCTCCTTCTACTTAGTGCTCTTGCAGTCCATTCCTAGACTCAATACAAGATATTAAGAATCCCAGTTTTGTCCAAACTACAATGAATTAGCCAATTTAAATCCTTACAAAAAAAAAAACAAAAGAAAAGAACTATCATTTACTAGAATGCATTTTTAGTAGTTAAATTAAATGTTTGTTGAAAAACTCGATTCTAGATTCATAGGACATCATCTTTCTTTCCTTTTCTTTTCATCACTCTAGCAAATTTCTAAGGGTTTTTTGGGCTCTAATGAGTGTAATCCCCCCGGGTCCAAGTTATAAAACCTTAGAGAAACTTCACCCACAACCATACTAAAGTAGAACGAAACAGTTACCGGTGTGCCTATAACTTGGGTAGAAACATATCCCTTTGAGTTCTCCGCTACAAGTTTGGACAGGCCGAAATCTGCAACCTTTGCGCTTAAATCTTCATCCAAAAGAATATTTGAAGACTTGACATCTCTATGAATTATCGCGGGATCAGTGAGCTCATGAAGATAAGCCATTCCTCTTGTTGAGGAAAGAGCAACTCGAAGTCTCCTCTTCCAGTCTAAATGGACGCCACCCCTTCCTACAAATGATTATCTCAGAATTATTGCAATATAGCCGAACAACTCAAGACATATAAAGTAAATCCATAAGGAAAACTGATGTTCAAAAGAGAGCAACAACCCACCAGACAAGCTATCCTTGAGGGTTCCATTCGGAACATATTCGTAGATAAGCATCTGTTCCTCTTTCTCAAAACAAAAGCCTATCAGATTGACAAGGTTCTTGTGATGAATTCTAGAAAGCAACTCGATTTCTGTTTTGAACTCTAGCCCTCCTTGCATGGATCCTTGTTGTGCTCTCTTGATTGCCACTATTTGCTGGCCTGGAAGGATACCTTTATAAACCTTAAAACCATAGTGATTAAACACTTCCAACAATATTAGTTACTCAAAGAAAGATGTAGAAATTTTTTTTTAATGAATGATGACTTGACAAGCAATATATAACCTTGCCATAACCGCCGGATTCAATCTCATTGCTCTCAGAGAAATTGTTGGTACTACTTTTGAGTTCATCATAAGAAAAACATCTGCCTCCTTCTAACTGCGGAGCTCCACCACTATCTTTAGTACTTGATCCCCAAGATGCTGGTACATGGAAAAAAATAAAATAAAGCATCAGTAAATTAGAGCTTGAGCCTATGATTGGTATTATTAGACTACTTATAATGTAGAAATAATCAGTCCTCGTACAGCTCTCCAGATACATTACCGAAAGGTTTGTTTTGTTTAATGGCTCTTTCTGCACGTTTCTTTTGGCGAACGGCGTAGGCCGCCACCCCCACAACCACGACCACCAAAAACGCACAACCGACTGCTAGACCAATAATTTCAAATGTGCTTTTCGATGATCCACCTCGATCTGAAACAATTTTTTTTATTTAAAATTATGGAGGAAGTTAATCATAATATATAGTTCTTCTACTTAGATAAAAGGACTACGCACCTGGGAAAGGATACGGATCTGCAATAAAATAGTATGGTCCAAACACAAGTGGAGCCTTGAATGTTTGGTTGGACAAATCAAAGCCAATTTTCTGGATCTCTGACCTATTGAAGTAGTTCCCAGTTGATGGGAAGAGCTTCAAATGCACCTGGAGATAGTCGTCCTCAGTAAAGAAGGGATACTGAAGAGAAACCGAACCCGGAGTAAGACCAAGTACATCCCTGATTTTATTTAATTTCCAATGACTGGAATAAGTTGCTATTAGACAAGTCACGGAAGCAAGGTGCATTGAAATGAAGAGTTCCCTCGTACGGGCACGCGCAATCACAACTCTGAGGACCATGCATCTGACCAGAAGGACATGTGGTGGTCCGACAGTCAGCGTAACTGGTAGAATAGGGTCTACTCGAATGATGCCGTTTCTGGCAGTAGTCCTCAATTGCGAGGAGATTACTGTTACACACTGGGTTACCTGAAAGCCTGCAACCAGTGGTTATAAGAGTGATGCATAATCTTCAATAATAATAAAAAAAAGGGCCTAAATGATATGTCTGTAGAGGAACATGTCTGAAAGTAAAATAAAATGATAAACAGAAGAGGAACATGAAAGAAAAGGGATGTCAAAGTCAAATAGAATGACTAGTTTGTAGATATGTACTCACTTTAAAGTACTGCTTGTATCCCTTGAACCAAACGTAATCTCCGTAATATTGTTGTTCTCTAAATCAACTAGTTGCAGCTGCTCATTGATGCTGTCAACTATGTTGGGAGCAGAGTTGAATGAGTTGTTCTTTAGTCTCCTGTGAACATGAAATAAATCAGTAATGCTACAGTAACAGAGAGTAGTTCTCGCTTGGGATTCTTTTTCAGAAAATCTTCGTAATCTTTGAGGTAAAATACTTACACTTCCCGCACGTCTGGTAAGCTAAACAGTTTTTGTGGAACTTGTCCATGCAGTGTTCGGCATTCCATGACACTGGCCACTCACAAGTAGGGAGAAAATTTGAGATGGATTATTATGGACGGACTGGTTATTCAAAAACTTGAATGTACAGCTGGAATGCTCACAGAATGGTGAGAGATTGTATTGTTGAGAACCAGATTGGGGCTTCAGATTTATCGAACAAATTGTTGCTTAGGTCCCTGAAAATCAAATCATGGAATAAATCCAATAGTGCAAGTAGAAACAGCGGTGATACCATTTAAACAATCTCACGCATTTGCACCATGAAGATTTGTACAATGACTTCTTACACGTGATTGAGGCTGGTTATTTCTGACGTCAAGTTTGGTATTGGGCCAGTCAGTTGATTATTTGCTAAATTCCTGGATGAGATAAATGTCACGTCCCCCAAAATAAGAATTGGGGAAAAACGTGAAAAATAAATTAAATTCAAATTTTCCTGTGTTTAATACAACATAAGCTTCCAAAAAGTGGACCCACAAAAGAATTTCTTATTTCAACCTGTGGTGAGTCCAAATATATTTCATTATATGCAACGGAAGCTTAATCAATTGGTATTCAATGATCATAAATAAGATCCAACACGAAAATCAAATAAACATTAAATATAAAAATTGCAGAATGAATAAAACAATTACTAAGGAAATGTTTATTATTAAGGAAAGTTCATCTAAAGAGTTGCTACGATGACGTTTCACTCTTATGCAGGTTCAGACGGCTCCGAAACCGTCTCCGGCATCCCACTCGGGTTCATCAGTTGGCTCAAACGTTTGAAACGCTTGATCCTCCTCCGTATCCTGGGTAAAGTAGGGCTCGGTACCTATGCACCAAATATTACAAAGTAAACAGCAAGTACATAATCATAATTCGAAATTTAATACAACAACGAGAAGAATATAAACGAGAATGATCATATAGAAGTAATGACAGTAATACTGACACGAAAGAACGTATAGCCTAATCCAACTAAAACAAAAGGAGCAATATAATTCACACGAAGACAAGTGTCCACGTTTTGGGTGGTCAGCCCTAAATAAATCGGGAGAGCCCGTCCATAACGTCGGTGGTCATAAACCGATCGAATTAAAAACAAATCAGGATAACCTGTTCACATTCAAAGCGGATTATAAGTGATCCGGTCACATCGGTGATCAACCGTCCAAATATCGAGCTGCAGTCGTCCAAAAATGACCCACATAAACATAAATATATAAGCATAATAGACCTGAATAATAAAGCTCCGACACAAGAATCCTAAGTCAAAGTAAAGTGCTGGCCATTCCACATCCCATATCATAATCAAATAATCATTACAAAATTTGCCAAGCCACTTCATAGTCCATAATAAACAATAGGTTATGCATCTAAAGGAGTACATATCCTAAACCAACATAGAAATGCATGCGAAGGTTAATACATAAATACGAATCGATCCTAAGGTCAAACATAAGGTTTCGTACTTCACAACCATAGAAATCTCTAATAAATATAAGATCAACGCATCCCGTTTTTCCATCAATGGTGCATAGACCCACTTAAGGGTTTTCCAATAGAAATGGGTTGAACTCAAATCCATTAGGATTTATCCGAGGTCATACAAAGTACTAACCCCATGTTAGTAAGATACCGTTTGCCCGTACGGTATTTACTTGGTCCAAAGATTCAATTAATAGAATTCGAAAAATATAATTTTAACATATTAAAACCAAAAATATCATTTAAAATCAATTTGCAAATAAAACCCTTAATGTATAATTTTAGACAACCTAAGGATCCCATCTATAATATTTTTCAAATTCAACTCTTATAAAATAGGCTCAAGAGCCTAAGTGGGTTTATAACCTAATCAGGCCCAATCTCAAATCCCAGAATGCTAACAACTTTCTAACAGAACTCAATGTTCTGTCACATGGGCTCCCTCATTCAAAACTGTGCCCAGGTCAACAATCCCATCACTTCTTTATCCCCATACACATGAGGTCATCAAGTCATCATCAGGTCATAAGGTCATAAGGTCATAAGGTCATCAACATCTTTTCCCTTTATTCCTATACAAGTCAGGTCAAACTCATCCTCTCCTCACTCAACACAGAACCGTGTTCTGTAACAGTCCTCGACACCAGCAAAGCTGGGCTACTCGGATTGTGGGCCCCCACCCATCAACACCGTTGATGGAGATGACCTCCAATGTCGCCCAGGGCCAAACTAATATATCTTTGGTTCGGATCAATCATCGGGTTACATCTCTTGGCCCCACCACATGATTAAATACATGAAAAGAACCATCGTTCAGTACCCATCTTCCAGAACAATGTGGTTCCACGCCTGCCCATCAAGGTCACTTGGAATAGTGGGCCCCACGGATTAAGACCCAGATCAGCCTCATCTTCAAGGTCATTCATGCCTATACGGCCGCGTGATCCGACCTGATCCATGATCAATACATTCAGTGGGTACCACAGAGCACAACCCCATATCACCAACACAAGCAACATCTGGAACGGATGATTGCCCGGACTGTATCTGTGGCTGGTCTCACAACAAGAGAAAATCACAGACGGTGGCCATATATGTACAAGGCATCATCATAAAAATAGAAAATCAAACCTTAGGGCATAAAAGAGATTTCTACATGCATCCACACATGAATCAAAAGAGGAACAGAGGCATTAAATTTATAATTTATAATTAGGTACTTGCCTTTTACCGGGTTGAAGAGAAAAGCACAGATCTACACCAAAACCCAATCCGAGATTCCCACAGCGCTCAATCACAATCCTAATACTGATCTGATATAAGAGATGGGAAAGAAATACACAGGTGATCAGATCTATGGTATTCCTATCCAAAACCTAGCATTGGAAAGAATATGAAGATAACCTAAAAGTACAGATCTACTCCTAATGATTTGAGGAGAGGGTTACCTGAGATCAGAAGGTTGAGCCAAGAATGCTGGTATGCTCTGATCTTGATTCTGATGGCTGGATCCAAAAACCGGTATGGCTTGGGAAGTTGAAAGAGGAAGAAGATGAAAGGGTTACGGGAGGAGTTGCAGAGAGAGATAAGTGGTTTCATTAAAAGAGGGATTAGGTTAAAAGAGTATTATTGGGCTTAAGTCATTGGGTCAAAACTATGGGTCAGGTCATCTACCCATCAACCCAACTCACCGATCCAAGCTTCTAATCTATCGTGTACCCCACTTAATCCTACCCACTTAAATAGCTAAAATACATTTAATTAAAATAATAATAATATCTAATAAAAATATGATAAAAATTTATAGGTGGGACCGGGATCTTACATTCTCCCCCCCTTAGGACATTTGGTCCTCCAAATGCAATCATACCTCTGGAAGAAGGTGCGGGTAAAGCTTCTTCACTTGGTCCCGGAGTTCCCAAGTGGCTTCTCGAGGACTATGGTGCTCCCACTGGACTTTCACCCAGTGTATTGTCCGAGTCCTGAGAACTTGCTCCTTCGTGTCGATGATCTGAGAAGGTCGCTCAACATAAGTAACATCTGGCTGCAATTCCAATGGCTCGTACTGCAACACATGAGATGGGTCTGCGATATACTTCTTCAACATCGAGACATGAAAAACATTATGCACCACTGACAATGCTGCTGGTAAGGCCAATCTGTAAGCAACTTCTCCAATTCTTTCCAGGATCTCAAATGGACCGATATATCTCCGAGATAACTTCCCTTTTTGCCCAAACCTCAATGTTCCTCGGGTTGGTGAAACTTTTAGAAACACATGTTCACCAATCTCGAATTGAAGATCTCTCCTCTTTAGATCTGCATAACTCTTCTGTCGGCTTCTAGCAATTTTCAACCGATCATGTATTTGCTTCACTTTCTCACTGGTATCACTAACAATAGATGGACCATGAAAACTCCTGACACCTATCTCCTCCCAACAGATTGGGGTTCTGCATCGACGTCCATACAACGCCTCAAATGGTGCCATGCCGATACTGGAATGATAACTATTATTGTATGCAAACTCGCATAATGGGAGACTTTTCTGCCAGTCCTTCCCAAAATCAAGGACGCAAGCTCGCAACATATCTTCCAGTGTTTGATTAGTCCTTTCAGTTTGGCCGTCGGTCTGAGGATGATATGCTGTACTGAAATTCAATGATGTGCCCAGAGCTTCCTGAAGTTCAGTCCAGAATTTGCCCAAAAATCTAGGATCTCTGTCTGATACAATCGATCGGGGAACACCATGAATTGTGACAACCTTCTCCATATACATTTTAGCTAACTCATCCCGAGGTGTCTTCATGCTCATTGGTAAGAAATGTGCCACCTTAGTCAATCTGTCAACTATCACCCAGATGCTATCTTTATTATGCATTGATGGCAACCCAGAGATAAAATCCATCGTTATGTGTTCCCATTTCCAGTCCGGCACTTCCAACTGTTTTAAAAGTCCTGGGGGCTGCTTCCGTTCTGCCTTTACTTGTTGACATACCAAGCACCTTGCTGTAAATTCTGCTACATCCCTCTTCATATTACTCCACCAATAATGGTTACGCAGGTTCTGGTACATCTTTGTACTACCAGGATGAATAGTATAGCGGGAGTGATGTGCTTCTATCATGATCTCATTCTTCAATTCTTCTACATTTGGCACACATAACCGGTCTTGAAAGTACAACACACCCTCCACTATTCTGAAGTCTGGTCTGCTGTCAATCTGTTCAATCACTCGAGCTAGCTCTGGATCCTCTGACTGCTTGCTCTTAATCCTGCTCAAAATCTCTGGTTCCAAGACGAACATGTTAGCTAACATAACCCTGTCGTCAATTGATTGCAATGACACTCCCAAATCAAGGAAAATTTCTGCCCAAGACCATTCTGCTCGCAAACATGCATTAGTTGCTACCCTTCGACTCAATGCATCAGCCACTACATTGGCTTTCCCGGGATGATATTTGATTGGAAAATCAAAATCCTTCATGTATTCCATCCACCGGGTCTGTCTCATATTCAATTCAGGCTGAGTAAACAAATATTGAAGACTTCTATGGTCTGAATGAATTTCAAACTTCTCACCGTAGAGATAGTGACGCCACATCTTCAATGCCATGACTACTGCGGCTAGTTCCAAATCATGTGTGGCATACTTTTTCTCATGCTCTTTCAATTGTCTAGAGCCATAAGCCACTACCTTTCCATCCTGCATAAGCACACAACCCAATCCAACCTTCGAGGCATCCGTGTAAATAACAAATTTACCATTCTCCGAAGGTAATGTGAGCACTGGAGCTGTAGTCAATCTATTCTTTAACTCCTGAAAACTTGCTTCACATTCGTCAGTCCACACGAACGGTACATCTTTTCGTGTTAATCTGGTCAATGGAGAAGCAATGGATGAAAATCCTTTCACAAATCTCCTGTAGTAACCTGCTAAACCCAAGAAACTACGAATCTCCGTTACTGACATGGGTCTCTGCCACTTGACCACTGCCTCAATCTTTCCTGGATCAACTGCCAAACCTTCCTTGCTGATGATATGACCCAAGAAAATTACTTGCTGAAGCCAAAAGTCACATTTACTCAACTTGGCATAGAGTTGATGTTCTCTCAAAGTCTGCAATGCTGACCTCAAATGCTGCTCGTGATCTTCTCGAGACCGAGAATATACTAACACGTCATCTATAAAAACAACGATAAACCGGTCGAGAAATGGAGCAAATATTTTATTCATCAAGGCCATAAATACTCCCGGAGCATTGGTTAGCCCAAATGGCATTACCAAAAACTCGTAGTGGCCATATCTGGTCCTGAATGCTGTCTTCTGAATGTCCTGATCTCGAACTCTGAGCTGATGATATCCTGATCTCAAATCTATCTTTGAGAAATATTCAGCTCCATGAAGCTGATCAAACAATTCATCAATCCTTGGGAGAGGATATTTGTTCTTTATTGTGACTTGATTGAGTTGTCGATAATCTATGCACAACCTCATAGACCCATCCTTTTTCTTCACAAATAGGACCGGCGCACCCCAAGGTGATACACTTGGTCTAACAAACCCCTTGTCCAACAAATCCTGCAATTGAGTTTTCAACTCTCTGAGTTCTGCTGGAGCCATTCTATATGGAGCTTTAGAAATCGCAGCTGTCCCTGGCACCAATTCAATCGAAAAGTCTATCTCCCTGACTGGAGGTAAGCCTGGAATTTCATCCGGAAAAACATCCGGGAACTCACAGACCACTGGAACATCCTCCACCCCTTTTGACTGTTTATCCTCCGTGATAAACGCCAAATATCCTTCACATCCAGATTTCAACAATCTTTCTGCTTTCAATGCCGAGATCCTGCATGTCCGAATTGGTTTCCTCCGACCAACAAATTCAATAGTGTCCGAATGCAATGAAAACTTGAAATAACGATGGGTTAGATCCTATAAAACACGCTAACAAAGCAATTCTATAGACTTTACAGTTAGCACTTTAAAGTCTGTCTAACGGAAATCGTAATCCTCACCACGTCCTATTATTTCTATCCATTTTTAATATCCGAGAATCGTGCTGGGCTCTGATACCAACTGTCACGTCCCCCAAAATAAGAATTGGGGAAAAACGTGAAAAATAAATTAAATTCAAATTTTCCTGTGTTTAATACAACATAAGCTTCCAAAAAGTGGACCCACAAAAGAATTTCTTATTTCAACCTGTGGTGAGTCCAAATATATTTCATTATATGCAACGGAAGCTTAATCAATTGGTATTCAATGATCATAAATAAGATCCAACACGAAAATCAAATAAACATTAAATATAAAAATTGTAGAATGAATAAAACAATTACTAAGGAAATGTTTATTATTAAGGAAAGTTCATCTAAAGAGTTGCTACGATGACGTTTCACTCTTATGCAGGTTCAGACGGCTCCGAAACCGTCTCTGGCATCCCACTCGGGTTCATCAGTTGGCTCAAACGTTTGAAACGCTTGATCCTCCTCCGTATCCTGGGTAAAGTAGGGCTCGGTACCTATGCACCAAATATTACAAAGTAAACAGCAAGTACATAATCATAATTCGAAATTTAATACAACAACGAGAAGAATATAAACGAGAATGATCATATAGAAGTAATGACAGTAATACTGACACGAAAGAACGTATAGCCTAATCCAACTAAAACAAAAGGAGCAATATAATTCACACGAAGACAAGTGTCCACGTTTTGGGTGGTCAGCCCTAAATAAATCGGGAGAGCCCGTCCATAACGTCGGTGGTCATAAACCGATCGAATTAAAAACAAATCAGGATAACCTGTTCACATTCAAAGCGGATTATAAGTGATCCGGTCACATCGGTGATCAACCGTCCAAATATCGAGCTGCAGTCGTCCAAAAATGACCCACATAAACATAAATATATAAGCATAATAGACCTGAATAATAAAGCTCCGACACAAGAATCCTAAGTCAAAGTAAAGTGCTGGCCATTCCACATCCCATATCATAATCAAATAATCATTACAAAATTTGCCAAGCCACTTCATAGTCCATAATAAACAATAGGTTATGCATCTAAAGGAGTACATATCCTAAACCAACATAGAAATGCATGCGAAGGTTAATACATAAATACGAATCGATCCTAAGGTCAAACATAAGGTTTCGTACTTCACAACCATAGAAATCTCTAATAAATATAAGATCAACGCATCCCGTTTTTCCATCAATGGTGCATAGACCCACTTAAGGGTTTTCCAATAGAAATGGGTTGAACTCAAATCCATTAGGATTTATCCGAGGTCATACAAAGTACTAACCCCATGTTAGTAAGATACCGTTTGCCCGTACGGTATTTACTTGGTCCAAAGATTCAATTAATAGAATTCGAAAAATATAATTTTAACATATTAAAACCAAAAATATCATTTAAAATCAATTTGCAAATAAAACCCTTAATGTATAATTTTAGACAACCTAAGGATCCCATCTATAATATTTTTCAAATTCAACTCTTATAAAATAGGCTCAAGAGCCTAAGTGGGTTTATAACCTAATCAGGCCCAATCTCAAATCCCAGAATGCTAACAACTTTCTAACAGAACTCAATGTTCTGTCACATGGGCTCCCTCATTCAAAACTGTGCCCAGGTCAACAATCCCATCACTTCTTTATCCCCATACACATGAGGTCATCAAGTCATCATCAGGTCATAAGGTCATAAGGTCATAAGGTCATCAACATCTTTTCCCTTTATTCCTATACAAGTCAGGTCAAACTCATCCTCTCCTCACTCAACACAGAACCGTGTTCTGTAACAGTCCTCGACACCAGCAAAGCTGGGCTACTCGGATTGTGGGCCCCCACCCATCAACACCGTTGATGGAGATGACCTCCAATGTCGCCCAGGGCCAAACTAATATATCTTTGGTTCGGATCAATCATCGGGTTACATCTCTTGGCCCCACCACATGATTAAATACATGAAAAGAACCATCGTTCAGTACCCATCTTCCAGAACAATGTGGTTCCACGCCTGCCCATCAAGGTCACTTGGAATAGTGGGCCCCACGGATTAAGACCCAGATCAGCCTCATCTTCAAGGTCATTCATGCCTATACGGCCGCGTGATCCGACCTGATCCATGATCAATACATTCAGTGGGTACCACAGAGCACAACCCCATATCACCAACACAAGCAACATCTGGAACGGATGATTGCCCGGACTGTATCTGTGGCTGGTCTCACAACAAGAGAAAATCACAGACGGTGGCCATATATGTACAAGGCATCATCATAAAAATAGAAAATCAAACCTTAGGGCATAAAAGAGATTTCTACATGCATCCACACATGAATCAAAAGAGGAACAGAGGCATTAAATTTATAATTTATAATTAGGTACTTGCCTTTTACCGGGTTGAAGAGAAAAGCACAGATCTACACCAAAACCCAATCCGAGATTCCCACAGCGCTCAATCACAATCCTAATACTGATCTGATATAAGAGATGGGAAAGAAATACACAGGTGATCAGATCTATGGTATTCCTATCCAAAACCTAGCATTGGAAAGAATATGAAGATAACCTAAAAGTACAGATCTACTCCTAATGATTTGAGGAGAGGGTTACCTGAGATCAGAAGGTTGAGCCAAGAATGCTGGTATGCTCTGATCTTGATTCTGATGGCTGGATCCAAAAACCGGTATGGCTTGGGAAGTTGAAAGAGGAAGAAGATGAAAGGGTTACGGGAGGAGTTGCAGAGAGAGATAAGTGGTTTCATTAAAAGAGGGATTAGGTTAAAAGAGTATTATTGGGCTTAAGTCATTGGGTCAAAACTATGGGTCAGGTCATCTACCCATCAACCCAACTCACCGATCCAAGCTTCTAATCTATCGTGTACCCCACTTAATCCTACCCACTTAAATAGCTAAAATACATTTAATTAAAATAATAATAATATCTAATAAAAATATGATAAAAATTTATAGGTGGGACCGGGATCTTACAATAAATATGAGAAATGAAGGTTGATATAGGAATACAACATGTGATGGGGCTAGTGTCAGCAAAAGGTCAAGGCCAACTTACAGCTCAATGATATCTGTGAGGTTGTTAAGGTTGGAAGGGACTTCACCACTCAAGGAATTTCTATCAAGCCGACTGTCGAAAACAAGAGGTTAATAAATACAAAAACCAACATGAAATATGAGTAAAATGAAACCCTGGTTGGTGAATGAGACAGTTGAGCGTATCATAGCAGGGTCACTCACAGAACCAGAAGTGTCTTTACAAGCCCCAATGTAGAGGGGATGCTCCCAGTCAATTCATTTCCATCGAATATTCTGTCAGCAGAGATGTGCAAACAGTCAAGAGAGTGGCAGATGTGGAATTAGAAGGAAATAGAAATTCAGTTCAGTGTGTAGTGGCGCACATGTGTATCAACTTCATTTCAGAGCTGAAGAGCTTAGCCGGAATGTTGCCCGATAGCTTGTTCTTGTTGAAGTGGCTGGCAAATGAGTAGAATGAAAAAATCAAGCAGTCATTAATAGTTCATTGGAACTGCCATGGCTTCTAAAGCTAGTAGGAGAACTTGTACTATGAGACCAGAATGGAATTTCGTTCCAGTTTTGAGAAGGTGTTGGGGGAATTAGACACTAACAAATGCCTTGCATTGAGAAGCTTGTCCAAGCCAGGTGTCGTCGATGTCGAGACAGGGAGAGCTCCACTGAGCTGATTGTCTGCCACATCTAGCCAGGTAACATTGGATAGCATACCCAAAGTAGGAGGCATTTCCCCAGTGAAGTTATTTGAATTCAGAGCCCTGATAAGGAGATAATAAAAATAAATAAAAATAAAAAAAGGATTCCATTGCTTGGAAAAACTGTCCAGTTTTAATGGGACTAAGATTGCAAAGCTTGGGCCTTACAGGTAGGAGAGCTTCTTTAGGTTGCCTATTTCATTCGGGATGTTTCCGGTGAAATGGCAGCCAGCCAGGATGCTGAGAGACAGACGAATCAAATCTACTGTGTGCCAGTTCCTCTCATTATTAACCCAATTTAAATGAGATGGGTAGATATTAAGAGAATAGAAATTTATGGCCCCTGGATAATTCTCTACTTAACAGGATCTTACAGTGTATTTAGGTTCTGCAAGTTTCCTATCTTTGGGGAGACTGGACCAGTGAGCCCGCGATTAAAAGACAAATCCCTGCAATGTAGGCAGAAGCATGCACAGCATGTAAAGATCGAATTAATATTTCAGATGAGTAGTATGTTTGATATTTTCTACAATCCAATTATTTAAAAAAAAAAAAATTCAAGAGACATTTGAATGTGTCTTTTCAAAACAAGGGTTTTATGCCCTTTGGATGAGATGTGTCTCTTGGGCCCACTTGAATGGATGTGACCCAATCCTAAGGGATGTTTTCAACATTATAAATTAGGTTGATTTGAAATCTTCCTTAGACATTTTTAAAAATGAGTACAATGAAGTGTTTTTCCATAAGCATGTTGTCTAAGAGTATTTTTTTTCTCTTTTATTTATTTATTTTACTTGGATTTTAAGGGCAATTCCATATTTCTAATTCTTGTGTGCAGATTTCGAATCAGAATTAGGCATTGTATCATGGGGACATAATTTCATCTAAACCACCTGCATGTGGGAAATTGATGTCTTTAAAAAAGCATCTTAATTGGTGTGCCTTGCCCATTTTTATTGTTTTCTTAAATTAATTTTTCGCATTCACAATCATTCACTTTTATACACTAATTATTTATACTAATTGTTTATTTGATTTTATGACTGCATAGTCTTTGAAAGTAATTTCCCCAACATAGTAAGCAGAAAAAGACGAAAAAAAAATTGAATTCACTGCGAATGAATATATGTATTCTCAGTGAATTCAAATTTTTTTTTTTTCATCTGTCACTGCTAGTGTTGTGGTTTCATATGGTTCATAGCTGCACTGCAATGGCACGATTGAATTGACGTGTGGTGCATGGATTGGAATTTTAAATAATGAAAGGGGATTGTGGAGGTTTTTTGGTTGTTAGTATTCACGAGTTCTCTCTTACTTTCAGACCAAAGGGATATGTGAAGATTAATATTTTTTGAACAGTCACTCACTCTTCAACCTTCATGACAATAGGAAGGCCATAGTGAAACGTCACAAATGAATGAAAGTTGGTGAAAAAACAGCGTATCATTAACTTTTGTTGTGTATCTGTATCTTTCATATTTTGAAGTATCTTCTCCACTTTGCCGGTGAGAGTTGGATCTTCTTGGTGTTGAGTCGTCCTATCACCTATTCAACATACTTCTTCTCCTATAATGACCACAGCTTCTTGGCATTCCTATAAGGAAGTATATACATGTTTAATATGTGTTGTGTAGGGTCCAAGTATTTTATATCAAAAGCATTTGACATATTATCTTTTAGTTTTCCAATCATCTTACTATCATGTTCAACTATAAACTATCATCTACATAAAAAAGAAAGATCATTCTTCAACTTGCAAACTATTTGTTCTTTTTCTTCAACCTCAAACTCTTCTAGTTAAGTCATGCAAATCTCTTGATTCAAATGACCATGTAGAAACGCGGTCTTCACATACTTCCGTTTAAGCTCAAGTTTCATGCTAGTAGAAGCAAGACAACTCTCCTAGAAGCCATTTTTACAACTCGAGAGAAAATCTCACCGAAGTCAATTCCCTTCATCCATGCAAAGCCTTTAGCCACTAACCATACTTTGTGCTTCACCAGTTTTCCATTGCCATCCTTTTTTTTTTTTAGCTTGAACAGACATCTATTATTCAAGGCTTTCATGCTTTTACATGTTGTTCTTCTCCAAAGAACTCATCTCATCCCACATGACCTTCATCTACTCATCCTTATTTTCATGAGTCTCTACTTCTTGGAAGTTCATTGTATCCCATTCATCAATAAGCAAAATATAATCAAATGTAGGATACTTTGTTTATGGTTGATGCTCTTGAATAGACCTCCTAATTTAATGTTCTCTGGTTTCTGACTGAGATTGCTCTCCCTGCTTAACACCATGTTCACCTGGCAACCCTTATGACTCATCATGATCTGGATTCTCCCATCCACCTTTAGTTTGTACTGTAGAAGGAATATGTTTGAGATCAACCACTAAATGAACTACTTCTTTTGACTCATCAATCTTCTCGACATCTTCAAAAAGGTAATCCTCATTAAAAATTTCATCCCTACTTCTAATAATCTCTCTTTTTCTAAATCCCATAACCTGCAGCCAAACTCTTCTCCACCATAGCCAACAAAGATGTAAGGAAATACCTTATCATGAATCTCTGATTGCAGCTCATTTGGTACATGTGCAAAAGGCTTACACCCAAATACATGCAAATGAAAACAAAAAACATCTTACTTTGTACATATTGTAAGACCCTAACCCGCTAATAGTGTCATTAGGACTAACTAATTGCGTATTAGCTTACTATGTGGGACTAGAGGCTAACTAACTTGGTTTTTGTGTTAGAATAGCTTTTGATTAGTTTTGGGAAGTTTGAGAGCCTTTGAACTTAGTTGGATACCTTAAGGGACCCCTTCGTAATTTTGGGAAAGCTTGCAGAGTTATTTGAGATTTTTGAAGATTTGTGATTTTTTGTTCATTTGATTGAGGACGCTGTTTTGAAAAAAAATTATTTGACTCGCAATCATTAAGAGCCTTGAAACCCTTGAAAATTCCAAATTACACATTAGTTGACACATTTGACCAAACGTTGACTTTTGATCAGAATCTCAAAAGTATATCAAAATAGGATTTGTTGGAAAGAGGACTTAAGTTTGGACATTTTTTCATGGTTTGAGTTTCTTGATCCAAGGTCTGGAAAGCCCTCTAAACTTTATTACAAGTTTTGCTCTGGCTAGTGCGGACCTGAGCTTAACTTATTATTTATATATAACCCACCCAACCCTATCCTCTAGCTACTTCACTCTCATTTCTCTCCATCGATTGAAATACCACCCAGCCCTGTAGCCAGCAACTTTTCTCTTCTTCTTCTTCACTTCTCTTGCTTGAACCTTGCAGGCAAGCCACCAAATTGGCAATCAAACTCCGACCAATCCTTCGTCGTCGTCTCCTCATCTTATTGACATCATTTTTGTGAAGCTTCACGTTGGGAAGCCCCTTTAACCATTCTCCTTTCAGTTTTTATACCTCCTAAAGGTAAGGAAATCCTCTTCTCCTTCCACGTTTTGATTCCACAATTGGGGCATGCCAAATTCTGACATGCATAGGATTTCTTCAAGGCTTTCTTGGTTTGTTATTTTTGGGTGATTTATGGGTGTATTTTTGGGGATTTTTTATTTAGGATTTCCCAACCCATTTGATGACCTTGAGGAGTGTCGTAACCAAGTGGAAACCCTTGGGACCTAACGCAAGTATTTATTTTGAATTTTAATGCTTGTGTGGTTGTCTCCATGATTTTTCTAGTTCTCTAC
The DNA here is from genome assembly GCA_038049695.1 of Cinnamomum chago. Classification (NCBI taxonomy): domain Eukaryota; kingdom Viridiplantae; phylum Streptophyta; class Magnoliopsida; order Laurales; family Lauraceae; genus Cinnamomum; species Cinnamomum chago. The sequence continues at coordinate 20,225,845 of CP142458.1, forward strand.
AAGTCTTGGAGTGGGATTTTTGGTAGTATGCATATGATGGTTTTGATGTTGATTAAGGACCTAATTGAGCTCTAATTACAAGTGGTTTAGACCCCTTACCCCTCTAATTTTTACCCTAAGGATTTTCCCTCAAATCCCCCTTGATTTTTCCCTATTATACGCTCGTTGAAACCCAACCGCACAACCCCCAACACCCCCCCCCCCCCCCAAAGTCACCTTGTTATGGCTTGGCATTAAAAAAAAAAAAAAAAACCTGGTGCACAGTTGCCCGGCGCTGCTTGCATGCCACATGCACAGGCGGCTTGGCCATGTGTGCTGCCTGGCGGTTGTGGCTTCTTTTGCACCACCAGCGCATCATGCATGGGGGACCTATTCTGCCCATTTTAGCCCTTTAATTTCCAAATTCTTTGGGCACCAAAATAAATGGTTTGTACCCCAATACTTAAGGAAATTTATGCATCCGAAGTGGTTCTTTGGTGTAGACCAAAGACCATAGGGGAACTAGTATGGGACAAATGAACCCCATATGATCCAAAACTAATTATTTATTTTTGGGATTGCTCATGTAGCTCTGTATTTACCTGGTAGGTTGGCTGGAGGCATATAGGTATATGGCGGAGTTGGGGATGACATGATTAGAGTTTGGGAGGCCAACCACATTATTATAGTGCCAAGGGAATTCATCACCGGCCGTCGAACGCAAAGCACGTGCAATGCTAAGTTCCCACTACCTCGACATATCAATGGCAACAGAAACCCCTAGGATTGTATTCGTAATGGTTCCTTGACTGTTTAGTATCTTCGTACCATATTTTAATGTTACTTGTCTCTCGCGTACACGGGGTACGCCTCCTCTTATGTACTGTATTCGTACGTACAGCATCTGCACCCAACTTATGACCTACATGGTGTTTAGTTTGTGTCTCATTAGGGTGTAGCAAGTGGTATCCGCCATGCTTCTCTTGTGATGGATCAACGTTTGCAGTAAATTGGGTGGTTATGGAGCATTTAGTCATCCTGCGTCCTCCCGATCACCCGGATCCCCCTTATACCTCTTTTACCCCATTCAGGTTGCATCATTCCAGGTCGGAATGCTAGCTTATTTCCTAGAGACCCTAGGCCACACTTGGATATTCGTTCAGACCCGTCTACTAGTCTTGTTCATTGCCACCATACTCGATACCCAAATTATTACTTGTATGGTTTTATCTTGTCAACTCTAAAGCTATTGAGTTTAAAAAGGGACCACTTGCCTCTGTTAACGTGTTTAGGTTGTCTTATACACTTGCTTGGAGCAGGCCCCGCCATGACTACCATTCTTGAGGGAGTACCTGGTTATGCGCGCTTGTTCTTGATTCTTGGAGTCGGCACCACTCGGGTTCAATCTCAATGCGGTTGGATCCGACCACCATGAGATTTACATTTATTTTGCTTGCTTCTGTAGTTGGATATTCTTGCTAGCCTCACACACAGACTGGGTTATTACTTGTACTTGATTGTTTGGCTCCCTCCTGGGCTACGGCTGTGCCACTGGTAGAATATAACTTAGTGTGGTTCTCCATATTTCCAGTTCATACTTGTCCCGCATTTATCATTATCATTATTGTCATTTTTCTATTGATCTTGCTATATCATTGTCTAGTGATAGTTTTGCTTTGGTTTTATACTAATCTCCTATTTTGTGCTCTTTCTTGCAACGGCATGTTATTATTCATAATGATCATCTGCCAAGTCGCCGTGCCTAACTCTTGCTAAACCTTGGTGTTGTAGGTATTGTCCCCTTTATCCTTAAGGAGGAGCTGGCGCAGACAGCTAAGAAGCCGCAAGACGTAGGTATCTGGCATGCTAATGATGACATATAGTATCGTGCCTTGCACAGAGTGTTTGATCACATTTTGGGGGAGTGAAATGCATATTTTTGGTTTTTTTTTTTTTTTGGCACTAGCCGTGTTGGCCTTTATTTTTGGAAAATTGTAAATAAAAACTTTCACTTTTGTTGTAAATATTAACTGTACTGTTTTAAATGGGAATGCCATCAAGTTACTGTTTACTCTAATATTTTTCTTGCATTATTGCGTTGCGTTTATTAAAATTTGATTCAGGATCCTCACCGAGGAAACCTGTGGAGAAATTCAAAAATTCAAATCCGCACGCAAGGGCAGAATGTTCCTGCCTTGGTCCGCGTGCATAATACGTTGCGTCTCAATTTTATGAAGATGGTAAATCGGAGCTCAGTTCGCGATTGCGATCTTACTGGTATTAGAGCAATACATGTTTTTGGCTAATAAAAGAAACTAGCAACCCTAAAGGCTAGGCAAGGATCCGTTAGAATTTTCGCTAGCTATCTAGCTCGTGGGATTGGGTTTTTAGTAGCTAACATTTTATCATGTACTAACCTTTTCGACCTTGCAGAATGCCTCCTCGTAGAAATCCGGTGAACCAAAACCACTCTGGCAATAACAGTGAGCACACATGTCCATCAGGTACCACTAATTCTGGCAAGAACATGCAACAACAATTTCAGTAGATGATGCAAGCCATGATAGACCATTAGTGACAAGCTAATGAAAATCAAGTCAGACTACAAGAGCAGATGGCCAAGAAAGATGAGGACCATGCCAGAGAGATTGGTCGCTCAGGTTAAGAGACGACTTCTTGAGGTTCTAGAAAGACGTTTGGAATTGACACCTGCCCAAGCACCTGGAACACAGATTTTCACTGCACATCGGGAGAATTTTCCGAATGCACTATTTGAACGGTTTAGGAAGAGAGGTCCAAAAGAGCTCACTGGTTGGGAGGACCCATTGAAAGCATATGATTGGCTGACCCATATAGAGATTATCTTTGATGTATTCAGATGTGCCAGCCGACAATAGGTTCAGCTTGCATCCTCTATGTTCATAGGGCTCGCTGAAATCTAGTGGAAGACTATCCGACTGACTTATCGGAACACAGCAGATGCCGAGGCATGGAGTGATTTCAAGAAGTAGTTCGGTGAGAAGTATGTCCCAACACACATCAAGAGATAGAAAGCCATAGAATCTCAACCCCATAGTCAAGGAAGAAGCTGAAAATGAAAAGAAATGAAAACTAGATCCCACACACACACCCATGTGGGAGCTCAACAGGTACATGCCCAAAATAGGGGCTCCACACTTCATTTGCTGCATTCAGATTATCCTACAGATAATTCCTGGAAATCTCCAAGAAATTGCCAAAGACAGTTGTGAATTGGAAGACTACTTGTAAAAGAAAAGATGCCCTCAAAATCTGAAATGCAAGAGGTACCCAACTTGTCCATAGATATCCAACACACTCTTGAAACTCATCTTAAAGTATTCCAAAAGCTTCCAAAAGGATCACGATCATCTCTCCAGCCTCTCAGAGTCCATACACACCAGAGTCCTATCTAAAAGAAGAGAAAGAGAGATAAATGTGTAGAAAACTAAAGAGAGAGGGCCCCACACATCCTTAGATGTCCCAAAAGGGAGTTTTCTCATACACATGCTCGACCATGGTGGGCCTACACAATCTTCATTGATGCATAAATTCGAATAAATTCTATCCTTTATCATAGGTGTTATGAAGAAATGGAACTTCAAGTTCAAGTCTCAAGAGATAAAGAAGTCATATAAGAAGAAAGAAAGAAGCCCAAGACTCTATCCAAGAACCCCTTGGACATCCACTCTCTTTGTTCAATGTGATCCACGCCCATGGTAGGCCTCATTCTACTTCAAAGTCACCAATTGAAGTCTTTCAATGCTACACATGTGGGCCCAATTCTGGAGAATCTTCAAATTGAAGGTGATCAGTGTACTGAGAAATTTTATGATGCTAGAAGGTTCCAGAGTTCTCTAACGTTATCTCTATTGTATTCAAATTTCAGCAAAGTCTAGCAAATGTAATCAAAGAAGAAGTTCAAGATAGAGAAGGACTATGCTTGGAAAAACTATAAAAAGAACCTAGGGTGACGTCCAAAGGCATGAAGAAATAAACCCCCTCTCTAGTTTCTCCATTCCACATGCTGACTCCCTCTTTCTCCTTCCATCTTCTCCACTCCTCCATGGTCCTGTTCAAGAAGGCTAGTTCCAAGTTGAAGATCATGTAGACTAGAGAAGGCTTCTTCATCCTAGCATGTGTATGTCTTTTGGCATCAATTTCCTTTATCTTATGTAATAAAGACATTCAATGTTAGTAAAATCCATATTCTTTTGATGATCTTTGTCTTTTAATTTGTATGTTATTTGGTTGCTATTTTACTCGTCTTCTCAAAAGGACCAATTGGATAGTGCTTTGGGTATGGTTAGTAGAAGGTGCCCTTATTACGAGTGGCTTGACTTAGTATCCTCCAATGTGTGGGCTAGGACATGATCCTTGAGCATGAACGGGAGGAAATTCGAGTTAAGAAGCCAAAACGAATTCCTATGTGCCCAGTAATGATTACGAGTATCTTGAAACCCCGAGCAATTTGCACACCAATTTACAACTCACAATTGGATTGACTACCTGATGGAACGCGCTCCAGGCCCCGGGCGCTACCGGGCGTCGGCGGACGTGGGAGTCCGTTTGGTCCGACCCTTTCGCCCCCGGAGGGCGGAGCATGCATCAATGCTTTTGGGAGTTTGGGTGGGTGTGCCAGATTTTCTGTTTTACTTGGAATTACAAGTGATGATCCGGAGATCAATCTTCGCAAGTAAAAAAGGAAATCAACTTCTTTTCAAGTTTCCATTGCATATATATTTAAGAAAAGAGACAGTTTTTGATTTTGCCGTAAAAGGCGATTTTTTGGCATTTATAGCCGATTTGTGGCGTTTATAGCAGGTTTGTGGCGTTTATAGCCGATTTACAATTCTCATCAATAATGAAAGACAAGAGTTGTGGTTTTTTGTCTCTTTAAAATAAAATACAAAATACAATGAAAAAGAGAGAAAAGAAGAATCTAACTCTTCAGGAGATTGTGGGAGGGACCCGTTTAGATTGACGGTCGCGAGTCATGTATGGACTCCGCCATCATCCATGCAAATGAGAACGTCGGATGCTTTCAATTCGCTTGGCTTGTCTATATCCTCAGATTTTTAGAGAACAAAGACCGAGAGAAGGTCTTATGTTCAATAAAAAGCCGAGTAGACAGGCTGAAGAGCCATGTCTAAGCCACTTTTTTTTGAGAAGGTAAAGGACCTTGGGGGGGGGTGCCCCCCCAAGGACTTTTGTCACCTTGTAGTGTAGGCTGCTGCGGAATTCCGATAGAGGTTTCTCTCTTTCTGAGCTTCTGGATCTCTAGAGCAGGAACTGCTGATGATTTCCGATCCTCTTTTCTGATCCTTCTGTGTCTGTCTCTCTCCCCTCCGGAATGCTTGGAGGGGACTCCTATTTATAGGCCTTTAGGTAGCCTTTAGGAGTGATTTATGAGCCTTTATTGTAATAAAGCTCATTAAGGGAGGAGTTACGAGTTTAATTGCTTTTTATTTTGTAACTCCTGACCCTTGGATTTCATTGGCCGGAGGAGAGTCATGGGCATTTAATCGCCTTTAATCTCCATTATGTTAGGAGTTTCATGACTTGAATGCCATGATTGCTTGGACTTGTAACTCCTGAACAGAGGCTTCTGATTGGGCCGTCCAAGATAATGGGTTAATGACCGCATTAACTTGCCATAAACGGGCCAATTGATAGCATTAAGTGGCCGCCTCGGTAGCTGAAGAGTCGCGGGCCATGTTGCGTCTTTTGGAATTCCTTTTGCGATGATCATTGATGGATCCTTATGTAAATCAACATCAGATGATCATGTAGTTTCAGGCCTTGGTTGATACCAGCGGGCCGGCAGCATCTGTCCAGTTGATTTCACGATCGGGCGGGCAGAAAGTCCTCTTTTTTGGTTGTTCGGCTGGCAATCAACGAAGTTTTTGAAGTTCTGGAAAGGAGTTCTGTGATCTTGATGAATATCAGTGAATTTGGAGCTTCAAAAGCCTGAATCTGGAAAAATCACAGGGACAGAACAACTCGTCTCGCAAAAACGGACGAAACGGGGGGTCCCGGGGCAAAATCGGCGCCCCGGACCTCCAAGGGTCGCCGGGCCCATGGTCGCAGGCCTGGCCCAGGGTCGCGGGGGTCTGCGACCCTGGGGGAAAAATTCCTTCCCGGGGCCCCTTTTTGGTCGTTTTTCGTCGTTTTTCGCTTCCGTTTTTTTTGCTTGTTTTCTCTGACATTTATCCACATTATTTGGCTTGATTTCCCTCTGAAAAACCTGATGAGAATCCTTGCAAATTGGTTTGCAAAGTTTCCGATTTTCCGGGAAAAACCGAACGCAGAACTGCTGATTGTCCGCCAGAAGCTGAAACAGGATCAAACGATGTCGGAATGACTTGAAATTTGAGGTGAAGCTTCTTGAGCATTAAATAAGACCAACCATGGGCTTTTGTTTGAGTTTTGAAGCCGTTTGGGGTCATGCAAACGCTTGCCTTTGATTTCACCGCGAGGGAAATGCCGAGCTTTGACTTTCGGTCAAACGATGTCCGATTGACCTGAAATTCGACGTGTGACTCCCTCATCAGTAGTTAAGACCAACCATAGGCTTTAGTTTGAGTTTTGAAGCTGTTTGGGGTCATGCAAACGCTTGCCTTTGATTTCACCGCGAGGGAAATGCCGAGCTTTCACTTTCGGTCAAACGATGTCCGATTGACCTGAAATTCGACGTGTGACTCCCTCATCAGTAGTTAAGACCAACCATAGGCTTTCGTTTGAGTTTTGAAGCTGTTTGGGGTCATGCAAATGCTTGCCTTTGTTTCTCCTACGAGAGAGATGTCGAGATTTGACTTCTGGTCAAACGATGTCTGATTGACCTGAAATTCGACGAGGAGCCTATTGGAGTCATTTTGAGATGATCCGCAAGCTCCGAATTCGGTGCCATGGTCCCGGGGTGCTCAGCCGCTGGTAGGCTTGATTCAGCCGCTGGAGAGTTGATGATGGGTCAAACATTGCTGGTTTGAGTTAAGACTTGACATGGAGCCTTTTGGACATGTTTTGAGAACATCCATAGGCCCTGATCGAAGATTTGGTGTCTCCGATTCTGCCGCCGCCCGGAGCGCTTGTTTAGCTGTTGGAGAAGTGAAGCTAGGCCAAATGATGTCGGAATGGCCCGAAACTTCATGTGTACCTCTCTTTTGGTTGTTTTGAATGACCTTGCAGTTTTTGTTTGATTCTGACAAGATCTGATGCTTGAAGTGGCGCCTGCCTATTTTTGGTAGGATGTGGCTCCATGTAGCTTTTGGTGTAAAGAGGCAAAGTGACATTTTTGGTGTCAACAAATGCCCCCTCGAGGTACAACGACGATATAGCTTTTGCAGTCGATGTGCCTCGAAGAGAATCTTGAAGAAGAGCTTCTGACTTGACCAAGAGTCTTTGAGCATTTTTTTTTTTGATGGAGTAACCTTTTGAGCTTCCAGGGGATTTGTATGGTAGTGATAGGAATCATGTACCATCTTGAGGCAAAGTATTGAAGATGACATCAGGGATGCGGATTTAGATTTTTTGTTTTGACCTTGAGTCCTAACAGGCTGTATGTGGCAAGTTAGGGGATCGGATTTGGTTTTGACCGTGTGACCCAACAAGCTGTATGTGGAATGTTGGGGGGGGGGGTCAGGTTTTGGTTTTTGGTTTTGGTCTTGTGACCTAACAAGCTGTATGTGGAATGTTAGGGGACCGGTTTGATTTTTGGTGAAATGTCAATTTCAAGGTTTGGCTCAATTTGGCTCATGAGGTGAGATGGTTAGGTTTCTTGGAAGCTCATGGGGCCTGGAATTCTTGTATGGTATGGTCCAATCAACTCAAAAGAGAGGCATGGAACCATTTTTGTAATGCTCTTGGTAAGAGGAATCTTCTCTAAAAGCCACTTTTAGTGCCTAGGTGGTCAAACCTGGCTCATATGAGCTAACCCATGGGACCTTAAGCTTTTGGGAATGGCTTAGATCTCATATGGTTTTATTTTGGAAAGAATTTCTAAAGATATCTCTTTTGGATAGAGAATATCTAAGAATATCTTAACTTGGAGAGAATTTCTCAAAGCCTTCTTCTTTGGGGGAGAATATCTCTCATTCCTTTTTCTTTTGGGAAGGTTGCTAATTTTTAGCACTTACCTCGTTGCTTTTCTCCTCTTTCCTCTTTTGGTTTGCTCTCTTCTATAAAAGCAAGGGAGGTGGGATTTCTTGTTCCTATTGCTTTCTTTTTGCAAAAGTCTTCAAGAGTTGCTCCAAGATCAAGAATTCTCCTTCTTTAAGTGTCTTCAAGTTCTTCTTTTTCTCCATTCATGGCTTCAAGTAAGTTACCCTCTTTTTTTTTTTACAAGAAATCCATGTAGAAATAGGATGGGGAAAAAGAAAGTTTTTCTTTTCTTTTTTTCTTTCTTCTTTTTTTTTTCTTTTTCTTTTCTCTTTTTTTTTCATTTTCCTTTTTGCACGTTTTTTTCTTCTTTTTTTTTTTTCGTGCTTCTCTTTTTTCTTTCTCTTTTGTTTTTCTCTTTTTGCATTTTTTTCCTTTTTGGGTGGGCCGTACAGACAGATCCGTACGGATCTGGCCGTACGGCCCACAGGCCAGCCCCTTATTTTTTTTTTGAAAGTTTCTTGTTTCTCTTTTTTTTCTCATCATGACAATGCATCCTTTTTTTTTTTTATTGCATATCAAGATGTTCATACATGCTTTTGTTTTTGTAACAATTGATAGCATGATGTGGTGACATACCTGAAAACCTTTGCAAAGTTAGGAACTTGGAGCTTGCAGCAATGTTGAGCCCTTCCTGATTTTGCGGAGTTTTTCAAGGTTTCGAAAGTTTGGAGTTTTGGAGCTCGCAGTGATGTTGAGCCTATCTCCAAGCTTTCTATTTCTGTCGGGGTACTTCTTTTTCTTTGGAATTGCCCCGAGGTCATGCCGAAATTTCGCCAGATTTTTTTTAGCAAAATTTCGTCATTTTGATGATAATTCTTTCCTCCCTTTTTTTTTTTGACCTTTTACAGGTGGTCCTTCCAGAACAGACAAGGGTAAAGAACCTATCACAAGCGTACCTCGTCGATCTGCGCAATCTTCTAATCCGGCCGTCCAGCAGGCCTGGGAGAAGGTGCAATACGTCGAGCAACACCTCGAGGAGTGTGACTCCCTCAATAGAGAGGAGGCGCGGCAGGCACTGATTGCTCGCAAAGGAGAGGATTTCTATAAAATCATGGTAAGCAGCCGTCCCTGGGTGATGGAGGATCAGAGGGTGTTGCCCAAGCCTACCTTCTTCTTTGGTGATGCAGCCCCAGCCGATATGACGTATCAGAGGAGATGCTTCCAGTTTTCCTACACGGTTGATGGTGTGAAGAAAACTGTTGCCACCCGATCGACTTTTGATCGTACTATCTCGATCATGAGTCTCTCTCCCACGTGCCCGAAGAGGGAAGATCCTCCAAGATGGGTGAAGAGGACCAACGTGGTCAAGACCGGGGTTTTCATTGGCGGTTCTCCTGGATATATGGAGAAGTCGCCTGCTGACATGGACATCTTGATGCCGGCCAGCAATTACCAGGGCGCAGATTATCCGTCGGTTGATTTGAGACCGATGGGCCTTGGCATCTTCAGTGGTGATGGCAGCAACTGGGTGAAGCCTTTTCGACTTCGCGGCCACTTCAGTGCTGACTCCGAGTGGAAGTCTTGGACTGACCATATCTTGTTTGTTGGGGGCGCCATTTTGAAGGAAGCCGGGATCTTTGATGCGGTCCGTGCATTTAGGGAGACCGTGATCTTTTCCGACGAGGCCTTCATGGCCATGCTTGAGTCATTCCTCCCTCAAACCAATACCTTCATAGTGACAAATGGTGAGATTGGTTTTTCTCTGAAGGAACTGAGTGCCGTTACCGGGTTGCCCATCCTCGGGAAACTCTATGAGGAGTTCATGCCGATTGACAGCGTCCTTGAGGAGAGGTCAGAGGAATTCAGGCTTTTATACTTTCAGCTCGTCGTCTTCTACGATTTTTTGAAGGAGAAGGAGGGCTCGAAAGTAAGGTCTAGCAGCTGGAAGAGTTTCGGCTCTTCTTTTCTCAGTTTCCTTGACAGCAAGGGGCCTTCTACCAGTATGTCCAGGGAGGACAAGAATACTGCGGCCATGCAAGAGGAGCTGAAGGGTTTCTTCGCAGGTACCAGTAGTATTTGTTCTGATATGACACTGCGGAGAGATCTTGATGTTTACCTCACATATTGGCTCGGTGAGGCTATTTTTGCTGGAGGAGATGGGACGCACATTCGGCCGCATTGTATTTTTCCGGCTTGTCAGATGGCGTTTGGAGAGAAACTAGCTTTGGTGCCAGCTTTATACTCCTATTTGTGCACTGAACTGCAGGCAGCTGCTTTCCTGGTCCGGCTTGGGCAACCCATGAACAGGGTATTTTCCGCCCATATTTTCTATTCGTGGTTTGTATACCACTGTCCCGGCTTCCATCGGCTGGGTGTTGCACAAGACGACAACCCTTTGATGATTCGATTGGCTAAGGGAAAAGCCATAGTCGAATCTCTTTTGTTTGCCCGCATGAGGATCCGACGATTCAGGGACGTCGAGATGGGGCAGTCTTCAGTGAAGCTTTCTCCGGAGTTGCGGAAGAAGGCTTTTGATTTTGGTGCCTCCCGCGATTCCACTAGGGCAGGATCTGGAAGGCACTACTCCTTGACGAATGCAGAAAAGGAGTGGTTTTTTAGCATACGAGTCGGCACGATGGTATAACGTAGACATCTTTTTGTAGATATCCAACCGTATGTGCCTTCCCGCTTTGCGCCGCAGCTGGGCTTTTCTCAAGGCGTTGTTGGAGCGCCTTCAAGCATGGTGAAGCGCTTTGGAAGTTTGCAGGATGGGAGAAACGCATGGGCTTTCTATAGCGCTGAGGACACTACTTCCATGATTTCTTATCCTGTACTGCCGACTTCCCGGACTGCCGGTTTCACGAAGTGGTTCGTGGAGAGCTTCATGGCATACCGAGGTCTTTCCAAGAGGGAGCTAGATGTGAAGCTGTCATCTGGAAAGGGTCTTGGAAGATCAGATGGCGTCCGGCGGGAGGAAGTTTGGGCCTTCCTTTCCGGAGAGAAGCATAAGATAGGCTTTCTCGGTGACCAGGGCGTCATTGGCTCTGATGTTGCTCGAGAAATACCTGATGAAGCTATAGAGCAGCTAGAACAGGAGGAAGCCGATTTTGGTGGCGTGAAAGCCAAATTTTGGGATGGCATGAGAGCCAAAAAAAAATTTTGAGATGGCATGAAAGCCGAATTTTGAGGTGGCATGAAAGCTGATTTTGGTGGCGTGAAAGCCAAATTTTGGGATGGCATGAGAACCAATTTTGAGGTGGCATGAAAGCCAATTTTTGGGGTGGCATGAAAGCCGATTTTGAGGTGGCATGAAGGCCAAAGATTTTTGTGGCATGAGAGCCGGTTTTGTTTTTGGTGTAAGAACCAGATTTTGTTTTTGGCATGAAAGCCATATTTTTTTTTTTTGAAAACCGAGTTTTGTTTTGTTGGCATGGAAGCCGAATTTTGATTTTTGGCATAAAAGCCGAGTTTTTGGTGTGAAAGCCAGGTTTTTGGTTTTCAAAAGTGCAAGTATCGACTAAAAGTCGCCTCCCTGCTGAATGGTATTGCAAGTATCGATGGAATGTCGCCTCCTTGCTCATTCGGTTGCGAGTATCGATGGAATGTCGCCTCCTCGCGGATTTGGGTGCAAGTATCGACTAAGCGTCGCTTCCCTGCTTTTTTCTTCAAAAACATTTGTTTTGTGGGTATCGATGGAATATCGCTTCCCCACGATTTTTGAAGTTTGAGGTTTTTTCGAACCTTTTTTTTGTTTTTTGTTTGTTTTGAAATTTGGGTTGTGGATATCAACTGGAACGTTGCGTCTCCACGATTTTTTGAAATTTTGGGGTTTTGTAAGTATCGAATGGGGTTCGCATCCTTTCAATTTTGGGTTTTGCAAGTATTGACTGAACGTCGCTTCCCTGCGGTTTTTGAAAAACCATTTTTTTTTTGTTTAAAGACACGAGGGTCGTAAATTTTTTGACTCAAAACCATTTTGGTGGTAAAAGTCGGGGTGGACTAGGGTTGAAATCCCTAGGTCCTGATTTTGTTTCAAGCCATGAATTTTGGGTTCAAGGATCGAAAATTTTGGTCAAGTTTGGGGAGAGGCTCTTAAACTTGGATTTTTGGATTTGCTTTTTTTTTTTTTGAACAATGAAACGATGAAAGAGACATTGTTTTGAGGGTTTGTTTTTTTTTTTAGAAATTTCAACAAGAGGATGAAAATTCCAAAAGGAGTGGGTTTGACGAGCAGATACCTGGGAATAGGCTTTGGCCGTGCAGGCGTTGCTTTGACCCGATGAAAAAAACCTTCAAGGGTAGTACCGCTTCAAGAATTTTCCATTGATGGGCAGCATACATCTGTCACCCTCCATGTTTAGAAGAGCGTATGCGTCATTGGAGAAGACTTTGTCGATGACGAAAGGTCCCTCCCATTTTGGTTCAAATTTGCCTTTAGATTTGTTGGCAAAAACCATTGGTCTTTTTACTGTAAGAACCAAGTCTCCCTTTTTGTAGGCGCGTTGCCTGACCTTCTTGTCAAAAGATCCTGCCATGCGTGCTTGGTAGAGTTCAATGCTTTGTAGAGCTTCGAGCCGTCTCTCATCGAGGTTATCCAGCTCTTGGAGTCTCAATTTGACATTACTTTCTTGAGTCATGTCATTTTGCAGAGATACCCTTAAGGAAGGGATTTGAACTTCCAAAGGGACAACAGCTTCGCATCCATAGACCAAGGAGAATGGTGTGCTATGGGTTGGTCCTCGAACGGTGGTTCGATAGGCCCACAGAGCTTCAGGCAGTTTGTCGCCCCAATCTCTTTTGTGACTAGAGACCATTTTCTTGAGGATTTTACAGAGCGTTTTGTTGAAAGCCTCTGCTAGTCCATTCGCTGCCGGATTGTACGAAGTTGAGGACAACTTTGGATTTTATACTTGTCGCAGAACCTGTAGAATCGGTGATCACGGAACTGTGGTCCGTTATCATGGACGAATCTTTTAGGTATGCCGAAGCGACAAATGATGTTGGTGCGCAAGAACTGAAGGACTGATGAGGTCTTCATTTCACTAAGCGCGAATGCTTCTGACCACTTGGAGAAATAATCCGTAGCAGCGAAAATGAAGCGATGACCTTTGCTTGATGGAGGGGAGATAGGACCTATGATGTCCATACCCCAGGCTTCAAAAGGCCATGAGATCGCTGTAGGATGCAGCCATTCTGGAGGCATGTGGACATAATCTCCATGAATTTGGCATTTTTGGCAGCGCTTAGCAAATTGCATTGCATCAGCCACCATGGTAGGCCAATAGTAACCTAACCTTTTTATCTGATCGTAGAGCTTAGGGCCAGCCTGATGGGCTCCACAAAGACCAGCATGGACTTCTTTGAGTGTTTCTTCAGCTTCTTGTTGTGACAAGCAGCGTAGAAGTACTCCGTTGTAGGATTTCCTATAAAGCATTTTTGAAGGAATATCCAAATGAAAGTTTGGGGCTCGTCTTTGGATGCTTACCCGTTCTTTTGGATCTTCAGGTAGGATTCCGAACATAGTGTAATCAATGAACGGATCCCTCCAGTCGCCGACCGAAGTTTGAAGGATAGAAATCCGACTTCCAACCACCCTGTGGCATTCAGCAACTGCTTGATGTGTGTTGAGAGGAGGGAGGATTCTTCTTCCGCACACTGTAATTTGCATGTTTTCCCCTTCTTGGATTGCCATAGACGCGGCAAGTCCAGCCAGGGCATCTGCACGAATGTTTTCACCTCTGAGGATGTGGGTGATGTGACAGATGTCAAACTTCTGCAAAAGTGATTGTGCCTTGTTGTAGTAAGGCAACAAATCAGGCTTTCTGACTTCAAATTTTTGATTCATCTGATTGACGATCAGTTGAGAGTCTCCGAAGACTTCCAGTATGGTGATACCGGATTCAATGGCAAGTTCCAATCCTAGAATCAGGGCTTGGTATTCCGCTGCATTGTTTGTGCATGGTTCCAGTAGCGAGAAGGCGTGTGGAATCATATATTTGTCGGGGCTAACAAAGAGAATGCCAACTCCCGAGACCGACTCTTTTTTCTCGTTTGTTATGGTTGCACCATCGAAGTACATGTGCCAGGAAGCACTTGGTGAGAAAGCCTCCACATTGTAGACGGATTCATCTGGGAGATCATCTCTTAGTGGAGAATCTTCAGGCAACGGATGCTCCGCGAGAAAGTCTGCTAAAGCTTGGCCTTTGATTGCTTTTTGTGGTATATACCTAATATCAAATTGTGATAGAAGGATAGACCATTTTGCCAGTCTTGCATTGAGAGAACCTGCTTTCGTGACAAGGACCTTTAAGAGGTTGATCCTTGAGACCAGATAAATTGTGTTGGAAAACAGATAGTGACGTAGCTTTTGTATGGCGAACATCACTGCAAGGCATTCTTTTTCGACTGGGGAGTAGCGATGCTCTGCACCTACCAGCATACGGCTGAGGTAGTATAGAGCCGCTTCTTTTCTTCCATCATTTTCTTGTGCCAGCAGAGCGCCCAGAGAATGGTCGAGGGCTCTTGTGTACAAGATGAAAGGTTTTCCGGTGGTAGGTGCTGCTAACACTGGAGGTTTGGTCAGGTATGACTTGATATCTTGAAATGCGGCTTCACAGTCAGCATCCCAGACAAAGTCAACACCTTTCTTCATCAATCGGGAGAATGGACGACATTTTCCCGAAAGGTTGGAGATAAACCGTCTGATATAGGCCAATCTCCCTTGGAGCCCTTTTAATTCTCTCAAGGTTCTTGGAGAGGGCATTTCTAGAATAGCCTTTACTTTGATGGGGTCAAGTTCTATTCCATCTTTCCGAACAAGGAATCCGAGGAACTTACCCGACGAGACGCCGAAGAAGCATTTTAGGGGATTCATCCGCAGTTTGTATTTGCGAAGTTCTTTGAGATGATCTTTGAGATGATCTTCTTTTCTTTTGCTTTTGACGGCGAGGTCATCAACGTAACATTCAATCGTCTTGTGCTGTATATCTTGGAAAATCTTCATCATAGCCCTCTGATATGTAGCGCCAGCATTTTTCAGACAAAATGGCATGACAGTGTAGCAATACACGCCAAATGGGGTCCGAAATGAAGTATGCTTTTCGTCTTCAGGATGCATCTTTATCTGATTGTAGCCAGAGAAGCCATCCATGAATGTCATTCGCTCGAATCCACAGGTATTGTCAATCATAACCTCTGGTATCGGGAGCGGGAATTCATCTTTGGGGCAGGCGCTATTCAGGTCTCTATAGTCAATACAGACCCTGATCTGCCCATTTTTCTTTGTCACGGGGACAATGTTGGCCAACCATTCAGGATGTTGTTCCTCACGGATGAAGCCGACGCTTTTGAGTTTCTGAACTTCTTGTTCAATTTTATCCATCAAATCTGGACGGAATCTTCTTTGGCCTTGTTTAACAGACTTGATATCTTTTTGAAGATTGAGTTTGTGGACTGCTATTTTCGGATCTAAACCGGGCATTTCAGCATAGGACCATGCAAAACAATCAACGAACTCACGAAGAAAAGCGATATACTCGGGTAACTCATCATCCTTTATATTCTTGCTTATGAATACAGGACGCGAGTTATTTGGTGTTCCCAAGTCTCTCTTTTGAACAGGATCCTCTGTTGGAAGATTCGAGGGTGGTTCCTCCACAATGTTTTTGGAGGCTTCCAGCTCAACGAAACCTTCTGGTGTTTCAACAGCATTTCCTTTCCATGGGTCTTCTTGATCAGCAACCTTCTCAAGGCTCGCTATGAGATAGTCCCAATTGCCTGCTGTTACCGGGTCGAAGTAAGGTACTTCTGCTGTAGACGAGGGTTCTTCTGGGTCAGAATCCTGCATGTCTGTATCATCGGACAATTCCTCCATATCATTGGAGAAATCAAACCAATTGGAGGGGCTTCCCGGATCTCTGTCTGGTGACTCTTCAAAGAGATACCCAGGGAGATCGATGTCTTCATGGACTGGAGCTATTGGGGCTTGGTCAACAAACTGACTTCTAAACCTTTGCGTTAGCTGTTTCAGAGGGGCGTCAGGATCGAACCCTAACCCATATGAAGACTTTTCTATATAGCCATAGAGTCTCCAATCTTCCAGCTGATGTTTGGCCAGTACGGGCTCCAATGGTGTGAGAATACCATGGCCTTCCCCCAAGCCAACTAGGTTTTGAGCATCATATCCCATCTTCTTCATGATAACTTGTGCCACAGGACTATACAGAGACAGTAGAGGCATACCTTTGTTTTGGAAAGGTTCAAGCAGGGATTTTGATGAAGCAGCACTCGATCTATGGAAGAAGATCGGTTTTTCTTTAGATGATATTGCCGGAACAACAAAGGAAGCAGATGCAGGATCTTCTACATCAGCAGGTGTCTCTATTGGAGTAAGAGCGGGCTGAACTTGTTGAGTATCAGTTTGGCTTGACGGAGTATCGTCTTCTGGCTCTGAATCCGAATCTGTATTTTGTTTGATGGACAGATAAGAGACAACAAATTTGCCCCCAGACTTTTGTTTTACCTTCTTCCCTTTAGTTGTAATGACCAAAGGTTTTGGAGTCTTGAGGGAGACTACGAAAGGAGATTGACTGCTCTCTTCGGGTATTCCAGAGGGTTTATTTTCTTCCGGTGATTTTTTAGGAGCCTTGCCTTTATCTTTAAAGAGATTTTTGGCGGAAGACGTCATTTCCTCTGTTTCTTTTTCTCCTTCATACATCTGAGAGTCTGCAAAGTGGACTTCTTTCCTTTTGAAAGGTTTTCTATCCGCAAAGACTCGATGTATCATGCCATCGTTGCCGATGAACTTGATGCATTGATGTAGTGTTGAAGGAACAATTCCATTCTCGTGTATCCAGGGGCGTCCGAGAAGGATGTTGTAGCATGACGGGGTTTTTATTGCATACACAGTGACTTCAGAGATAAGATCACCGATTTGCAATTTGAACCTGATTTTGCCGATGGGCCTTTGAGAATTGCCATCGTACCCAAAGATAGATACAGATGTGTGGCTCAGCTTGCTGGGCGGAATGCCCGACTCTTCGAGTGCCGAAGTGGAAATAAGGTTCAGTGCAGAACCCGGGTCAATCTGAATTCTACGCACCAGCATTTCCTTAATGTATCCTGTAAAGTACAGGGGTCAGTTGTGCTTTGTCTCACCAAGCAGGAGATCTTCCTTTGTGAAGGCGATAGTTGCACTGGTTATCTTTTGAACAGAGAGACATCTACTGCAAGATCCCTCAAATTTCTTCTCTTCTCCTTTTGAGGAAATTTCTGCATTTTTGACCCGATAGTCCATTTCAATTTGGAAGACTTGCGGGGCATGTTTGTCAACATCCTCATTCAGTTTTTGCAATTCTGAAATGAGATTATCACGAGTGCGTGGAGACATTCGTAACAAATCTAGGATGTGCAATCGTGCAGGTATGTGTTTGAAGTGCTCAACCAAGTCATACTTGAAAGCCTCCTTGGGGCCTGCGCGTTCATCATTATTGCCACTGGGGGCTGTTATAACATCTTTCCCAGAAGGGTTTACATAAGTAAAGGAAGATGTATTGTAATTTTTATGGTAGTCCCGACCAGAACGGGTGCCTCTACCAACTTCGAGAGCTTCTTGAGAAGAATCTTCATTTGGAAGACTGTCTTCAAGAGGCTGTCGTACTTCTTCCACTGGGGGTGTTCCCGCAGTTAAGCTAGTATCCTCAGTGATTGCGTTGCATGGAGCATTTTTCGGGAGCAAGTCCTGAACAGCTTCCTGCAACTTTTCTTCTTCGTCGACCCCTTCATCATCCCCAGCCGGGTTTTCTTCATGATAATCATCCGGAAGGGAAGTGAATTCTGAAGTCACAGTTTCAGGTGATGAAACCTGAGAGGGTGTTATCTCCGTGTAGGTCACGTGAGACGAGGTAGCTTCAGAAGATATATTGCTTGGCGTCGCCGGAGTATAACTGATATCATCAGACGAGGCCTCGGAAGAGCTATGATCCTGAATTATAACATTACAGGTAGCTCGAGTGGGAGAGGTTGCCTGCTCGGAGTCGGACTCTTCCTCGGATGTAAGAGGATCATCAATCCAACAATTTTCTCCATTTTCAGGAGTTAGGGGAGAAGGTACCTGAGGGTCTTCAGGGATTCCTGACTCCGGATTGGGAGGAAGCTCGTTGACGCGGTCGCGCTCTTGTTCGAGAGCTAGACGCTGCAAGATCCTCGCATATTCTGCAAGACTAGGCATGGGAGCCAGGTCTTCTTCTTCATCATCTCCTTGTGGCTCAACATGGTTGATTTCCACAGGATCAACGACGGGTGCTGGAATGACAGCATTTTGTTGTACAGCCGCTTGGTCATCTTCATCATTAGACCAGGATCCTTGTGGCCGTAAGGGATTATACCAGATTACTGGCATAAGATAGGTATCAGGGACCCACTCTTCATCAGAGAGGTATTCTCCTGTCTCAAGGGATTCTTCCCACTCGTCAGTGCTGTTGAATCCATCGTCGGTATCGCTGGACTCATATCCATCCATGGCGAATCCAACTACCGAGTTGCAAGAGTATGATGCCCCCTGCGTGGCCTCTTCTTTGAGTTGAGGTGGCATGAAATCACTGAGTATGAATTTTCTTTCCGCCTTTGAGGTCTTTGAAGCGGTAGAGGAGGCCTCTGCCTTTTCATCTACTTCTTGCTTTGGTTGGGCCTTCTCTTGCTTTTTGAGCTTGAAAAGGTGTCTCCTAGCCTGCCTTCGTTGTCGAGCTGTCGGCTTTGTTTTTACGATCTCCCAATTTTCATCTTCTAGGAGATCAGGGTGTACCCATAAGGGTTGTCCATCTGGAGTCGGGTAAGGAACCAGCCCCTCCGACGCTTCGATTTTATTTATCACCTTGAAGGAGGTAGTGATCTTCCTCTTTGGTGATTTTGATGTTTGTCCATACGAGATCATGTTGACGGAGGCGGACCCATAGTTTTTGTAGAAGGTGATGACTCCGTTTTTCCACATCTTGTTTATCTTTTCTCTCACAACGAAGCATTGATTGAGAGGGTGTGACACCATTTGGTGGTATGGACAATACCGGGGATCGTTGGTTTTGCCAACATCTTTCGGCCTCTTTGGGTCAGGCAAGGTGAGCTTGCCATTTGCTATGAGAGCTTCAAAGATCTCGTCAACATCTTCGTCGAACGAGTATTTCTTCTCTACTCGCTCTCTGAAGGCTTTTGAGAGTTCAGGCTTTTTACCTGCAGCTTTGTTTTCAGCCTTCTTTTGTGGCTGAGGAGTTGACTTGATCTGCACATTGAGGACCTCTTTCTTCTTTGGTTTAGAGGTTGCAATGGCGGTTGGCTCCTTCTTTGATGACTTCTGACTGTTGAGGTCTTTGATCACCGTTTCAGCCTCCATAGAAGCTTCTAGGAGTTCTCCCAAGTTCTTTGATTTGTTGCCGATGATCATGGAGCGGATTCTGGCTCTCACGTTATTTCGGCAGATGTCGACCAGCGACGCTTGTGGCAGCACATCGGAGCATTTGTACGCCATGGCTTTCCATTTGTGAATGAAGTCGTATGTAGACTCACTCTCCCCCTGTTTCAGGCTGCAGAGCTGAGCCATAGTAACAGGATGATCCTCACCTTTGAAGTGAGTCAAGAAGCGTGTCTCCAGCATGTTCCAATTCTGAATGGAGTTCTCTGGAAGAGTGGAGTACCAATCAAAGGTCGTACCTTTTAGGGTGCTTGCAAAGAGGCGAATCTTGAGTGCATCTTGATCCGCAATAGCTCCTGTTAGGATCTTGAAGTGGATGACATGCTGTCTGGCTGAACCTTTCCCCGTATACGTTTGGAGAGTAGGTTGCTTGAATTTTGTAGGGAACGGGACCGAGTCCATCCACAAGGGATATGGTGGCTTGATCCCATGCTCCTTTAGCGTATCCTCTTCTTTTGCTTTGGCGAGGATATCGTCAACGTCCTTTTTGGTAAGGGCGCGTGACTCACTATTTTCCGCATTTTCTTCGTCGCCTTGATGGCTCGGAGGAGCTTCATTGTTTGGCGGACGTTGGATAGTGAGAAGGAGGTTTTCCATTAGGGCCTCTATTCTCTGCTGTCCTTGTTCCAACTGCTGGATGCGTACAGCTACGTCATCATGCGGCGGAGGTTGCTCAGCATTTGTGACCAAGACGTTCATTCTTCGAGAGTCGAAAGAGGATATAGTCTTGGTGACTGAGCTAGAGCTCATTCTTTTAGATGAAGAGCTCGAAGAGTGATCACTCCGATGTCCTTGGCTTGAAGGAGCGGGAGAGTTTTCTTTATGTCTTCGTGTCCGGGAGACGCTGCGGGTCACCGGACGCCTGACATGGATTTTTGTTGCTGACTTCTGGCGTCTTCTGGTTTTGCCAACCATATGGACAGCAGCAACTTGGTTGGGTATTTCTTTTTCAACCCATTTTTGGGAGACTTGGAGTGTAGGAGGTTGAGTCCTCCGTTTCTCTAGTCTTTTTTATCGGTATGACGCGCGGCGGCGTGCTCGACGAGCGAGTTGAGCTTTGGTCAGCTCTGGCTGGGCCTTGACGATGAAGGATGTACTCCCTCGGGCGCAGCAGCCGAGCTTATCTTCTTTGTAGTTAGGCAAGGACAGGATGCGGACCCGGTCCTCCGCCTGTTGCAACGAGGCTTTGAATTGTGCCAGTTCAGCCCCTGTAGAGATAAAGGGTCGAACTGCAGTTTTGCAGGCCTTAGCAAACGCTTGGGGAGGCCTGGTGATGTAGGATTTGATTTTTGGCTTGTAGGAACAAGCTGGTTGATGCTGAATTGACCTGGGAGTCAGGTCAGAGATGGGTTTCTCCTCCTTCATGTAGGAGAGAGGGTAGAACCGATTTTCTTTGAGCGGGGCCAGGTATGCTGGCTTGGCAGATGCTCGGGACCTCCTTTGTTTCGCTGAAGGCCCTGGGGACCAAGTCTCGAGACGGACCTGGCTGTTTGCGGGCTGAGGCTTCGCGGGGGTCGCCTTTGGTGTCACGACGGTGACGCATTGGGAGGCGATTTTCTGCTTCTTAGCGGGAGCAGCCTGTTCTTCAGGAAGTGGGAATGGTCCCAACGTCCCAAAGAAAATAGTCCGGGGAGTCGAGGTTGACCTGGAGTTTGGTGAATTGTTGGTGGTGTTGACGCTGTGGCAACTAGCAGTGCGCTTATGAGTGCACACATTCTGCTTCTGTTGAAGCATCTGCTGGTGCTTTTTCTCGTCGAAGGTGATGGTCAAGGAAGCTGCCATTGTTAGTAAACTTCTGAAACAAGACCAGATCCATTAGTAATCACAAGAATATAATGATTATAAATGGAAAAAAAAAAGCAATCTATGGGTTTGCCTTTTCAGATCGCTCAAGGGATATGACCCAGGCGACGTGAGGAAGGCAAAAGCCATAGAGGGCACAATTGTTCTGATTGCAAGTATAGTGAGCCCTTAAATGAGCGTCCCAGTGACTGCTAGAAGCAATTGTAAACCTAAATTCGACTTATCGCGAAGCAGAGCTTGCTCGAGATAAGAAGAATATAAGGTTGGAGTTTTACAAATGCGCCGGTCGCGAATACAGTAGACCCTGAAAGGGCGTACTAGCACCGCTAGACACAAATGCTGGAGATTGCATCCATGAGATGGGATCCTCTGGTTTTTGAAATGTCAAATGGATTCATCAAGGAGAGCATGTGGTATCCCGATCCAAAGACGGGCTCAACGATTTCCGCGAGCACCAGTACCCCGGAAGGAACCACAATTTCTCGGATCCGAATCCAAAATGACGAGAGTTTTTTTTTTTTTTTGAAAGGCCAAGATTAGCTCCATCAAAGAGAGCAAATGATGTTCCAATCTGAACACGGGCTCAGCGGATAATCGCGAGCGCCAGTGCTCGGAAAGGAAGAGACCAAAATTTCTCAGATCTGAATCTAAAAATGAAGAAAGCTTTTTTTTTTTTTCTAAGATTTTTTCTTTTTTCTTTTTTTTTTTTTGAAAAGTTAAGTTTTTTTTTTTTTTTTTTTTTTTTTTTACAATTTTTATTTAAAAGACAGGAGAGCACACATAGGCTTCCTAACCCGGTCTTATGAAATCACAATTGATAGAATTGCCCCCAGGTAAGGGTAGGATTACTTAATGAACCCGTTTGGAGGACCCTTGCCTCGAATTGTCAGGCTGTCTCCACACTCTGGACAAGACTTTTCTTGAATCAACCGAGATCAAAGAACGCAGTTGGTTTGGCCTTAGCGGTCTATGTCTTTCTTTTTTGTTTTTACTAGACTCATTGAAGAGAACCAATGATCCAAAACCTTAGTCGAACAGGCTCAACATTTCTGCAAGCGCGATGAACGATAGGATAGGATCAAAACTTCTCAATTTTGAATCGAAAACGAAAAGTTTTTATTTTGATTTTTTTTTTTGAAATTTTTTTTTAATGAATTCATCAAAGAGAACCGATGATCCAAAACCTTAGTCGAACAGGCTCAACATTTCTGCAAGCGCGATGAACGATAGGATAGGATCAAAACCTCTCAATTTTGAATTCAAAACGAAAAGTTTTGATTTTTTTTTTGAATTTTTTTTTTTTAATGAATTCATCAAAGAGAACGAATGATCCAAAACCTTAGTCGAACAGGCTCAACATTTCTGCAAGCGCGATGAATGATAGGATAGGATCAAAACTTCTCAATTTTGAACCCAAGGCAAAGAAATTTGCTTTTTTTTTTTTTTTTTTTGAAAAGAGAAAGAATGGAAATAAATTGAAAGAATTTGAAATTTCCAAAAAATCCCATCTCATGCGAAATCCAACATAGGCCACCAGTCAAAAAGTAGCCAACGAATTCGGAAAAGAAACATAAGCAAAGATATAATATGCGAATATTTCAATTCCAAGCATCCGGTGTTCTCAAGTAAACGGGTCCCACCGGGTGTGCCAACTTGATGGGAACGCGCTCCAGGCCCCGGGCGCTACCGGGCGTCGGCGGACGTGGGAGTCTGTTTGGTCCGACCCTTTCGCCCCCGGAGGGCGGAGCGTGCATCAACGCTTTTGGGAGTTTGGGTGGGTGTGCCGGATTTTCTGTTTTACTTGGAATTACAAGTGATGATCCGGAGATCAATCTTCGCAAGTAAAAAAGGAAATCAACTTCTTTTCAAGTTTCCATTGCATATATATTTAAGAAAAGAGACAGTTTTTTATTTTGCCGTAAAAGGCGATTTTTTGGCATTTATAGCCGATTTGTGGCGTTTATAGCCGGTTTGTGGCGTTTATAGCCGATTTACAATTCTCATCAATAATGAAAGACAAGAGTTGTGGTTTTTTGTCTCTTTAAAATAAAATACAAAATACAATGAAAAAGCGAGAAAAGAAGAATCTAACTCTTCAGGAGATTGTGGGAGGGACCCGTTTAGATTGACGGTCGCGAGTCATGTATGGACTCCGCCATCATCCATGCAAATGAGAACGTCGGATGCTTTGAATTCGCTTGGCTTGGCTATATCCTCAGATTTTTAGAGAACAAAGACCGAGAGAAGGTCTTATGTTCAATAAAAAGCCGAGTAGACAGGCTGAAGAGCCATGTCTAAGCCACTTTTGTTGGAGAAGGTAAAGGACCTTGGGGGGGGGGGGTGCCCCCCCCAAGGGACTTTTGTCACCTTGTAGTGTAGGCTGCTGCGGAATTCCGACAGAGGTTTCTCTCTTTCTGAGCTTCTGGATCTCTAGAGCAGGAATTGCTGATGATTTCCGATCCTCTTTTCTGATCCTTCTGTGTCTGTCTCTCTCCCCTCCGGAATGCTTGGAGGGGACTCCTATTTATAGGCCTTTAGGTAGCCTTTAGGAGTGATTTATGAGCCTTTATGGTAATAAAGCTCATTAAGGGAGGAGTTACGAGTTTAATTGCTTTTTATTTTGTAACTCCTGACCCTTGGATTTCATTGGCCGGAGGAGAGTCATGGGCATTTAATCGCCTTTAATCTCCATTATGTTAGGAGTTTCATGACTCGAATGCCATGATTGCTTGGACTTGTAACTCCTGAACAGAGGCTTCTGATTGGGCCGTCCAAGATAATGGGTTAATGACCGCATTAACTTGCCATAAACGGGCCAATTGATAGCATTAAGTGGCCGCCTCGGTAGCTGAAGAGTCGCGGGCCATGTTGCGTCTTTTGGAATTCCTTTTGCGATGATCATTGATGGATCCTTATGTAAATCAACATCAGATGATCATGTAGTTTCAGGCATTGGTTGATACCAGCGGGTCGGCAGCATCTGTCCAGTTGATTTCACGATCGGGCGGGCAGAAAGTGCTCTTTTTTGGTTGTTCGGCTGGCAATCAACGAAGTTTTTGAAGTTCTGGAAAGGAGTTCTGTGATCTTGATGAATATCAGTGAATTTGGAGCTTCAAAAGCCTGAATCTGGAAAAATCACAGGGACAGAACAACTCGTCTCGCAAAAACGGACGAAACGGGGGGTCCCGGGGCGAAATGGGCGCCCCGGACCTCACAGGGTCGCCGGGCCCATGGTCGCCGGCGACCCTGGCCCAGGGTCGCGGGGGTCTGCGACCCTGGGGGAAAAATTCCTTCCCGGGGCCCCTTTTTGGCCGTTTTTCGTCGTTTTTCGCTTCCGTTTTTTTTTCTTATTTTCTCTGACATTTCTCCACATAATTTGGCTTGATTTCCCTCTGAAAAACCTGATGAGAATCCTTGCAAATTGGTTTGCAAAGTTTCTGATTTTCCGGGAAAAGCCGAACGCAGAACTGCTGATTGTCCGCCAGAAGCTGAAACAGGATCAAACGATGTCGGAATGACTTGAAATTTGAGGTGAAGCTTCTTGAGCATTAAAAAAGACCAACCATGGCTTTTTTTTGAGTTTTGAAGCCATTTGGGGTCATGCAAACGCTTGCCTTTGATTTCACCGCGAGGGAAATGCCGAGCTTTGACTTTCGGTCAAACGATGTCCGATTGACCTGAAATTCGACGTGTGACTCCCTCATCAGTAGTTAAGACCAACCATAGGCTTTTGTTTGAGTTTTGAAGCCGTTTGCGGTCATGCAAACGCTTGCCTTTGATTTCACCGCGAGGGAAATGCCGAGCTTTGACTTTCGGTCAAACGATGTCCGATTGGCCTGAAATTCGACGTGTGACTCCCTCATCAGTAGTTAAGACCAACCATAGGCTTTCGTTTGAGTTTTGAAGCCGTTTGGGGTCATGGAAACGCTTGCCTTTAATTTCACCGCGAGGGAAATGCCGAGCTTTGACTTTCGGTCAAACGATGTCCGATTGACCTGAAATTCGACGTGTGACTCCCTCATCAGTAGTTAAGACCAACCATAGGCTTTCGTTTGAGTTTTGAAGCCGTTTGGGGTCATGCAAATGCTTGCCTTTGTTTCTCCTGCGAGAGAGATGTCGAGATTTGAATTCTGGTCAAACGATGTCCGATTGACCTGAAATTCGACGAGGAGCCTATTGGAGTCATTTTGAGATGATCTGCAAGCTCCGAATTAGGTTCCATGGTCCCGGGGTGCTCAGCCGCTGGTAGGCTTGATTCAGCCGTTGGAGAGTTGATGATGGGTCAAACATTGTTGGTTTGACTTAAGACTTGACATGGAGCCTTTTGGACATGTTTTGAGAACATCCATAGGCCCTGATCGAAGATTTGGTGTCTCCGATTCTGCCGCCGCCGGGAGCGCTTGTTTAGCTGTTGGAGAAGTGAAGCTAGGCCAAATGATGTCGGAATGGCCCGAAACTTCATGTGTGCCTCTCTTTTGGTTGTTTTGAATGACCTTGCAGTTTTTGTTTGATTCTGACAAGATCTGATGCTTGAAGTGGCGCCTGCCTATTTTTGGTAGGATGTGGCTCCATGTAGCTTTTGGTGTAAAGAGGCAAAGTGACATTTTTGGTGTCAACACTACCCAAGTTGTAGAACAAGTTCTCGCAGTTTTTTGCCCAAGTTGGAGAGAAGTGGAAAGAATATTGGATTCACCACATTCACTTTAGTATGATTCACCACATTTAAATTCATGTATATATGCTTGACCACATTTAAACTCATGTAGGATTTTATTTATGTTCTATGCATGATAATTAGTCTAAGTTAACTATATGATTTTATGGTTGGTATGTGAACATGACATGCATTAGGATTAGAAATTTTGTTTAATCATGCTTTTGTTGCTGGAATATGATAATTTAATGACTGATTATGATAAAAAAAAAATTAGACTGGTCACAAGTAGTGAAGTTGCAAATTTGGAAAAATTGTACTGTTTTAACAGTTTTAGCCTAGTTTTCTTCCTAAAGTTCATTATTTAAAAACAAGTCTAGATTTGTTATTTTTACTTGAGAATTTGAAGAATTGAAGTATGTAATATGGATTTTCAAGGTAAAATAATTTCGGGAAGGCAGAGAACTAATGGCTTAAAACTGGATGTTCAACAAGACTGCATCATATTTCTGCAGCACAATATGATCATATAGGCATTTTAGAGCATGCATATCTCACTCATTTGAGATCCTTTTTTCATCTCTATTTTTTGTTAGATTCATGCATCATCATAGTTTAAAACCCGACCATAAAATTTAGGATTAAATCATCCTATGCCATTCATTCAAGTCTAGACACTTGGGTATAGAATAAGGTGTTTCCTGACTCTGAAAATTTTATGCATTCATATTAGAGTTAGATTTTTTTTTCTAGGATTGCATTAGTTTCATATTAGGATTGCATAACTCATTCATTACTGAATGAAAATAGGTTTTAGAATTAAATTACGAACTTAGGATAATTAATTAATAATTTGGTAAAATTAATTAGAATATAGGTTAGATTAGGAAACTAACATAACTAGTGTTAGTAAATTAGGGAACTAATATTTAGGAGTTTTTATATATTTTTTCACTATTTTTTCAGGAGATTTTCAGTGTTTTAAATCATTATAATTGTGCTAAAAGAAAATTTCTAATTGGATTAATCTTCAAAAATTGGGAATCTTAGGTTCGAAGTAGTCAAGTTAGGTTAGAAGTCTAAGTAATTTAGCCTTTTCTCAATATGAATTGCTTTGGAATATCTTAAATAGTTGAGAAAGCTCTAGAATTAGAGACTCCTAATTAATTAAAATTATTTATTAGATTCTTACTTTATTTTAATTTTTCGAGGTATAATTTCAAGTGGGAAAGGAACATTTGAATTTCAAAATTGCTCCCTAAGGATCGACCTCATTCTCACCGGGTTACTAAATTAACTACAAACGAGGCTTTGCACTTGGAGCTTATACAACGTATCAACAATGAGTCAGGCTGATACAACCTGAACCTGAACAATGCCCTAACCCGGCCTGGTCTTTTCTTGTTCTCTGTTACAAATATGCAACAGACCCTAACTCCCTATTTTCTTCTCCGGCACAAATCCGCTATAACTCAAGCCCTTTGACCCCTCTTCTCAAGTGATGGTGTAGCACTCGTGACAACCGGAGAGCAACGTACATTTCCAAAGAGCAACATTTTGGGCCCTTTGCACAGGTCACTACCTCCGCAACTAACCAAATTGGTTGGTTAACCACCAATGCTGTTATTTCAATTTAATTCCTTTTGGAAAGGGATTTTCTTCCCTAGTTTGATGACCTAGGTGGGACCCTTGGTAATGCCTTTGATGCCAACTTTGGACTTGATACGAGGAATATTTTGAGCCGACAATTGCTCATAGTTATTTTGGTTTTCTCGGGTTTCAACTTACCCCAATCTTGAACGGTACGGGACAACATGACACCCTTCTTTATATCTGTACATGATGATAATTATTTCGGGTATCGTGAACCTTGATTCCTTTCATTGACTGAGTAGGGTTGTACAAGACTTCAAGAATAACAATTGACTTAGGATCTCTTTGATGTTCCGTTTGTTTCAAAGTTTCTTTGAGGTGTTAAAGCTAGACGGCTTTGATTATAAAAAGCTTGATGAAGACTACTTATGGTAATGATGTTTTGAAGAAGTTTGATGGATTTGGTTTTGATTTGATGATGGAAAGGTAGCTCCTCTTTTGTTGATGAATCTTGTTTACGCAAGAAAGTGTAGCTCTTCACTATAGTTTGTTTAGGAATCTTTGTGTCAAGCACCACTCAGTTGTTAACATCCAACATAGCTGGGGCACCACCTCTGTGAAAGCTTTAGAATTCTGGGTTGTCTGCAATTCAGATTTTTATATTTTAGATGGATGTACACCATCAGATACCCCTTTCGAAAAGAAGTAATGAAGTTTGGTTTGAAAGGTATCATTTCATTTTTTTATTTGCCAGGTTTTTATCCCATGCCCTACTTATCTCTACCACAACTCACATGTAGACCCGAGAGGGCAATGTTTAACTATCCTGTGATGATTAGCATATGTGGATTGCTTATTTGCTAGATGTTTATGTTAGTTTGTTTATAATTCAAATGCTACACATTTCTTGTGATCTTATCTATCGTCTACTCTGATTCGTATTGCATATCTTGATGTTATATATATATATATATATTGCTTGCCGACCGTCGCGTCTGATGATACTACTCTTGGTGCATAGCTACCGGGCCCATCTACCTCGAGGGGGAGACGGTAGAGGAAATTTAGACGGATCAATCTTATGACCTCTTAGACTACTATACGGACGACGTTGTCTAGCCCTATCGACCCCGTACTCAAGAGCCTCCACGTTATACTTGATTAGATTCACCTTTTGGTTCCTTTTGTTTATCTTTTGATTAGGCGACCCCGTACTCAAGAGCCTCCACGTTATACTTGATTAGATTCGCCTTTAGGTTCCTTTTGTTTATCTTTTGATTAGGCCCAAGTATTAGTGTGGCCTTTTATTGTAAATAATAATTTTGGCCAAATGTTTCAAACTTGAACTCTAGTTAATGTAATTCAGTATTTGCTCTTAACTATATATCTTAAGGACCACTTATATTTATGAAGCTTTCGTTATACGTTTAATGTATTCGAGGAAATGTTTATACCTCACAGCAATCTTCGATTCATATGGAATATGACTAAGGCCAAGCATTATTTATTAATGTTGGGAAAATTTAAATTGGCACAAATGTCACGCATTACACCGGTTTCACAATCGGGGACGTGACAGAGTGCATTGAATTCCCTTAGGTGTTTTGTAGTGTGTTGAGTTTTTTAAAGTATAGTGGTATGAGTTCAGTATAGCTCCTCCATTTCTTACAACGCACTGTTTTCTTTGGCCAATGACAGTATATATTAGTAGCAACAATGGTAGTAGTTCATTCATACTCACAAGATCCTCAATTCAGTAAGATTGCCGATGTCTCCAGTTAGTTGTCCTGAGATATCCATGGATGAAAATTTCCTGAAATCATAGGACAATGGACTTGGTTTTCTCTAAGATAAAAAAAGGCAAAAGTAAACAAAGAGCTCAATAATGTTGAAAGGACTACTTATGGAAGAAACTCACAGCTCGATCACCCTGTAATATTCATTACAGATGATGCCCTCCCACTTTGAATCGCAAGGATCATCAGATGTGTCCCAGCTTGGTGGCGTATGCTGCCATTGATCCTTTAGAGAACGAAGTACAGTAGCTGCAGATAGTATCAATTTTAACGGAAACAAAAACCTTCTTAATAAATCTTAAAAATTATCAATTATTATTTTTTGGGTAAAGCAAAATTCCCTTAAAGAGGGAAAAAAAACAGATAGAAAGAAAAACCCCAAAAATGTTAAATCCCATCCATACTGGATAGGAGCCTAGGTTAAAAAATAAAAAAATAAAAAAAATAAAAAAAAAAACTATGCAAAAAGCAATCGCTACTTGCCAACGGGATAAACTGAGCTATATATAGAATGAGCTACCCTATTAAATTCTCTAAGAATAAAAAAGAACTTTAACACTTTCAAAGGATTTAGCACTGTTAAAAATGTTGTTGATGAGGCTCATAAAGGACCAATCCATCAATCCATTGATACATTGAACCATCTCCAAAGCATAAAAAAAAACAAAAAAACCTTGAATCCTTGAAAATCCTTTAGCCAAAAAATCATAAATTATCGATATTGTGTAGACTAATGCCAATGCATCCAAGCGAGACAAAGCCCACTAGATTTGTGTTGAATGTGTGGCCAATGATTACTATTTTTCCCCTCATCATTGTAGATAGTCCAATTCTTATCATGAGCACCTCTTTCCCTATTCCCTTTCCTAAATCTACGGTTAGGTGAGTCTTTGCATTGTTTAGCAATGACAGTAATCTCATACTCATGGGTTTTGAGTAGAGATGCATGAAGTGGTGGATTCGGGATTTTCGTTTGAGAGGTGTGGATCTAAACGAGCAATTAGATTTTGACGAAAATCAAGAATTTTCATGAGCGTTTTGGGGGCATACCTAAGATTTTTATGTGAATTTTTAATATAGAGTCAGAAATTTAATTATGGCTTTAGAAGCAGATGAAAGTAATGGGTAGCAGAATTCAAATCCTTTCCTTCTAGAGTTAAAAAAACTCCTCGCTCAATCCAAAAAGGTTGGCTGTTGGCATGTTTATGAGCCCACTGAACCAACCAACTAAAGAGCAGAATTCAAATCCTGTCCGTCTAGAGTTAAAAAAAAAAGCTCCTCACTCAAACCAAATAGTTGGCTGTTGGCATGTTTATGAGCCCACTGAACCAACCAACTAAAGAGTAGTCTTGTCAAAACTATGCCTTGTCAAATGGCTGAAAACAAGCAATTTAAGCCCCAAAATCGATGGTCATAATAGAAACTCCCCTTTATCTACCAACCAAACAACAACATCTAGTCACGGAATTAAATGAATTTTTAGAAACATCCAATTGGGCTTAATTTTGGTAAATGCCAAAATGTAGAATACCTATGCATCAGGTGGAGTCAAATGGTCCCCACAAACAAGCATGTGTGGCCCATTTTTGTTTGAAATGGAAGCTGTGAATTTCAAGCAAACAAGCATGTGTGGCTCATTCATGTGCAAAGAGGGAAAGTTATGCAAGTGTCCCTCATCTAAAGCTGAAGCTTACCTAATCCTATGCTGGAATAGTGTCGGTCATACAAATAAAAGTTGATTATATCTGTTTTTTGCATGATGTAACTGAAAATCCAGTTCTGAATAGATTTATCTTTATTTTGGAGACGATTATTATGCAAAAAACAACGATAATCGACTTTGATTCGTGGGGCCAGTACTGTTTCAGTTTAGGAGAGCTGACCCAATATATATGTATATATATAGGGGACATTCATGTGCATTCATCCCTCACTATAGGGTGAGGGACACTGACATGGCTTTTCTTCTGTTGCAAATGAATATTGCCAATTATGTAAATGTTTCTCACCCTTTGGTGAGGGATGGATGCACATGAACATTCTCCTATATATATATATATGGGAAATATTCAAGTGAGAACTAGTTCTCACCTATTATATGAGAACTTTTTTGCGGGGCCCAACTAGCAACCGATCCAAACCTAGTAACCAATAGGGAACCCCTTTATAGTCACAAATCCCAAGGATTGGCACACATCCGAATGGACTGAACCGTTGGATCGTGGGTTGAATAATGTTTTGAATATGAAGCCATTAAACTTGTGAGCCACTGATGAAGGGGTTAGGGGCATGGGTTTGGGGTCAAACTTGATACTTGGGGTGGTCTCACGTAGATCTTTCTGCCCCCCCTTGTCCCATCCCCAAATGGGGCCCACAATTGGGCCCCACAAAAAAGTTCTCACATAATATGTGAGAACAGTTCCCACCTGAATATTACCCTATATATATATATATATATAAGTTACACTGCAAAACTCCCTGGGTGTTTATCATAAAGAAAAAAAGCCCCTCTTTTATTGAATGAAATTATGACACGTGTCATCAATGATACACTTATCCTTTCTCTCTACTAAATATTCTCCTAAAAATGTGGATTTTTTTATATAGATTATTTTCATTCATTGGCTATTAGGTAGAGGCAGAAACTCCCCTTTTGAGATAGGGGAGTTTTTGAGAATTTCTCATATATATGTAAATATATATATATGAGTAACGCTCTCCTAAGTTTGGGCGTAGAGAAAAAAAATAGTAAACTCATGCCTTTGGGGCCCACTTTGGTCTATCCAAATAGACCAAACACATGATTCCCTAAATTGTACATGTCCACCAACTTTCAAACAGATCCGAATATACTAGACCGTTGGATCGACTTTGTATCGATCTGAAACTGTTGACCATTAAACTTTTGGGCCCATATAAAGATGATAGAAATCATGGTTTGAGCTGACTTTTACAGAGAATAAGATCCGAGGGAATCCTTGAAATCCCCCCCATCCCCATCCCTATGCAGGTCCTCAGGTGGGCCTCACTACGCACTTGAGCTTAAATTATCCTAAACTCGGGGGGGGGGGGGGGGGTGCAAGAATATTCAGGTTGGAACTTTTTTCACATATTATGTGAAAACTTTTTTATAGGGCCCAACTGTAGGCCCCATTTGGGGATGGGACGAAGGGGAATGGAAAGATTTATGTAAGACCACCCCAAATATAAAGTTTGCCCCCAAACCCATGCTCCTAACCCCTTCATCCGTGTCCCACAAGTTTAATGGCTTCATATTAAAAAAAAATATTCAGCTCTCGATCCAACGGTTCATTCCATTCAGATGTGTGCCAATCCTTCGGATTAGTGACTATCTGGGGGTTCCCAATTGGTCGCTAGGTTTGGACGGGTTGCCAATTGGTCTCTACCACACAATTGAACTTATATATCAGCTTACCTTATTCTAAGCTTCACCTTAGGAGAGCTGGCCCCATTTTATATATATGGGGAAGTTTCACGTGCATCCATCCCTCACCATAGGGTGAGGGATGCTTGCATAAATGGAAATTTTCAAGTACAAAAAGGGGATTTCAAGTACATGGGGTAAAGTACAAATGGGGGATTTATGTGCAAAAAAGGGAAGCATCCCTCACCCCATGGTGAGGGATGGATGCACTTGAACATTTCTCTCTCTCTATATATATATATATAAATATAAATATATATATTTAAATATTCCTAAGAAAGCGTGGACCTGAACCAGATCCTATGCTAATCCAATCGATCAATCAGATTAATCCCAGATACAGGACATAAACCGAACGGGTGTACAAGGAGAAAATTCAACTAGAACCCAAAAACATCTCCGCTATGTCTCTGAGCTCTATTTCTAAGTTGGACTTTTGAGTAGCGAGACGAGAAACTGATTTAAGCGGAAACCAAAAAAGTAGAAGAAAGAAAATCTCTCCCCCGTATGTGAAGCAGAGGATATCTCAACTTTTAGACGACAGAAGGAGAAACGGAAGTAAGAGAATCTAACTTTACCATCGTGCGGATCCGTGCTGCCTGATACGGCAACGTAGAAATTCTCTCCGCCCAGCACCAGCACCAACACCAACACCAGCTGCACCCATGTAGTTCTCATGGCATAAGCCAAAGAGAGAAGAAAAAGGAAACTGAACAACCTACAACTAATATTCCCGTGCCCGAACATATATTATTAGAAGAGGAAGAGGTGGGGAGCTGGTCAACTTTCTGTCACCCTCTTTATTCACTTACTTGGATAGAACCACCGCCCAACCAACTCTTCTCAATGCAAACACTTGAAATTAATATTTTTCCCGAAATGTGTTATAATTCATTGCTTCATCTCATTTCCAAGATTTGTATTACATGACTTGCTTTCCCGAAAACGTGGAGTTACTTTAGTAACAGTTATTGTCCCGAAATGCATTGCCCGATATGAAATGACAGTGTGCCCTTGAGCACCCCCATTTACCCGTTTATTTACGTGCCCTTGAACACCCCCGTTTACCCATTTATTTACTGTACTTGATTACTTGATATGTCTCGATTGGTTTTATCCTATGAGTCGGCATCACTAAGCTTGGATACCTTGCCAGTCTGATCCACTGACTTGGAAATCCCTCTCCCGTCCCGCCAGCTGCAGTTTGGATCCCGATACCCCGTCACTACCGTGGTCCCGTCCCGATACCCGGTTCGCTACCGTGGTCCCGTTCCCGTATATTTATTATTGTATATATGATTTACGTTGTGTCTCCTCACCTTGTGTGACTGAGACCAACGTCCCGCTCTTGTCACTTCGGTGATAGAGGACTTAGCTTCTTGTGATTGCCATCTTGCCAGTTCCCGATTCCTTGGATACCCGACATGTTTTATATTGCTTATTTGCTTTCAGATAAATGATTCATTGCTTTTATGAAAGTTGTTATTTAGATAAGTGTTAATGCTCTCCATTGTAAATTCAGTCACTATTATATTGTTTTATGTCCTTTTCACACGTACATGTTTTACATGAATGCCGGTTGAGTGAATACCCATGCTTTTATATATGCTTCAAACGATCAATGGTTTTACTTGATTTATACGATTTGCACAGGTTTTAAGTGATACCCAGTTTGTTAAATATCCCTGCTTTGAAATATGTTTTAAATGATACATGTTTTGCTAGATTACCTATGTTTATACTTGTTTTAAATGAATACCCGAATTGTTAAGTATATGTACCTTGTTTTAAATGACACGCGTTTTGCCAGATTCCCATGTCTCAACCTGTTTTAAAACGAATAACCGAGTTATTACATATCCATGCTTTAGAATGTGTTTTAAATGACACTCGTTTTGTTAGATCCCGATGTTTATACATGTTTTAAGTGAATACCCGAATTGTTAAACATTCGTGCTTTTAAATATGTTTTTAAGGACACTTGTTTTACCAAATCCCTATGTTGATACGTGTTTCAAATGAATACCGGATTTGTTAAATATCTATGTTTATGCCTGTTTTAAATGATTACCCGATTTATTAAATAACCATGCTTTGATATGTATTTCAATGACCCTTGTTTGCTAGATTCCTATGTTTATACCTGTTTTAAATGATTACCCGATTTATTAAATAACCATGCTTTGATATGTATTTCAATGACCCTTGTTTGCTAGATTCCTATGTTTATACCTGTTTTAAATGATACCCGGTTTGTTAAATATCCATGCTTTGAAGTATGTTTAAATGAACGTTTGTCTTGTCAAACCACTATATTTACACATGTTTTTCACGAATACCCGATTGACAGATTTCTATGCTTTGATAGATACTGTAAATGAACATGTGCTTTATTAGATCTTCAGGTTTTCACCCGTGCTTGCAATGCATACATGTTTTGGCAGAGATCCCCGAATTTGCACCCGTTTAATTATATGTAGCATTTTGATCAAAGAGCATGATGTATCATATGTTTTACTCTTTAGTATATTTGTGATTCCTTTCATCCACCTGCCAGACCGTCGTGTCTGACCCACTACTTTTGGTACTCAGGTTTAGATTTTCTTGCCCTGAGTTGAGTGTGTTGTTGGCTGTGGAGCCACCCTGCAGGTTGTTTGTCGGCTATGTCATGTAGACATTGAGCTTGACATCGGAGCTACGTCACATTTGGGTAGTAGTTTATAGCTTATTGTTGTATGGCTTTTATTAGCCTTTTTCTTGGGATTTAATTAATGTACATTGATAATTGTAACTTGAATATATTGGGAATGTAATATCCTATTGCTGTCAGCTCTGTAATTTATTGTGATGGTTACTCCAGTCTGATATGAATCCTGATATGATAGCTATATGCTAAAGGTTGAATGCGACGCGGAATCCGATGGCCACGGACTTCGGGTCGCAACACCATGAATGCTTCCGCAAAATATTCAGAACGTGTTGTCTTCACACACGCGGATCTTGGGAGAAGTAAAATATATTTATGCTTAATCCCATTCCCCCGCCCCCGATGATTCTGGTTCGGGGGCGTGACAAAACTCATTGGATCGAGCGAAGTTTTTAGTGCGTTCGAACGGACAACTCTCTGGAACAGGTTCTGGGATGTCCGCTCGAGCGACCAAGCTACTGGAATGCTCCAAACCCCTTTCTGGACAGGTCGCTCGAGCGAAGTGTCATGGTCGTTCGAGCGAATTGTCCAGAAACTGAATCCGAACCAGTCCAGCTCCTCTCTATCTCTTCCTTCTACAATCTCCTTTTAGCCACTTTTACACATCAAATGAGGAGTCTAAAACTTCATTCAAATAACATCAAATCTTTCACCACATCCATCCCATTCACCTCCATCAATATTACATTCAATACAAGGAAAGAAAGAAGGAAACCATTTCACATAAGATACATTTGGAACAAAAAAAGTAGAAATTAAATGCTATGAACCAACACTTCACTATGACCATAAATGCACTAACAAGGCTCTTCATGAGCATTTATTTCAAAGCAAGACAATAAATAGGCATGAGTGAAAATTAATAAAACCAACCACATTTCTCATAAAACAATGAAAGCTCTTAAAAGATCATATCATCCACTTGCCTTGGGTCTTCTAATCAAGTAAATCAAGCTCTAACAAGTCCTTCAAATCAAAGGTCCAAGCTATAAGGAAAATCCCAAAATAAAACCCTAAAGAGTCAAAACATAGAATAGGAAGAAAGAAGCTTCAATAACAAGGATGGAGATTCCCTTAAGCTAGGAGAACACAAACCTAGAAGAAGAGAAGGGTTACTTACTTGCAAGGTCCTCAAATGGACAAGGTGAGCTCAAAGGAAGTCTTGTAATGGATGATTTTCTCTATCAATGGTGTCAATAGAGAGCTAGGGTGATGAGGAAGAAGGTGATGACCTCTTCCACTCAATTTGTGCAAGGTTGGTGGTGAGTTTGGTGATGGAAGGCAAGAGCAAGAAGAAGGCAATGAAAAACTCTAAGTTCTCACTCTTGTGCTGGAAAAAAGGAAATGGAAGGGAAAGGGTCTCCTTATAAACAAGTGGGGAGTGGGCTCCACCACTAGAAATCTAATTGGGCTGAAATCATGGCTTTCGGGGCTTCTAATGAATTCGACGAAGAAGAGGAAAGTGATCGTCTAAATATCTAGTTTTTAAAAAGTATATGTTTCGTGGGTTTCGGGAATATCAAGTTTTGGGTACAGATTTAGTGCACAATGACTGTTTTGCCCTCAAGGCTATGAAATTGGGTTTTGGGATCTCGAACGGGGACGGGATCAACATAAAAGTTGTAGGGATTATCAATACAAATAAAACGGGATAACACAATGAATGTGAAAATCTCCGATAAATCCTCAAGCACATGCAAGGTCATGAAGAGGGAACCCCCAAAGGATCCCACTAAACACTAAGCAAATCAAAATCCCCCAAAACTATTTCAAAAGCTATTGCAAACCCAACTTAGCCAAAAATCACTAATCAAGCTTAGAACTAACACACAACTTAATTAGTACTAATCGAGTTCTCTCGGGTCGGGGTCTTACAATGAGGCATGAGAGGGGATCACCCTTAGGGATTCGATGTGAGTGGCATGAATCTGAAAAAGAAAACTGTACTTATCATAGAACTGCGCACTAAATCCGAGGGATTTAATGTGCACCATTCAAAAATATGTATTTCCTTTCAATGATGGCTTATAAGGAAGCATTGGAAAAATATTGAATAAAATAAAAATGGAGTGAGCTCATTCCATTTCAAGCATCAAATCCAATGTTCTTATCTCATGGGGTTGTTTCAGTCATGAAATCCGTTTTTTTATAGAAAACCCCAACTAAGAAATGCCTTCCTCTATTAGATAGATAATTTGAATGCAATATATGTGGTGTGTTCCACGGCCACTAATTTGTCCCCCCTCTTAAAAAGCCTCCTCGTCTATTATTGGTAGCCAAAGATTGTGGTTGCATATTGTGATTCATTCTAGATTTATCATCCAGTTCCATTCCCTGTAATATTAGCCAAAAAAGAATCAGCATTTTTATTTTTAGAGACATTGAAAGACATTTAAGTACTATGCTTTATCTATAGTTAATTATGTTCTTATCATCTATAAGATCTTCAGATCTTGGAAGAGAGCAAAGGGGAAAGCTGACTAGGTACAAGGTTTTTATGTTTGGTAAGAGATGGAGACATGTTTGCATGCTTTCCGTGTTTTGAGACTCCAAAATTTTCGTTTCGTTCGCCAAAGCAACAGGAGGTCTAACTTGGATGATCGGTTTTGTGATTGAAAATCCATGGGCACTACATTATTTTCCTTTTTTTTAACAAATGTCCATAAATCTGATTCTGACCCCATTGAAGGTAATAAGTTATGTGGAGCCTAGGAGAAGAATATCCATTTTTTCTCATTCACGTGAAGGACATTGGATGAAATAGAGGGATGTGACTAGAATGAGATATAAAAGGTTTCAAACTGTTAATTTTCCTCTCTACTGCATTTTAAAAAAAATCCCAATTCTTTTAGAAAAAAAGCAAATCAAACACGGTGAATTTAGATAAATTAGAAATTTCTAAATATTAAAAAAAATAAATGTAGAACCTTTTTTTGTGAAGAGTCAAACCTTTGCAGCTATACTCCTTAGAAAGTGTGTTTGGCGTCCCTAACTAGTTGAGCTATACTCCTTAGTAAGTGTGTTGGGCGCCCCTAACTAGTTGAACTATACTCCTTAGCAAGTGTGTTCGGCGTCCCTAACTAGTTGAACTAGACCCTCCTAACTAAGTGTTACCAGTATCTAATTAGTCTTCATGTGAAACTTCGATGGCTCAGATCATGTTCTTATTGCTCAAAACAAAATATTACACCAAACCTTCTGTGAGACTGAGGGTTCAGATTTCAGAATTTAGATCAGTTGGGGTATAATCTGGTCCAATTGAATACACCAATGGGTACCATTTAACGGGAGGGTTCTTCTGGAACTTTGACCCAAAAATTGAATTGGGCTAATTGGCCAATTAACAGGTCAGGCCAACCTGACCCAAGCCCAGGCTTCCTTACCATGTGCTTGGTTACAGAATCTGCCCACGTTCTGTGTCTAATTAAGCACAATTTGTGCACAATGCACTGTGCAGTGCATAGTTATGTGGCCAACCTTGAATTTTTATAAAATCAATTAATGCCAACTAGGCAGTGACCCAGCTTGATCTTTATCAAAATCAAATAAGAAATTCATTACATAGTGGCCCACCTAAGTCTCCAAATCAATTTAATTAATCACACGCAACACTGCCCGCCTATTAATGAAATCTAATTAAAATAGATAAAAAAACACGGTCGATGTGTTAGAACTAGTCCAAAAATAAGTTGTCAAGTTGACTTTTTAATGGAGTTTGTGTTGGAAAATAAGTGGGCCATTCAGATAGGTTTCAAAATTTTTTGACCCACTTGATGCAGGGATCAACTATCTAGATGACAACAAACCCAATCCAGGATGCATTCCCTCAAACTCATAAACCATGTACAACAACATAACCTATCTAGAAGATAGAAAACAGCACCTAAACATGCAACCATGAAATCCACAACATACAAGGATGTAGATATACCTTTGAAGCTTTGTAGTGCTTTAATGGAGAATTTGAGTTCTTTCCTTTGATGATGAACACCTTCACTATCTAATTCAGAATCTCCAATACCTTTTGATCTTCCACGCTGTGACCCGTATTAGATCCCTTTTCTCAAGAAGATGGTGGAATCTCCAAGAGAAAACCTAACTAGTAACTCCAAGGAACTAGAGGAGAAAGAGAAGAGAACTTAGAGAGGAAGAGAACTTGTGCAACACTTGCACAAAGGGGCTGAAGTTGCTCACTCAATTATGCTTGTCCAACAGGGGTTTATTCCTCCTTTTATAGTCCTCCATTCCACCTTTTTTCCTATTTGAAATAGAAGTTTAACTCCCATTAAAATAGTAAACTTCTCCCTTGCTAGTTGCCATAGAAGTCTCACTTCCACAACAATTAGTATTTTTTCTCCTTTCTAATTAAAATAGAAGTCCTACTTCCATTAATAATTAGTAACTTACTATTACCACTATTAGAATTCTCACTTCAAATAGAAATAGTAACCTTCCTATTAGAGTTCAAGTAGAATTAGTATCTTTCTAATAACTTGGGCTAGCGTGGGGACCAATAGGGATTCCTTAAAAAGTTGGCTCAAACTGGGACACGCGACCCCACATCTCATGTGCAATCTGGGCCCACAGTTAATTGCTAATAACTCCACTATGTAAATGCAATTGCACTCCAATCTTAGGAATATATTACAATGAAGACCCTAAACTTCCTTAGTACCACAAGTAGGCCCCTCCATCTATATCCATGGATCAATTGGACCCGTCCACCAAAGTAGATCCATATCTTATTATCCTTGAGCACCAATTAATTATAGTAATTATTTGGTACCGATCCAATTAACTCTTAATCGGAATGGGTGCGCACTTACCAATGATAAATCCATTAATTGGCACAAGAGGATATCAAAGATAGATTCCATCTTGACCATTGAATGTTCCCACAGCTCTACTACCACGTACTCAAATCACCAAGGTGTTGACCTACAATTGGCCTCACTCATTGGTGACTCAAAGCAAATGCATAGATAGAAACTTGAGTTCATTAATGTCTCTGGATTATGAGCCTATTGATACGGAATTATGAGAGCAGACCTTAGAATAAAGACAGTGTATATAAGGTGCTTCTCATGGTCCTTCAATACATCCAATGTACCAGCATCATGATCCAGAATCTTACATTCCGATGATCGAGACAAATCACACATCTCATAGTGACTAAAGTACTGCAACCTTGTCAGATGAGATGTCCAATCTCATCACTGGTTGTGAAGATATTTAAGTATAAGATTTGCAATACATATCTCCTGTATATGGATCTCATCCATACACATGTATTACATCTAGTATACTTATGGACTCTGGTTCATCTCATGAATCATTATGTCATATGTATTAGTTATGTGCATGTATGTAATTAAACACCATTCATCTCATGAAAGGGAAAGCATGATTGTATTGATAAATAAAGAAATGAATCAATTTATTGCATCTTATACTTGGTATTGAGACCATCAAAACTAACAATCTCCTACTTGGGCTCGATGCCAATCAAGATTGCAACTCATGCTCATCTCGTCTATATGCTGCTCAAAGACTTTTGTGGTCAAAGGCTTAGTAAAGGGATCTGCCAGATTGTCCGCAGAAGCTATCTTAGAGATAGCAATATCACCTCTCTGCACAATCTCTCTGACCAAGTGATACTTCCTCTATACGTGCTTTTGGCTTTTATGGCTCCTGGGTTCCTTGGACTGAGCGACTGCTCCGCTGCTGTCACAGTAAACTGTGAGCGGCTGTCGTGCCAAAGGTACCACTCTAAGTTCCAAAAGGAATCTTTTAAGCCATACTGTTTCCTTAGTTGTTTCACAAGCCGCTACATATTCAGCCTCAGAAGTGGAATCAGTGGTACACTCTTGTTTAATACTCCGCCAGCTGATGGCTCCTCCGCCAAGCATAAACACATAACCAGAGGTGGATTTCCTGGAATCCTTATCTGACATGAAGTCAGAATCTGTGTATCCGACTGGAATCAGCTCATCCTGCCGTAAATCAACATGTAATCTCTAGTTCTTCTCAAGTACTTGAGGATACATTTCACAGCAGTCCAATGATCTGGACCTGGGTTAAACTGATATCTGCTGACTAAGCCCACTGCATGACAGATATCCGGTCTAGTACGTAGCATAGCATACATGAGACTACCAACAGCAGAAGCGTATGGAATGGCTCTCATCTGCTCCTTTTCCTCCAGGGTCTTGGGATTCTGATCCTTGGAAAGGTGCACTCCATGCCTAAAAGGTGTGATACCCTTCATGGAGTCCTGCATAGTAAACCATACTAGCACCTTATCTATGTATGCAGCTTGAGATAAGCCAATCATCCTATTTTTCCGGTCTCGATGGAGTTTGATTCGTAGGATGTAACTAGCTTCTCCCAAGTCCTTAATATCAAAAGTCTTTGCTAACCAAACTTTTACTGTTGACAACATTCCTATGTATTTCCCAAGGAGAAGAATGTCGTCAACATATAAAATCAGAAAAACTACCATGTCACCTTCATTTTTCATGTACACATGACTCATCCGGATTTTGACTAAAACCAAATGATTTGATTGCCCGGTCAAAATGGATGTTCCAGCTTCGGGATGCCTGCTTTAGTCCATAAATGGACTTCTATAGCTTGCAAACTCTTTGCTTTTGGTTACTTGCTATAAAACCATCTGGCTGCATCATATAGATGTCTTCCTTAAGATGGCCATTGAGAAACGCCGTCTTGACATCCATTTTCCAAATCTCGTAATCAAGATGAGCCGCAGTGATTAAGAGTATCCGGATGGACTTGAGCGTGGCTACCGGCGAGAAGGTTTCCTCATAATTGATACCCTCTTTCTCAGTATACCCTTTCGCAACAAGCCTGGCT
This sequence comes from Cinnamomum chago, assembly GCA_038049695.1. Classification (NCBI taxonomy): domain Eukaryota; kingdom Viridiplantae; phylum Streptophyta; class Magnoliopsida; order Laurales; family Lauraceae; genus Cinnamomum; species Cinnamomum chago. The sequence goes on from CP142458.1 coordinate 20,268,274, forward strand.
TTAAAGGTCTCTACTCTTCCATCTAGTCCTCTCTTTCTTTTGTAGACCCACTTGCACCCAATAGGTTTGATATTGGCAAGCAAGTCCACAAGTGTCCAGACCTGATTAGAGTACATAGACTCCATCTCAGCTTTCATAGCATCTTGCCAACGTCCCGAATCTATGTCATTAATTGCTTCATCATAGTTATAGGGATCCTGTTTCAGTTCTTCCGGGAATGCCTCGTAAGACTCTCCTAAGAACGAGAACCTGTCAGGGGACCTGACTATTCTCCCACTACGACGAGGCACTGGTGTAACTACTAGGTCTGGTAGTGGCGGTTCTTCCTCAAGTTCGGTCATACTTGGATTTGGAATTGATTGTTCTTGAATCTCTTCCAAGATCACCTTTTCTAAAGATTTCCGGTCCATCATATAATCTTCCTTTAAAAAAACCGCATTGGTGCTCACCAGCACTTTCTGCTCTCTGGGATTATAGAATAACCAACCTTTACTTCCTTTAGAATATCCTACAAACGTGCATACTTTCAAGTTCGTTTCCAACTCATCCGTCTTTACCTTTAGCACGTGTGCCAGACAATCCCAAATGTGTAAATGTTCTAAACTAGGCTTTCGCCCAGACCATAACTCCCGGGGAGTCTTAGGTACAGACTTAGATGGTACGAGGTTTACTTTGTACATCGCAGTATCCAAGGCGTATCCCCGAAAGGATATAGGTAATCCTGAGAAACTCAACATAGACCTAATCATATCTAAAAGAGTCTGGTTCCTTCTTTCCGCTACTCCATTCTGTTGAGGCATACCAGGAACAGACAACTGGGATAGAATCCCATTTTCTGACAAGTGTCCCACAAAATCACCAGAGAGATATTCCCCTCCTCGATCTGATCAAAGAGTCTTGATACTTTTGAAAGTCCTGGATCCTAACCCTAGAGGGGGGGGGGTGTGAATAGGGTGTGTTACAAATGTGACCAATTAATAGTAAATTTTATTATTTAAGGTAAACTAGTCACATAAGATGATTTACCAGACAAGATGTGGAAGCTAGGAAAACAAGCACCACAAGCAAACACCACTACACAACGATTTATAGTGGTTCGGCTTCAATGCCTACATCCACTACCGGCTTGTGATCCAATCACCCCACCGGATTTCCACTAACTATGCTTTTTACTAGGCTAAGCAATAACCTTTACAATATTGTTTTTCTAGGCTCCACAACAACCTTTACAAGATGCTTTTCAAGGCTAAGCAATAACCTTTACAATGTGCTTTTCTAAGGCTAAGCAATAACCTTTACAAATGAGGATTTTCTCTAAGAAGGTGTCTCTTCAAGAACACTCTAAGAGATATAATATAAGCACAAATAAAATGCCTCTACATAGGCTGATGTGAAGGTGTAATTCAAATTACAAACATACACTAAACTAGGCTAAAGTGTGTGCACATGTGTATGTATGTTATACTTCAATCAATTTCAACAATGAAGCTCTAAAAAGTATGCTTGATGCAATTTAAAATTAAAGCTTTAGAAAATGATGATTGAAGGTGAATGCTAATCACATGAAGAATTCAAACAACTTAAAGAAATGATCTAAAACAAGTTGTATGAATAGTAAGGTCTAAGAACACATGTGATTTAGGCATGAGAGTTTGCAAACCATTGTTAATATACCAAAGATGATAATGAGTTTGCAAAACAACTCTCTAAGAACTAGAAATCATGCATAAATGGAAATACAAAGATTTAAACATGCATTGATTCTAATTTGAATGGAAATCAAAATGATTAGTAATATGTACCTTTTAAAAACTCATGCATTTGATTTCCAAAAAGCTTTCTAGCCTTTTCACTTTATTCCCCTTTCTTTGGCTCCAAAATAGTCTCAAAAGTTCATGTATCAAGCCCCTTGAAAGATGGGAAATGAATGGACTTTATACCAAAAAACAGTCCAACGGCTAGTCCTCGGTCGACCTGGAAACATGTCTCGGTCGACCAGGATCACACAACGGGCAGAAATATGACCGTCTGCCTGCAGTGGTCCCGGTCGACTAGGACCTCTGGGCTGGTCGACCGGCAACACTGCTGGTTGACTGCCCTGGGACCAAAATTCCCAAAAATCTCACATTTCAAAGTATTTCTTGGGGGAACTTTTGGCCACTAAATCAAGCTTGAATAACATGTTTTAAATCAAACTAAGATGTTTAAAAACATGAAACACAAAAAGCCTAAAATGATTCAAAACTTTAAAACCAATGGCTTGCTTGATTTGATAAAACTCTTTTTCAAATTTAAATGCATACAAAACTGATTCTGAAAATGATGAATGTATGCAAGGCACAAACCTAAATTCTCAATTTGATTTTCCAAACATAATGCACAAAGAATTAGGTTTTCAAAAGAGTTTGGATTCTAAAACATGCATGAATCGTATTCATTTCAAAAACATGTGTAAATGCAAGAAGGAATCCAAGATCCAAAAGTCAAAACCTAAGAGCTCATGTGTGTGATCATGTGAAAGTGAAAGTGAGTGAATCCATCAACAATTGCAACAACCAAGGGCCTAACAATCTCCCCCTTTGCAATTTGATGGCAACTACTATGATCTCACACTCAACGGACTTTGGATCTTCTAGACGTCTTGAAATCACTTGAATGTAGCTTCGACTTCATGATCGATTCGTCGAAGGCTTTTGACTTTTTCAAGCTGATTTCTCCCCCTTGGTTAGAGCTCTCCTTAGCTCTTTGAAACCAAGCACTCTTCACTCTGATCTTCAGATCTTCTATGCTTCTCTCCCCCTGAGACATTGCATGGACCTGATAGATCAGATCTCTTTTTCCCTGAGTGTATCAGAGATCTGCTCTTTTTCTCCCCCTTTGTCATCACATTGCAAAGGAACCTGTATACATGAGAAAAAAAAATATACCTTTCAGTAGCACCTGATATTTAATGAAATTGCAAATGTAAAGAAGAAACAAGTTATCATGTATATTGATTTGTGTATGCATGTTTGAATGAAGCCACAATAACAGATATAAATTGATTTAATCATATTAAAGCTCCAAAACAACATTAAGCATCCATCAAGGAGAAACAACAAATATAAAATTGTACTTTCATTGATTTAATCTTGAAAAGATCTGTACAAAGATACATAAAGTACTTGACCATTTACATAAGCAGAAAGTTTTGGTCAGTACTCAAAAACAACATGATAGTAGATAGACAAAAGAATACATCATGTGAATTATAATCTATCACTACCCAAAACAACATTCCCCAAAAAAAAAAGATACTCCTAAAAGGTCTAGACAGAGTCTGGAGGAGATAGAGTCATAACATCATCATGCCGCCTACAGCTCTTGGCGATGCTCGAAAGATACTTCAGGGTCTTTTTCATCATCCTTGAGGTCTCTTGACGATATTCATGAAACTCAGTCCTCAAGGAAGCAACCACTTGCTCCAAGGAAGACACGCGCTGCTCCAAAAGACGCTCATGAGTGGCCTGAGGCTGGCGCTGTCGAGTACGAGAGGACTGGCCAGACTGAGGAGGCTGAGCTGTCTGGGGTGGTGGAGGCTGTTGATGATCTGCCAATTCTAAATCTGCAGCCTCGACTTCATCATCGCCTTCAGGAGGTGGAGGAGGAGGAAGCTTCATCAGAAGTAAATTCCTCCTATTGAAGACCGTAGTGGCCACTGGTCTTTCTGATGAAGGAATAGCCACACCAAAGTAACTGGCGAGCTTAGAAGCAAGGTACCCAAAGGGGGCTGCACATGGCTGAGAGCCAGTGACCACCCTAATGATGTGATGAATGATCAAGGAGGGCAAGCACATGGGAACCCTTTTGATGAAATTGTAGAGAATGTTCGCCATGTAGGGGGTAACCTCAGTCCTATTTCCTTTACGCGGATAAACAGAATGAGTGAAGATGATATGAATAATTCGCAAGGGAGGAATCAAAGAGGACGCTTGAAGAGAGTTGTTCGCCAACCATTCAACATTTTGACCACAAATAGCCGTGGTGATCGACTCTCTATCCTCAAGTAGAATGACCTCAGAAAGAAACCTGGGACCATTTGATCTAGGAATGCCTAATAAAGAGGATATCCTATCTGGGGTAATGAGCTCTTCGCCTTCAGAAGTTCTAACTGAAAAAGTATTCAAGGTGGAGGCAAAGATGGACTCATAGAAACTGTAGACTGAAGAGTAGTAAGTGTTGCCACTCCAAGTTAGGATTTTGCCCCAACCGATGGCCTCTAAGATAGCAGGCACTCTATAGGCAACAAGATCCTTTACCACACAGAACTTCTCAACTATAACACCCTTACTCCTAAAGGATTTTACTGCTGGAGAGGGGGAAGGAGCAGGGACTAACACAACCTCTGGAGGGGTACTAATCTCCGGTGAGGTGGAGAAAGGCCTACGGGAGGTGGAGGCTTCATTGGTTTTGGATGTCTTGGGTGGTCTCCTAGCTGTTTGCTTAGTCCTGGCCATTACTGAATATTCAAAGGAGAAGGATGCACAAAACAGAAAGATAAAGCTGGATGGAAGGAAGGCTAGACAACCTACTAAACCAGCCACAGACAGTGAGCCAGCACACTAAAATCAGTCAAATAAAATGAGAGGTATGATGACTGAAAAAGATAGAACAATCTGCCAGAAGAAGAGGTCTCACTGGGTACAAGAATTTTCAACAGCAGAGATCAAACAGAGGTTGTTTTTGAGTGAAAGACTGGTTCAAGAATTTTTACAAACAGTTTGTGTGCAGAGAAGAGAGCTGGTTGCAACACAACAGAAGGATGCTGGAGGAAAGCCCAAACGGCTACAAAAGATGCAAGTAAAAAGAAAGGAAACACAAAACACAGAGAAAACAAACAAAAATAGCAAAAACATAAAATGAAGAACCCACGGATTGGAACAGGCAGACGATGGGAGAAGGAGCACAACGAGAGGACGAAGCACTGAACGAAGAAGAAGGACCTGATCACGAGAAAGAGAGGAGAGAAAATAAAAAAAGAGAGGAATGAACGAGGAAGAAGGGAGGAGAAGTTGCAAGAAGACAGAGGAGAACAGCAGAGGTAGCTCGGTCGACTGGCAGAGAAGAAGGAAAAAAAAACGTTCTGATAAGAAACAAAACAGCACACAATCGTTTAAAGAGGCTGGACTGCATGTGGTTCCGGTCGAATGGCTCATTTAGCCCGGTCGACTGGGAAAACTGAGTCAAAAGGAAATTCTGACCAGTTCAGGGGAAAAACAGGGAAGAAAAAAAAGTACAATATGAAAGCAATACACCCTGATCCCCAGCAATCACACAAGCTTAAAAACTTATTAGAAAAGAGATTTTCAAAAATCAATTCTGACATTATACCTTTTGAAGAAAGGAAGACTTGTGTGATAAAAATCATTTTTCAAATACATTTAAATTTGTCAAAACAAGAATTTAACTTTGAAACCAATCAAAAATAAACATTTTGAAAAACAAATCAATTGATTTAGAAGATACAACATTTCAAAGCTTTTTCAACTCAATTGAACATAATCATGCATATAAACAAATAATTCCATTTTAAATCCAAAATGCACAACCATCAAGCAAGACTCAATAAAATGAATCTAAAATCCTAAAGAAATACTAAGAGAGTAGAACCAAGACCAACTAAGCATATGACTATGAGAAAGGGTTGGTCCCATCTATCTAAGAAACCTTAGTAATCTTCTAAAGGTCTAACCTTAGGTATCCATCTAAGGTCTTGGGCTTTGGAGACTAATTTGGAAATTCCACCAACCAATGGAGATGAGGATTTAATTCTTTTAGACTTGTCATCAAATCTTTGAGGTTTAACTATTTTAGATTGATGATTAGTCTTAGTAAGTTGGTGTTCCATTTTCTTTTTATTCTTTTCATTTCTTTTAGCTTTTACTCCTTCTTTTTGTCTTTTGAATTTTAATTTCAACTTTTCAACCTTTTTCAATAATTCTTTTATTTCCAAGGTTAAAGGAGGGAAGGTGAGAAGATTCTTTTTGATAGATTTGTTTTGATATTTATTCTTTTTAACATCTATCTTGGATGACTCTTTTTGAATTGATTTACCTTGTTTGAAATTCTTAGAGTCTTTCTTGGATTTCAATGCCTTACCCTTCATAGAATTAGTTTTAATTTTCTTAGATTCAAGGATGGGTTTAGACATATGACTTTTCCTTAGTTTGCACTCAAATTTGAAATGTCCTTCTTTACTACAATAATGACATTTTGTTTTGGACATTTGAGAGGAAGTGCTAGAGAAAGAGGACTCACCTTTCACAAAACTGTTGGTGAATTTAGGGTCATGTGAAGTATGCTTATTAAAACCAAGACCCGTCCTATCTCCATGAGGTTTACCCAATTTGAATAATTTTTCAAGTCTCTCTTCACTTTGGGTAAACTTGCACTCATACTTTTGTTTATACCCTTCAAGTTGAGTGACTTTGGTTATAAGGATTGAATTTTCATTTTTGACTTTTGAAAGTTCATTTTCAATTTCCTTATATTTGATTAGCTCTTCATTGTCAAGTTTTAATTCAAGTTTTAGTTCATTAACAACATTAGGTCCAAGTTCTAAGGTTTTTAACTTACTTTTAATCAACTTGGATTCTAAATTGTTAGTCTTTGTCTTGCCTTTTTATATGATCTTTTAAATTTAAATTTTCTTTTTCAAGATCATTATAACTTATCTTAATTTCCTTTAGTTCATCTTTGATATTGGATAAGTTATTTAAAGAGATCATGAACTTAGAGTCTAGACATTTTATCACTTCTTCTTTCTCTCTAAGCTCATCTTTTGAAGAGACTAGCTCTTTGTTTAGTCTTTTTGATTCTTCTCTTAAACTTATATTCTTCTTGTTAAGCTTTAAAGATAATGTATATAATTCTTCATAGGCTTGTTGAAGATCATCTTCATTTTCATCATATTCTTCTTCTTCATTTAATTCACATTGAGATTCTTTTAATTGAATATTTGAGTCTCCAATAGATGGAAGAATGGGAGGTCTAGGAGAATCTACACAAAAGTCTAAACAATCTAGCTTAGTGGAATCCATTTCAATAGAATTCATTCAAACACAAATCTAAGGTTATAAACTCTAGGTTTTTACACCTAATCAAGAGTTCCAAACACTTGATCCTAAAAGATAGAGCACGAGGCTCTGATACCAATTGAAAGTCCTAGATCCTAACCCTAGAGGGGGAGGGGGGGGGGGGGGGGGGGCGGGGGGGGGGGGGGTGAATAGGGTGTGCTACAAATGTGACCAATTAAAAGTAAATTTAATTATTTAAGGTAAACTAGTCACATAAGATGATTTACCAGACAAGATGCGGAAGCTAAGAAAACAAGCACCACAAGCAAACACCACTACACACTGATTTATAGTGGTTTGGCCTCAATGCCTACGTCCACTACCGGCTTGTGATCCAATCACCCCACCGGATTTCCACTAACTATGCTTTTTACTAGGCTAAGCAATAACCTTTACAATGTTGTTTTTCTAGGCTCAATAACAACCTTTACAAGATGCTTTTCAAGGCTAAGCAATAACCTTTACAATGTGCTTTTCTAAGGCTAAGCAATAACCTTTACAAATGAGGATTTTCTCTAAGAAGGTGTCTCTTCAAGAACACTCTAAGAGATACAATATAAGCACAAATAAAATGCCTCTACATAGGCTGATGTGAAGGTGTAATTCAAATTACAAACATACACTAAACTAGGCTAAAGTGTGTGCACAAGTGTATGTATGTTATACTTCAATCAATTTCAACAATGAAGCTCTAAAAAGTATGCTTGATGCAATTTAAAATTAAAGCTTTAGAAAATGATGATTGAAGGTGAATGTGAATCACATGAAGAATTCAAACAACTTAAAGAAATGATCTAAAACAAGTTGTATGAATAGTAAGGTCTAAGAACACATGTGATTTAGGCATGAGAGTTTGCAAACCATTGTTAATATACCAAAGATGATAATGAGTTTGCAAAACAACTCTCTAAGAACTAGAAATCATGCATAAATGGAAATACAAAGATTTAAACATGCATTGATTCTAATTTGAATGGAAATCAAAATGATTAGTAATATGTACCTTTTAAAAACTCATGCATTTGATTTCCAAAAAGCTTTCTAGCCTTTTCACTTTATTCCCCTTTCTTTGGCTCCAAAATAGTCTCAAAAGTTCATGTATCAAGCCCCTTGAAAGATGGGAAATGAATGGACTTTATACCAAAAAACAGTCCAACGGCTAGTCCTCGGTCAACCTGGAAACAGGTCTCGGTCGACCAGGATCACACAACGGGCAGAAATATGACCGTTGGTGCTCCAGGGCCTGTCTGCCTGTAGTGGTCCCAGTCGACCGGGACCTCTGGGCCGGTCGATCGGCAACACTGCTGGTTGACTGCCCTAGGACCAAAATTCCCAAAAATCTCACATTTCAAAGTATTTCTTGGGGGAACTTTTGGCCACTAAATCAAGCTTGAATAACATGTTTTAAATCAAACTAAGATGTTTAAAAACATGAAACACAAAAAGCCTAAAATGATTCAAAACTTTAAAACCAATGGCTTGCTTGATTTGATAAAACTCTTTTTCAAATTTAAATGCATACAAAACTGATTCTGAAAATGATGAATGTATGCAAGGCACAAACCTAAATTCTCAATTTGATTTTCCAAACATAATGCACAAAGAATTAGGTTTTCAAAAGAGTTTGGATTCTAAAACATGCATGAATCGTATTCATTTCAAAAACATGTGTAAATGCAAGAAGGAATCCAAGATCCAAAAGTCAAAACCTAAGAGCTCATGTGTGTGATCATGTGAAAGTGAAAGTGAGTGAATCCATCAACAATTGCAACAACCAAGGGCCTAACAACTTTTACCTAATTGCTCTTCCGATTCCGCTCGAAACTCTTTGAACTTTTCAAAAGCCTCGGACTTGCGGTGCATAAGGTATATGTATCCATATCTTGAGTAGTCATCTGTGAAAGTGATGAAGTATTCATATCCTCCTCTGGCCCTGACATTAATGGGTCCACACATATCAGTATGCACTAATTTCAATAAATCTTTGGCCCTATTGCCCTTCTCTTTAATGATGGCCTATTAATTATTTCGGTATCATGTATCTCATACATTGTGGGAGTTAACAAATAAGGCACATTGGTTACCTTGCCAGAACATATAAAAGTATCAGTCCTCTTTAAGACAACTTCAGTACCAAAAGTAATAGAATAACTTTTGTTCACCAAACTAGAAACTGAAATTAAATTTTGCCTTAAAAACGGTACATATAGAGTATCTGACAAAACCAACTTATTATCTTGAACACATAAAGTAATAACTCCTACTGAGACCACATCCGCCTTACCATCAGATCCTAGGTTGACAATGATTTCGCCGTCACTGAGTCTCCTGGTTTCTCGGAACCCCTGCAACGAATTACATATGTGATTAGTTGCCCCGGAGTCCACACACTAAGATTTTGAAGTACCAGTTGCAAAACTTATTAGTTTATGGCCTCAACACCAAGGGTATATGATGTAATAAATAGATTAATTTCTTTATTTATCAATACAATTCATGCTTTTCCTTTCATGAGATGAATGGTGTTTTATATACTTGCACATAACTAATACAAACGACATAATGGTTCATGAGATGAACCGGAGTCCACAAGTATACTAGATGTAATACATGTGTATGGATGAGATCCACATACAGAAGATATGTATTACAAATCTTATACTTAAATATCTTCACAACCAGTGATGAGATTGGACACCTCATCTGACAAGGTTGCAGCATTTTGATCACTATGAGATAGTGTGATTTATCTCGATCATCAGAATGTAAGATTCTGGATCATGATGCTGGTACATTGGATGTATTGAAGGACCATGAGAAGCACCTTATGAAATACTGTCTCGATTTAAGGACTGCTCTCATAATTCCCTAGCAATAGGCTCTCAATCCTGAGACATTGATGAACTCAAGTTTCTGTTATTCATTTGCTTTGAGTCACCAATGAGTGAGGCCAATTGTAGGTCAACACCTCGGTGTCTTGGGTACGTGGTAGTAGGACTGTGGGAACATGCAATGATCAAGATGGAATCTATCTACATTATCCCCTTGTGCCAATTAATGGATTTATCATTGGTAAGTGTGCACCGATTCCAATTAAGAGTTAATTGGAACGGTACAAAATGATCACTATAATTAATTGGGTTTCAAGGATAATAAGATGTGGATCTAAGATTGGACGGGACAGATTTATTCCAATTGATCCATGGATAATGATAGAGGGGCCTACTTGTGGTAATTGGGAAGTTTAGGGTCTTCATTGTAATTTATTCCTAAGACTGGAGTGCAATTGCATTTATATAGTGGAGTTATTTGCAATTAATTGTGGGCCCGGATTGCACATGAGATGTGGGGTCGCGTGTCACAGTTGGAGCCAGCTTTCTAAAGAATCCCTTGTGGTCCCCACGCTAGCCTAATTTATTAGAAAAATGCTAATTCTACTTGAACTCTAAAAGGAAGGTTACTATTTCTATTTGAAGTGAGACTTCTAATAGTGGTAATAGTAAGCTACTAATTATTAATGGAAGTAGGACTTCTATTTTAATTAGAAAGGAGAAAGCTACTAATTGTTGTAGAAGTAAGACTTCTATGGCAACAATTAAGGGAGATGTTTACTTATTTGTAATGGGAGTTAAACTTCTATTTTAAATAGGAAAAGAGGAGTTGTGGAGGGCTATAAATAGAGGAATACTCCTCTCAAATTCGTGCATAATACATAGAGCACTTTTCAGCCCCTTGTGCAAGTGTTGCACAAGTCATATTCTTCTCAAAGTTCCCTTCTCTTTCACTTTTGGTTCCCTAGAGTTACTGGTAGGGTTTTCTCTTGAGGATTCTACCATCTTCTTGACAAAAAGAGATCTAATACGGGACATAGTGTGGAAGATCAAAAGGAGTTGAAGATTTTGATTTGGATTGTGAAATTGTTCATCACCAAAGTAAAGTAATCAAATTCTCCATTAGAGCACAACAAAGCTCCAAAGGTATATCTACATCCTTGTATGTTGTGGATTTCGTGGTTGCATGTTTATGTGCTTATTTCTATCTTATAGATAGGCTATGTTGCTGTACATGATTTATGAGATTGAGGGAATTGCATCCTGGATTGGGTTTGCTGCATTCTAGACAATTGATCCCTGCATCAAGTGGGTCAAAAGTTTTTGAAACCTGTCTGGAAAGCCCACCTATATTCCAACAATTGGTATCAGAGCCTAACCTCATCTCTAATCATGTTAGACCAGCAAGCTTGCTCTGATCTTTGCATGAGATGTGAAGAAGATGAAGTAAGGGCTATGTAAGGATCAATTTTAATGGATTTGCTTGGTTTGATAGAAATTCATGTTTGGATAGTCACAAAAGGGTTTAATAATGATGGAAGGATGGTAGGAAGCCATTGGAACACTTTGGAAGTGATTTGGAGAAGAATGGACACGAAACAGAAAACCCATGAAAAAACCCAAGTTGCAGAAATTCTTCAGGCCGGTCGACCGGGCTTTCTGTGCAGAATGCTGCAGAAATTATTTTTTCATGTTTCAGGTCTTCTTTTACTTCCTATTTTTCCAGCATTGTTTGGCAGCATATTTTGTGATTTGTATGGTTGTATAAGATACTAACTTGCAGGTGATCTTGTCCTCTCCATATGGCCCACAAGTCTTTTGCTTTCTTTTATGATGATTGGTTTATTTAAGGCTAAATGTAAAGGGCGTCATGGTTTCCTTGGTTTCCCGTGAAAGGGCAAGGCATGGTGAATTTTCCTATAGCCCTTTTAATTCCAGTTTTAGATTACCATGTAAGTCTCATATTTGAGGCATAGGAATTTATGTAATTTTTCTAAATTTGTAAATTCTGGCAATGTCCGAGACGAAGAAGGAAAGCGATGTTGGACTCCTAATCAAAGAGTTTGAATATTACCAAAAGAGTTCTGGAGTTTCCCAAAGAGTTTGAGGAATTCCAAATTTTTTGGAAAGTCTAGAAGTCCAAGAAGTCTATTCCGCTTGGGCCATGTGGAGGAGAGGACTAGTTTCTATTTTTTAGCACTTTCTATTTATGGATGCATGCTTAATTTAGAATAATTCCAGATCTGATCCAAACATAGCAACTTACTAAAATTGGTCAAATCAAATTAATTTTTGGAAAGAGTTCTAATTAGTGTTGATGACCCATGAGATGGACACATTGGTAACACTAATTTAGAAACTAGACTTTCCTTAAAATAACTTGACTTGGAACCAATCTTAGATCACATCATGAGATGATTTGATGTTCATATGTATACATGTGGGCCCTAATACCTTAGAAAGAAATCCTCTATTCTAAAATATTAAGTGGGAGCGGGGCATTTATATTTAGAAATCCCCATGGTTTTCCGCCATAGGTCCATTGTAAGGAAAGTATTAGCCTCGCGCCATCTCGAGTATGGCCGTTCCCCACGGAGGGCTTTTACTTGTCTGGTTACTGGATATGGATCTCCTACGGATAGTGTTGGTGAGACGGGGCGGGGGCCCACTCCCCAAGGAGGAGCTGCTCGCAACGGTTGTCATGCAATGCTAGTTGGTGGGTCACACTTAACTAAAATAATGATGTAGTATCCCCAAGGACTTGCCTCATCTATTTTAGAAACCGAAGTTAATAGGGATTCATTCATTATTTGGTATGAGATACCTAGATAATAATGAATGAAGGGGATCATGGAAAGTTAGCCTTAATCCTAATTTTGACCAACTTTGATCCGCACCAATCTAGGTGGTATTCGCACTCCCCAAGGAGGCATACCCCGGGGATTGGGATTCCAATGTATTCTGAATTTAATGGTTATGAGGATTCCATATAAATTTGGTAGAATACTAAACCCTAATGTCATTTAAATTCATTAATTGAATGTATGGTTATGTGCTACAGTATTTTCAGCATGAATTCAAATACTTTCAATCCACTTGCGACCATCCTCAACCAGAATAAATTAGTGGGATCCAACTATGTAGACTAGAAACAGAACCTGGATATTGTCCCGACAGCTTCAGGGTATAAATATGTCCTTACCAAACCCTCCCTTCATGAGCCATTGCCAGAAGCATCACAGGAAGAAAAGGAAATTTACACCAAGTGGGCCAAAGACGATGAGATGGCCAGATGTTACATACAGGCATCTATGTCTAGTGTTTTACAACACCAACATCAATCCTTTAACACTGCATATAATATTATATCAAACTTAAAGGAGATGTTTGCGGAACAGGGCAGGACTGCTAGACAGGCTGCTATGAGGGTGCTTATAAGCACCAAGATGGCTGAAGGCACACCAGTACAGGACCATATGTTGAAAATGATGGACTCATTGAATGAGTTAGATGTACTGGGGGCTGCGGTTGATGCAGAATTGCAGATTGACATAATACTTGAGTCACTACCAGAGTCATTTAACAATTTCAAGGTTAATTACAACATGAATAAAGTGAATCTGACTCTGGCTGAGCTGTCTAGCCAGCTGGTGGTGACTTAAGGCATTATGAAGAAAAAGCCAACTGCCCTGATGACAGAAAAGTCATTTGCCAAGTCCAAACCGAAAGGCAAAGGGCAGAAAGGCAAGAAGAAATCAGTTCCGAAGGGTCCTAAGGCGGAGGATGGTCCTAATGGTGGTGTTGGCAAGGCTAAGGGAGTAGGGACAAAAGGAAAGTGTTTCCATTGTGGTATGACAGGACATTGGAAGAGGAATTGTCCAGAATATCTGTCCAAGAAGAAGACCTCAGGTATGATTGAGTCACTTGTTACTGAAGTTAGTTTTGCAACTGGTACTTCAGAATCTTGGTGTGTGGACTCCGGGGCAACTAATCACATATGTAATTCGTTGCAGGGGTTCATGGAAACCAGGAAACTCAATGACGGCGAAATCATTGTCAACCTAGGATCTGATGCTAAGGCAGATGCAGTCTCAGTAGGAGTTATTACTTTATATTTTCAAGATAATAAGTTGGTTTTGTCAGACACTCTATATGTACCGTCTTTAAGGCGGAATTTAATTTCAGTTTCTAGTTTGGTGAATAAAAGTTATTCTATTACTTTTGGTACTGAAGTTGTCATAAAGAGAAACGATACTTTTATATGTTCTGGCAAGGTAACCAATGGGCTTTATCTATTAACTCCTATAATGTATGAGATACATGATACCGAAATAATTAATAGACCATCATTAAAGAGAAAGTCACATTCATCTAATCCAACAAAACTTTGGCACTTGAGGCTAGGTCATATATATCTAAATAGGATTGACAGGCTAGTGAAAGATGGTATCTTGCCTTCATTGGTTGTAGAACCAATGCCTGTCTGTGAGTCCTGTTTGGAAGGCAAAATGACCAAAAGACCCTTTTCATCCAAGGGCAATAGGGCCAAAGATTTATTGGAATTGGTGCATACTGATGTGTGTGGACCCATTAATGTAAGAGCCAGAGGAGGATATGAGTACTTCATCACTTTCACAAATGATTACTCAAGATATGGATATATATACCTTATGCACCGCAAGTCCGAGGCTTTTGAAAAGTTCAAAGAGTTTCGAGAGGAAGCAGAAAAACAATTAGGTAAAAGTATCAAGACTCTTCGATCAGATCGAGGAGGAGAATATCTGTCTGGAGATTTTATGGCTCACTTATCAGAAAATGGGATTCTATCCCAGTTGTCTGCTCCTGGTATGCCTCAACAGAATGGAGTAGCGGAAAGAAGGAACCAGACTCTTCTAGATATGATTAGGTCTATGCTGAGTTTCTCAGGATTACCTATATCTTTTTGGGGATACGCCCTGGATACTGCAATGTACATACTAAACCTCGTACCATCTAAGTCTGTACCTAAGACTCCCCGGGAGTTGTGGTCTGGGCGAAAGCCTAGTCTACAACATTTACACATTTGGGGTTGTCCGGCACATGTGCTGAAGGTAAAGACGGATAAGTTGGAAACGAAGTCGGAAGTATGCACATTCATAGGATATCCCAAAGGAACTAAAGGTTGATTATTCTATAATCTCAGAGAGCAGAAAGTGCTAGTAAGCACCAATTCGGTTTTTCTGGAGGAAGATTATATGTTGGACAGGAAATCTTTAGAAAAGGTGATCTTGGAAGAGATTCAAGAACAATCAATTCCAAATCCAAATATGACCGAACTTGAGGAAGAACCGCCCCTACCAGACACAGTAGTTACAACAGTGCCTCGTCGTAGTGAGAGAATAATCAGGCCCCCTGATAGGTTCTCGTTCTTGGGAGAGTCTTACGAGGCAATCCCGGAAGAACCGGAACAGGATCCCTGTAACTATGATGAAGCAATTAATGACATAGATTCGGGACATTGGCAAGATGCTATGAAAGCTGAGATGGAGTCTATGTACTCCAATCAGGTCTGGTTACTTGTGGACTTGCCTGCCAATATCAAACCTATTGGGTGCAAGTGGGTCTACAAGAGAAAAAGAGGACCAGATGGAAGAGTTGAGACCTTTAAGGCCAGGCTTGTTGCAAAATTGTATACTCAGAAAGAGGGTATCGATTATGAGGAAACCTTCTCGCCGGTAGCCATGCTCAAGTCCATCCGGATAGTCTTATCCATTGCGGCTCATCTCGATTACGAGATTTGGCAAATGGATGTCAAGACGGCGTTTCTCAACGGTCGACATCTATATGATGCAGCCAGACGGTTTTATAGCAACTAACCAAAAGTAAAGAGTTTGCAAGCTGCAGAAGTCCATTTATGGACTGAAGCAAGCATCCCGAAGCTGGAACATTCGTTTTGACCGGGCAATCAAATCATTTGGTTTTAGTCATTTGGTTTTGGTCCAAAATCCGGATGAGTCATGTGTGTACATGAAAAATGAAGGTGACAGGGTAGTTTTTCTGATATTATACGTCGACGACATCCTTCTCCTTGGGAAAGATATAAGAATGTTGTCAACGGTAAAAGTTTGGTTGGCAAAGACTTTTGATATGAAGGACTAGGGAGAAGCTAGTTACATCCTAGGGATCAAAATCCATCGAGACAGGAAAAATAGGATGATTGACTTATCTCAAACTGCTTACATAGATAAGGTACTGGTATGGTTTGCTATGTAGGACTCCAAGAAGGGTATCACACCTTTCAGGCATGGACTGCATCCAAGGATCAGGGTCCCAAGACCCCAGAGGAAAAGGAGAAATGAGAGCAATTCCATATGCTTCGGCTGTTGGTAGCCTCATGTATGCTTTGCTATGTACTAAACCGGATATCTGTCATACAGTGGGCTTAGTCAGCAGATATCAGTCTAACCCAAGTCTTGACCATTGGACTGTTGTAAAATGTATCCTTAAGTACTTCAGAAGGACTAGAGATTACATGTTGATTTACGGCAGTGATGACCTGATTCCAGTCGGATACATAGATTCTGACTTCATGTCAGATAAGGATTCCAGGAAATCTACCTCTGGTTATGTGTTTATGCTTGGCGGAGGAGCTATCAACTGGAGGAGTATTAAACAGGAATGTACCGCTGATTCCACTTCTGAGGCTGAATATGTAGCGGCTTGTGAAGCAGCTAAGGAAGCAGTATGGCTCAAAAGATTCCTTTTGGAACTTGGAGTGGTACCTTTGGCACGAAAGCCGCTTACAGTTTACTGTGATAGTAGTGAGGCAGTCGCTCAGTCCAAGGAACCAATGAGCCATAAAAGCCAAAAGCACGTACAGAGGAAGTATCATTTGGTTAGAGAGACTGTGCAGAGAGGTGATATTGCAATTACCAAGATAGCCTCCGCAGACAATCTGGCAGATCCATTTACTAAGCCTTTAACCACCAAGGTTTTTGAGCAGCATGTAGACGGGATGGGCATGAGATGCAATCCTGATTGGCATTGAGCCTAAGTGGGAGATTGTTAGTTTATGGTCTCAATACCAAGGGTATATGATGTAATAAATAGATTAATTTCTTTATTTATCAATACAATTCATGCTTTTCCTTTCATGAGATGAATGGTGTTTTATATACTTGCACATAACTAATACAAATGACATAATGGTTCATGAGATGAACCGGAGTCCACAAGTATACTAGATGTAATACATGTGTATGGATGAGATCCACATACAGGAGATATGTATTACAAATCTTATACTTAAATATCTTCACAACCAGTGATGAGATTGGACACCTCATCTGACAAGGTTGCAGCATTTTGATCACTATGAGATAGTGTGATTTATCTCGATCATCAGAATGTAAGATTCTGGATCATGATGCTGGTACATTGGATGTATTGAAGGACCATGAGAAGCACCTTATGAAATACTGTCTCGATTTAAGGACTGCTCTCATAATTCCCTAGCAATAGGCTCTCAATCCTTAGACATTGATGAACTCAAGTTTCTGTTATTCATTTGCTTTGAGTCACCAATGAGTGAGGCCAATTGTAGGTCAACACCTCGGTGTCTTGGGTACGTGGTAGTAGGACTGTGGGAACATGCAATGATCAAGATGGAATCTATCTACATTATCCCCTTGTGCCAATTAAAGGATTTATCATTGGTAAGTGCGCACCGATTCCAATTAAGAGTTAATTGGAACGGTACCAAATGATCACTATAATTAATTGGGTTTCAAGGATAATAAGATGTGGATCTAAGATTGGACGGGACAGATTTATTCCAATTGATCCATGGATAATGATAGAGGGGCCTACTTGTGGTAATTGGGAAGTTTAGGGTCTTCATTGTAATTTATTCCTAAGACTGGAGTGTAATTGCATTTATATAGTGGAGTTATTTGCAATTAATTGTGGGCCCGGATTGCACATGAGATGTGGGGTCGCGTGTCCCAGTTGGAGCCAGCTTTCTAAGGAATCCCTTGTGGTTCCCACGCTAGCCAAATTTATTAGAAAGATGCTAATTCTACTTGAACTCTAAAAGGAAGGTTACTATTTCTATTTGAAGTGAGACTTCTAATAGTGGTAATAGTAAGCTACTAATTATTAATGGAAGTAGGACTTCTATTTTAATTAGAAAGGAGAAAGCTACTAATTGTTGTAGAAGTAAGACTTCTATGCCAACAATTAAGGGAGATGTTTACTTATTTGTAATGGGAGTTAAACTTCTATTTCAAATAGGAAAAGAGGAGTTGTGGAGGGCTATAAATAGAGGAATACTCCTCTCAAATTCGTGCATAATACATAGAGCAGTTTTCAGCCCCTTGTGCAAGTGTTGCACAAGTCATCTTCTTCTCAAAGTCCCCTTCTCTTTCACTTTTGGTTCCCTAGAGTTACTAGTAGGGTTTTCTCTTGAGGATTCTACCATCTTCTTGAGAAAAAGAGATCTAATACGGGACATAGTGTGGAAGATCAAAAGGAGTTGAAGATTCTGATTTGGATTGTGAAGTTGTTCATCACCAAAGTAAAGTAATCAAATCCTCCATTAGAGCAAAACAAAGCTCCAAAGGTATATCTACATCCTTGTATGTTGTGGATTTCGTGGTTGCATGTTTATGTGCTTATTTCTATCTTATAGATAGGCTATGTTGCTGTACATGATTTATGAGATAGAGGGAGTTCCATTCTGGATTGGGTTTGTTGCATTCTAGACAATTGATCCCTGCATCAAGTGGATCAAAAGTTTTTGAAACCTGTCTGGAAAGCCCACCTATATTCCAACAAAACTAACTTCAGAAACAAGTGACTCAATCATACCCAAGGTCTTCTTTTTAGACAGATAATCTGGATAATTCCTTTTGCAATGTCCTGTCATACCACAATGGAAACACTTTCCTTTGTCCCCGACCCCTTAGCTTTGCCAACACCACCATTAGGACCATTCTCTACCTTAGGACCCTTCGGAACTGATTTCTTCTTCCCTTTCCGCCCTTTGCCTTTCACTTTGGACTTGACAAATGACTTTTCTGTCATCAGGATAGTTGGCTTCTTCTTCATAATCCCTTCAGTCACCACCAGCTGGCTAGAAAGCTCAGCTAGAGTCAAATTCATCTTATTCATATTATAATTGGCCTTGAAATTGTTGAATGACTCTGGTGGTGACTCAAGGATTATGTCAATCTGTGATTTTGCATCAATTGCAGCCCCAGTACATCTAACTCATTCAATGAGTCTATCATTTTCAACATGTGGTCCTGTACTGGTGTGCGTTCATCCATCTTGGTGCTTATAAACACCTTCATAGCAGCCTGTCTAGCAGGCATGCCCTGTTTCGCAAACATCTCCTTTAAGTTTGATATAATATCATATGCAGTCTTAAAGGATTGATGTTGGTGTTGTAAAACACTAGACATGGATGTCTGTATATAACATCTGACCATCTCATCGTCTTTGGCCCACTTAGTGTAAAGTTCCTTTCCTTCCTGTGATGCTTCTGGCAATGGCTCATCAAGGGAGGGTTTGGTAAGGACATATTTATATCCTGAAGCTGTCAGGACTATATCTAGGTTCCGTTTCAAGTCTACATAATTGGATCCCACCAATTTATTCCCATTGAGGATGGTCGCAAGTGGATTGAAAGTATTTGAATTCATGCTGGAAATACTATAGCACGTAACCATACATTCAATTAATGAATTTACATGACATTAGGGTTTAGTATTCTACCAAATTTATATTGAATCCTCATAACCACTAAATTCAGAATACATTGGAATCCCAATCTCCGGGGTATGCCTCCTTGGGGAGTGCGAATACCACCTAGATTGGTGCGGATCAAAGTTGGTTAAAATCGGAATTAAGACTAACTATCCATGATCCCCTTCATTCCTTATTATCTAGGTATCTCATACCAAATAATGAATGATTCCCGATTAGCTTCGGTTTCTAAAATAAATGAGGCAAATCCTTGGGGTTACTACATCATTATTTTAGTTAAGTGTGATCATCAACTAGCATTGCATGACAACCGTTGCGAGCAGCTCCTCCTTGGGGAGTGATTTCACCAAATCACTTCCAAAGTGTTTCAATGGGTTCCTACCATCCTTCCATCATTATTAACCCCTTTTGTGACTATCCAAACATGAATCTACTATCAAATCAAATAAATTCATCAAAACTGATCCTTACAAAGCCCTTGTTTCATCTTCTTCGCATCTCATGCAAAGATTAGAGCAAGCTTACTGATCTAACATGATTAGAGATGAGGTATGGCTCTGATACCAATTGTTGGTAAATAGGTGAGCCATTCAGATAGGTTTCAAAAACTTTTGACCCACTTGATGCAGGGATCAACTATCTAGATGGCAACAAACCCAATCCAGGATGCATTCCCTTAAACTCATAAACCATGTACAACAACATAACCTATCTAGAAGATAGAAAACAACACCTAAACATGCAACCACGAAATCCACAACATACAAGGATTTAGATATACCTTTGGAGCTTTGTAGTGCTCTAATGGAGAATTTGAGTTCTTTTCTTTGATGATGAACACCTTCACTATCTAATTCAGAATCTCCAGACACCTTTTGATCTTCCACGCTGTGACCCGTATTAGATCCCTTTTCTCAAGAAGATGGTGGAATCTCCAAGAGAAAACCTAACTAGTAACTCCAAGGAACTAGAGGAGAAAGAGAAGAGAACTTAGAGAGGAAGAGAACTTGTGCAACACTTGCACAAAGGGGCCGAAGTTGCTCACTCAATTATGCTCGTCCAACAGGGGTTTATTCCTCCTTTTATAGCCCGCCATTCCACCTCTTTTCCTATTTGCAATAGAAGTTTAACTCACATTAAAATAGTAAACTTCTCCCTTGCTAATTGCCATAGAAGTCTCACTTCCACAATAATTAGTAGCTTTTTCCTTTCTAATTAAAATAGAAGTCCTACTTCCATTAATAATTAGTAACTTACTATTACCACTATTAGAAGTCTCACTTCAAATAGAAATAGTAACCTTCCTATTAGAGTTTAAGTAGAATTAGTATATTTCTAATAACTTGGGCCAGCGTGGGGACCACTAGGGATTCCTTAGAAAGCTGGCTCAAACTGGGACATGCGACCCTACATCTCATGTGCAATCCGGGCCCATAGTTAACTACAAATAACTCCACTATATAAATGCAATTGCACTCTAATCTTAGGAATATATTACAATGAAGACCATAAACTTCCTTAGTACCACAAGTAGGCCCCTCCATCTATATCCATGGATCAATTGGACTTGTCCACCAAAGTAGATCCATATCTTATTATCCATGAGCCCCAATTAATTATAGTAATCATTTGGTACCGATCCAATTAACTCTTAATTGGAATGGGTGCGCACTTACCAATGATAAATCCATTAATTGGCACAAGGGGATATCAAAGATAGATTCCATCTTGACCATTGAATGTTCCCACAGCTCTACTACCTACCCAAATCACCGAGGTGTTGACCTACAATTGGCCTCACTCATTGGTGACTCAAAACAAATGTATAGATAGAAACTTGAGTTCATTAATGTCTCAAGATTATGAGCCTATTGCTAGAGAATTATGAGAGCAGACCTTAGAATAAAGACAATGTATATAAGGTGCTTCTCATGGTCCTTCAATACATCCAATGTACCAGCACCATGATCCAGAATCTTACATTCCGATGATCGAGACAAATATTCACACTATCTCATAGTGATCAAAGTGCAGCAACATTGTCAGATGAGATGTCCAATCTCATCACTGGTTGTGAAGATATTTAAGTATAAGATTTGCAATACATATCTCCTGTATATGAATCTTATCCATACACATGTATTACATCTAGTAAACTTGTGGACTCTGATTCATCTCATGAATCATTATGTCATATGTATTAGTTATGTGCAAGTATATAATTAAACACCATTCATCTTATGAAAGGGAAAGCATGATTGTATTGATAAATAAAGAAATGAATCAATTTATTACATCATATACTTGGTATTGAAACCATCAAAACTAACAGGTTGTTGTTGCCTTGTTTAGCAAAGAAAAGGGAGAGGTGATGGATCTTTTTTCCATGGATGTCGCTTTATCTTTATAGGGATTTTTTTTTTGGTAAAATCTTTATAGGGATTTAACTAAATGATGAAGTGGGCATTTACGAAATGATGAAGTGGCCATTTACACAATGCTTTGAACCTTATTTATTTGAATCTTATAATACAGTTGGTGTTACAATCTAATGGAATTTGGTCACATCATTTGTCTCTCTACCCCCACGGCTGTCCTCATCTTTTTGTGTTGGCTTGCTTTGTTAAAATGAGTTTTCCTTTCTCAAACTAACCAATGGGAGAAGGAGAGCAGCAGTAACGCCTTCGCCTTGTCATGTTACCACTACACCAAAAATCGAAAATTGGAACGGAAAAGCGTTCCTAATCCTCCCGTTCCTAATTCGTTAAACCGTTCCAATTTCCGTTCCAATTTGGTACCAACCGTTCCTAATCCAAATTGGAACGGAAATTGGAACGGTTTAACGGATTAGGAACGGGAGGATTAGGAACGCTTTTCCGTTCCAATTTCCGATTTTTGGTGTAGTGTACATGGAAAAAGAAAAGGCCTACAAGATTGTGCTGCCTTTCTGTGATTGGTATTTCCAGCACATGTAGGCTCTGACGCCCTGGTTGAATGTGGAAAAGACAATGCAAAAAAATTTTTATTTTTTTTTATGACCCAGGTTTCCCTCGCCAGCCCGTCCTTCGAATTTTTGGCCTCCGACCCGACCCGGGGTTACCTGATTCTCCCTCCCCATTTTCTCTGCCTTTTGTCCTTACTTGAGAAAGCCCAGTGGTGTTCTTAAATCATAGCTTCTTAAATCATAGCCAAGGATGCAAACATTCTCCACTTGGACAGTTAGGCTGCAAGGATGGAAATTTTGTTTGAGACTCTAGTGTTGTCTTGACTCTTTTGACCCAACCGAGTTTTATAGTCAAGGTGTTCTGCATATAAGGTTTTAGTCACAATCCGGAACCAAAAATGTATTGCAATTTTATTGTCAACACCTTTATATTATATTCTGTTCTTTTATCTACACTTAAAACAATCTAAATGTAATTAAATGTGAAGATTAAAAAGTAATCTACTTTTTAATATTTCATTTTAAAATTATATTTTAGAAAAAAATAGGGTTAAACAAATTAAAAAATGAGTCTGGAACCGATACATCAGCAGAGACACAGGTTTAGGCATTGGCTGACTGTCCCAAGGGGCATTTTAAAACCTTGAAACACTCGGAAACTACAATAGTTTTCTTAAGTAACTATGGATTAAAGTAGGATAAGTGACAGAATTTGAAGAGCCGCCCACTGATCGACCAAATAGAAGAATGTTTTAGGCCCTACCTATCTACAGGCCACTGGATATTCCAATCATTCCATCATAGGCCATGAAGATAGCAAGCAAAATCTCTCAAAAGACATTCAGAGCAGCTGCTTTACTTTAAGATAGCTTGATCTTAAGGTTGTCTTTTTGCGCAGACCAATAGGCCCTAACTGCTACTTGTGTCATTCTTTTATTAGTAGCTCCTTCCGCAGGCGAAGGCTAATATTAAGAGCACATTAACCAATAAGATATGGATCTTCTCAATAGAAGTTTTGATCTAACTAAAAACAGTTAAGTAATAGGGTCTAAATTTGAGCTCGGCCCACTGGTACATCTCTTAGCCTTTTCAATGCTGAAGACAGAATGTACCGATGTTGCATCACTGGGTGCAAGAATTAGAAGAGGAATAACTACCAATAGATGTGGTTGAATAAATGTGAGAAAAAGGCTGAAGATTGGAGGTTGTACTTCAAGTGAGCTCCAGCAAAGCAGTGATGCAAGGCAGATCATTTACATGGCTAGCGATGGATGAAAGCTGCAACGGAAAGAGAAGGCTGCCACAAAGCTGGTGATTTTTGGCATTTCTTTACGCAGAGATTATTTACGATCCTAGTGTATAAAACCCCAACGGGATTGGATTTGATAGAGTTGTATCCAGCAGTAGGA
Source organism: Cinnamomum chago (assembly GCA_038049695.1). NCBI lineage: Eukaryota > Viridiplantae > Streptophyta > Magnoliopsida > Laurales > Lauraceae > Cinnamomum > Cinnamomum chago. Next base: position 20,292,320 of record CP142458.1, read on the forward strand.
TTTATTGAAACTCCAAGTTGAAACCACCGATATATTGTCCATATATCATTTCGGAGTAATCTAGACAGGAAATATCAATGTGCATAGTGGGGTACAGCACCATTTTGGAATTATACACATGGGCATGAGAGAGAGAGAGAGAGAGAGAGAGAGTAAATACCTTGCTAAATTACATAATTCATTAATTCATACACTTGAGTAGATAGAGCTTTGTTAGTTTTATGGTCTCAATACCAGTATATGATGTAATAAATTGATTAATTTCTTTATTTATCAATATATATTATTGCTTTCCTTTCATGAGATGAGATGAATGGTGTTTTATTACTTGTTTGCACATACCTAATACGAATGACATAATGGTTCATGAGATGAACCGGAGTCCACAAGTATACTAGATGTAATACATGTGTATGGATGAGATCCACATACAGGAGACATGTATTGCAAATCTTATACTTAAATATCTTCATAACCAGTTATGAGATTAGGCATCTCATCTGATAAGGTTGCAGCACTTTGATCACTATGAGATAGTGTGATTTGTCTCGATCATCAGAATGTAAGATTTTGGATCATAGTACTGGTACATTGGATGTATTGAAAGACCATGAGATTCTGGATCATAGTGATGGTACATTGAATGTATTGAAGGACCATGAGATTCTGGATCATGGTGCTCGTACATTGGACGTATTGAAGGACCATGAGAAGCACTTTATGTACACTGTCTTTACTTTAAGGCCTGCTTTCATAATTCCCTAGCAATAGGCTCATAATCCAAAGACATTAATGAACTCAAGTTTATATCTATTCATTTGCTTTGAGTCACTAATGAGTGAGGCCAATTGTAGGTCAACACCTCGGTGATTTGGGTTCGTGGTAGTAGAGATGTGGGAACATTCAATGGTCAAGATGGAATCTATCTTTAATATCCCCTTGTGCCAATTAATGGATTTCTCATTGGTAAGTGCGCACCCCACTTCAATTAAGAGTTAATTTGAACGGTACCAAATGATCATTATAATTAATTGGGGCTCAAGGATAATAAGATATGGATCTATTTTGGTGGACAGGTCTAATTGATCCATGGATATAGATGAAGGGGCCTACTTGTGGTTATTCGGAAGTTTAGGGTCTTCATTGTAATATATTCCTAAGACTGGAGTTCAATTGCATTTATATAATGGAGTTATTTGCAATTAACTGTGGGCCCAAATTGTACATGAAATGTGGGGTCACATGTCCCAGTTGGAGCCAGTTTTCTATGGAATCCCTAGTGGTCCCCACGCTAGCCCAAGATATTAGAAAGATACTAATTATAGTAGAACTCTAAAAAGAAATGGAAAGTTACTATTTCTATTTGAATTGAGACTTCTAATAGCGGTAATAGTAAGTTATTAATTATTAATGGAAGTGAGACTTCTATTTTAATTAGAAAGGAGAGAGTTACTAATCATATTTGAAGTGAGACTTCTAATTGTGATTTAGTAAGCAACTAATTATTATAGAAGTAAGACTTCTATTTCAATTAGTAAGAGGAGGTTGCTTAAGTGTTATAAAAGAGGAGAGAAGTGGCTTGGACGTCCACCATAAAATTAGTGGAGATTCACGCCCAACCCTTTAGTGCAAGAGTTGCACACTCCCATCTCTCTATTTCCCTCTTCTAGTTTCCCTTCTAGTTTCCTTTAGAGCTTTCTCTTGGAGATCTCACCCATCTTCTTGAGAAAAGAGAATCTGATACGGGTCATAGCGTGGAAGTTCAAAAGGGCTTGGAGATTATGATTTGATTAGTGAAAGTGTTCATCATCAAAGAAAAAGATCAACTTCTCCATTAGAGCACTACTAAGCTCCAAAGATATAATCTACATCCTTGTATGTTGTAGATTTCGTGGTTGCTTGTTTATGTGTTGTTTTCTATCTTGTAGATAGGTTATATTACTGTACATGATTCATGAGTTTGAGGGATTGCATCCTGTATTGGGTTTGTTGCCTTCTAGAGAGTTGATCCCTGCATCAAGTGGGTCAAAAGTTTTTGAAACCTATCTGAAAGGCTCACCTACTTCCAACAATTGGTATCAGAACCTTACCTCATTTCTAATCATGTTAGATCAGCAATCTAGATCTAATCTTTGCATGAAATGCGAAGAGGATAGACCTAGGGCTATGTAAGGATAAGTTATGATTGGGTTTGTTTACTTTATTGCGAAGAGGATAGACCTAGGGCTATGTAAGGATCAATTATGATTGAGTTTGTTGCCTTCTAGATGGTTGATCCCTGCATCAACTGGGTGAAAAGTTTTTGAAACCTATCTGAAAGGCCCACCTACTTCCAACAATTGGTATCAGAGCCATACCTCATCTCTAATCATGTTAGATCAGCGATCTAGATCTAATCTTTGCATGAGATGTGTAAGACCCCGACCCGAGTGAACCTGATTAGTGCTAATTCAGTTACGTGTTAGTGCTAAGCTCGATTAGTGATTTTTGGTTAAGTTGGGTTTAGAATAACCTTGATTCTAGTTTTGGGCTACTTTGAGTGTTTTGATAGCTAGTGGGGCCCTTTGGGGGTTCCCTTTTTCGACTTTGCATTTTCTTGCGAAATTTTCCCGAAATTTTTTGAATTGTGTTTTTGGCCCGTTGCATTCATCTTGTTGAATCCTACAACTTTCATGTTGATCCCGAGTCCATTCGAGGCCCCAAAACCCGATTTCATAGCCTTGAGGGCAAAACAATCATTGCACACAAATTCTGTACCCAAAACTCGATATTCTCGAAACCCGTGAAACATATACTTTTTGGAAACTAGAAATTTCGACGATCATTTCTTCCTTCTTCGTCGAATCCATCCGAGGTACCGGAATAGACGATTTCAGCCAAATGAGTTTCTTAAGTTGTGGGACCCAAACTCCTTTGTCAACAAAGAGAGTCATTTCCTCATTTCCCCCATTTTTGTTCCAGCACACTTTGAGCCTAGGGTTTTCTGCAAGTTTCTTCTTCTCTTTCTTGCTTCTCCTTCTCCAATCCTCACCAATCTAGCACCAACATCTAAATGGAACTCACCACTCTCTTCCTCATCAAGCAAGCTTCACTTTAATATCTTTGGTAGAGGAATCCATCAACTTAGAAACTCCCTTGGAACTTGTTCTTCTCATTTGAAGGTCACCCAAGTAAGTGCTTCTTCTCATCTTCTAGATTTGTTATCTTATAGCCCTTGAGAAGCTCCACCTCCATTATTGGGAGATTCCCTTGCATTTTCATTGTTTTGACTTTGTTAGGGTTTGTCTATTTGGGGATTTTGTCTTGTAGCTTGGATTCCTTTCTTGGAAGAGTGATAGAGCTTGATTACATTAATTGAAGACTAGAGGCAAGTGAATGAATGGATGTTTTTAAGTTTTAGATGGTTTGGTGAACATTAATGATTTTCTTCTTCATGCTTTTATGGATTTTTATGGTTGAAATGAATGCCCTTTATGTATCTTAATAGCCTCATTTATTGTCTTGAAAACATGTGTTTAAGTCCCCTTAAATCTAGTTTATGTGGTTGATTATATGATGGAAGGAAAGGAAGAAAAGAGAAAAAAAAAATCATGTCCCGGACCTGCACTGCGCCTAGGTCCGATCGATCGGACGTGCAGACCGATCGATCGGACTGACTTTTAACTGTAAGGGTTTTTCAGCCGATCGATCGACCGATCGATCGGACCCTGTGCAGAAATTCAAACCGATCGATTGGATAGTGAATTTTGGCATTTTTAATTTTTGGACCTTGGTTACCCCCTTCCCCTTGGACTCTTGTGACCATATGTGAGGACGTCTTGAGCCGATGCTCCTCACGGTTGGCTCGGAGGCATCGAAGTTCAATCTATTTCAATCTTGAACGGGATGGAACGATACGATATTTTCTTCAAATCTAAACGCAATGTCTATTTCCTTAGGTATCGCGAGTTCTATTCCTTTCGATGACTGAGTAGGTTGCTCGATGGTTCCGGGTTAACATCATACTTAAGATGGACCGTTATTAGTCTTGACTTTTCTATCATAGCATCTAGTTATACCCATAAGCTCAATTTAAGTTTTGAAAATTGTAAAAGTGCATAAGGAGCCCGGAATGTCTTCAAACTCAAGGAGTACCAAGTAATGGCTATAATTGACATACGGGGCCCCTATTCACCTAAATAGATCTTGAACTTAATATTTTACCCGAAGTTTGTTATAGCTCACGGTTTGATCTCATTCCAAGATTTGCATTACATGACTTGTTTTCCCAAGAACATGAAGTTACTCTAGTAGCAGTTAATTGCCCTGAAGTGCATTGCACCACACGATATGTCAGTGTGCCCTTGAGCACCCCGTCTTGCCCGTTTGATTATGCATTTGTACTTGATTTACTTGCATTGTCTCGATTGTATTTGACCTATGAGTCGGCACCACTAAGCTTGGATAACCCTGTTGGTCTGATCCACCGACTTGGAGATCCCCCTCTTGTCCCGCCAGCTGCAGTTTGGATCCCTCTACCCGGTCATTACCGTGGTCTTGTCCCGATGCCGCAGATTGCTACTGTGGTCCCCGATGCCCGGCTCGCTACCGTGGTCATGTATAGTATTGTATATGTATATGTATTTATATGAGATCCCCTGTTTCTCCTCACCTCGAGTGACTGAGATCAGGGCCTAGTTATTACTCTATCACCTTAGTGGTAGAGGACTTAGCTTCGTGTGGTCGCCATCTTGCTTGTTTCCCGATTCCTTGGATACCTCTTATTGTTTTATCTTGTTTACTTGTTTTCTAACAAATGATTTATCTACTTTATGAGAGTTCTTGCTTAAACATATTTCTATGCTTTTCGAGGTATTCCCTTATTATTGTATGTTGTTGTATCTTTTCACTCTCTTGCCAGACCGTCGTGTGTGACCCATTTGCTTTGGTACTCAGGTCCCGTTGTCGGTTATCCCGAGGAGGAGTTTGCGGAGGCGGTTGTAGAACCGCAGCAGATAGTTGAGTGGCGCGCTGATGACGTCAAGTAGACGTTAGTTGCCATGAGAGACTTTACATTTTGGGAAACTCTTAACCATTCTTTGGATTGGTATATTTTGTTTATATTGGCCTTGTCGGCCTTTATTTTTGGGAAAATGTAATTAAATAATATGTTGTCTAACTTTAACAACTTTTGGGAAACATGCTTTATATCATTGCTCATTCTGATACAGTTTTATGGACTTGTGTTATTGTCTTGATGACTAGAGATAGTTGGACCATTTGATTTGCTACATGCTTCCGCACTCAAAAGAAACGTTCATTGATAGTTGTGATATCCTCACCGCGGACACCTGTGGGAAATTAAATAATTGTATGTTATCATTTAACTTTTATTATTGGTCCCGATCCCGGACTTGGCTCGTTGTCTCCATTGGGCCCGGTCCGGGGTCGCGACAGACTGGTATCAGAGCGAGACGTGTTTCAAGCAATTAAAAGAAACTAGAAATCCTAAGGACGTGGCGAGGATCCGTTAGATCTTTCGTTAGCTAGTATCGTGTGAGCAATGTGTGACCATTTATATTATTATGTGCTAACAACTTGTTTTGCAGCATCATGCCTCCACGTAAGCGACCATTGAATGGCAACCCTACTGCAAGTAATAGTGATCATACAGGACCTCTAGAAGAGGACATCGTTGGGAACCATGACAATCCACCTAATCAATTCCAGGATATGATGAGGGCAATGCTTGATCAGCAGCGTCAAGCTAACGAAAACCAAGCTAGATTGCAAGAGCAAATGCTAAAGAGAGAGGAGGACCATGCTAGGGAGATGACTGAAATGCAAAGGCAGTTGTTGGAAGTACTGCAGAGGAGACCTCAACCGCAGCCCGCCATCGTCATTAATCAAAGGCAACATGATCCAAATGCCTTATTTGAACGGTTTAGGAAGAGGGCTCCTAAGGAATTTCTTGGGGAAGAGGACGCAATAGCTGCAGATGATTGGCTAGAGCATACCGAGAACATATTTGAGATCTTCCAGTGCACCGGAGGTGAGAGAGTAAAGCTAGCATCATCCCTTTTTGTTGGGACAGCCGACAGATGGTGGAAGACAGTGAGGGAAGAGTATAGGACCATGGCTGATGCAGAAGTATGGGCAAACTTCAAGAGGCAGTTTCATGACAAATATGTACCCATTCACATCAAGAGACAGAAGGCCATAGAATTTCAGCAACTTGTACAAGGGAGCATGACAGTCTTGGAATATCTCACCAAGTTTGAAAGATTGTCCAGATATGCTCCAGAGTTGGTAGATACGGTGGAGAAGAAAATTGTCAAATTTTTCGAGGGACTCAATCCCTTCATTGAGAGAGATGCCACCGGAGTAGTACCACCTACTACTTTTGATGAAGCGGTCAAGAGGGCCTATAAGTTTGAAAACTTTCATAACAAGATCCTCAAAGTGCAAGGCAAGAGTCCAATTCAGCAGCAGAACCGCCAGCATCAAAGGAACCATCAGAATAAGAGACAGAGGACAGAACAGAATGCTCAAGCTCCACCGGTGTGTAATCACTGTGGGAAGAACCATGAGAGTGCGCAATGTCGTATACTCACAGGAGCATGATTCAGATGTGGCTCCATGGCTCATCAGATGAGAGACTGTCCAAGGCAGAACAGACAGAATCAGCAGCAGCAGCAGCAAGGGCCACAGCGTCCACCACCACCACAGCATGCATTGGCTGTCCAAAACCAGCCAAGGCCACTTCAGCAGCAAGCACCGCAGCAACAGCAGTTCAGACAGCAACAGCAACCACAGCAGCAGGCCCGCAACCAGCAGAGACAGCAGCGTCCACCGCAGCAGCATAGAAATGCACAACCAGGCAGGCCACAGCAGGGACAGAATAGGCCACCACATCATGGGCAAATCTACGGAGTCAATAGAGTGGATGCAGAGGCAACGAGAAATGTTGTAGAAGGTACAATCCTTGTTTGTGGGATTAAAGCTAAGATTTTGTTTGACCCTGGTTCTACACATTCGTTCATATCCCATGAATTTGCTAAGTTAATTGATTTGCATGCTAGTGAACTTGATTTTATTTTGACTGTGGCAACCCCTATAGGCAGACAAGTTAGTTGTAGAACATTTTATCCTAGTTGCACAGTCCAGATAGGAGAAGTGGTTTTAACCGCAGATCTCATTTCTTTGGAGATGTTTGATTTTGATGTCATCCTAGGGATGGATTGGCTGGCAGGGTACCATGCCACAATAGATTGTTTCCATAAGACCTTAACTTTCAAGTTGGTTGAGACACCGGCAGGGGTGTCGTTTCAGGGAGAGAGGAGGAATCCTCGTGCAGGGTTTGTTTCAGCGTTGAAGGCTGACAGACTTTTGAGAAGTGGTTGTGAAGCTTATTTAGCGTTTATCACGGAGGATAAACGGTCCCAAGGGGTGGAGGAGATCCCAATTGTTTGTGAATTCCCGGATGTTTTTCCGGAGGAGATTCCAGGTTTACCACCCATGAGAGAGATTGATTTCACTATTGAGTTGCTACCAGGGACCGCTCCGATATCTATTGCACCATATAGAATGGCTCCAGCAGAATTGGGAGAGTTGAAGACTCAATTGCAAGAGTTGTTAGAGAAAGGTTTTGTGAGACCGAGTGTTTCACCATGGGGAGCTCCAGTCTTGTTTGTTAAGAAGAATGATGGTTCGATGAGAATGTGTATAGATTACAGAAGATTGAATCAAGTGACCATCAAGAACAAATACCCATTGCCTAGAATAGACAAATTATTTGACTAATTGCAAGGTGCATCATACTTTTTGAAGATCGATTTGAGGTCCGGTTACCATCAGTTGAGAGTTAGAGAAGCAGATGTGTTGAAAACAGCTTTCCGGACAAGATATGGCCACTATGAGTTCCTAGTGATGCCATTTGGGTTGACTAATGCACCGGCAGTGTTCATGGCCTTGATGAACAAGATTTTTGCAGAGTATCTAGATCAGTTTGTTGTAGTGTTTATTAATGACATTTTGGTGTACTCCAAGACCAAGGAAGAGTATGAGGAACATTTGAGGATTGCATTGCAACTCTTGAGGGAGAATCAGCTGTATGCTAAGCTTAACAAGTGCGAATTTGGGTTGGAGCAAGTAGCATTTTTGGGGCACATTATCTCCCAAGAAGGATTATCAGTGGATCCGTCCAAGATTGAAGCAGTAGTGAATTGGGAAAGACCGAAGAATGTGACAGAAATCAAGAGTTTTCTGGGTTTGGCAGGTTACTATCGGAGGTTTATGCAAGGTTTTTCGTCGATTGCGTCACCATTGACGAAGTTGACAAGGAAAAATGCACCATATGTATGGACAGATCAGTGTGAAGAGAGTTTCCAAGAGCTAAAGAAGAGATTGACTACAGCACCAGTCCTTACTTTGCCATCCGGGAGCGGCGGTTTCACCATTTTTACCGACGCTTCGAATGTTGGACTTGGTTGTGTTTTGATGCAAGAGGGAAAAGTGATCGCTTATGGATCTAGACAGTTGAAAGAACACGAGAAGAACTATGCCACCCATGATCTGGAGTTAGCAGCGGTTGTGTTCGCGTTGAAGATGTGGAGACACTACCTTTATGGAGAGCAATTCGAAGTCCACTCCGACCACCGCAGCTTGCAGTATCTGTTTTCGCAGAAGGATTTGAACATGAGGCAGAGAAGATGGATGGAATATATAAAGGACAATGATTTTCCAATCAAGTATCACCCGGGGAAAGCAAATGTAGTTGCAGATGCCTTGAGTAGGAAATCAGTGGGCTTGGCAAATTTGAGTGGCACTTGTATTTTTGAGCAGTTTGAAGAGCTGAGTTTAGACCTACAGCCACTGAGGAAGGGTGTTTTGTTGGCTAACATGACAGTGTCAGAACCTTCTTTCATTCAAAAGATCAAGGATAGTCAGTTGCAAGATCCAGAGTTGGCCAAGATTTCAGAGCATATAGCAGAGCGTCCTGACTTTCATATTGTTGATGGAGTCTTGTACTACCGTGACCGTCTGTGTGTGCCTAACGTCGAAGATTTGAGGAATGACATCATGACTGAGGCTCATAGCACGAAGTACTCTATGCATCCAGGGAGCACGAAGATGTATCAGAACTTGAAGGGCAGATTTTGGTGGAACAATATGAAGAGAGAGATTGCAGCGTTTGTTGATGTGTTTAATTTTTATAGGACTTTTGCCATACTCTTAATCTTGATTTTATGCTAGTTTGCCTTTTATTTTCTTTATTTTATCATGTTTTCATCTATTTTTATGTAGGAGGAAATAAACTCATAAAACCATGGATTTTGGAATGGAAAACAAGTTTTGGACAGCTGAAGCCTTGGTCCAATCTTGGTCTTACTTGGACTTCGAATTTGGACCGTGAGAAAGCCCATTTAGAAGCTGATTGACGTTGAAAACGTCCTTTCCCGAAATTCCAGAACCAATCCCACCAAGACAGGCATAACTTTTTCTAGAAAACTCCATTTTGGGAGATCTCGGTGGCTACAGAAAGATAAGAGAGAGCCCTGCAATTTTTCTGTGGACAGCTTGTCTCCAGTCATCCATTATCAAGGAGCAAATCTCGCCACAATGCACTGATAGTGAAACTTGACATTCCTGGAACATTACTCAGTAATTCAGGCATAACTTTGGCAAGAGAGATCTGATTTGATTGATTGAAGTTGCTGAGGAAAGGTAAGAAGAAGATCTTCGATTTTTCTGTTGAGAACTTTCTGAAATTAAGGCGTTTTGATAGCAAAATTTGGGCGTCAAGACAGAGGACGAAAACTGCCAGTTGGAGAATTCAGTTTTGAAAGGAAATAAAGAGGGGATTGAATATTCACAATGGGGAGGTTTTTATTTTTTTCTTATAAAGTGTGAACCGAGGGGGATGAAGAGGAGAAGAGAGGAGGAAACGGGGCACTTCAAGCAGGAGGTTGAAAATCTGCAGAAATGGAGTTCATCAACAATTGAGATTCTCGATCTACATAGAGTTTCCTTCTTAACTCTTTCATCTTTCTGTGTATAATTTTCATTATGAATTTCAGAATTATTATGGTTTGTTGTGATTAGAATATGAACTAATTTCTATTTCTAAGGCTACGATGTAGCCTCTCCATGACAGTCCTGAGTCTTATGTCTATGTGATCATAATTTTATCATTCCTTTTGAGTATACATCATTGATTTTAATGCTTCAATTATTTGGCCAATAGTTGAATGATTTGTTGTGCATGTTAATTCGAGAGATGATGCATGCAATTTAGCTTCGTATGATATATGCCATGAATTGAACGAAAGACAAGGATGTGCCAACGTGATTTGTGCGGCTTTTCTGTGAAATATTATTAATCTTAATGTGCTCAAATACTTTTAAATTTGCATAGACATATCGCGGGTTATCGTATGTTGAGTAATTCTAATTTTACTCGAGAGAGGGTCTTAGATAAAGTAGAATATTTCGCCGTCAAATAGGATGATAATTGATTGATTGTATGGTTAGGACTTGGGATTGGATTGGTTAGGTGAGTCAGATGCCTTAGTGTTTTCTTCTTGGGTGAAATCCTCTTCTTTTTAAGTGTTTGGTAAATTCTTCATTTGTTGATTTAAATTAATTTGTTGCTGTTTTTTTTTAAATTCAAAATCCACTACTTTTCTTGGTTTTCAAATAACTTAGAATTAGAACAATTTCAATAGTTAATAGGTAAATAGTCCTTGTGGGTTCGACATTTTTCTTATCATTATATTACTTGGTACGATTTCGTGCACTTGCGAAATTCAACAAGTTTTTGGCGCCGTTGCCGGGGATTATTTATTTTCTATTACTTTTGATACCAACTAGTTCTAAGTTAATTTGAATATTTTTTTTCTTTTCTTTTTAGGTTTCCTGAGTTATGGATGAGACGTACTCGAATCTTGGATTTGGTACCTTTTGACCCTGAAATTGAACGCACCCTTCATCGTTTGAAGAAGGAGAAGAAGGATTCCACAACCGAGAACGAAACAATGGGAGAACAACTTGAAAACAGGACTTTGGGAGATTATGCTGTCCCTTTGGTCACCGGAGCTACTTCTAGCATTAGACGGCCTGCCATTCAAGCCAACAATTTTGAGATAAAGCCAGCAATTCTTCAAATGGTGGCTTCAACAGTGCAATTCAGTGGCATGCCACATGATGATCCAAATACTCACATAGCCAATTTTCTGGAGTTATGCGATACTTTTAAACATAACGGAGTTTCTGATGATGCTATTAGATTGCGACTTTTTCCATTCTCCCTCCGAGACAAGGCAAAGGCATGGTTAAACTCACTTCCACCATTAACCATAACTACATGGGACGATTTGGCTAAAAAGTTTCTAGCAAAGTTCTTTCCCCCAGCCAAAACTGTGAAGATGAGAAATGATATCACTACTTTTGTCCAATCTGATATGGAGTCGCTTTATGAAGCTTGGGAGAGGTATAAAGAATTGCTTAGAAAGTGTCCACATCATGGACTTCCTGTGTGGATTCAAGTGCAAACCTTCTACAATGGTTTGCAGCCTACAACACGTACAACAATTGATGCAGCAGCAGGAGGGACTTTGATGAAGAAATCACCGGAAGACGCATATGAATTGGTGGAGGAGATGGCAACCAACAATTACCAATGGCCAGTGGATCGAGTGACACCAAAAAGAACTCAGGGAGTTCATGAAATTGATTCTTTCTCTGCTTTAGCTGCTCAAGTTGCAGCTTTATCTAAGAAATTAGATAATGTCAATGTGAGTTCCATTCAATCTACTAATGCAATTTGTGAATTTTGTGCAGGAAATCATATGGGAGTAGATTGTCAGGTGGGAAATCCATTTGCCAACAATAGTTTGGAGCATGCAAATTTTGTGTCGAATTACCAACGACAAAGCAATCCTTATTCCAACACTTACAATCCAGGATGGCGAAACCACCCAAATCTCTCATGGAGCAACTCCCAGAATGTTCTCAAGCCTCCACCAGGTTTTCAAAATCAACAACAAGAGAAGAAGCCGAATATGGAGGAGGTAATGGCTCAATTTATGGCCAAGGTGGATGCTAAATTTCAAGATCATGACATTGCTCTCAAGAACAATGAGAACACTATGCGGAGCATTGAAAGGTCACTCGGTCAATTGGCAACATTAATGTCTGAAAGGCCTCAAGGATCACTTCCAAGCACCACGGAAAACAACCCGAAAGAGCAAGTGAAGGCCATTACTTTAAGAAGTGGAAGGGAGCTTCATTTAGGAGAGAAAGAGAAAAACTCTGGAAAAGAAGAGATGACTGTGACAACCGCATCGCCCACCCCTGTTCCAAGCCCAACATTGAAGAACTCGGGAAATCCTCCCGAGCCTTCTTCTCATACTTCTCATTATGTTCCTCCTATACCTTTTCCTCAAAGACTTCAAAAAAATAAGCTAGATAAACAATTTTCTAAGTTTCTTGATGTTTTTAAAAAGTTACATATTAACATTCCTTTTGCAGATGCCTTGGAACAAATGCCTAGCTATGTGAAGTTCATGAAGGAGATTCTATCAAACAAGAGGAAATTAGGAGAGTATGAGACCGTGATGTTGACTGAAGAGTGCACCGCCATTTTGCAGAATAAGTTGCCACCAAAGCTTAAAGATCCAGGGAGTTTTACCATTCCTTGCACCATTGGAAATTCTTATTTCGAAAAAGCTTTGTGTGATTTAGGTGCTAGCATAAATCTGATGCCCTTTTCTATTTTCAGGCAATTGGGGATAGGAGAGGTCAAGGCCACTACCGTTTCACTTCAATTAGCGGACCGATCCATTAAACGACCAAGAGGCATAGTAGAGGATGTTCTTGTTAAAGTTGACAAGTTTATTTTCCCTGCAGATTTTATTGTTTTAGACATGGAGGAAGATAGAGAAACCCCACTTATTCTTGGTCGACCATTCTTAGCCACGGGAAGAACTCTCATAGATGTGCAACAAGGAAAACTAATACTCCGGGTGCAAGATGAACAAGTTACATTCAATGTGTTTGAAGCAATGAAATATCCGTCCACAACCGATACATGCTTCAACATAGATGTGATCGATAAACTTGTGATAAATTTTTTTGAAGAGAGTTATCCTAAGGAACCACTTGAGGCATGTCTTGTTCAATCCGGCACTTCCGATTCCGAGAATTCCAAGATAAGCAATTGTGCACACTACTTGGAAGCATCTCCACCTTACTTGCCTAAAGGAAAGTCAGAAAACATAACATTGGGCGACAACACTACTCCACAAAAGCCATCCATTATTGAGGCCCCTTCTTTAGAACTCAAAACTCTTCCTTCTCATCTTAAATATGCTTATTTACATGATTCTTCTTTACCCGTCATAATTTCTTCATCTTTGACAGGTCTTGAAGAAGAGAAGTTACTTCGAGTTTTGAGAGCTCACAAGCAAGCTTTGGGATGGACTATAGCCGACATCAAGGGAATAAGCCCTTCACTATGCATGCACACGATTTTAATGGAAGACAATTATAAGCCTACGGTGCAGCCACAAAGGAGACTTAATCCGAACTTGCAAGAAGTTGTAAAAAAGGAAGTTCTCAAATTGTTGGATGCCGGAATTATTTACCCTATTTCTGATAGCTCATGGGTAAGTCCGGTGCAAGTAGTGCCCAAGAAGGGAGGAGTGACGGTGGTAGAGAATGAAAATAATGAACTCATCCCAACAAGAACAGTCACGGGTTGGAGAGTGTGCATAGACTACCGCAAGATCAATGATGCCACACGAAAAGATCACTTTCCACTTCCTTTCATTGATCAAATGTTGGAACGGCTCGCCGGTCATACTTATTATTGTTTCCTAGATGGATACTCGGGATACAATCAAATCCAAATTTCACCGGAAGATCAAGAAAAGACCACTTTCACTTGCCCGTATGGAACATTTGCCTACCGGAGGATGCCCTTTGGTTTGTGTAATGCTCCGGCCACATTTCAACGATGCATGATGGCGATTTTTTCAGATATGGTGGAAAAGTTTATTGAAATTTTTATGGATGATTTTTCCGTCTTTGGTTCTTCATTTGATAATTGCTTAAATAATCTATCTTTAGTTCTACAAAGATGTGAAGAAACTAACCTTGTTCTTAATTGGGAAAAATGTCATTTTATGGTGCAGGAAGGAATTGTACTTGGGCATAAAGTCTCTTCCAAGGGCATTGAGGTAGATCGAGCAAAAGTTGAGGTCATCGAAAAATTACCTCCACCTAGCACGGTCAAGGGTGTGAGAAGTTTCTTGGGACATGCGGGGTTTTATCGTCGTTTTATTCAAGATTTTTCTAAGATTGTTAAACCCCTTTGTTCTCTTTTGGTCAAAGATACTCCATTTAACTTTTCCAATGATTGTTTGCAGGCATTTGAACTTTTGAAGAAGAAGTTAAGTTCAACCCCAATAATATGTGCCCCGGATTGGGCACTTCCATTTGAATTGATGTGTGATGCAAGTGATTACGCAACAGGAGCTGTGCTTGGACAAAGGAAGAACAAGGTTCTCCATGTTATCTACTATGCAAGTCGTACCCTGACGGATGCCCAATTAAATTATGCTACTACGGAAAAAGAATTGTTAGCCGTGGTCTTTGCTTTTGATAAATTTAGATCATATTTAATTGGGTCAAAAGTAATTGTTTACACTGATCACTCTGCTCTTAAATACTTGTTAGCTAAAAAGGAAGCTAAACCAAGGTTACTTAGGTGGATCTTACTCCTACAAGAATTCGATTTGGAGATCAAAGACAAAAAGGGAACTGAGAATCAAGTAGCTGATCATCTCTCTAGACTTGAGCACACAACCGAAAAGGGAGCCCCACTTTCTCCAATCAATGAGGTATTCCCGGATGAACACCTCTTTGTTGTATCTCTAACACAAGTTCCTTGGTATGCAGATTATGTAAACTACTTGGTCAGCAATGTGATCAATCTGGATTTTACATACCAACAAAGGAAGAAATTCTTTTCGGAGGTCAAGCACTACTACTGGGAGGAACCTTTTCTCTACAAGCATTGTAGTGATCAAGTGATTAGGAGATGTGTACCCCAGGAAGAGATAGAGTCGATCCTAAGACATTGCCATTCATTAGAGGTTGGTGGGCACCATGGCATGAACAAAACAGTAGCTAAAGTGCTCCAATCAGGTTTTTATTGGCCCACCATTTTTAAAGATACTTATGCTTTTGTTTCTTCTTGTGATAAATGTCAAAGGAGTGGTAATATTTCCTGGAAAAATGAAATGCCATTAAATAATATACTTGTTGTTGAACTTTTTGATATTTGGGGCATAGATTTCATGGGGCCATTCCCTCCTTCTTTCTCTAATCAATACATTTTGGTAGCTGTAGATTATGTTTCCAAATGGGTAGAGGCTGTGGCCCTCCCTACAAATGATTCTAAAGTTGTGATGAATTTTTTGAGAAAGCAGATATTCACTCGGTTTGGAACTCCAAGAGCAATAATCAGTGATGGGGGAAAACATTTTTGCAACCGGCAATTTGAGGCACTCTTGAGCAAATATGGTGTTACACACAAGGTTGCCACTCCATACCATCCTCAAACTAGTGGACAAGTAGAAATTTCCAACCGAGAGCTGAAACGAATATTGGAGAAAACTGTGAGCAACTCAAGGAAAGATTGGTCCAAAAAGTTAGACGATGCACTATGGGCATACCGGACAGCCTTCAAATCTCCAATTGGTATGTCTCCTTATCGTCTAGTTTTCGGGAAGGCATGTCACTTACCGGTGGAGTTGGAACACAGAGCTTATTGGGCTATCAAGACTCTTAATTTTGACATGGAAGCAGCAGGTGAGAAGAGGATATTACAACTCAATGAGATGGATGAGTTTCGGCATGCATCCTATGAGAATGCTCGCATATACAAGGAGAGAACCAAGAGATGGCATGATAGACACATTCTCAAGAGAAACTTTGAAGTTGGCCAAAGAGTTCTACTCTATAATTCCAGACTTCGCCTCTTCCCCGGAAAATTACGATCCCGATGGTCCGGACCATTCACGGTAACAGGTGTTTTCCCATATGGTGCCATTGAGGTTTCTAACGACTCAAAAGGCACATTCAAAGTTAATGGTCAGCGTCTAAAGCCCTACTTCGAAGGAGATTTCAACAAACAAAGAGTCTCCATTGACTTGATTGATCGGTGATTCAAAGAAGGAAACGTCCAGCTAAAGACGATAAACAAGCGCTTTTTGGGAGGCAACCCACATTTCTTTCCATTATGTTATTTGTTTTTGTTTATTTTTCTGCTCTTTACCATTTTATTATGTCTTTCATGCTCTCACCTTGCTAAAAAAAAAAAAAAAAGAAAAAAAAGAAAAAAACAGGGCATCTCCGAGCCGCTGGTGTGGCTGTTGGGAAGAGCCTTCCACAACACTCCTTTGAAACACACTAGATGATTGCCTCCAATGTTTCCCAGACCTACCATTGCACTCATGCAACATTTTCAGGGAAGTTCACTTTGACCCTTTCAGTTTTTCATCTCTTTTGATTCTTCACATTGAGGACACTGTGTTCTTTAAGTTTGGGGGTAGGTGTCACTTAATTTGGAGTATATAAAAAATAAAAAATAAAAAATTTGAAAATTTTGAAAATCACAAAAATATTTTGTTTTCTGTTTGTTTTGTTAGGTTGATGATCACAAGCCTATGATATCACCTGATTGAAATTGAGTTGGATTTTTGGAAAATGCTAAATTTGTCTTGTTTGTGCTTAATTCTTGTGTTAGCTTGGGTTTTTGAATTCCTTTTAACACTTTTGCACAACACCATGATCAATAAGTTGCTTTGTTGGCTTAGAGCATATTTATGTGAATTAGATATTTCCTAAGATCTCTCAGAACTCTAGAACCTATTTGATAATCTCTCGAGGCGAAATCTTATGCAGTACACCACTAGAGAAAGGATTTAGGCCATCTTTGGAACGTTTGAGCTTTTCTAGCCTACCCTAATTATCTATCTCTAGTCACCCCTTTGAGCCTTAAACACAATGGCCATTTTTTCTTTCATTAACCCACATTTACCACACCTTTTAACCAGTAAACAGTCATCCTACATTTTAAGAAAAATTTGCTTCTGGCTTTGTCATTGGAGAAGAGAAAAAGTTTGTTAAAGAGTTAAAAGAGAAAGCGCAAGTTCTGTTATTCTTTTATAAAATATATAAATAAATAAATAAATTTTTGAAAAATATATATAATACAAATAATACAACCCGTATTACAAAAAAAAAAAAAAAAAAAAAGAAAAAGAAAAAGAAAAAAAAAAAAGTTTGGGGGTTGTGAAGAAAAAAAAAAAAAAAAAAAAAAAAGAGAGAGAGATATGAATAAATTGCTCATAAGTTGTTCTAGGAAGTAAAAGTAAAACTCTGTCTCTCTCTTCATTGGTGAAGCTTGTGTTGAATTTTCTTGCTTTGAACTCCATACCAATTTTTTTGTTTTGCCATCACCTTAAGCCGAACATTACAAGCTTTTATTAAGACCTTCTGATCTTTGGTGGTGTGTTTGTACTACATTAGTGGAGAGTTGATTTGAAAAATAGGCATATGAAGTTCGAGAATCTCATCCTCATAGAGATCAATCAGAATTCAATCGAGTTTGCATAAATAGATCAGAGTTAATAGAGTAACAAGTTGAGATTGGTTACTCACACACACACTCAAAGGTTTTCTTGTAAACCTAAGCATGCTCTTGAATTAGTCTAAAAACTTGTTAAATGTTTAGACTTTCCTTGAATCAGTTTCTTGATGCAATCGATGAGGCAATCAGTGTGAGAAATCAACTTATTCTATTTGTTTAATTCTTCTTTTCTCTTTGCTCGAGGACTAACAAATCTTAAGTTTGGGGGTGTTTGATGTGTTTAATTTTTATAGGACTTTTGCCATACTCTTAATCTTGATTTTATGCTAGTTTGCCTTTTATTTTCTTTATTTTATCATGTTTTCATCTATTTTTATGTAGGAGGAAATAAACTCATAAAACCATGGATTTTGGAATGGAAAACAAGTTTTGGACAGCTGAAGCCTTGGTCCAATCTTGGTCTTACTTGGACTTCGAATTTGGACCGTGAGAAAGCCCATTTAGAAGCTGATTGACGTTGAAAACGTCCTTTCCCGAAATTCCAGAACCAATCCCACCAAGACAGGCATAACTTTTTCTAGAAAACTCCATTTTGGGAGATCTCGGTGGCTACAGAAAGATAAGAGAGAGCCCTGCAATTTTTCTGTGGACAGCTTGTCTCCAGTCGTCCATTATCAAGGAGCAAATCTCGCCACAATGCACTGATAGTGAAACTTGACATTCCTGGAACATTACTCAGTAATTCGGGCATAACTTTGGCAAGAGAGATCTGATTTGATTGATTGAAGTTGCTGAGGAAAGGTAAGAAGAAGATCTTCGATTTTTCTGTTGAGAACTTTCTGAAATTAAGGCGTTTTGATAGCAAAATTTGGGCGTCAAGACAGAGGACGAAAACTGCCAGTTGGAGAATTCAGTTTTGAAAGGAAATAAAGAGGGGATTGAATATTCACAATGGGGAGGTTTTTATTTTTTTCTTATAAAGTGTGAACCGAGGGGGATGAAGAGGAGAAGTGAGGAGGAAACGGGGCACTTCAAGCAGGAGGTTGAAAATCTGCAGAAATGGAGTTCATCAACAATTGAGATTCTCGATCTACATAGAGTTTCCTTCTTAACTCTTTCATCTTTCTGTGTATAATTTTCATTATGAATTTCAGAATTATTATGGTTTGTTGTGATTAGAATATGAACTAATTTCTATTTCTAAGGCTACGATGTAGCCTCTCCATGACAGTCCTGAGTCTTATGTCTATGTGATCATAATTTTATCATTCCTTTTGAGTATACATCATTGATTTTAATGCTTCAATTATTTGGCCAATAGTTGAATGATTTGTTGTGCATGTTAATTCGAGAGATGATGCATGCAATTTAGCTTCGTATGATATATGCCATGAATTGAACGAAAGACAAGGATGTGCCAACGTGATTTGTGCGGCTTTTCTGTGAAATATTATTAATCTTAATGTGCTCAAATACTTTTAAATTTGCATAGACATATCGCGGGTTATCGTATGTTGAGTAATTCTAATTTTACTCGAGAGAGGGTCTTAGATAAAGTAGAATATTTCGCCGTCAAATAGGATGATAATTGATTGATTGTATGGTTAGGACTTGGGATTGGATTGGTTAGGTGAGTCAGATGCCTTAGTGTTTTCTTCTTGGGTGAAATCCTCTTCTTTTTAAGTGTTTGGTAAATTCTTCATTTGTTGATTTAAATTAATTTGTTGCTGTTTTTTTTTAAATTCAAAATCCACTACTTTTCTTGGTTTTCAAATAACTTAGAATTAGAACAATTTCAATAGTTAATAGGTAAATAGTCCTTGTGGGTTCGACATTTTTCTTATCATTATATTACTTGGTACGATTTCGTGCACTTGCGAAATTCAACATTTGTCTCCCGTTGTATGATGTGCCAGTTGATTAAGGCAGAGCATCAGAGGCCTCCAGGGTTGTTGCAACCGTTAGAAATCCCGGAATGGAAGTGGGAGCACATTACTATGGATTTTATTTCAGGATTACCGAGGACTAGTAGAGGCAACGACGCGATATGGGTCATTGTGGACCGTCTCACCAAATCAGCGCATTTCCTTGCTATGAAGACCGGGAAGAAGATGCACATGCTACCTTTGGCAAAGTTGTTCGTCAACGAGATTGTCAGTCGTCACAGGCAGCCAGTTTCTATCACTTCTGACAGAGACAGTAGATTCGTCTCGAGGTTCTGGAAGACATTGCATGAGTCTATGGGTACGAGGTTACAGTTCAGCACAGCTTATCACCCTTAGACAGATGGCCAGTCAGAAAGGACGATTCAGACTCTTGAGGATATGCTCCATGCTTGTGTGTTAGACTTCAAGACTCAATGGGATGAGACTCTACCGTTGTGTGAGTTCGCTTACAACAACAGCTACCACTCGAGCATTGGAATGGCTCCTTTTGAGGCTTTGTATGGCAGAAGGTGTAGGACACCTGTTTGTTGGGAAGAAGTTGGCACTCGCAGTTTCCATGGACCGACTATTGTTAGTGAGACCAGCGACAAGATCAAGTTGATTCAAGAGCATCTTAAAGTGTCCCGAAGTAGACAGAAGAGCTATGCAGACTCCCACCGCAGAGATCTACAGTTTAAGGAAGGAGATAAGGTTTTCTTGAAAGTGTCACCTACGAGGGGAACATTGAGATTTTGGCAGAAAGGCAAGCTATCTCGGAGGTACATTGGACCCTATGACATTGTGAGCAAGATCGGTGACGTGGCTTATAGATTAGCCTTACCACCGGAACTATCCGGTGTACACAACGTCTTCCATGTGTCTATGTTGAAGAAGTATGTTCCCGATCCTTCGCATGTACTCCGGCATGAACCATTAGAGATCAGAGAGGATGCTACCTATGTAGAGAAGCCCGTGGAGATCATCGATACAAAGGAACAAGAGTTGAGGACTCGGACTATTCAGTGGGTGAAAGTATTGTGGGAGAATCATGGACCGGAAGAGGCCACATGGGAATTACAAGAGCAAGTGCAAAAGAAGTACCCACATCTTCTACCAGAGGTGAGTTTTATATTTCATTTGGAGGACCAAATGCCCTAAGGGGTGGAGGATGAAAGACCCCGACCCGAGTGAACCCGATTAGTGCTAATTAAGTTGCGTGTTAGTGCTAAGCTCGATTAGTGATTTTTGGTTAAGTTGGGTTTAGAATAACCTTGATTCTAGTTTTGGGCTACTTTGAGTGTTTTGATAGCTAGTGGGGCCCTTTGGGGGTTCCCTTTTTCGACTTTGCATTTTCTTGCGAAATTTTCCCGAAATGTTTTGAATTGTGTTTTTGGCCCGTTGCATTCATCTTGTTGAATCCTACAACTTTCATGTTGATCCCGAGTCCATTCGAGGCCCCAAAACCCGATTTCATAACCTTGAGGGCAAAACAGTCATTGCACACAAATTCTGTACCCAAAACTCGATATTCTCGAAACCCGTGAAACATATACTTTTTGGAAACTAGAAATTTCGACGATCATTTCTTCCTTCTTCGTCGAATCCATCCGAGGTACCGGAATAGACGATTTCAGCCAAATGAGTTTCTTAAGTTGTGGGACCCAAACTCCTTTGTCAACAAAGAGAGCCATTTCCTCATTTCCCCCATTTTTGTTCCAGCACACTTTGAGCCTAGGGTTTTCTGCAAGTTTCTTCTTCTCTTTCTTGCTTCTCCTTCTCCAATCCTCACCAATCTAGCACCAACATCTAAATGGAACTCACCACTCTCTTCCTCATCAAGCAAGCTTCACTTTGATATCTTTGGTAGAGGAATCCATCAACTTAGAGACTCCCTTGGAACTTGTTCTTCTCATTTGAAGGTCACCCAAGTAAGTGCTTCTTCTCATCTTCTAGATTTGTTATCTTATAGCCCTTGAGAAGCTCCACCTCCATTATTGGGAGATTCCCTTGCATTTTCATTGTTTTGACTTTGTTAGGGTTTGTCTATTTAGGGATTTTGTCTTGTAGCTTGGACTCCTTTCTTGGAAGAGTGATAGAGCTTGATTACATTAATTGAAGACTAGAGGCAAGTGAATGAATGGATGTTTTTAAGTTTTAGATGGTTTGGTGAACATTAATGATTTTCTTCTTCATGCTTTTATGGATTTTTATGGTTGAAATGAATGCCCTTTATGTATCTTAATAGCCTCATTTATTGTCTTGAAAACATGTGTTTAAGTCCCCTTAAATCTAGTTTTATGTGGTTGATTATATGATGGAAGGAAAGGAAGAAAAGAGAAAAAAAAAATCATGTCTCGGACCTGCACTGCGCCCAGGTCCGATCGATCGGACGTGCAGACCGATCGATCGGACTGACTTTTAACTGTAAGGGTTTTTCAGCCGATCGATCGACCGATCGATCGGACCCTGTGCAGAAATTCAAACCGATCGATCGGATAGTGAATTTTGGCATTTTTAATTTTTGGACCTTGGCTACCCCCTTCCCCTTGGACTCTTGTGACCATATGTGAGGACGTCTTAAGCCGATGCTCCTCACGGTTGGCTCGGAGGCATCGAAGTTCAATCTTGAACGGGATGGAACGATACGATATTTTCTTCAAATCTAAACGCAATGTCTATTTCCTTAGGTATCGCGAGTTCTATTCCTTTCGACGACTGAGTAGGTTGCTCGATGGTTCCGGGTTAACATCATACTTAAGATGGACCGTTATTAGTCTTGACTTCTCTATCATAGCATCTAGTTATACCCATAAGCTCAATTTAAGTTTTGAAAATTGTAAAAGTGCATAAGGAGCCCGGAATGTCTTCAAACTCAAGGAGTACCAAGTAATGGCTATAATTGACATACGGGGCCCCTATTCACTTAAATAGATCTTGAACTTAATATTTTACCCGGAATTTGTTATAGCTCACGGTTTGATCTCATTCCAAGATTTGCATTACATGACTTGTTTTCCCAAGAACATGAAGTTACTCTAGTAACAGTTAATTGCCCCGAAGTGCATTGCACCACACGATATGTCAGTGTGCCCTTGAGCACCCCGTCTTGCCCGTTTGATTATGCATTTGTACTTGATTTACTTGCATTGTCTCGATTGTATTTGACCTATGAGTCGGCACCACTAAGCTTGGATAACCCTGTTGGTCTGATCCACCGACTTGGAGATCCCCCTCTTGTCCCGCCAGCAGCAGTTTGGATCCCTCTACCCGGTCATTACCGTGGTCTTGTCCCGATGCCGCAGATTGCTACTGTGGTCCCCGATGCCCGGCTCGCTACCGTGGTCATGTATAGTATTGTATATGTATATGTATTTATATGAGATCCCCTGTTTCTCCTCACCTCGAGTGACTGAGATCAGGGCCTAGTTATTACTCTATCACCTTAGTGGTAGAGGACTTAGCTTCGTGTGGTCGCCATCTTGCTTGTTTCCCGATTCCTTGGATACCTCTTATTGTTTTATCTTGTTTACTTGTTTTCTAACAAATGATTTATCTACTTTATGAGAGTTCTTGCTTAAATAGATTTCTATGCTTTTCGAGGTATTCCCTTATTATTGTTTGTTGTTGTATCTTTTCACTCTCTTGCCAGACCATCGTGTCTGACCCATTTGCTTTGGTACTCAGGTCCCGTTGTCGGTTATCCCGAGGAGGAGTTTGCGGAGGCGGTTGTAGAACCGCAGCAGATAGTTGAGTGGCGCGCTGATGACGTCATGTAGACGTTAGTTGCCATGAGAGACTTTACATTTTGGGAAACTCTTAACCATTCTTTGGATTGGTATATTTTGTTTATATTGGCCTTGTCGGCCTTTATTTTTGGGAAAATGTAATTAAATGATATGTTGTCTAACTTTAACAACTTTTGGGAAACATGCTTTATATCATTGCTCATTCCGATACAGTTTTATGGACTTGTGTTATTGTCTTGATGACTAGAGATATTTGGACCATTTGATTTGCTACATGCTTCTGCACTCAAAAGAAACATTCATTGATAGTTGTGATATCCTCACCGCGGACACCTGTGGGAAATTAAATAATTGTATGTTATCATTTAACTTTTATTATTGGTCCCGATCCCGGACTTGGCTCGTTGGCTCCATTGGGCCCGGTCCGGGGTCGCGACAAGATGCGAAGAGGATAGACCTAGGGCTATGTAAGGATCAGTTATGATTGAGTTTGTTTACTTTATTGCGAAGAGGATAGACCTAGGGCTATGTAAGGATCAATTTTGATTGGGTTTGTTGCCTTCTAGATAGTTGATCCTTGCATCAAGTGGGTCAAAAGTTTATGAAACCTATCTGAAAGGCCCACCTACTTCCAACAATTGGCATCAGAGCCATACCTTATCTCTAATCATGTTAGATCAGCGATCTAGATCTAATCTTTGCATGAGATGCGAAGAGGATAGACCTAGGGCTATGTAAGGATCAGTCATAACTGAGTTTGTTTACTTTATTGCGAAGAGGATAGACCTAGGGCTCTGTAAGGATCAATTTTGATTGGGTTTGTTGCCTTCTAGATAGTTGATCCTTGCATCAAGTGGGTCAAAAGTTTTTGAAACTTATCTGAAAGGCCTACCTACTTCCAACAATTGGTATCAGCGCCATACCTCATCTCTAATCATGTTAGATCAGCGTTCTAGATCTAATCTTTGCATGAGATGCGAAGAGGATAGACCTAGAGCTATGTAAGGATCAGTTATGATTGAGTTTGTTTACTTTATGCAGTAAATCTATATTTGGATAGTCACAAAAGGGTTTAATTATGATGGAAGGATGGTAGGATGCCATTGAAAGCCTTCAAAAGTGTTTTGAAGGTGTTTGGACTTGATTTGAGAAAACCCAATTTTCTGCCTTCGTTAGGCGGGTACCTGGCCTCGTGCTCGGTCGACTGGGTGCTTGTAGGGCCGGTCGACCGAGCCCTCTGGGTTGTCGACCGGGAACACAGGATCAGTTTTATTCTTCGAGCCCCGCCGGGGGACACCCCCGGACCCCCTCTGCGAAGTGCATATATTAAAAGGGTGGCTACCTTTGGCATCTTATTTTTCCATTATGGTTTGGTAACTTGGTTTTGTGAGATGCTTTGTCGTATGAGATACTAATTTAAAGGTGATAATGTCCTCTCCATATGGCCCATAAGTCTTTCACTTTCTTTTTATGGTTATTGGTTTATTTGAGGCTAAGTGTAAAGGGCATCATGGTTTCCTTGGTTTCCCGTGAAAGGGCAAGGCATGGTGAATTTCCCTATAACCCTTTTATTTCCATGTTTAGATTACCATGTAAGTCTCATAAGTGAGGCATAGGAATTTATGTAATTTTTCTGAATTTGTAAATTCTGGCAATGTCCGAGACGAAGGAAGAAAGTAAAGTTGGACTCCTAATCAAAGGGTTTGAAGATTACCAAAAGCCTTTTGGAAATGCCCAAAGAATTTGAGGAATCCCAAAGTTTTGGAAAGTCTAGAAGTCCAAGAAGTCAATTCTGCTTGGGCCATGTGGAGGAGATGACTAGCTTCTAATTTTAGCTTTTTCTATTTATAGATGAATGCATAATTTAGAGTGTTTCCAAATCTGATCCAAACATAGCAAGTTACCAAAATTGGTCTAATCAAATTAATTTTGGAAAGAGTTCTAATTAGAGTTGGTGGGCCCATGAGATGGATCCATTGGTAACACTAATTTAGAAACTGGACTTTCCTTAAAATAACTTGACTTGGAACCAATCATTGGATATATCATGAGATGATTTAATGTCTATATTTGTGGGCCCAATATACCTAAAAGAAAATCCTCAATTCTAAAATATTAAGTGGGAGCGGGGCATTTATATTCAGAAATTCCCATGGTTTTCCACTATAGGTCTATTGTAAGGAAAGTATTAGCCTCGCGCCATCTTGAGAATGGCCGTTCCCCACGAAGGGCTTTTACTTGTCTGATTACTAGATATGGATCTCCTATGGATAGTGTTTGTGAGACCCCGCCCACTCCCCAAGGAAGTGCTGCTCGCAACGGTTGTCATGCAATGCTAGTTGGTGGGTAACACTTAACTAAAATAATGATGTAGTATCCCCAAGGATTTGCCTCATGTATTTTAAAGACCGAAGCTAATCAGGAGTCATTCGTTATTTGGTATGAGATACCTAGATAATAATAAATGAAGAGGATCATCGATAGTCAGTCTTAATCCTAATTTTTGACCGACTTTGATCAGCACTAATGTAGGTGGTATTTGCACTCCCCAAGGAGGCATACCCTGGAGATTGGGATTCCGATGTATTTTGAATTTAGTGGTTATGAGGATTTCCACATAAATTTGGTAAAATACTAAACTCTAATGTCATTTAAATTCATTAATTGAATGTATGGTTATGTGCTACAGTTTTTCAAGCATAAATTCAAATATTTTCAATCCACTTATGACCATCCTCAACCAGAATAAGTTGCTGGGATCCACCTATGTAGATTGGAAACGGAACCTGGATATTGTCTTGACCGCCTCAAGTTATAAATATGTCCTTACCAAAACCCCCCTTGATGAGCCTGGCCCAGATGCACTGGAAAAAGAAAAGGAACTTTACACCCAATGGGCCAAAGACGATGAGATGACCAGATGCTACATTATGGCATCCATGTCTAGTGTTTTACAACACCAACATCAATCCTATAAGACTGCTTACTATATTATATCGAACTTAAAAGAGATGTTTGCGGAACAAGGCATGCCTGCTAGGCAAGCAGCTATGAGGGTGCTGATTAGCGCCAAAATGGCTGAAGGTACATCAGTACAGGAACACATGTTGAAAATGATGGACTCATTAAATGAGTTAGATGTACTAGGAGATGCAATTGATGCAGAATCGCAGATCAACATAATCCTTGAGTCACTACCAGAGTCATTCAACAATTTCAAAGTTAATTATAATATGAATAAGATGAATCTGACTCTGGTAGAGCTACCTAACCAACTGGTGGTGACTGAAGGGATTATGAAGAAACCAATTGCCCTAGTGATAGAAAAGTCAGATGCCAAGTCCAAGCCGAAAGGCAAAGGGCTAAAAGGCAAAAAGAAATCAGTTCCGAAAGGTCCTAAGGTGGAGAATGATCCTAATGGTGGCATGTGTAAGTGTCACAGCTTTGTGATCACTGTTTTTGTATTGTCAATTCTGTGCCAATGTGTTCCGGAGGTCCGTTCTCTCGAAGTTTGTCAAGGAAGATCTATTTCAAGGAAGATTCGTCAAGCTTTTGGATGGCCCATGATTCATCAAGATTACCTCATTGTGTTTGCCAACCATCTCAGGCATTTTGGACCTAGTCACATCTCCTTACTGGACCCTAGGACCCTTGGGAGCCTTGGTTTAAATCTGGTGTTTCAAAGTCTCTTAGCTTCATTCTGTTCTGTCCAGCTTTAGGAGGTTCGGTCACCTCACGGTCACCTTGCGGCTAACCGGCATATGAGCTGTCGGCTAACCGCCAGGTAACCGAAGTCCCACGGTTACATTTCCAGCAAGCAAACCATCTGCTGCTAAGGGAGTTCGGTCACCTCACGGTCACCTTGCGGCTAACCGGCATATGAGCTGTCGGCTAACCGCCAGGTAACCGAATGTCACGGTCACTTTTCCAGTAAGCATCA
This sequence comes from Cinnamomum chago, assembly GCA_038049695.1. Classification (NCBI taxonomy): domain Eukaryota; kingdom Viridiplantae; phylum Streptophyta; class Magnoliopsida; order Laurales; family Lauraceae; genus Cinnamomum; species Cinnamomum chago. Next base: position 20,319,569 of record CP142458.1, read on the forward strand.
TTTTTCTAGACAGTGAATTCGGTCACCCAGCGGTCACCTCACGGCTAGCCGCCAAGGTCTTCGACGGCTAACCGCGAGATGACCGAATTGGAAATTCTAGCCGTTACCTCAGTGCAATTGAAAAGAGGCTAGCCGAACTTCCAAGAGGCTAACCGCCAAAACTAGCCGTTGGGAACTTTTCTATATATTTCTAAAGAACGTTTGACACTGTGAGCTGCACAGTTTTGAGAGCTTCCATGACCTATTTTTCTCTACCCTTTCCAAGCTCCTAAATCCTTCTCCAAACACACTTGAACCTTATTTAGAACATGTATGAGCTATGATTAGCCTTAATATAAGTGTGAATGGAGGAAAGGCTTCTAGGTTGATTCTCAAATAGATTAGATTCATGTTACCCTAGAACCCAAACCTCTTAAGCCTTGGTTGTGCAACACAATGGAGGATCAACTTCAACATCAAGCTTGCTTCAAGAGGTTAAAGCTCCAGATAAAGATGGAGCTTCATTGAACACCTTCAGTCTTCATCAAAGGCAAGTGTTCTACTTCTCAAACAACATCTACAACTTGTGTACTTTATGATAGTGGTGTGAATATGTGTGATTCATTCACTCTACAATGTTTCTGGGGGATTAGATCTGTGTGATCGAACCTCGTTACCAAAAATACCCCTTGTATGTGATTGATGTCATTACTTGTGTAGTCTTGAATCATCATAGTGGAACCAAGGGTCTTTGTGACCTTTGTGAGTGGATGTAGGACATATGGTCCGAACCACTATAAATGTGTGTGCATCTTCTCTTGTGGATTGTCTTAATGTGTTTTGAGCTTTATGTTTTGCACACACCTTGCCTTCACATCACATGGTTTCTTTGTCATATTGTTTAATGAACAAAAAGTGAGTATAAAGTTTCGTAGTCCTATTCTCCCCCCCCCCTCTAGGACTTGCTCATTGGCGCTTAGGTGCTCTTTCAATTGGTATCAGAGCGAGGTTACTCCCTTGTGGTCTTACAACCCGGAGTTGATCCTTCCCTTTTTCCTTTGTGCCAATGTCAAATCCAGAAGGTAGTGCCACAAACAGACCACCATTGTTTGATGGTACCAACTATGCCTTTTGGAAAGCCCGTATGACAATTTATCTCAAATCCATTAGTGGTGAGGTATGGGATGCTGTGGAGGATGGATGGTCTCCTCCTACCTACACAGCTGAGGATGGCACTGTCAAGCCTCTTCCAAAGGCCAGATGGACACCTAGTCAAAAAGCCTTAAGAGACTATGATGCTAAGGCCTTGAATGCCATAACCTGTGTCATGAATGCTGAAGAATTCAAAAAGACTATGACCTGTACCACTTCTAAGCAAGCTTGGGAGTTGCTGGAAACTAATTATGAAGGGACCACCATTGTCAAGAGAGCCAAGCTCCAGATGTTGACCTCTCAATTCGAATCTATAAGAATGAGAGAAGATGAAATGTTTGATGATTTTCGAACAAAGCTTATGGTTATAGTTAATGAGATGTGGTCTTTAGGAGAGCAAATTCCGGAAGGCAAAGTCTGTAGCAAAATCCTTAGGTCCCTACCTGAGAGGTTTCACTCCAAAGTAACTTCTATAGAAGAGTACAATGACCCTGAAACTATGAAAGTAGAGGAACTGGCGGGAAACATTAGAACCTTTGAGTTGAAGATGAATAATGCTTCTAATAAATCTAAAGAAAAGAAATCTATAGCTTTGAAGGTTTCTCAACCATCTCCTTCTAAAGAAGAATCAGGAAATGAAAATGAAACTGATAATGAAGATATTGCTCTACTTACTAAAAGATTCTTAAGACAATTTAAGAAAAAGACTTCAAAGTTTAATAGAAAGGAGAAACCTTTTGATAAAAGTAAAAACAAAGCCAGTCCTTCCTCTAAGTATCAATCCAGAAAAGTTAAATGTTATAATTGTCAAAAGTTTGGTCACATATCTACTGAGTGTCCTATTGAAAGGAAAGATAAGAAAAAGACTTTTGTGGCTACTTGGGATGACTCGTCAGAAGCTGAATCAGACTCAAATGAATCTCACAAAGATGAGACAGAAAATTATACTATATTAATGGCCAGAACAGTGTGTGATCCATCTCTTGAGATATCAGAAAATTCTGGAACAACTGATATTGAGAAATCTGGAAATGAGTCTGAATCTGATTATGACAGCTCAGATAATGAAAAAGAAGATGAAGATCCTCAAGTTACTTATGATAGACTCTATGAAGAAAGCTGCAAATTGATTGATGTCATGAACAAACAAAAAGCTAAGAACGAAGTCTTAAAAGAAAAAATTGAAACATTAACTGATGAAAAGAATACCTTAGCAACTGAACTAAAAGAAGTTAATCATAAACTTCAAATTGCTAATGAAAATTCAATCAAAATCAAAAGAGATGAAAAAGATGCTGAAACTCTAAAAGAACTAAACATTCAATTAAAGGATGAAGTCTCTCGTCTGAAATGGTTCAAAGAAAAATATGAATATTCGTTCACCCATGGAGAAGAAAAATTTGAAAGACTCTTTAAAATGGGTAAATATCATAGAGACAAAACTGGGCTAGGATTCAACAAAGAAGACAAATCTAATCCTAATTCTTCTACTATGTTTGTGAAAGGAGAAGCTTCCTCTAGTAATCAAAACAATTCTGAAATTACTTGTTTTTCTTGTGGGAGCAAAGGACATGACAAGTATGAGTGCAAAATGAATCAAATGAAAAAACAATCTACCACAATTTATGTCAACCCTCACAAAAATAAACAGACTAGGACTCCTTTTCAAAACAACTCCATCAATCACTCATTCTCTCAACAATTAAATATGTTGATGAAACAAATTGGCCTTCTAAAGTTGCAATTCCAAAATCATACAAGAGATGTTAGATCTACTGAAACCTACCCTAAGAAATCTTATCACCAACAGAATCCTAACAAAGTTAAATCTCAAGGTTCTAGTGCTATCCCTATCACCCAAAGATTCATATGGGTTCCCAAGAACAAAAGCCTAGTTGTTCACACAGCTCTTAAAGCTATTGACCAATCTTTGTGGTACCTAGATAGTGGTTGCTCTAGACACATGACTGGAGATAGAGCTCACTTCACATCTTTAAATGAATATGAGGGTGGTACTGTCACCTTTGGTGATGGAAATGTGGCTAAAGTTGTTGGTAAGGGTACTTTGAATGTTCCAAACATGCCTATTATTGAAAATGTTTTGTATGTCGTTGGTTTGAAACATAACTTGCTAAGTATTTCTCAAATATGTGATAAAGATCATGTGGTTAACTTTAGTAGTCATGGTTGTGAGATCTCCAAAAATGGAAAGGTTATTCTAAGAGGCCTTAGAACCAATGACAACTGTTATGTCATAAGTAACCACAAAGAACCATCCAGTTCAGCCTGTCACATTGCTCATCTTGATGAAGCTCAACTATGGCATAAAAGACTTGGGCATGTGAACTTTAGAGATCTGTCCAAATTAAACAAATATGTTAAAGGTCTTCCAAAAATCAGCAAAGAGTCAAAAACAGTTTGTGGAGAATGTCAGAAAGGCAAACAAGTCAGAAACTCTCACAAAAAGACCAAGTCTCTAAAGACATCAAGATCTCTAGAGCTTCTCCATATGGACTTGGTTGGTCCTACTAAGAAAGAGAGTAAAGGGGGCAAAAGATACTTTCTTGTTATTGTTGATGATTATTCAAGATTCACTTGGGTTGCTTTTCTAAGAGAGAAATCTGATGCTTATGCTGAATTTAAAAAGATTGTAAAAAGAATCCAAGTTGAAAAAGGTAGAGCAATTGCTCGAATAAGAAGTGATCATGGTGGTGAATTTGAGAATTCAAAGTTTGAAAAATATTGTGATAAATATGGAATCCACCATGAATTCTCTGCCCCTAAAACTCCTCAGCAAAATGGTATTGCTGAAAGAAAGAATAGAGTCTTGCAAGAAATGGCCACAGTTATGCTTCATGGAAAGAATGTGCCTAAAAATCTATGGGCTGAAGCAGTTAGTACAGCTTGCCACATCATAAACAGGGTTTACTTGAGAACTGGCCTAGACAAAACTGCTTATGAATTATGGCATGAGAAAAGGCCAAACATTAGCTACCTTAAAATTTTTGGTAGCAAGTGCTATATTCTCAAGGATAGAGAACACTTAAGTAAATTCGATACTAAAAGTGATGAAGGCATCTTCATTGGCTATTCTCAAAACAGCCGTGCCTACAGAGTGTTGAATTTAAGCACTGGAGCCATACAAGAATCAATAAATGTAGTCATTGATGACAAACTAAGTGATTTCAGTCATCAAGAAAACCCTGACAATGATGAGATAAATGTATCAACTGAAAAACTGGATGAGTCTCCTATTTCTAAAGATTTGGTTAATGTAAAACATCACTCTATGGACCAAATTCTAGGAGACCCTTTGGCAGGTGTCAAAACTAGAAGACAATTAGAAAATATTGTTAGCTATCTTTGCTTTACTTCTATGTTTGAACCGAAAAATATTGATGAAGCTTTCTCTGATGATAACTGGATAAATGCCATGCAAGAAGAGCTAAATCAGTTCTCTAGAAATGAAGTTTGGGATCTTGTGCCTAGACCAGATGACAAGAATGTGGTAGGTACCAAGTGGATCTTCAAAAATAAACTTGATGAAAATGGTACCATTGTGAGAAACAAGGCTAGGCTGGTGGCTCAAGGGTACTCCCAAATTGAAGGGATTGATTTTGAAGAAACTTTCGCTCCAGTTGCTAGACTTGAATCCATTAGAATCCTTCTTGCCATTGCATGTTCCTTGAAATTTAAACTTTATCAAATGGATGTCAAGAGTGCTTTTCTAAATGGTATTTTAGAAGAGGAAGTTTATGTTGAGCAACCCAAAGGGTTTGAAGACCCTAAGAGGCCTAATCATGTATATCATCTTAAAAAGGCTCTCTATGGTCTCAAACAAGCCCCTAGAGCTTGGTATGAGAGGCTTACTCAATTCTTGATTGATCAAAGCTTTAAAAGGGGTAGTGTGGACAAAACTCTTTTTATTCAAACCAACAATAATAAGATTTTAATTGCTCAAATTTATGTTGATGACATTGTGTTTGGATCTACTTGTAATGACCTTACAGAAAAGTTTGCTAACCTTATGAAATCTGAATTTGAAATGAGCATGGTAGGTGAACTTAATTTCTTTTTAGGATTACAAGTTAAACAATTGTCTGATGGTATGTTTATTTCTCAAACCAAATATGCTAAAGAATTGATCAAAAGGTTTGGGTTAGATTCAGCCAAACACATGAACACTCCTATGAGCACTACTCTCAAATTGTCCAAGGAATCTAGTGGCAAGAGTATTGACCCTAGTTTGTATAGGAGCATGATAGGGAGCTTACTTTATCTTACTGCTAGTAGACCTGATATTGCCTTCAGTGTCGGAGCTTGTGCTAGGTATCAATCTGATCCCAAAGAAATTCATTTAAAAGCTGTTAAAAGAATTATTAGATATGTCTCTGGGACTTCAGGATATGGCCTATGGTATCCATATGACTCATCCACTTGCATTGCTGGATACTCAGACGCTGATTGGGCTGGGAATGTGGATGATAGAAAATCTACTAGTGGCGGGTACTTTTACCTAGGAAACTGTCTAGTTGCTTGGCACAGCAAGAAACAATCTTCCATCTCCCTATCTACTGCTGAAGCAGAATATATTGCAGCAGGTAGTGGGTGTACTCAAATGCTGTGGATGAGACAAATGCTCAAGGACTATGGCATTAAACAAAGTAGCATGAACCTGTATTGCGATAACACGAGCGCCATTAATATCTCCAAAAATCCTGTTCAACATTCTCTGCGGCCTTGATGTTGTTTGGGATCCAAAGAAAAATTTCTTGCCTATAAATGCTCTAATTCCGAAATACAGACTTCTTCACAATCTCTTTACCTTTAATGTCTATCCTCGGAAGGGAAACCGAACTGAACTCACTATGTACATGGTCAATATCCTTTCCAAGGTCATTTCTGGTACCCCCTTGTGCCTTCCGTCGCTCATCTGTCGTGCTATTATTCGTTTCCATCTTTCAAATGCTTCAAAGACCGCTGTTCCTTTCGGTTACCTTATGTCTCAGATAGCCCGCTTCTTCGGTGTTCCGCGTCCTACTGAAACGCCTATCTTTCATACACCGTTTGGCAAAGCTAATCTCATACAAATGAACTTGCAACCTAATTTAGAAGCTGGTCTCATTCCTCCCGCCGATGTAGTCGCTCCCCAGCAGCCCTCTGTTCCGCTTGCAGGAGTTCCTTCCTCTTCGCAGCGTCAGGCTACTCCCTCTGCTGCATCTCGGAGTATTGGAGATCGTATGGATGCATTCGAGCGACAGCAGTCCAAAACAGAGAAGCTGTTGAAAAAGACATTGAAATATTTGAGTGCTCTGTCGAAAGGATGTCGCCAACAGAATTATAATGACATGCCTCCTTCTCCATCTCCTCCTTCGGATTAGCTTATCACATGCCTTTTAGCCACTTGTTTCTATTGGTTCCTTCTTTTGGTGGTGTTGTTTTTGGATGGTGGCTGCCCCTTATTTTTGTCTATGGATGTTGCATCTTATTGCTTTGGAACAACCTTTTTGTATGGATGCTTCTATATTATCAAATGATTAATGTTTCCTTTGCATCCTTTATTTCTTGCATATTGCTTCTATTCATCCATGTTATTCTCTTTATCAATTTATGACAAAAAGGGGGAGAGAGGTTCCCCTAGTTTGTTTCCTATCCTTGCAGGTTTGCAGGTACAAGTTCAGGGGGAGAATTGCCTTAGATTTAGGGGGAGAGATTTTATCTCCTTTTATATGTTTGTTATCCCTTTGTATTACTGTTGTAAAGGGACCTGTAACTTGTGATTGGTTACTTTTTGGGCATGAATGAATATCTTTTGTAACCTTTTTGTAAGATAGATGGTTTTGTCACAAAATTGACAAAGGGGGAGATTGTAAGTGTCACAGCTTTGTGATCACTGTTTTTGTATTGTCAATTCTGTGCCAATGTGTTCCGGAGGTCCGTTCTCTCGAAGTTTGTCAAGGAAGATCTATTTCAAGGAAGATTCGTCAAGCTTTTGGATGGCCCATGATTCATCAAGATTACCTCATTGTGTTTGCCAACCATCTCAGGCATTTTGGACCTAGTCACATCTCCTTACTGGACCCTAGGACCCTTGGGAGCCTTGGTTTAAATCTGGTGTTTCAAAGTCTCTTAGCTTCATTCTGTTCTGTCCAGCTTTAGGAGGTTCGGTCACCTCACGGTCACCTTGCGGCTAACCGGCATATGAGCTGTCGGCTAACCGCCAGGTAACCGAAGTCCCACGGTTACATTTCCAGCAAGCAAACCATCTGCTGCTAAGGGAGTTCGGTCACCTCACGGTCACCTTGCGGCTAACCGGCATATGAGCTGTCGGCTAACCGCCAGGTAACCGAATGTCACGGTCACTTTTCCAGTAAGCATCATTTTTCTAGACCATGAATTCGGTCACCCAGCGGTCACCTCACGGCTAGCCGCCAAGGTCTTCGACGGCTAACCGCGAGATGACCGAATTGGAAATTCTAGCCGTTACCTCAGTGCAATTGAAAAGAGGCTAGCCGAACTTCCAAGAGGCTAACCGCCAAAACTAGCCGTTGGGAACTTTTCTATATATTTCTAAAGAACGTTTGACACTGTGAGCTGCACAGTTTTGAGAGCTTCCATGACCTATTTTTCTCTACCCTTTCCAAGCTCCTAAATCCTTCTCCAAACACACTTGAACCTTATTTAGAACATGTATGAGCTATGATTAGCCTTAATATAAGTGTGAATGGAGGAAAGGCTTCTAGGTTGATTCTCAAATAGATTAGATTCATGTTACCCTAGAACCCAAACCTCTTAAGCCTTGGTTGTGCAACACAATGGAGGATCAACTTCAACATCAAGCTTGCTTCAAGAGGTTAAAGCTCCAGATAAAGATGGAGCTTCATTGAACACCTTCAGTCTTCATCAAAGGCAAGTGTTCTACTTCTCAAACAACATCTACAACTTGTGTACTTTATGATAGTGGTGTGAATATGTGTGATTCATTCACTCTACAATGTTTCTGGGGGATTAGATCTGTGTGATCGAACCTCGTTACCAAAAATACCCCTTGTATGTGATTGATGTCATTACTTGTGTAGTCTTGAATCATCATAGTGGAACCAAGGGTCTTTGTGACCTTTGTGAGTGGATGTAGGACATATGGTCCGAACCACTATAAATGTGTGTGCATCTTCTCTTGTGGATTGTCTTAATGTGTTTTGAGCTTTATGTTTTGCACACACCTTGCCTTCACATCACATGGTTTCTTTGTCATATTGTTTAATGAACAAAAAGTGAGTATAAAGTTTCGTAGTCCTATTCTCCCCCCCCCTCTAGGACTTGCTCATTGGCGCTTAGGTGCTCTTTCAGCATGGCCAAGGCTAAGGGTTCAGGGACAAAAGGAAAGTGTTTCCATTGTGGTAAGATGGGATATTGGAAAAGGAATTGTCCAGAGTATCTGTCTAAGAAGAAGACCTTAGGTATGATTGAGTCACTTATTTCTGAAGTTAGTTTTGCAATCGGTGCTTCAGAATCTTGGTGTGTGGACTCCGAGGCAACTAATCACATATGTAATTCATTACAGGGGTTCAGGGAAACCAGGAGGCTTAGTGACGGAGAAATCATTGTCAACCTAGAATCTGACGCTAAGGCAGAGGCTGTTTCAGTGGGAGTTATTACGTTATTTTTTTCAAACAATAAATTGGTTTTGTCAGACACGTTATATGTACATTCTTTACGACGGAATTTAATTTTAGTTTCTAGCTTGGTGAATAAAAGTTATTCCATTACTTTTGGTACCGAAGTTGTCATAAAGAGGAATGGTACTTTTATATGTTCTGGGAAGGTAACCAATGGGCTTTATTTATTAAATCCCACAATGTATGAGATACATGATACTGAAACAATTAATAAACCATCATTAAAGAGGAAGTCACCTTCATCTAATCCGAAAAAACTTTGGCACTTGAGCCTAGGTCATATAAACCTAAACAGGATTGATAGGCTAGTGAAAGATGGTATCTTGCCTTCATTGGTGGTAGAACCAATGCCTGTCTGCGAGTCCTGTCTGGAAGGCAAAATGACCAAAAGACCATTTTCATCAAAGGGCAATAGGGCCAAAGATTTATTGGAATTAGTGCATACTGATGTATGTGGACCCATAAATGTCAGGGCCAGAGGAGGATATGAGTATTTCATCACTTTCATAGATGATTACTCAAGATATGGATACATATACCTTATGCACCGCAAGTCTGAGGCTTTTGAAAAGTTCAAAGAGTTTCGAGCGGAAGCGGAAAAGCAATTAGGTAAGAGTATTAAGACTCTTCGATCAGATCGAGGAGGGGAATATCTCTCTACTGATTTTATGGGATACTTATAAGAAAATGGGATTCTATCCCAGTTGTCTGCTCCTGGTATGCCTCAGTAGAATGGAGTAGCGGAAGGAAGGAACCAGACTCTTCTAGATATGATTAGGTCTATGCTGAGTTTCTCAGGATTACCTATATCTTTTTGGGGATACGCCCTGGATACTGCAATGTACATACTAAACCTCGTACCATCTAAGTCTGTACCTAAGACTCCTCGGGAGCTGTGGTCCGGGCAAAAGCCTAGTTTACAATATTTACACATTTGGGGTTGTCCGGCACATGTGCTAAAGGTTAAGACGCATAAGTTGGAAACGAAGCCGGAAGTGTGCACGTTTGTAGGATATCCTAAAGGAACTAAAGGTTGGTTATTTTATAATCCCAGAGAGCAGAAAGTGTTGGTAAGCACTAATGCGGTTTTTCTGGAGGAAGATTATATGATTGATCGGAAATCTTTAGAAAATGTGATCTTGGAAGAAATTCAAAAGCAAACAATTCCAAATCCAAGTATGACCGAACCTGAGGAAGAAGCGCCCTTACCGAACCCAGTAGTTACACTAGTGACTCGTCGTCGTGGGAGGATTGTCAGACCCCCTGACAGGTTCTCGTTCTTGGGAGAGTCTTACGAGGCGATCCCGGAAGAACTGGAACAAGATCCCTGTAACTATGATAAAGCAATTAATGACATAGATTCGGAGCATTGGGAAGGTGCTATGAAAGCTGAGATGGAGTCTATGTACTCCAATCAGGCCTGGACACTTGTAGACTTGCCTGCCAATATTAAACATACTGGGTACAATTGGGTCTACAAGAGAAAAAGAGGACCAGATGGTAGAGTGGAGTGTTAGGGTTTTTGTATTTGCAATTTGATGGATACATTTTCACTTTAGTATCATTTGATTTACACACACTTGCATTGATTTAAAATATCTTGAAATCTTGATTTTTACATGCATTGGTTTTAGACTTGAAGAAATCTTGTTTTATGCATGTTTTGTTTCTAAACTTGGATGCATTATTTTTAGAATACAAACTCTTTTGAAAACCTAATTCTTTGTGCATTTTATTTGGAAAATCATTTTGAGAATTTAGGTTTGAGCCTTGCATACATTCATCACTTTCAGAATCATCTTTGTATGCATTTTCATTTGAAAAGAGTTTTTAGAAATCAAGCAAGCCTTTGGTTTTAAAGTTTCAAATCATTTTAGGCTTTTTGTGTTTCATGTTTTTTAAACATCTTCATTTGATTTAAAACATGTTACCAAGCTTGGTTTAGTGGCCCAAAATTCCCCACAAAGAAATACTTTGAAAAGTTGCATTTTTGGGAATTTTGGTCCAGGGGGTCTGCTGCCAGTGTGGCCGGTCGACCGGCCCAGAAGTCCCGGTCGACCGGGAACACTGCAGCCAGAAAGGGCCCCTGAAGCTCCAACGGTCAGAAATTTGACTGTTGTGCTTTCCCGGTCGACCGAGACCTGTTTGCAGGTCGACCGAGGACTAGCCGTTTGTTAGATCCCGACCCAGACCAATCCGATTAGCGTGCGATTAGTATGTGTTTAGTCCTAAGTGGCTTTAGTTGGCGTTGGGTTAGAAGTAATGAGTTTTAGTCTTGAGCATAGCTTTGGGGAATTGAGAACGTTTAGTATCAGTAAGACACACTCAGGCAGGCCTGAGTGCACGTGTGAGCTTGGGAAAAATCGTATCGGTTTCTGTGTGGGTGTGATTTTGATTTCAGTTGAATGATTTTTCTATGTGTTACAACTTTCGTTTTAAGGCCATTCATGTTTGAATCCCAAAAACCCATGTTTTGGCCCAAAGAGGGTAAAATTGTCTTTCTTGCACAAATCTGGACACAATTTTCGAGACCTCAAAACCATGTCAAAAATATACTTTTTGGAAACTAGATTTTTCAACGATCGTTTTATCCTTCTTCGTCGAAGTCATCCGAGGCCCACAAGATCGTGTTTTGGTCACTTCAAGATTCAGCTGGTTTGGGGGCCATTTCCATCACTAAAGCCCCTTTTCCCTCTCTTTTCATTCACTTTACCAAATCTCTGCAAGTTCTTGACCTAGGGCTGAAATCCCTCTTGTTTCTTCCATCTTCCTCACCTTGCATGACATAGCTAGAGATCACCAAAGGAAATTCTGAGAATACCATCTTCTTCATCTCTTTGCAAGCTTTCCATTGGTACAAGTTTATTGGAGTTTCTTGTGGGACAAGCTCTACATTTTCTTCCTCTTCTCTTGTTTGACCTTCTCTAGGTAAGAGCTTCCACTCATATCTTTCATGGAGTTATTTTGGTTCCCCAAGATCATGTTTTTCATGTTTGCAAACCCTTTTGTTAAAATGGGTTCTTTGGTTCCATTTTTGAGTGAGTTTGTGTGTTTTCTCTTGGGTTTTCTTGTAGTGTTGGCTTAGCTTTTGAGTGAAGTGCTTGGAGAGGATTATTAGCATTTGGGCAAGGCAAGTAATCCCTATAGGATCTTTGTGCATATGTATTTTAAGCTACATTGTTGTTTTGGAAATTTTGCATACAAATATGTTTACAAGCTTCATGATTTTGTTTTCTTCGGATTGAATGTTTAAGATTGGAAAAATATGTGTGTTTCACCCTTGGAGAGCATGTAGGCTCAAGGGAATGCAGGTGGAATGAGAATAAGAAGAAGGGTAGAAGAAGATGTGAAAAACCTGCACTGAACCGAAGAAGATGTGAAAAACCTGCACTGAACCGCGCGTTCCGTTCATTGGCGGTCAGCTTGCGGCTAGCCGCCAGTCTCCACTTCGGCTAACCGCAGGCTAACCGAACTCGACGGTTACTTTTCCAGTAGCTGCCTTGTGAATCAGGGTTCGGCGGTCAGCCCTGCGATTAACCGCCAGCTTCCCTTGCGGCTAACCGTAAGCCAACCGCGGGCATTTCGGTTCCTTTTCCAGAGAGCTATTTCAGACCTGGGTTTCAGCGGTCACCCTGTCGGTCAGCTTACGGCTAGCCGCCAGTTCCCATTTCGGCTAGCCGATAGCTGACCGCTAGCTGACCGAAATTGACACATTTGCTTGTTTTGAAGAGCTTTTGCAAGAATGAAAACTAGAACATGTTTAGGGGCCTTTAGCCGGATATTATGCACTTGAAACCCGAGATGCCCTTGAACTTCTGGGGCACCAATTCTGTTTTAATTCCAACATCTAGGCTTCGGCTGCACAACGATCAACCAAAGGTCCTTGCATGAACTTGATAGGCTTTGTATTCGTACTTTGGTTTTTTATATGATGAATATCATCGTGTACTCGTTTTGAAGTCAAGTACAAGCTAGTTTTGAAGATGTGTTTCAAGAAAAAGGGGATCACTTCCTAAGCGTGTTATGCATATTAATTATGCCCTTGCTAGTCGTGTTCATCGTGTTTTGATAAGTGATTTCCCCCTTTTTATCTTGACAAGTTTTGTTAATATCTCGCGTGTTTTGTGCATTCATGAATTAAGTAAACACCACTGAGCTTAGACTGCCCTTTCAATTTGATCCACTGTCTGGGGGTCTTTAAACATGTGGACTGTCTGCAGACTGGTCGTGTATTTATTACACATCGTGCGTGTCCAGTTCTGCGGCCGGAATTCCCGTCTTTGTGGGAAATCGTGTCGTGCTTATATTATGTATATCGTGCTTGTCGTGCGTGCTTGCTCTTTTCATTATATAAATGATAGAGAAAGGATGGGCTCTTTGTGGATTGTAACTATTCATGATATATTATGTACTTATGCTAGTTTGTTTTGATATCTCAGCTTTGTTCGCATTCTTGAAAAGGTACCTCAGTTTTGATAGTATTTCATATCAAAGATTTGCTCTCATGTTTTCTCTAAATATTATTGTTCATGTTCATGCCTAAATTGATTACCTGCCAAACCGTTGTGTTTGACCCTTGTTTGTTGGTGCCCAGGTGCAGGAGACGTTACCTTTGAGGAGGAGCGTCAGGAGGAGGCTTGTGAGCCAACCCTTGTGAGAGAGTGGCAGCCCGACGATGTCATCTAGATGTCGGGCGGGGTCTTGAGTCTCGTCATCTTTTGTTGGGGTTACTTTTGATTAGTTTTGAGAATTGTATTGGCCTCTGTTGGCCTCTTATGGAATTGTAACTTAACTTACTTTTGATTAGTCTTATAACTTGAATATTAATGGGAATGCCATGTTAGTTTCTTTCTTTGATACTATGCCTTGTTTATTATTGTGATAGCACCTAAATATTTTATTGGGGCTCATCTTGATGTGTTTTGCTACACGCTTCCGCAAAGCTTGTACGTGTGAGTCAGATTCCGTGTGTCTTTTGGAATCCTCACCGCGGGAACCTGTGGGAAAACAATAAGTACATCATCTACATCGTCGCGGGCCCGGGGTCCGTTCCGGGGTCGCGACACCGTTGGACTTTTTTTTGGTATAAAGTCCATTCATTTCCAACCTTCTTTGAGGCTTGAACCATGAACCTTTGAGACCATATTGGAGCCAAAGAAAGGGGAAGAAGTTGGAAAGGCTAGAGGGCTATTTGGAAATCAAATACTTGAGTTTTAAAAAGGTACACTTTACATGTATTTTGGTTTCCATTAAAATGAAATCCATGCATGCTTAAATCTTTGTATTTTCACTTATGCATGATTTCTAGAGTTGTGTTGCAAACTCAATATCATGTTTGGCAAATTAGTTTGGTTTGCAAACTCTCTTATTCTAATCACATGTGTTCTTAGACTTTAACATTCATACAACTTGTTTGTTTAATTTCTTCAAAGTTGTTTGAATCTTTTATGTGATTAGTTTTATCTTCAATCATCATTTTATAAGCTTTGATTTTAAAATGCATCATGCATTCATTTAAGAGCTTCATTGTTGAAATTGATTGAAGTATAGCATTCATACACTTGTGCACACACTTTAGCTTGTTTTAGTGTATGTTTGTAATTTGAATTAAAGTTTCATATTAGCCTATTTAAGAGGCAATTTCATTGTGCTTAAATTGTATCTCTTAGAGTGTTCTTTTGTGAAGACACTTTCTTAGAGAAATCTTTATTTGTAAAGGTTGGTGCTTAGCCTAAGAAAAGCATTTGTAAAGGTTATTGCTTAGCCTTGAAAAGCATCTTGTAAAGGTTGTTGTTGAGCCTAGAAAAATAACATTGTAAGGGTTATTGCTTAGCCTAGTAAAAAGCATAAATAGTGAAAATCCGGTGGGGTGATTGGATCACAAGCCGGTAGTAGACGTAGGCATTGAGGCCGAACCACTATAAATCTTTGTGTAGTGGTGCATGCTTGTGGTGATTTATTTATTAGCTTCCGCATCTTGTTTTTTTATCATCACTTGTGACTAGTTAATTTTAAGAAGTTAAATTTTGTTTAAATTAGTCATAATTGTAGCTCACCCTATTCACCCCCCCCCCCTCTAGGGTTAGGATCCAAGGACTTTCATGGAGACCTTTAAGGCCAATCTTGTTACGAAAGGGTATACTCAGAAAGAGGGTATCGATTATGAGGAAACCTTCTCACCGATAGCCATGCTCAAGTCAATCAGGCTACTCTTATGCATTGCGGCTCATCTTGATTATGAGATTTGACAAATGGATGTCAAGACCGCGTTTCTCAACGGCCATCTTGAGGAAGACATCTATTTGGTGCAACCAGACGGTTTTGTAGCTAAAAACCAAGAGCAAAAAGTTTGCAAGCTGCAAAAGTCTATTTATGGACTGAAGCAGGCATCCCAAAGCTGGAACATCCGTTTTGACCAGGCAATCAAGTCATTTGGTTTTTGTCAAAATCCGGATGAGTCATGTGTGTACACGAGAAGTGATGGTGATAGGGTAGTCTTTCTAATTTTATATGTTGATGACATCCTACTCCTTGGGAAAGATGTGGGAATGTTATCAATGATAAAAGTTTGGTTGGCCAAGACTTTTGATATGAAGGATTTGGGAGAAGCAAGTTACGTCCTAGGGATCAAACTCCATTGAGACCGAAAAATAGGATGATAGGCATATCCCAAGCTGCATACATAGATAAGGTACTAGTATGGTTTATTATGCAAGATTCCAAAAAGGAGCAGATGTGGTCGATACCATACGCTTCGGTTGTTGGTAGCCTCATGTATGCTATGCCATGTGCTGATCGGATATCTGCCATGTAATGAGCCTAGTCAGCAGATATCAGCTTAACCCAGGACCCGAACATTGGGCTGCTGTAAAGTGTATTCTCAAATACTTGAGAAAGACTAGAGATTACATGTTGATTTATAGCAGTGATTAATTGATTTCAGTCGGTTACAAAAATTTTGACTTCATGTCAGATAAAGATTCCAAGAAAATCAACTTCTAGGTATATGTTTGTGTTATAACTGCTTGAGAAGCAGGTAAATAAGCAGACTAACTCAAGCGATTCATTATGGAACTTGGAGTGGTACTTTTGGCAGGACAGTCGCTCACAGTTTATTGTGATAACAGCAGGGCAGTCGATAAGTCCAAGGAACCCAGGAGCCAAAAGCATGTACAGGGGTTATAACAAATGGTCAGAGAGATTGTGCAGAGAGGTGATATTGCTATCACCCAGATAGACTCTGTAGACAGTCTGTGAGATCCCTTTATTAAGCCTTTGACTACCAAAGTCTTTAGGCAGTAAGTAGATGAGATCTGCATCAGATGCAACCCTGACTGACATTGAGCCCAAGTGGGAGATTGTTAGTTTTATGGTCTCAATACTAGTATATGATGTAATAAATTGATTAATTTCTTTATTTATCAATATATATTATTCCTTTCCTTTCATGAGATGAATGGTGTTTGCTACTTGTTTGCACATAACTAATACGAATGACATAATGGTTGATGAGATGATCCGGAGTCCACAAGTATACTGGATGTAATACATGTGTATGGTTGAGATCCACATACAAGAGACATGAATTGCAAATCTTATACTTAAATACCTTCACAACCAGTGATGAGATTGGGCATCTCATCTGACAGGGTTACAGTACTTTGATCACTATGAGATAGTGTGATTTGTCTCGATCATCGGAATGTAAGATTCTGGATCATGGTGCTGGTACATTGGATGTATTGAAGGACCATGAGAAGCACCTTATGTACACTGTCTTTACTTTAAGGTATGCTCTCATAATTCCCTAGCAATAGGCTCATAATCTTGAGACATTAATGAACTCAAGTTTCTATCTATTCATTTGCTTTGAGTCACTAATGAGTGAGGCCAACTGTAGGTCAACACCTCGGTGATTTGGGTTTGTGGTAGTAGAGATGTGGGAACATTCAATGGTCAAGATGGAATCTATCTTTAATATCCCCTTGTGCCAATTAATGAATTTATCATTGGTAAGTGCTCACCCATTCCAATTAAGAGTTAATTGGATCGGTACGAAATGTTCATTATAATTAATTAGGGCTCAAGGATAATAAGATATAGATTTATTTTGGTGGACATGTCCAATTGATCCATGGATATAGATGGAGGGGCCTACTTGTGGTTATTCGGAAGTTTAGGGTATTCATTGTAATATATTCCTAAGACTAGAGTTCAATTGCATTTATATAATCGAGTTATTTGCAATTAACTATGGGCCCGAATTGTACATGAGATGTGGGGTCGCGTGTCCCAGTTGGAGCTAGCTTTCTATAGAATCCCTAGTGGTCCCCACGCTAGTCCAAGATATTAGAAAGATACTAATTATAGTAGAACTCTAAAAGGAAATGGAAAATTACTATTTCTACTTGAAGTGAGACTTCTAATAGTGGTAATAGTAAGTTATTAATTATTAATGGAAGTGAGACTTCTATTTTAATTAGAAAGGAGAGAGTTACTAATCATATTTGAAGTGAGACTTCTAATTGTGAGTTAGTAAGCAACTAATTATTATAGAAGTAAGACTTCTATTTCAATTAGTAAGAGGAGGTTGCTTAAGTGCTATAAAAGAGGAGAGAAGTGGCTTGGACATCCACCATAAAATTAGAGGAGATTCATGCCCGACCCTTTAGTGCAAGAGTTGCACACGCCCATCTCTCTCTTTCCCTCTTCTAGTTTCTCTTCTAGTTTCCTTCAGAGCTTTCTCTTGGAGATCCCACCCATCTTCTTGAGAAAAGAGAATGTGATACGGGTCATAGCGTGGAAGATCAAAAGGGCTTGGAGATTCTGATTTGATTAGTGACAGTGCTCATCATCAAAGAAAGAGATCAACTTCTCCATTAGAGAACTACTAAGCTCCAAAGGTATAATCTACATCCTTGTATGTTATAGATTTCGTGGTTGCATGTTCAGGTGCTATTTTCTATCTTGTAGATATGTTATATTGCTGTACATGATTTATGAGTTTGAGGGATGGCATCCTGGATTGGGTTTGTTGCCTTCTAGATAGTTGATCCCTGCATCAAGTGGGTCAAAAGATTTTGAAACATATCTGAAAGGCCCACCTACTTCCAACAAGCTTAACGGTAGATACCGTTCTAAATTACATGATTCTTTCATTCCTACAGTTAAGTCTCCTCTAGATCTCCACCTTAGACCCCTAACTTGCATCTTTTATGCCTTTCAATAAAACACTCTTTACCATGTATTCCTAGGAATTCAATACAAGGCAAGCAAACATGCCCTAAATCCTAAATTTGAGAAACTGCTCAGTTACTCAAATCACTAGTTAAGTAATGTGTATTGTTTTACTCATACAACTACAAAGAATAAAGATGAGAAAAGTTGGTAAAAGAGGTGAAGGGGGAAGTCTGCCATTAGCTCCACATAATATGGTGGGGTTGCTTAAAAGTGGCAAAGAGGATCATTTAGGACATTGGGTTTTCAAATTATAGTATGATTTCCTCTTGTACACTCAGGTTAAGTGTCCTATTTAATCGGAAGCACAATGCTTTTAATCACCGCCACTTCATCTTCCACGGTCACAGATTCACCTGCATTGGATATGAGCATATTCTAAATTTTAGCTCCAACATTCTCATTTTAACTGAAAAGCTAGCCACAGCACAAGGAATAAGAATAGCAGTAGATACCAAGGATGGTTATTCCGAGTTCAAAAAGTCTATACGCCCCGGAGCTTGAACCCGATTGTTGATCCCGATCTGACGTGGATAGCCAGCGGGACCACACTTTGACCTTGAGCCAAACAAAAAGGGAACAAAGAAACGCGCCAGTACTGTTCCGTTTTTTCTCTATGCCCGCCCGTTTTTTAAAGAAGAAAACAGGTCTGGAGAGAAGAAGAAGGAAAAAGCAGAGATGGCCATCTCCTCAACGGAACTGCGGGCCGCCTGTTTTTGAAAGAAGAAAACCGGGCTGAGTGGAGAAGAATGAAAAAGCAGAGCTGAAAGCCATCTCCTCAACGATCAACTAAAAAAAAGTCTGCAAATCTCCTGGTATGGAATGCAGTGTTCTTCTTCTTCTTCCTCATCCTGTAGAGTTTTACCTGTAGAATAGCCAATCACAACAAATGCCCATTTTCCATTTGAAGCCAATTCCAACATTTTTTGGTTCAAGGCATCTAATATCATCACAGCCCCTGCAGAAACACCATATTAAGATTAGTTTATAGTTGGCCCTTGTTTTATGTTTATTTCATTCTTTTGTAAGCTGATCATGTGTTTTTGACTGTGTGCGATCATGTGTTTGGGACTGAGCAAAATACTTTAGTTGAACCCCATGGAACACTCACTTGTAAAATGTAAATCCCTCATATCAAACATCCCTTGGTTCAGACGTCATTTTCTTTTGGTTCCTAATTGAAACAGCATCAGCCCTGTTTTGCATCTGGCTGGGGCATCGTCTCACTCTAAGATATCAGAAAATGACCTTTCATAGTGTATTGTTGTACTGTAAAACAATAAACAGTAAACATTGAAACACTTTTGATATTGTTATAAAAAAAAAAAAAAACCCATACACTGATATGCGATGAACCCCATTATGTTGGATAGGGAACTGAGTTATCCATTTAATTCCCGATATCATATAATTCCAGCAAGAGTTACACAAGCTATTACTGAATTCTGAATAGGAATTAGGTTGGCGGCTTAGGTTGATTTTGGTAATTTGATTATTCAGCATGTAACAGAATAGTCATCTCAATATGTTAAAGTGTTAAGATCAGATTATAGGAGAAGGAGCTATTTTGTTTACTTTGGTATTGTATCAAGCATTATTGTATGAAAGTTACTTTAATGGAACAGAACTCGTCAGTTCTTGAAAATCTAACATGATGGCAGTGTAAAACAATTCTTTGAGCTACATCATTATTGTAATTTATGTTGTCCTTAAAGATGGAAACTTTTTTGTGATAAAAAGAACAATTTTTTCTAATAAACATCAATGCTTGTATTCCATATGTTACTTTGTATCATCTACTAGTATTTAAATAAACAACATAACTATTTAATATTCTAAGTTTAGTGTGATCTATTTTTTTTTTTTTTGGCTATTGACCTTGTTGTAAGATGTGTTTGAAAAAGAATATCATTGTTGCTAATGAAACATATTTTCAACCTGGTTGTAGGCTCAAGTTATGTTGCTAATGAAAAAGAAGAATAATTGAATGCTTGAGATTATACTTACAAAATGAATGAGTTAATTTTTCTTAACACCTGAAATTCTTTTATCGAATTATTCTCAACACCTGAATGCTTTTTTTTTTTTTTAGAAGCATGGAAGAAGCCGAATTATTACGTGAATTCGATGGAGACGACAATGAAAATGAATTGTGGGCGGGTTGTCAGGAAATAATTAGTGTTGATATGGAGAAGCCCTTGGAGGAAGGTGAAAGCATAGAAGAGGTAGTAAAGGAACCTCAGAGGGGAATGACATTTGGTTCAAATGAAGAAGTATATGAATATTATGCAAGATATGCCAGGCGGATCGGGTTTACAGTCGCCCAAAAAACCTCAAAAAAAGGACCGGATGGAAAAAAGAAATTTATTACAATTGCTTGCACTAAGAGTGGAAAGCAAAAATCAAGTGCAAGCAACCCAGTTAAACCCCGTCCACAAACAAAAATAGGATGTAAAGCAGCGTTGAATCTTTCTTTGCAATTGGACGGGAAGTGGCTTTTGAACTCATTAGTTCTAGAACATAACCATGATATGAGTCCGAATAAAGCTCGATATCACAAGAGTAATCGGGTAATCCCAGCACATGTGAAGAGGCAGCTTGAACTGAATGACAAAGCGGGAATTCGATTGAACAAGACTGTTAGCTCTTGTGTGGTAGAGGCAGGGGGGCATGGGAATTTGACATGGTTGGCAAAGGATGCAAGAAATTACCTGGATAAACTTAGACGCTTAGAACTCAAAGAAGGGGATGCCGAGGCACTGCTAAACTATTTCAAAAAAATGCAGCAAGACAACGGATCCTTTTTTTATGTCATTGATCTTGATATGGATCATCGAGTAAGGAACATCTTTTGGGCTGATGCCAGGAGTAGAGCAGCTTACGCTGAATTTGGTGATGTGGTCACGTTTGACACCACTTATTTAGTTAACAAATATGATATGCCTTTCGCTCCTTTTGTGGGTGTGAATCACCATGGACAGTCGGTACTTTTAGGTTGTGGATTGATATGACGAGAGGACACAGATACATTTGTATGGTTGTTTCAGTCTTGGCTTGATTGCATGTATGGGTGTCCTCCTAATGCCATAATCACGGACCAGGATAAGGCCATGCAAAATGCGATAGGAATTGTATTTCCTAAAGCACGACATCGGTGGTGTTTGTGGCATATCTTGAAAAAGGTTCCTGAAAAATTGAGAGGATATAATGAATACAATTCAATTAAATTCCATCTTCTTAATGTTGTCTATGATTTGATGAAAAAAGAGGAGTTTGAAGAGAATTGGGCCAAGTTTGTTAGGGCATATCAGCTACAAGACAATGACTGGCTAGCTGGATTGTATGATGAGAGGTACCGATGGGTGCCAGCATTTGTGAAAGATATTTTTTGGGCAGGGATGTCAACAACCCAGCGTAGTGAGAGCATGCGTGCTTTTTTTGATGGTTATATCAATTCTAAGACCACATTGAAGCAATTTGTTGAGCAATATGATAATGCTCTGTCTAAGAAGATCGAACTTGAAGCTGAGGAAGACGCTCGTTGTTTCAATGTACACCTTCCATGTGTGACCCCTTATGAATTTGAGAGGCAATTTAAAGAGGCGTATACTCTTGCTAAATTTAAGGAGATTCAGAATGAAATTGCCGGTAAGATTTGTTGCAATATTTCCTCGGTTAAGGTAGGGGCTAAAATTTCAGAATTTGATGTGGAGGAAGATGTGATAGTGGGAGAAAACATTATCCGACCTTTTACTTTCCATGTTCATTTTAATGAGGGATCAAGAGAAGCTAATTGTACTTGCCGGTTGTTTGAGTTTAAAGGTATTATCTGCAAGCATATAATCGTTGTTTTTTTGAAGAAAAAGGTTTATCATATACCCGGGATGTACATTTTGGAGAGGTGGAGTAAAACCGTGAGAAGAAGCCACACAAAAATCAATATCAAGTAGACAATTGGGAGAGGAAGCCTGAAGGGCGTCGTTATGACAAAGCGTTGACTATTTTCAATCGGGTCATCGATAAGGCCATCGATTCCGAAGAAAAGACTCAAATGGTAATGTCCTCGTTGCTAGAAGTGGAAGAAGAGTTAGATGTTTCTAAAGAGGTTGTTGTATGCAAACATATGTCTATAGGTGTACATAAAGCATCAACGTCATGTCATGGTGATAATGTTTCTTGGCAAGAGAGCAATAACCGTGTGTGTGATCCAATCAAACGCCACCAGAAGGGCCGACCGCCAGAAAAAAGAAGACAGTCTAAGATTGAGACAATTATTAGGAAGTGTCGGAAAAGAAACAAAAAGATGACAAACCAGGTTAGTCTAAGAGATTTATTTTTGAATTCAAATAATCACAGCATTCAATTAGTCACAGTCTAATTGATATCAATTTCGTGCATGTGCAGGGTACGACGGTGGTCAATCATGGAGACGAGATCATCACACAAGACACTTTGAATTTAACCGTAAGAATGCCCCCAATTTACTATATGTTGTGCTTAACTTTATTCTATATGGCCTTATATACTTTTGTTACATACGCAGGTTTCGGCGGTAGACCTTGATTTGAATCTTTAAGAAGATCTGGATTTGGAATTTTAATCGTGGTATTCGAATGTGGATATTAATGGGTATGGAATTTACTAAAAATGTTTCAGTACTTTCCTTTGAAACCCATATGGTTACAGGGTAAAAACTTGACAGTACTATTGGATTGACATCACTTATTGACTCCTTATTAGCATATGATATAAGACGTAACAATTTGCCATTATTGACTCCTTTTTAGGTTGTGTGCATGTAGAGCATTAAAATATCATTGTTTCAGTTTTCCCTTGTAGCTTCATGTAATGTGTATGCTGTTTTTGGAATCAGTGGAGGTGTAGAATATATATAATATTGTAGGGTAAAAATGGCAATTGAGTAGCTCCATGAAAATTTAGAAACGGCCTTCGATTCCATACTAATACAAAATTCTCCCTGCATTGATTTGGTTTCCACACTTGTTCATCTTTAATTATCTTTCCATGAAATTGTGGCAGTTGACTCACAAATTTGATATACAATCGAATATATTAGATTGTTCAAAAAAAATTAATTGACTTCATAGTTCTTGAGCTATTATGGTGGATTGTGTGTTTCAACATGTTTGTGTAACTTTGCCAGGTTTTCATTTGTATGGATTGCCCCGTTGTTTTAAATAATTATCATGAGTATCTCGAGGATTTCATGAGGATTTTGGGGGCAAAATAAGTGCAAATTCTCTGGATTCCTGTGAAAAATTGTTTATTATTATTATTATTATTATTTAGTTGATGGCTGAATTGCTGTGGGTATTTTATTTATTGACTATGTTTGGTAGGAATTCATATGATTGCTTATTTTTGCAATTTTTTTCTTACTCTTCTGAGTGGAATTCTTATAGATAAGATATTTGTTAAAAAAACTTTGTTTGATTTCGCTTGACTTGATGATCGGATTACTTCTTTCTTCTACATTTTAATGGTTGTTCATCAAATTATTGTTATTTGTGTCAGATTTGGATTTATTACTTGGTTTTGGGATGTCAACTGAAGATATGGAAGAGAACAAATGCTCAGACGTCTTAAATCCATGTCAAGGTTGACTATTGGACAGTCTACTGAGAACAGAGTGCTCTAGCTTATGATCACACTCAAAGTCAAGATGAACAAAAGCACAATCAACTTCAGGAAGTTCCTCTACCTTTTTTTGCAAGGACTCCTTATAAAATGATGCTCACAATCCTTGTATTCAATAAGGAATCGGATAACCATATGGGTGTTTTGCGTAGTGGGAACATCTTCGCTTTTGGGTGGTTCATATCACCAACGTAAGTTTTCTGTCATCTTTTGTTGCCATTGAACAAGATTCAGAATGGATTATCTTTTACACTGTGATTAATATCTTCCATTGTACATTCGGAATAACATTGTGGCCAATCATTAGGAATAGGTCTATTGAACAATTTTCAGGGTTGCCCTACATATGTGCCCTCCTTAACTTCTTGATCAGCCCTTTAGTATGACCTTCCCATAATACCGCCATGTATCATCTTGGCTGTTACCATCAATTGCACTGGGGCCACTTTCAAGTTGATATACATAATCATATTTATCATATATGTCGAGAAGGCAAAAAAATGTAGACTTTCTTCACTTAATCTTCATGTCACCTTTTCTTCTAATCATTTGGGTTTTCGATTTGTTTGGTTTTGTTACTCATTTTTTCCAAATATTGTTGGCATATGAAGATGGTTGGCTTATTGGTGGTATTTTTTTGGTGTATTTGCATTCATTGCATTTCTTAGCATGAGGGTAATATGTCATATGTGACAAGTCTTTGTTGGATCTTTGAATTTTGCTACTCTCATATCCATGCTTGCTTCCCCACTATTTATCATAGCATGTTCATTGAAAACTATTTCATATCCTGTCATACTGGTCGTACCACTGACTCCCAAATGTTAGCATACTTACTGTTGAGGAATTAATGCCATTTTATCTTTCACTTTCTACATTCTTGATGAGCATCTCATTCTTTTCTTATGGAGTGCTCAAGCATTACCTTTTCATTTAAGTGTATCACATACCCATCAGTTTTTCTTGCACAGGAGAAAGATTGAACAGGGTGTGGAATCCAAGGCAACAGTTTTTCTTGTATTAGATGATGCCAAGGCAACAGTGTGTGGACTCCACAAAGGAAAGATTGAACAAGAGAAAGCATCCCAACTTAATGGAAATAGAACTGGTCTTGCACAGGAGAAGGCATCAAGTGGATGGATTTTTGTTTCAAATGAATGGATTTTTGTATCAATGTTTACTATGTATTGTTGTATCATTAACTATGAAAGGTTGCTTCAAATGAATGGATTTTTGTTTCAAATGAATGGATTTTTGTTTCAAATGAATTGAAAATTTATTCTGCTGGAAGTTAGTGTTGGAGGTGGAGTTCTTTTCCCTTGTTGGTCTTCGGTAAGTGATGGTATTTGGCATATAATGCTACCTGCCAAGTGTAGTCGAAGAGAAACATTTTAAATTATTAAATATTATCTTGAATACCTTTTCATGAGTCTTGATTTGTAATATGAAAGAGGTGCACAGGTTCTTGTGTATGAAAGAGGTGCTCCACAGGTTCATGTGTATGAAAGAAGTCAGACAAAGAAAACAGAACATAAAAGAATGTCTAAATGAGTCGTGGAATTCAGCAAATAAACTAGACAGAGTTGAAAAAGTGCGACGGTTGAATAAATGTCAAACGTGGTTGTATTTAACTGAAAATTAGCAGAAATTAGGTTCATCATATGTTCTTTGAACTCCCCAAATTTGAGAAAAAATTTACTTCGGGAAGTGGGTTAAAAATTGTCCTAAACAGGGGTACTCAGCAAGGGTAGTGCAGATATTCTAAACCGAGTTGAAAAAGTGCGACGGTTGAAAAAATGTCAAACGTGGTTGTATTTAACTGAAAATTAGTAGAATTTAAGTTCATCATATGTACTTGGAACTCCCCAAATTTAAGGAAAAAATTACTTTCGGAAGTGGGTTAAAAACTGTACTAAACAGGGGTACTTAGCAAGGGTAGTGCAGATTTTCTAAACCGAGTTGAAAAAAGTGCGACGGTTGAAAAAATGTCAAACGTGGTTATATTTAACTGAAAATTAGCAGAAATTAAGTTCATCATATGTTCTTGGAACTCCCCAAATTTGAGAAAAAAATTACTTCCGGAAGTGGGTTAAAAACTGTCCTAAACAGGGGTACTCAGCAAGGGTAGTGCAGATTTTCTAAACCGAGTTGAAAAAGTGCGACGGTTGAAAAAATGTCAAACGTGGTTGTATTTAACTGAAAATTATCAGAAATTAGGTTCATCATATGTTCTTGGAACTCCCCAAATTTGAGAAAAAAATTACTTCCGGAAGTGGGTTAAAAACTGTCCTAAACAGGGGTACTCAGCAAGGGTAGTGCAGATTTTCTAAACCGAGTTGAAAAAGTGCGACAATTGAAAAAATGTCAAACGTGGTTTTAATTAACTGAAAATTAGCATAAATTAGGTTCATCATATGTTCTTGTAACTCCCCAAATTTGAGAAAAAAATTACTTCCGGAAGTGGGTTAAAAACTGTCCTAAACAGGGGTACTCAGCAAGGGTAGTGCAGATTTTCTAAACCGAGTTGAAAAAGTATGACGGTTGAAAAAATGTCAAACGTGGTTGTATTTAACTGAAAATTAGCATAAATTAGGTTCATCATATGTTCTTGGAACTCCCCAAATTTGAGAAAAAAATTACTTCCGGAAGTGGGTTAAAAACTGTCCTAAACAGGGGTACTCAGAAGGGTAGTGCAGATTTTCTAAACCGAGTTGAAAAAGTGCGACGGTTGAAAAAATGTCAAACGTGGTTGTATTTAACTGAAAATTAGCAGAAATTAGGTTCATCATATGTTCTTGGAACTCCCCAAATTTGAGAAAAAAATTACTTCGGGAAGTGGGTACCCCTGTTCTTAGTGCAGATTACTTCTTTTATGTTCTGTTTTCTTTGTCTGACTTCTTGTTCTAACAAGCTTCTGTATAATTTTTTCTCATCTTCTTATGTTCATCTACTGTTCTTTCTTTAGCTGATTTACAAATCACAATGAACCAACAACCACCACAACATCACACAATTTCACTAAGTAACTCAAATGTACAATTATGAAATGGTTCAAATTTTATAAAATTGAAATTGATATACATAACTCAAATGTATAACATACAATATTTGAAAATCTATACATATTCACCTCTTACAACCTCTAATAAACAACGTTCATCCATTTCATTTCTTTCCACCGAAGCTGCCCCTTCCTCCTGCTATTCACATTCTCTTTCATGATATGTTACTATCCGGTGTTGCAAGAGCATAAACAAGCACCTTGAAAATGACTGTTGCATGAGCATAAACAAGCACCTTGAAAATGGCTGTTGCATGAGCATACACAATAACCTGTGGAGCACCTCTTTCATACACAAGAACCTGTGGAGCACCTCTTTCTCAAAATACATTACAAAGCAAACATATCGATTCTTTTCCCAAAAAACGATTGTAGCACCCCCCGCCAGTCATCTCATTGTTGCACCAATCCAACACCTGCAACATTGTTAAAAAAAAACTTCATACATCCTATTTTAACATATGGCAATCTGTTATGTTATGCTCTTGAGGTAAGCTCCATGTCAGACCTCCAAGATTATAGCTTGTGATAGTTAGAGTATTTTGCTTGCAATTGTCTGGACTCAGAATATTGTTGTTGTTCACACACCTGAGCAGATTGCCATTAGAAGTGTAGCCATTGGAGGACTCCAGTTCCCCCTTTAGTGCTTTGTCATAATCTGATGGATTCATAACTGAACACATGACATCTGCATAATGAAGTACTGGATACTTGGAACTGCCAAACATTGAAGATTCAACTACCAGTTTTTCTTTGATAGTCTGAACAGCATGTGCATATTCCAATCCAAATAGAACCTACATTTCGGAAAGAAGAAAATGATTATAAAAGATTAAAGAATATCATACCACCCAATAGAATTACATTTTTCAGATGATTGCTAAATTAGAATGAACAACTTTATAAGGAAGATTCTCTAACTACAGCCAGCAGCATTCAGACCCATAACTTCTTCCTATCAGCAATTCATACTAAAAAGTGTCTCACTAAAAAAAGTAAACAATACCCAATTCAATGCAATAGCCTGATTGAACAAGCTGCAAGTCACAAGTGCCGGTTTGTCTTGGTCTCCAAACACAACAACAGAAACAGAACCATGTCTAGTCTGTATAACATGTTCCTGATGACAATTACATGAACAGTTCAGAAGAAAGACACAAACTACAAGTAGTCATAGAGCAGATGCATGATTCTGTCAGGCATTACTCTCATACAAAAGAATAACAAAGGCTTCTCCAAGTTCAAAAACTAAAAAATTGTTCTGTCTTCTTGATGACCACATCCATCATTACAATTTAAAAAAGAAAACCAAAACCCATATCCATTAGCTTCATGATAAATACAGAATCATAAAAGCAAAGGGAAAAAAAAAAAAAACATTGTCTTTAGAATCCTAAAATGACAAAACCCAATGCTACTCAAGGAATAACAATCTTTTTCTATTTCTAACAGGGCCAGAATGTTTAACCCAGACACGCATATGGATGGCTTATACCAGACATGATCAGCTGATATGGGCCCTGCAACTGCAACCTTAGTTTGCAGTAAACTAATCTATATTAAGATATGACTTGGCATGCTGTGACCTATTAACAAGTTGAGAATTTTTAATGATGACATGGACATGCACCATTGTCAAGATTTTGAGATAATTTCAAACCACCACCACCACTCCCACTTTACATTCATTCAACTGAATGTTACGCATAAAATGTTTCCCACTGAGAATCCAATGGTCCATAACTGATACATCATCCTGCAAACACAAGAGGGCAAGAATAATGTCAGATCCATTTGTATATCATTATTTTAATCAATAAGATTGAAGATTCAGAAAGTATATATATAATTTACATGGAACTATGATGCGTTGAGGTTCCTTTTCTTTACAAGAGGAAACTTTCAAATTATGTTGGTGCAATTCAGGGAATGAAAGAATTAGGAGCTAATCATTAAACAGGAAGGATATGAGCAATGTTGTTCAGTTAGTACCAAAGGTAAACAAAAGCTAAGGCAACCAAGTCTGTTGATAAAGCACAACAAATAATAGGATGGAAAACTTTCTTGACTCCAGAAGGTAATCTGCAAAATAGAACACAGATAACACAAAGAGGCTCCCATAGCAATGTAAATCTTAACATAATACCTATTATGATTCACTATATGGTGGATCTTATTACCCAGAACCAACCATGTATCCCAAGACAGTAGCTGCCAGTAAGAAAGGAAGTCGCGTTCTTGCACTTGTGCCAAGTGCTGTGGGAACCAGCAATGCCAGGGCAAATGACAAAGCCAAAACAACAGTCCAACTCCACACCTCAACGCTTGAGAATGGAGAAGGTTTTTCATTGGCTCAGCAGCTACCATTTCTGTCTTTACAATCCTTCTCACAGTTACTGCCGTGTAGCCCGCAACAGAAAGTGAAGCCAGCCACCCACCAACTGGAGAGCAAAAACAGTGAAATGACAAGAGGAGGCTTATGCCTTAATTGAAGAAAATCCAAACATCTCACAAAAATCTCAAGGATATATATAGTCTTCACAGGAAACATGTTTTTTAAACTCCTAGTGATATCAAATCTCATTTCACTAGTTCGTAAACTCGCAAGATCCAATTACCGAACAAACCAACGAGCATGGAAACATGTAGCAGATGGTCAAATTCAGAACTGATTCCAGTCACACCGAATAAGTTAAGTTACTTCCATTGCCATTTGCAAATCACACGAGTTTACCAGAAAACTAAATCTAACCAGCCAAACTATGTCTGAAAAAATTTGGCCAACTTCAAATCACTCACCAAGGATAAAACAGATCTTGAGTCCTGAAGCTGCAGGGATATCCCTCACTGCCTGCAGTCTGCGTTACTCGAGTACAACTATAGGCGCAGGTATAGCTAAAAGTCCAAAGTGTGATTCACATTACCAAAATATTCAAGGTATGGGAACTGGGCCATATGTTTTAAGTTCTAATACAGTAATACCTTTACCATTAATTAAATTTTCCATAGCCATGTTTCTTAAAATATACACCACTTCCATATGTATCAATTTACACAGTACATGTGGCACCTTCAACGACTTTGAGTATTTAGAAGCTTTTATAATCTTTTTTGATTTCTTGTTTGTTTTCTTCAATTGGGAGGTGACAACCTTTGTTGGTTTCTTTGATAAGGATCGATTGTCTGATGAAACCGATTTTTTCACTCTCTGGGAAATTGGTATGTGATCATCATCATCATCCATCTTTGCTTCTTTTTTTACTTCCTTCTCTACCTTAATTTTGTTAGGCACATCCATCTTTGCTTCTTTTTTAACTTCATGTTCTGCCTTAATTTTGTTAGGCACAGAACCAGCCATAAGTTTTGGCTTTTTAACTGAAATGCTTGGTTCAACCTAATCAAAGAATATTAATGGTACTTATATACTGGGCTGGTCCAAGCCCAACCTACATCAGAATCAAACATAAATCAAACACAACACAAAACAATGCATAAAAAAAATCATGACAAAAAAAATCCTTTTGAGGCCTGTTCCATTATCAATGACCAAAGAGTCTTCAATGGGTTCTAAGCCCCATATTAACAAACACCTGGTGTACAGATGGCATTGTCATTTTGCAGCTACCACCATCATACTGATAGCATAACCAATGTCTAACATACACTTATGCAGCAAAATCAACAACAGCAGAGAAATTATCATTGCAGAGAAATTAACAACAGCAGCAGAAAAATCAAATTCAAAATAACAATAAATAAATTAATAGAACCAAATTAAATCCAACAAGAGTAGAAGAAAAACTAATAAAAACCAACAAAGCCCACATATGCAGCAAAACCCTGAACCAGAACCAGCTACCAACCTTTCTCAAACATGAATTTTGACAAATTAAGCAACAAGCTATCGTCACAATTTAATGCAATCACAACACTATCAGTATTGTTCATTACTCAATTCAATGTCAAAACTAAAAATTAGAAGCATGGCTGCACAACATGTAATATTTGAAAAAAATATATTAAACAGTAGATTGGGCGATCAAGGCGATTTCCCTTACTACTGTATTCGAAACAACAGTTATAGTGGTCAGCTGATCATTGCTGTTGCATTGAGTGATATTCAAATATTGTTTAGTAGCAAAGGCTACTCTAAGTTCCTTTCATAGTCTCGGAAAAGGTTTTTTTAATTTTAACCTGCATTGTCTTTATCTTTTTCGTCTAGAAGGACTCTCAATTTATGAGTTTTTACAAGTACATTCCAAGTGTTTTATACTATTTACTGCCTATTGTTCTTGCAGCGGACTCATTCAAAAGGCTAATGTATCCATAATTTTCCTGAACAACTGGGCATTTCTAACAATAATTTTCATGACATTTTCATGATACTAATGATGACAATTAACATTTCTATCTGTTAAGTTCCCCAAACATGCCCTGGCCTTGCCTAGCATCAAATGTAAGGATGCAAAACAGTTCTTATCAAAATACCAAAACAGTGCACTAGAGGTGGTTGTTATTCATTCACCTGGGCTTGGAAGAAACTTAGCTTGTCCGGCCACAAGCTGAAAACAAGAGGCTTGCCTATAAATTTTGACAGGAAATAGCAGGAAGATGCGCCAGCAGTAGCGGTAAAGACCACCAAAGCCACACCTTTAAATACTTCAAAAAGGGATCCAGCAAGCAGAGACATGAAAACAGTTCCAGGAATCATGAATGTCTGCATAAATATGTAGACTACATAATAACCAACCAGAACTTGTATGGTATAGTCACTTGTGTAGTCCTCAAGGTGCCCCCTACAAAGAGATAACTTAGATGATAAGCACAAAAAAATATCTATATATAGACCCATGAACACTCTAAGCCAAAGAAGTTCTACAATACATGCATACAAAAGGAAGTAAAAGATAAGATGATGATACTAAACAAACAATATTTACCAAGACAAGGTTAAATTCCCCCCACAAAATCTACTTTCATATCAACAAAGTAAAATTTAATCCATGACTCTACTTGAACATGATTTCTAATAATTACATTTCTGTATTTACCAAAATATTAGAGGATCAACCTTGAAAGAAGTTTTAAATAAGCAAAGAAAAGAGTTCTGTATTAATTGATGTCACATTTGACAACCAGATCCTTGGGGAAAAGATTTCTGCTTTCCACCTGTGAAAAGGGCCGCGTTTCGCAATTGCAAATCCCTGATGATTTGGGCGCGGACAAAATTAAGCACACCCATGGCATGGAGTTCTTAATCTTCATGTTTCCATACTACTCTACAAAATCCTGCAATCCCCACAGTCCTATCTATCTATAAATGTTAGCCAATACCATCTTCAATTCATCTCAGACACTTCCATCTCAGACACTTCCAACTGAGAAGTATCTGCTTCCACAATCAGAAATTTCAATAACAATGAAAACCAAAACTCCACAATGTCATCAAAAGAACATATCAAAACCTACAAATGCACCCAGAAACAAACACAATAAATAATCAAATCGCATAACGAATTAACACACAAGAAAAAGGGCTTAATCTCAAAGAACCAAAGCCCACCAAGCCATCCTTGAATGGAATTAAAAAAAAAAAAAAAGTAGACAATGAAAGAGAAATCACAAAACCCACCGAAGAATATGCAGATCTTCGAGGCTGCGAGGCAACTTGAGGAAGCTGTAATCTGAATCCGGCATCGTGAGGTAAACGCATAAAAGCCCCAAACCAAACCCTAAAACAACGGTCCTCAAGTTTTTACAGCCCAAAAAGTCTTTTTCATTAGCAACATAACTTGAGCCTACAACCAGGGTGAAAATATGTTTCATTAGCAACAATGATATTCTTTTTCAAACACATCTTACAACAAGGTCAATAGCCAAAAAAAAAAAAGAAAAAAGATCACACTAAACTTAGAATATTAAATAGTTATGTTGTTTATTTAAATACTAGTAGATGATACAAAGTAACATATGGAATACAAGCATTGATGTTTATTAGAAAAAAATGTTCTTTTTATCACAAAAAAGTTTCCATCTTTAAGGACAACATAAATTACAATAATGATGTAGCTCAAAGAATTGTTTTACACTGCCATCATGTTAGATTTTCAAGAACTGACGAGTTCTGTTCCATTAAAGTAACTTTCATACAATAATGCTTGTTACAATACCAAAGTAAACAAAATAGCTCCTTCTCCTATAATCTGATCTTAACACTTTAACATATTGAGATGACTATTCTGTTACATGCTGAATAATCAAATTACCAAAATCAACCTAAGCCGCCAACCTAATTCCTATTCAGAATTCAGTAATAGCTTGTGTAACTCTTGCAGGAATTATATGATATCGGGAATTAAATGGATAACTCAGTTCCCTATCCAACATAATGGGGTTCATCGCATATCAGTGTATGTTTTTTTTTTATTTTTTATAACAATATCAAAAGTGTTTCAATGTTTACTGTTTATTGTTTTACAGTACAACAATACACTATGAAAGGTCATTTTCTGATATCTTAGAGTGAGACGATGCCCCAGCCAGATGCAAAACAGGGCTGATGCTGTTTCAATTAGGAACCAAAAGAAAATGACGTCTGAACCAAGGGATGTTTGATATGAGGGATTTACATTTTACAAGTGAGTGTTCCATGGGGTTCAACTAAAGTATTTTGCTCAGTCTCAAACACATGATCGCACACAGTCAAAAACACATGATCAGCTTACAAAAGAATGAAATAAACATAAAACAAGGGCCAACTATAAACTAATCTTAATATGGTGTTTCTGCAGGGGCTGTGATGATATTAGATGCCTTGAACCAAAAAATGCTAGAATTGGCTTCAAATGGAAAATGGGCATTTGTTGTGATTGGCTATTCTACAGGTAAAACTCTACAGGATGAGGAAGAAGAAGAAGAACACTGCATTCCATACCAGGAGATTTGCAGACTTTTTTTGAGTTGATCGTTGAGGAGATGGCTTTCAGCTCTGCTTTTTCATTCTTCTCCACTCAACCCGGTTTTCTTCTTTCAAAAACAGGCGGCCCGCAGTTCCGTTGAGGAGATGGCCATCTCTGCTTTTTCCTTCTTCTTCTCTCTAGACCTTTTTTCTTCTTTAAAAAACGGGCGGGCATAGAGAAAAAACGGAACAATACTGGCGCGTTTCTTTGTTCCCTTTTTGTTTGGCTCAAGGTCAAAGTGTGGTCCAGCTGGCTATCCAGGTCGGATCGGGATCAACAATCGGGTTCAAGCTCCGGGGCGTATAGACTTTTTGTTCCGAGTTTCGCATTGTAGTCTCCTTCACCCTGTAAGGGTTACAGCAATTAAAAGTGTTTTGCAAATGACATGGTTTATCCAGACATGACTACTTGAAAGCAAGGAAATTCAATAAAAAGAGATGCGACAGATACTGGCCCATCCCTGTGTCAGTGCAATTAAAAGATAATAATAATAATAAGCTGAGCTTGATAACTGTCACTTTCCATCTATAATCTCAATGATTGAGCACAAGCCACTTGTAGTTTATGCATAGCATAGGT
Source organism: Cinnamomum chago (assembly GCA_038049695.1). Lineage (NCBI taxonomy): Eukaryota > Viridiplantae > Streptophyta > Magnoliopsida > Laurales > Lauraceae > Cinnamomum > Cinnamomum chago. The sequence goes on from CP142458.1 coordinate 20,353,873, forward strand.
TTTAATGAATGAGCAAAAAGGAATCCGCACTGGACAAGCAAAGAGACCATTAAGTCTCGCATATGTACCCAGCTGAACTATAATTTGGTGACCTAGTATAGAATCTGTGGAAAATCACCACCACCACCATTATCCCATCATCACCACCACCAAAGCTTCATCCCATTTACCCAGGGTCAACTTTCTGAGTTGTACTTCTCCACTCAACCCATCACCCTATAGTCTAATGTGATTACTTCAAGATCCCCCCACCCCACCCCACCCCACTCCGACACCAGTCCATTGAACTTGTCACATGTTGTTCTTAACACTGGAGCTATTCTACCAAAGAGAAAGAAAAAAAAAAAAAAAAAACGCTGGAGCTGTTTACAATCTCCCTGTGTGCAAGCCCAAATCATCTCATACAACAGAAGATATCAACAAATTCCTCCAAGCAACTCTCCCCTCTACTAATCACCTCTTACAATAATTCAGTGGCAATTAATGTTTCAAAAAATGTCATGATTTTCTCTCTAGATTTTTAGTTTGTGCTAGTCTTGTACACTGAATAATTGTGGTGACTACCTCGGTGTAAGACCCCGACCCGAGTGACCTCGATTAGCGTTAATTAAGTTGCGTGTTAACTCTAAGCGTGATTAGGGATTTTGGTTAAGTTGGGAATAGAATAGCTTAAGTTAGAGCTTTGGGGAGTTTTGAGTGCCTTTGTAATTAGTGAGACCCTTTGGGGGTTCCTTTTTGTGACTTTACGTGTACTTGAGAGTTTACCCGAAGTTCCAATAATTTGTATTTCAATCCCGTTAGACTCATCTCGTTAATCTCTACAACTTTCGTGTTGATCCCGTTCCCGTTCGAAAACCCGAAATCTGACTTTCCTAACATTGAGGCTAAAATAGTCTTTTTACACCAAATCTGGACACAAAATCCGATATTCCCGACCCTTGAAATATATACTTTTTAGAAACTAGATATTTCGGCAATCGTTTTTCCCTTCTTCATCGAACTCATCCGAGGTCCCAAAAGTCATGTCTTTAACCCCACAAGGTTTCCTAGAAGTGGAGCCCATCTCACTTGTTATATAAGAGAACCCTTTTTGTCCTTCCCCTTTTTCCAGATCAAAAGATCAACCAAGATAGGGTTTCCTTTCCCTTTTCTTCTTCTTGCATTTCCATCTCTCAATCACTATCAAACTTGCACCAATAGCAAAAATGGAAGTTGTCATCTTCTTCATCATCATGAAAGTTATCTCTTGATGCCATTTGTGGAAGAAACTACCTACTTCAAGATCTTCCTTGAACCATTCTTGTCCATTTGAAGACCCTACAAGTAAGCTTTCTCTCCAATCACTTAGATTTGTGTTCTTCTAGCCTGGGAGAAAATCCACGTCCATTGTTATAAGTTTTCTCTTCCCCATTCTTGAATTTTGACCATTAGGGTTTGTATTTGGGGATGTTTGAGCTTGCTTGTAGGTTATCTTTGAGAGAGTGTGATTAGAGCTCGTTTTGCTAAGCTTGGACCTAAGGCAAGTGGATGATTAGATATTATGAGCATTGAATGGTTTTTATGAGAAATATGGTTGACTTGTTATTTCTATTCATGCTATTCTTGACTTGCATTGATTTAGAAATAAATGCACATGAAAGAAAGAGTCTTATTAGCTCATTTAATGTCTTGGAAATGTTGATGCATAGTCTCTTATCTAGCACTTGTTCGTAACACTAATGGATCTTGGTGAATGATGGATTCCTTTCTTTTCTTGTGGTTGAATGTGAATAGAAAGAAGGAGATTGGGTGGATCTTTATGGAGGTTTTGATGATGGCTTGAATGGTGTTTGAAGGAGGTTTTGAGCCTCCCAATTTGGTGTAGAAATGAGGCTCTAAGGGTTTTGTAAGAAGAGAAAAAGGCTAGAATTGAATTGTTCCTGGAACCAGTTCTTGGATAGTTTGCTCAAGCGAACATCACAGTTCGCTCTAGCGAACCCATCCAGTGGACAATTCGCCCGAGCGAACGAGCGAACCCAACTTCGCTCGAGCAAACCCTCTTAGAACCCTCACAAAGAATGGTTAGCTTGAGCGAATCGATAGTTCGCTCAAGCCAACCTGAATTGAATAGGTCCGCTCGAGAGAACCCTTCTAGAGACTACTTCGCTCGAGTGAACTTCATGTCCGCTCGAGCGACGTGCACTGTTCATCTGAGGTTATGTTGGGAGCAAGAATGAAATGTTTAAATGTTTAAGAGATGTTTATTGGGAGCCCCATTGTAATGGAGAAATTTTCGAAACAATGTACGAAGCCCGTTTGAGAAAGAAACGACATCACGAAGATTCATCAAAGTTTTTGAAGTTACCAACGTGTATAAGGAGCTTAGAATGTTTCCAAAATTTAATGAGTACCAAGTCTATACTGAAATAGACATATAGGACCCCTATTCACCTTGATCTAATCTTGAATCCCGATACTTCTCCTGGAATTTTGAAAGTTTAATTATATTCTATTATTCCTGAATTTTGATATGCACTCCCGAAATTCATGATTTATGATTTATCATTCCTGAAAACATAGAATTTGTACTTGCAGCATTTTGCTAGCCTCGATGTGCATTGCCCGAAATGAAGTGAAATTTATGCCTTGAGCACACCCATCCTGCCCGTTTATACAATTGCATCATATGTATTTTATACATGTCCCGATTTCTATTATGTGACCTATGAGTTAGCACCACTAAGCTTAGATGACCTTGTCGGTTTGATCCACCGACTTGGAGATACCCCTCCCGTCTGCCAGCTGCAGTTTGGATCCCGATGCCCGATGCCCGGTTTAATACCGTGGTCCCGTCCCGATACCCGGCTTGCCACTGTGGTTCCCGATACCTGGCTCGCTATCGTGGTCCTATCCCGTAGAGTTATATGTATATGTATATTTTGTTGAACCTCCTCGCTTCTTATGACAGAGATCAATGCCCTGATATGCTCTTGTCACTTCGGTGATAGAGGACTTAGCTTCGTGTGGTTGCCATCTTGCTTGCTTCTCGTTCCTTGGTACACTTACATGCTTTTACATTGTATATATATTTTTGAATAAATGATTTACTTCTTCATGGAAATTAATGTTTAAACAAGTTTAAGTGTTTTCCAAGGTAAATTCATTTATCATTGTTTTGTTTTATCTCTTCACCCACCAGCTAGACCGTTGTGTTTGACCCACGCTTTGGTACTCAGGTCCAGTAGCCAGTTATCCCGAGGAGGAGCTTGAGGAGACAATCAGAGAACCGCAATGCTTAGTTGAGTGGCATGCCGATGATGTCGCTTAGACATTCGGTTGCCTCGAGATACGATACACTTTTGGGGATTGTGGATAACATATTCCTTTGGAGAACTATTTGGCTGTAATGGCCTTTGTTGGCCTATATTTTTGGGGAATGTTAATTAACCAATCCTTTGTATAAACATTAACTTCACTTTTGGGAAAATGCTTATGAATATTGCTCACTCTGATATACTTTGTTTTATATTGATGTGTTATCCGTCTTATTGATGAGAATGAGTTATAGACTTGATTTGCGGAAGCGTTTGCTACACGCTTCCGCACTTAAACAAAATTTATATATGTTGATGTGATATCCTCACCGCGGACACCTATGGGAAATCACGTGCACGGGTAGTATCATATTCTTTATTGACCCGTGTACGTATTGGCCAAAATAAGTATATGTTCAATGACATAATGGCATCATTCACCGCAATCATCAAATATTCAAGTCCCGATGCCGGATTGGGTCGGTAATCCAGTTCGGGGTCGCCACACTCGGCATAATTTGTTAGTTTTATGGTCTCAATACCAAGGGTATATGATGTAATAAATTGATTAATTTCTTTATTTATCAATACAATCATGTTTTCCTTTCATGAGATGAATGGTGTTTAATTATATACTTGCACATAACCAATACGAATGACATAATGGTTCATGAGATGAACCGGAGTCCACAAGTATACTAGATGTAATACGTGTGTATGGATGAGATCCACATACGGAGACATGTATTGCAAATCTTATACTTAAATATCTTTACAACCAGTAATGAGATTGGGCATCTCATTTGACAAGGTTGCAGCACTTTGATCACTATGAGATAGTGTGATTTGTCTCGATCATCAGAATGTAAGATTCTGCATCATGGTGCTAGTACATTGGATGTATTGAAGGACCATGAGAAGCACCTTTTATACAATGTCTTTACTTTTAAGGTCTGCTCTCATAATTCCCTAGCAACAGACTCACAATCCTGACACATTAATGAACTCAAGTTTCTATCTATTCATTTGTTTTGAGTCACCAATGAGTGAGGCCAATTGTAGGTCAACACCTCGGTGATTTGGGTACGTGGTAGTAGAGCTGTGGGAACATTCAAATGATCAAGATGGAATCTATCTTTAATATCCCCTTGTGCCAATTAATGGATTTATCATTGGTAAGTGTGCACCCATCCCGGTTAAGAGTTAATTGGATCTGTAGCAAATGATCACTATAAATTAATTGGGGCTCAAGGATAATAAGATATGGATCTAATTTGGTGGACAGGTCCAATTGATCCATGGATATAGATGGAGGGGCCCACTTGTGGTACTGAGGAAGTTTAGGGTCTTAATTGTAATATATTCCTAAGACAGGAGTGCAATTGCATTTATATAGTGGAGTTATTTGCAATTAACTGTGGGCCCGGATTGCACATGAGATGTGGGGTCGCGTGTCCCAGTTGGAGCCAACTTTCAAGGAATCCCTAGTGGTCCCCACGCTAGCCCAAGATATTAGAAAGATACTAATTATAGTAGAACTCTAAAAGGAAATAGAAAGTTACTGTTTCTATTTGAAGTGAGACTTCTAATAGTGGTAATAGTAAGTTACTAATTATTAATGGAAGTGAGACTTCTATTTTAATTAGAAAAGAGGAAGTTACTAATTATATTTGAAGTAAGACTTCTAATTGTGATTTGGTAAGCAACTAATTATTATGGAAGTAAGACTTCTATTTCAATTAGTAAGAGGAGGTTGCTTAAGTGCTATAAAAGAGGAGAGGAGGCTTGGACGTCCAACACACACAAAACCCCATCATAGTGATTCACGCCCAGCCCATTCAATTTGTGCAAGAGTTGCACACCTCTCTTCCTCTCCCTCTTCTAGTTTCTCTTCTAGTTTTCTTTAGGTTTTTTCTCTTGGAGATTTCACCATCTTCTAGAGAAAAGAGAATCTGATACGGGTCATAGTGTGGAAGATCAAAAGGCGTTGGAGATTCTGATTTGATTAGTGAAGGTGTTCATCATCAAAGAAAGAATTCAAATTCTCCATTAGAGCACTACTAAGCTCCCAGGGTATAATCTACTTCCTTGTATGTTGTAGATTTCGTGGTTGCATGTTTAGGTGTTGTTTTCTATCTTCTAGAAAGGTTATACTGCTGTACATGATTTATGAGTTTGAGGAATTGCATCCTGGATTGGGTTCGTTGCCTTCTAGATAGTTGATCCCTGCATCAAGTGGGTCAAAAGTTTTGAAACCTATCTGAAAGGCCCACCTTGCCTTCCAACATAATTCTGGGTCAATCCACATGTAGTTAAATCAAAATGCTATTTAGGAAGGGTAGGTCACAGATGAACAATAGTCCCCGTCAGAATATTCTCTCACTTTTTACTAACGCCAATCTTATAGCATGTAGATGTAACAGATGATAGACCATCCCTATGTCAGTGTAATTGAAAGAATAATAACAATAACGAGCTGAGCTTGAAGAGGATCACTTTCCATAAAAAAATCTTGATGATAGAACACAAGCCACTTAATAGTTTATGCATAGCATAGGTTTTAATGAATGAACAAAAAGGAATCCACATTGCACTGAGCAAGCAAAGAGGCCCTTAAGTCTCGCATATGTACCTAGTTGAACTATAGTTTGGTGACTTTGTAAATATAGACTCTCTGGAAAATCGCCACCAACACGATTATCCCACCACCGTCATCACCATCACCACCACCATCAAAGCTTTACCTCATTTACCGATGGTCAACTTTACTTTTCCACTCAACCCATCACCATGTAGTCTAATGTGATAACTTCAAGATTCTCCCCCCTTCTAGTTCCTTGAACTTGTAACATTTAGTTCTTAACACTGGAGCTGTTTACAATCTCCCTATGCGCACATCCAAATCATTTCATACAACAGATATCAACAGATAGCTACGCTCCCCTCTACCAATCACCTCTTATAATAATTAAGAAATAATTTAGAGGCAATAAATGTTTTAAAAATATCATGATTTTCTCTCTTGATTTTGAGTTTGTGCTAGTCTGTACACTAAATATCTGTGTGGTGACTACATAGGCATAACTGTGGATCAATCCAAAGGTAGTTAAAGCCAAATGCCATTTAAGAAGGATAGGTCCAGATGAACGGATAGTGTTGGGTTTTGTGTATGCCCTAAAGCCCACTTACTGCGTTCACATCTGTGTTACTGGATATTTACGGGTTATTAATTAGAATTATTGTTTTTCTCTTACTGTATGTATATATGTTTGTTTGTGTAAGGTCCACTGTTTCTAGTAAATGACTTGGGTGTGTAGTGGCTACACATAGACAGGTCTGAGCCATGGACACTTGAAACAATAAACTGGTTCATAACTAAGAGATGGAGTTGGTCACTTCATCTTGGTATAAGTTATAGTGAGATACTCTCCTGTATTCAGGGTGATTTACCTTAGTCACGGAGGCTTTTCCGGATTTATCTCATTAGTGCATGTGTCATGCATTGAACAGGACCACTTGTAGGTGTGATCTCTAAAATAGTACTATCACTGAGAGAGATCAAATCACCTTATGCTACTGAGTGACCAGTGCACTTAATCTTGAGCATATGTGGATGAACTGACGAAGTCGAGTTCTTGAACTTTAATTCACTATGGGTGAGATCCTGTTCATGGGTCAACAACTCTGTGTTTTGGGTACTCGAGCTTGATTAGTTAAGACGTGCAGATGCAATAAAGAATCTATGCCATCTTGTGATGGAGTGATCGTCCCCTTAGAATTATCTGATTAATCATCAAAATCTAAGATCTTAGTATATGGATGTTCCATACAGATATTGAACTTGTGGGTCGCTCCCTGGACCGAGAGAATGATATCCGCATGATGATTAAGTTAAGGATATGAAGTTCTAAGGTTGAGGTATAATCAAGAAGGTTGATAGTACATCGGATAACCTAACTTGATTATGGATGTTACATAGAGGGGCATTTTGGTCATTTCACTTAGTAGGTCGAAGACGAATGTCATTCCCTGACGAGCTTATTTCATATTTAATATTTGTCCCTGGAGTGCAACCATAACTCTTTAGTGGAATGAGTTAGGGTTAAAATGATCTTAATGTTGCTATGGGGTTAGCATGGACATTTTGGTCATTTTGGGAGCCAAGGGCAAATATGTCTTTTGGTCCCTCTTCTAGCCAGCTTCCTATATTGGCATGGTTTCCTAATTTAATTAGATGATATGTGGTTGAATTAATTTTGTGGAAAAATAATTTTGAGTTTAAATTCAAATAGGCTTTTGATGGCATACATGAATTTAACTCTAGCTAAATTATTAACTTGTGGGCCATGGTGTGTTTCTCTATCTTGTGGGCCAGCCATAAGGGGAGCCCCTTGTGTGAGGTTTCCAAGTTTAACTAGGTATCTTTACTTGGAAGGAAGAATTCCTCTTTGTGTAAGAATTCCTATAATTAAAGTTTACTAAATTTTAGTATCTTTAATTAGAAGGTGTTGTACTACGATGGTGGCTGGTTGCTTATTTTATGGGATAGTCATTCCTATTAGAGATAACTCTTAAAGGAATGTGAACTTTATATATATCCCACACAACCCTAGGCGTGGAATAGGTGATGGGAATTAACCCTAGGCGTGCAACAACTTGGAACTCCATTGGCTGCCCAAGTGAGAAAGAGATTGACGCCCATGGTTTTCTTCTTCTTCCTTCATTGAAGAGAGGAAATCAGGTATGGGTCTTTTCCACAAAGTATAGTTCAGAAAACCCAGATAGGAATCCATAGTTTGATCCCACAATCAAAGCCAATCAGATTGGGTTGTGGAATAGAAGAGAAGATCAATGAAAAAGCTATTGCAGAAAATTCCTACAACTAGCATTGTTGACTGCAGGCTGAGATCAGTCCTTTGGAGCTTTAGTTTCAGAGATTTGAAGCCTACATATCATCAAGGTATTAGTTCTCTTTCATCTCCTTTCATTATAACACATGTTGATCATGATTTCATGGAGTTATTATGCGTTATTCATGGTTGTTTCACGCTGCCAGATCATATTAGTTTCAGTGTTTTGAAAACTAGATCAGCCATGGACGTCCTCTGTCATGTGATTTCAGATCCAATACGCGTTAACTTTCAGTGGTATCGGAGCCTCTCCATGTGAAATCATGACCCCATGCTGTACACTGCACTTTGAATGCACTAACCTTTTTGTATGCAGCCATATATGCATCCTTGATGGTTCGTATGAATGATTATATGGATTTGGGTGTTTTTTAATTAGTTGGAAAGTGTACGATTGCGCGTTTAGCAATCATAGGAGGTTGTAATTTTTTCCTTGTTTTTATTCCAGCTAGTCTTGATGTAAGCTTTCTTGAAAAACATAGGTATATCCAATGTAATTTTGGTTTTGTTTTTCATGGGTTTGCTTGTATGTAAATTTATTTTTATATCATCAAGCAAGAGAACAAAGCTTCAAAGATTGCGTGGTTGCAAGTGAAAGGGGATCCTTGGTGATAGAGGAGACAAGGCTTCTTGGTGCAAGAGGAGATCTATTTTTGATGTCCTAGTTCGATTAGGATTTGAAGTCCTAAGAGCAGGGAGCCATCAAGGATTGCATTATATTTATTGCTTTATATAATTGCTATTATTGCTATGATCTTCACCTAGTACCATAGCCACCACTAGGTTTTAAAATTGGGTTCTTTCTATATTAGATTAGATTTGTTTGGCTGAATGTTTTTAAATGGAATTTAGACCAGCATCCTTTTTTGTCTAAGATTTAAAATTGGTTAGGGTTTAGTTTATCTTGGTACCCTAAGTTTCCAATAGAGGCCAAACTACAATCTAATATGTTGCTACCCTAGTGGGCCCATAACCCATGGGTCCCAAGATCTTTACTCAATATGTTTTTAAAGCAAAGGTTATTTTTTTTTTAGATGACTTAAGCAATTGAGTCATGAAAATTGTTAACTAACTTTGCTAGATTTAAACAAGGTTTGAGTAACGATGTAAAGATCAAAAGAGTTTTTCAAAACCCTAGTGTTAAATAATCAAGTGGGAGAGGGGTTTGGAAAAACCCCACGGCCTTCCATTTTCGGTTCATGCTATCTCAATGGAGTGTTAGTGGGAGTGGCCACCCCTTCGGTGGAGTTCTTTACTAAAGATCGCTTCGATGGGTTAGTGGGTGAACTAATGTGAATATTCGTAATGAGGTGTTAGTGGGAGCGGCCATCCCTACGGTGGAGTTCTTTACTAAAGATCACTTCTATAGAATGTCAATGAAGTGTTGGTGGGAGCGGCCATCCCTTCGGTGGAGCTTTTTACTAAAGTTCACTTCAAGAGTTGATTGAAGTCACTTCCCATCGGAGGACTCAAGTCATAGACATTCTGGGAAATTTCATAAGAGATGGTAACACACTTGACATAAGACGGTAATAACCTCTCCCTAGGAGTTAGTGTTATTTGTCATATGAGGCCAAACCAATTAGTGATTGGACTGTCGCTGGATATACTAAATCCAGATAGTGATAATCCAAATAAGCGAGGCTTTACTCAACGAGACTATAGATTTGGCCATCCCTTCGATGGAGGGTCTATGAGGAGGTTGAGACACTGATACATTATAATTAGGGTTAAATAATGTAAAAAGTCTTGTGCATGTTTTTCCTTTTATTACAAGCACCATATACATGTTACATATATACTGCCCGTCTAATAATAAACCTTTTTATATCCAGAGAGATGACGAAGGATTCTTTTAGCCCTTTGATGAGTATTCTGCGTGAGAACAAACTGACTGGCCCTAACTATGTAGATTGGAAAAGAAATCTTGACATAGTACTCACTGCTGAAGAGTACAAGTATGTCTTGACGGAACCCTGTCCTGCGATTAATGATAATTCTACAGATGACCAGCAAGAGGCTGAAAGGAAATGGAAGAAAGCGAATAGCATGGAAAAATGCTACATGCTTGCTTCGATGTCCAACGTGTTGCAAACACAGCACGAGCATATGGACACAGCTTCTGACATCATGTTGTCCTTGTCTGAGATGTTCGCAGACAAAAGCATGCCAGCTAGGCAAGCTGCTATAAGGACAATCATGAATACTAGGATGGCCGAAGGAACACCCGTCAGAGAGCATATGCTCAAGATGATGGATTGCTTCAATGTGGCTGAGATCCTAGGGGCTGAGATTGATGCAGAGAGTCAGACTGATATGATTCTCGAAACTCTGCCGGACTCTTTCAACCAGTTCAAGCTCAACTTCAACATGAGCAAGATGCACATGACTTTACCTGAGTTGATGAAAGAACTCCAGGCGGCAGAGGCTATCATGAAGCCAAAAGCTAAAGCTCACTTTCTCTGGTCTTCCTCTAAACTGAACCCGAAAGGGAAGAAGTTCAAGAAGAAGCAGGATAAGGGAAAAGAAAAGAAAAAGGGCAATGCTGGTAAAAAGAAGGACAAGGGTACAGGTGAAAAGCCCAAAGGGAAATGCTTCAAGTGCGGCCTAAAAGGTCACTGGAAGAAAGATTGTCCCAAGTTCCTAGCCTCAACTAAGAAAGGTATATCTCTTTCCTACTACATTGAAACCTGTCATGTGGTTGATTCTACTGATTCGTGGATAGTAGACTCTGGAGCCACTAATCATATCTGCAATTCATTGTAGGGGTTTCAGATAATGCAGAAACTTGAGAAAGGAGAGTTTGCCCTTAGAGTTGGAAATGGAGCAAAAGTTTGGGCAGTTGCAGTGGGAGTTGTCACCTTACATTTTTCATGTGATAGGATATTAGTTTTAAATAAAGTTCTCTATGTTCCGGACACGAGGAAGAATTTAATTTCAATTTCCAGACTTATTGAATTTAATTATTCAGTTTCTTTCCATTTTGGTGTAGATATCAGTAGAGATGGAAATGTTTTATGTTCCGGTAGAATGCATGATAACTTATTTTTTATATATCCTATTGCTCCCACACTGCATAATATACAACTAGAAAGCTCAACTTCCCTTAAGAGGAAGGTATCTTCAACCAATGACACTTATCTTTGGCACTTGCGTTTGGGTCATATTAACCTAAAACGGATTCAGAGGTTGGTAGAGGATGGGCCCTTGAGTTCATTAGATCTCGAACCATTGCCTCAGTGCGAATCTTGTCTCAAAGGAAAGATGACCAAAAGGTCGTTCTCTTCAAAGGGACTGAGGTCGAAGGAATTGTTAGAATTGGTTCACACTGATGTGTGTGGTCCTATGAGCAAACTAGCTCGAGGAGGTTATGAGTATTTCATCACCTTTACTGATGATTACTCTATATATGGATATGTGTACTTAATGCGACGCAAGTCTGAATCCTTTGATAAATTCAAGCAATTTAAGGCTGAGGCGGAGCAACAATTAGGTAAACATATCAAAGCCCTTCGATCTGATCGAGGTGGCGAGTACCTCCTGGGTGAGTTCAAAGAGTACCTCACACAACATGGGATTGTGTCTCAGTTGACTACACGGGTACACCCCATCAAAATGGTGGAGCAGAGAGAAGAAATCGTACACTTCTTGATATGGTAAGGTCCATGATAAGTCATGCAACCCTACCCATATTCTTTTGGGGATATGCCCTAGAAGCAGCAGCATACATTTTGAATCTGGTCCCTTCTAAATCAGTGCCTAGGACACTGCAAGAAATATGGACAGGTCGAAAACCTAGTTTAAGACATATCCACATTTGGGGTTGTCCAGCCTATGTGCTGAATGATAAAGCTACCAAATTGGAACCCAGATCAGAAATGTGCTACTTCATTGGGTATCCAAAGGGAACGAGAGGTGGCATCTTTTATCATCCAAAGGAGCAGAAAGTGCTTATCAGCACTCATGCTAGATACTTGGAGGATGATTGCATGATGCACCAAGAGCTAAGTTGTAAAGAAACACTTGAGGAGATTCTTCCGGGATCTCCTGCAACACCTGTACCAGATCCTAAGGAGGTAGATGATCAGGACATTCCTTTTAACACTCTGGAGCCTCGTCGTAGTGGGAGAATTCCTAGACAGCCAGACAGATATCTAGGAGTGTCTTTTAAGACAGACTCCGATGATCTAGTTGAGGATCCTGCTAGTTATGATGAAGCGGTAATGGATAAGGATGCTGACATGTGGCAGCAAGCAATGAAGTCTGAATTGGATTCTTTGTATTCCAATCAGGTCTGGGATCTTGTAGATGCACCTGAAGGAATTAAACCCATAGGGTGCAAGTGGATCTACAAGAGGAAGAGAGGAGTGGATGGGAAGGTTGAGACCTTCAAAGCGAGACTGGTGGCGAAAGGATATACTCAGAAAGAGGGTATCGATTATAAGGAAACCTTCTCGCCAGTAGCCATGCTCAAGTCCATAAGGATTCTCTTAGCCATCGAATGTCATTATGACTACGAGATATGGCAGATGGATGTCAAGACAGCTTTTCTTAATGGAAGTCTTGACGAATGCATCTATATGATGCAACCAGAGGGTTTCATTGCTGGTGGCCAAGAGAACCTGGTCTGTAAGCTTAAGAAGTCTATTTATGGACTTAAGCAAGCATCTAGGGCATGGAACATCCAGTTTAATCAGGCAGTCAAATCTTTTGGCTTTAATCAAAACATTGATGAACCATGTGTGTATAAGAAAGGGAGTGGAAACGCAGTTGCATTTTTAGTCCTATATGTGGATGACATATTACTCATTGGAAATGATGTTGTCATGTTGTCATTTGCTAAGGTTTGGTTATCATCTGAATTTCAAATGAAGGATTTGGGTGAGGCGAACTATGTTTTAGGGATCAAGCTTTTGCGAGATCGCAAAAATAAGATACTAGCCTTATCTCAATCTTCATATATTGAGAAGATTTTGGTCAAGTTTAACATGCATGACTCCAAGAAGGGTTTATTACCCTCTAGACATGGAGTACCACTATCTCGAGGTCAATGTCGTAAGACACCTGAGGAGATAGAAAACATGAGGAGAGTTCCATACGCATCCGCTGTTGGAAGCCTCATGTATGCAATGTTATGTACGAGACCCGATATTTGCTTTGATGTTGGCATGGTTAGCAGATATCAGTCAAACCCTGGACCTGTGCACTGGACAGCTGTTAAGCATATATTCAAGTACCTTCGGAGAACGAAAGATTATATGCTAACCTATGAGCAGATGATCTGACGCCTCTAGCATATACAGACTCTGATTTCTAGTCTGATAGAGATGCCAGCAAGTCTACCTCAGGATATGTTTTTACTCTGTCAGGAGGGGCTATATCATGGAGAAGTGTTCACCAAGATTGTACTGCTGATTCTACCATGGAGGCAGAGTATGTTACGGCATCGGAAGCTGCGAAGGAAGCAGTATGGCTCAGAAAATTCCTATTGGAATTGGGAGTTGTTCCTACCGTACAGAAACCGATTGTCATGTATTGTGACAATATCGGTGCCGTAGCACAGAGCAAAGAGCCAAGGAATCACAGGAAAGGCAAACACATTAAGAGAAAGTACCACTTGATCCGGGAGTTCATCCAAGAAGGAGAAATAGTGGTGGAGCAGATTGCCTCAGCCAATAACTTAGCCGACCCTTTTACTAAGACTCTAACTGAGAAAGTGTTTAGTTCTCATGTTAAGTCTATGGGAGTTAGGTTAGGATGTAGTGATCTTTAGTGCAAGTGGGAGTTTGTTGGGTTTTGTGTATGCCCTAAAGCCCACTTACTGCGTTCACATCTCTGTTACTGGATATTTACTGGTTATTAATTAGAATTATTGTTTTTCTCTTACTGCATGTATATATGTATGTTTGTGTAAGGTCCAGTGTTTCTAGTAAATGACTTGGGCGTGTAGTGGCTACACATAGACAGGTCTGAGCCATGGACACTTGAAACAATAAACTGGTTCATAACTGAGAGATGGAGTTGCACACTTCATCTTGGTATAAGTTATAGTGAGATACTCTCCTGTATTCAGGGTGATTTACCTTAGTCACGGAGGCTTTTCCGGATTTATCTCATTAGTGCATGTGTCATGCATTGAACAGGACCACTTGTAGGTGTGATCTCTAAAATAGTACTATCACTGAGAGAGATCAAATCACCTTATGCTACTGAGTGACCAGTGCACTTAATCTTGAGCATATGTGGATGAACTGACGAAGTCGAGTTCTTGAACTTTAATTCACTATGGGTGAGATCCTGTTCATGGGTCAACAACTCTGTGTTTTGGGTACTCGAGCTTGATTAGTTAGGACGTGCAGATGCAATAAAGAATCTATGCCATCTTGTGATGGAGTGATCGTCCCCTTAGAATTATCCGATTAATCATCAAAATCTAAGATCTTAGTATATGGATGTTCCATACAGATATTGAACTTGTGGGTCGCTCCCTGGACCGAGAGAATGATATCCGCATGATGATTAAGTTAAGGATATGAAGTTCTAAGGTTGAGATATAATCAAGAAGGTTGATAGTACATCGGATAACCTAACTTGATTATGGATGTTACATAGAGGGGCATTTTGGTCATTTCACTTAGTAGGTCGAAGACGAATGTCATTCCCTGACGAGCTTATTTCATATTTAATATTTGTCCCTGGAGTGCAACCATAACTCTTTAGTGGAATGAGTTAGGGTTAAAATGATCTTAATGTTGCTATGGGGTTAGCATGGACATTTTGGTCATTTTGGGAGCCAAGGGCAAATATGTCTTTTGGTCCCTCTTCTAGCCAGCTTCCTATATTGGCATGGTTTCCTAATCTAATTAGATGATATGTGGTTGAATTAATTTTGTGGAAAAATAATTTTGAGTTTAAATTCAAATAGGCTTTTGATGGCATACATGAATTTAACTCTAGCTAAATTATTAACTTGTTGGCCATGGTGTGTTTCTCTATCTTGTGGGCCAGCCATAAGGGGAGCCCCTTGTGTGAGGTTTCCAAGTTTAACTAGGTATCTTTACTTGGAAGGAAGAATTCCTATAATTAAAGTTTACGAAATTTTAGTATCTTTAATTAGAAGGTGTTGTACTACTATGGTGGCTGGTTGCTTATTTTATGGGATAGTCATTCCTATTAGAGATAACTCTTAAAGGAATGTGAACTTTATATATATCCCACACAACCCTAGGCGTGGAATAGGTGATGGGAATTAACCCTAGGCGTGCAACAACTTGGAACTCCATTGGCTGCCCAAGTGAGAAAGAGATTGACGCCCATGGTTTTCTTCTTCTTCCTTCATTGAAGAGAGGAAATCAGGTATGGGTCTTTTCCACAAAGTATAGTTCAGAAAACCCAGATAGGAATCCATAGTTTGATCCCACAATCAAAGTCAATCAGATTGGGTTGTGGAATAGAAGAGAAGATCAAAGAAAAAGCTATTGCAGAATATTCCTGCAACTAGCATTGTTGACTGCGGGCTGAGATCAATCCTTTGGAGCTTTAGTTTCAGAGATTTGAAGCCTACATATCATCAAGGTATTAGTCCTCTTTCATCTCATTTCATTATAACACATGTTGATCATGATTTCATGGAGTTATTATGCGTTATTCATGGCTGTTTCACGCTGCCAGATCATATTAGTTTCAGTGTTTTGAGAACTAGATCAGCCATGGACGTCCTCTGTCATGTGATTTCAGATCCAATACGCATTAACTTTCAGATAGTCCCTCTCAGAATATTCTCTCACTTTTTACTAACACCGATCTTACAGCATGAAGCTGAACTTGCAACTAATTCATAGTATAAATTGTTAGATTGTATGGTCTCAATCCATCAGTTGATGTAATAAATTGATTAATTTCTTTCTTTATCAATATAATCATGCTTTCCTTTCATGAGATGAATGGTGATTTATTACTTAATGCACATGACCAATACATGTGACATAATGGTTAATGAGATGAACCGGGTCCCATTAGTATGTTAGATGTGATATATGCATATGGATGAGATCCACATAGGGAGACATGTGTCACAAATCTTATACTTAAAATATCTTCACAACCAGTGATGAGACTGAGCATCTCATCTGATAAGGTTGCAGCACTTTGATCACTATGAGATAGTGTGATCTGTCTTGTTCATTAGAATGTAAGATTCTGGATCATAGTGCTGGTACATTGGATGTATTGAAGGACCATGAGAAGCACCTTATGAAATACTGTCTCGATTTAAGGAATGCTCTCATAATTCCCTAGCAATAGGCTCTCAATCCTGAGACATTAATGAACTCAAGTTTCTGTCTATTCATTTGCTTTGAGTCACCAATGAGTGAGGCCAACTGTAGGTCAACACCTCGGTGTGTTGGGTACGTGGTAGTAGGACTGTGAAAACATGCAATGATCAAGATGGAATCTATCTACATTATCCCCTTGTGCCAATTAATGGATTTATCATTAGTAAGTGCGCACCCATCTCGATTAAGAGTTCATTGGATGGTACTGATGATCATTATGATTAATTGGGGCTCAAGGATAATAAGATGAGGATCTAAGATTGGATGGGACAGATTTATTCCAACTGATCCATGGATAATGATAGAGGGGCCTACTTGTGGTAATAGAGAAGTTTAGGGTCTTCATTATAATTTATTCTTAAGAATGGAGTGCAATTGCATTTATATAGTGGTGTTATTTGCAATTAACCGTGGGCCCGGATTGCACATGAGATGTGGGGTCGTGGTGTCCCAGTTGGAACCGGCTTTCTTTGGAATCCCTAGTGGTCCCCACGCTAGCCCAAGATTGGGTCATTACTAATTCTTCTTGAACTCCAAAAGAAAGGAATTAGAAACTTACTATTTCTTTTTGAAGTGAGACTTCTAATAGTGGTAATAGTATGTTGCTAATTAATGTGGAAGTGAGACGTCTAATACAAATTAGTAAGAGAGTTAAAAGAGGAGACTTGAGGGCTATTTAAAGGGGAATACACCCCTTGGACGTCCAGCCATAAGAGTGCACGCCCAACCCTCTTTATTTGTGCAAGTGTTGCATAATTTTCTTCTCTTCTCTCTCTTCTAGTTGCCTTCTAGTTCCTTAGAGTTTCTAGTAGGGTTTTCTCTTGGAGATCCCACACATCTTCTTGAGGAAAAAGATCTGATAGAGGGTCATAGCGTGGAAGACAACAAGGTCTTGGAGATCTCTAATTGCTTCAAGAAGAGTTCTTGTTCTAGTTGGTTGTCTTCTTCTCGATTAGAGCACTACCGGGCTCCAAAGGTATAATCCGTTTCTCTACTTGTTGTAGATTATTTTGTTGCATGTAGTTGCTGATTTCTGTCTTCTAGATAGGTCATATTGCTGTACATGATTGATGAGAATGAGGGATTGCATCCTGGATTGGATTATAGCCTTCTGGATAGTTGATCCCTGAGTCAAGTGGGTCAAAAAGTTTTGAAAACCTATCCACGAGGCCCACCTACTTCCAACATAAATGACAGATAGTCACAACAATCTAATTGTCTAAATCACTGGCCTCATTTAGGATGAAGTACGTTGAAGATATCAAACTGATAGGATGATTAGCCAAATTTGGCCCAACATTGAACTACCATCTATTTGATGGGGCAACAAAAGGATTGTTAGGATTTAGGAATAGCTGATAGGATGATTTCAAAATACTTCTTTTATATATCTTTTGTTCTCTTCTTTCTTTGTTTGGAAATTATCCAAAATTTACTTCCTACAATTTAGGTGGTACACACATGCAAAAAGTGTCCATCCATTGCAACAAATATACTTCCTCTTGAGGGGCATTTATTGGCTGTAAATAATTTCTGATTGGGTATAAGATACAACATGACTAGAGTCGATTAGCAGATAAAAATTGAGATTATTGGGTACCCCAGGGACATAGGTTAACACAATACTTTTTATGGGAAAGGCTTCCCATCTGATTATGGTTTTGGGATAAGTTCATCCAGGGCCTGTTTGCTACATGTTTAATAAATACCATCCAAAAGAAACACTGAGTGTTGGCCAATTTCGACTCTCCAATGTGTAAGACCCCAATCATAATTACCCTATTTAAATGCTAATTAAGTGAGATTAGTGTTAATTAAGTAGGTTTTGGTGTTCGTTTAAAAATTGATTCAGTTTGATCGCATTTAGACTGAGTTTTGAGTTAGAAAGGTTAGTTTAGTCACTTTGGTCATTGGAAAGGGTGTTTTGGGTGGTTCAAAATATACAAATTTATGTTTAGCAGATAGCCCAAATTGTTACGAGAAACCTTTGTGTTCAACTTGTAGCCATTCGATGACTGAAAAACCCTTCGTTTCGCAGCATCCCTCTTAAGTTGGGATGTAGTCTTCAGAGACTAAGAAAATCGTCATTTGGGTACATAATACTATTTTGAGAAGCTTTCATGAAGACTCCCTAACCATTTGAGGTCGAGAAGACCTTCGTCCAGGCCATTTGTTTTTCACTTAAGTTTGAGTCAAAGTGTCACCTCTGGAAAAGTTGACTTTTTTACCGACCATGAAAATTGTCACACTTGGGCTCGTTGAAAAAAAGAAATTATTTTGTGGAACTTTCATGTAGAACACGACTCGTTTCAATGGCTAAAAAACCCATTTAGATGCTGAATTAATCGTGTCAACAAGTTCCAAGGGCGAACTTGTAAATTTCCAAAAGAAACTCTATATAAGCAAGGAAAATCCCCAGCTCAATTCCTGGTTCATTCTTCTTGAACAAGACTCATTCCAACTGAGCTTTGAAACCCCTTTTCATCTCTGTTTCTTTGGCAAATCATGATTCTGTTCCATGGAAGTTGTTCGTATTGTCCACGTGACTGCCTACGTTCAATTTTGTCGAAATCTGTGGTGGACTGCCCGTCCCCTCTTTGGAAATTGTGCTTTTAGAGCACTTAGAGGTATGGAATCATTTTGGGGTTTTGCTGTGTTGCGTAGGGTAGTAATTCGGCCATGGACTTTTGTTTTCAGGATCCAATTCTTACCCCTCTTCCTATCTTTATTTTTGGAAGTTTTCATAGGATTTGTGAGTGTTTTGGCATTTGGACTGAGCACCACTAATTAGAGTGAGTTCAGAGTTTATTTGGAAGCTTAGGAGACTCAAGGCAAGCGATCAATTTAAATTTCATAGCTTGTATAAAAGGATTTTTTATGATTCCCATTTCTATTCTATTCTATGTTTTTGTTAGAATACCATGTTAAAAGCTAATGTTTATTTTTATTAGTTTGTTAATGAATTAATGCTAAGTTAGAGGCTTAATTTGATGTTAAATAAACCCCCAATGATGTGCCAAAAAGTCCCCAAAACTTGGTCAAAGATGGGAGAAAAATAGCCCAAACACAGCCCTTCCCGGACTGTCTGAGCAATTCTGTTCGGACATGGACCTGTCACGGCCATGTCTGACCAGCACTGTGGTCGGACATGGCCCTGACAGGTTCCATGTCTGACCAGCCTAGGGCCATGTCCGACTATATAGGCCTTGACACCTTTGGGGCCCAGTTTGAGGGTGTTTGAGTCATCCTTCTTCCACTTTTTTGGGACCATTTCTTGGGATTTGTGCTACACTTTTAAGGACATTGTTTGCCCACTCTAATTGACCAATTAGAGGACTAAAAGCCTTGAGTATTTGGGTTAAAATACCGATATGAACCGGTATCGGCCGAGATTTTAAACCATGATTGTTCCTAGCGTATACATGCCTCCATGGTAGATTCTGGTCCACACTTCAGAGTTCAAAAGTATAATTCCAAACATTGTTGCTCTAAACCACTTATGGGAACTGTACATCGGCAAGCAACCATGAAGCTAGTAGTAGAGTTCATTGAAGAGAATGTCCAATGCAATAACGATCTTAGGCCCAAGGAGATCATCAATGAATGTCAGATTGAGTTTGAGACCCGCATTACATACAAGAGAGCACATATGGAAAAATAGCTTGCACTGTGCAAAGTGAGTGTGTTTGACCCCGACCCAAACTAATTCGATTAGTGTGTGATTAGTATGTGTTTAGTCTTAAGAGGGTTTAGTTATCGTGGTTTAGAAATAATTAGTTTTAGTCCTGGATATAGATTTGGGAATTTTGAGGACGTTTAGCATTAGTCAGGCACACTCAGGGAGGACTGAGTGCACGTGTAAGCTTGGGAGGATCGTATTGGTTTCCATTTTTAATTGTGATTTTTATTTCATTGAATGGTTTTACTATTTGTTACAACTTTCGTTTTCAGCCCATTCATGTTTGAAGCCCAAAACCCAAGTTCTGGCCCAAAAAGGGTAAAGTTGTCTTTTATACACAAATCTGGACCCAAATTTTGAAATCTCAAAACCATGTCAAAAATATACTTTTTGGAAACTAGATATTTCGAAGATCGTTTTATCCTTCTTCATCGAGTTCATCCGAGGCCCGCAAGATCATGTTTTTGTCGATGCAAGGTTTAGGCTCATTGGGGCCCATTTGCTAGGGTTAATAAGTCTACTCCTTCTCCTTCCCTCTTTTAACTCTTAAACCCTAACCCTAGAGCAGCCGAGGAGAGAAAGCCCTTTTTCTTCCACTTCATTTCTCTTGAATGATTAAGCTAGAAGATTCCGAATGGAATTCCAAGACCATCATCTTCTTCCTCTCATCCCAAGCTTTCCATTGATCCAAGTTTCTTGAAGTTTCTAGTTGGGCAAGATCTCCATTTTCTTCCTTCTCTCTTGTTTGTACATCTCTAGGTAAGAAGTCCAACCCATCTTTTTAATGGAGCCTTTTTGGTTCCTAAAGATCTTGCTTTTCATGTTTACAAACCCTTTTGTGAAAATGGGTTTCTTGTTTTCAAGTTTGAGTGAGTTTTGAATGGCTTTCATGGGGTTTTTTTGTAGCCTTTGGCTTAGCTTGAGTGGAAGTGATTGAAGAAGGTTGTGACAACTTGGACTAAGGCAAGTAAGCAATCTGGGATGGATGTTTGCATGTGTGCATTTGGTTTGTTTCTTTCATTCTCTTCATTTCATTGGAAATATATGTCTTGAATGGAAAATTTTGGGGATTTTGTTTTAGATGGGAGAATGGGAATGAGATGCATGAAATTGTGCTTGTAAATGTATGTTAATCCCTTGGAGAGCTTATAGGCTCAGGGAGGGGCAGGTTGAAGGAGAAATAAGAAGAAGGGAAGAAGAAATGTAAAAATCTGACTTGAAATGTACTGTCCGCGCAGCGTCGGTGAGCTCGTCAGTCAGCTGTCAACTAACCGAAGTTCCCACTTCGGTCGACCAACAGCCAACCGAACTTAGTCGGCTCCTTTTCCTGAGACTTGTATTTCGTCAGACAGATTTCGGTCAGCTGTCGGCTAACCGACGTTCCCACCTCAGTCGACTGACAGCCAATCGAAATCAGTTCGGTTCCTTTTCCCGAGGGCTGAGATTTTCTAGGAAAATCTGTCGGTCCGCTTGTCGGTCATCTGTCTGCCGAACGACATATCCTTCTCGATCGACTGAGAGGTGACCGAAATTTCAAGATGAGCTATTTTTAGAAGGATTTCTGGGATGAGAATATGTTATGGGGCTTTTAACCTGACATTGTGTAATCGAGATTTGAAATGTCTTTAACTTCGGGGGCACCTAATTCCCTTTGCAATTCCAACATTTGGGTTTCAATTACACAAGGGTCAACCAAAGGTCCTTACATATGCTTGATAGACTTTGCTTCGAACTTTAGTTTGATGTAACAAGTATTATCGTGTACTCGTTTTGAAGTTAAGTATAAACTCATTTGAAAAATGATTTCAGGGATAAAAAGGGGGTCACTTCTTAAGCGTGTTTTGCATATATACTTATGTCTCTTGCTAGTCGTGCCTTGCTTAGTTCTGATAAGTGGTTTTCCCCTTCAAGCTTGATTTGGTTTAAGACGTGTTTTGTGCATTCATGAATTTAAGTGAATACCATTGAGCTTGGACTGCCCTTTCAGTTTGATCCACTGTCTGGGGGTCCTTAAACATGTGGACTATCTGTAGACTGGTTGTGTATTTTATTACACACCGTGCGTGTCCAGTTCCGTGGCCGGAATCCCCGTATATGTGGGACTCGTGTCGTGATTATAGTATGTATTTCGTGCTTGTCGTGTGTGCTTACTCTTTTCATTATAAATGATAGAGAAAGGATGTGCTCATTGTGGAATGTAACTATTCATGATTTATAAGTATTCATGCTAGCTTTGCTCGTATTTTGAAATGTACCTTAGTCATGTAACTGTTTATAATTCAGTAAAATGTCTTATTTGTTTCTTTAAACATTTACTTATTACATGCTCATGCCTAAATTGATTACCTGTCAAACTGTTGTGTTTGACCCTTGTATCTTGGTGCCCAGGTGCAGGTGACGTTGCCTTTGAGGAGGAGCGTCCGAAGGAGGCTCTTGAGCCACCCCCAGTCAGAGAGTGGCAACCCGACGATGTCAACTAGACGTCGAGCGGGTTCTTGAGTGGCGCTTCATTTTGGTCATGGGTTCTTTTGTGATATTTTGAGATTTGTATTGGCCTTTATTGGCCTCTTATGGGATGTAACTAAACTTAACTACCTTTTTCTGTTAGTCTCATAACTTGAATTATGATGGGAATGCCATGTTAACTCCTTTCTTGTGATACTATGTCTTGATATTATTTTGTCATAGCACTTAAAATTTTATTGGTGCTCATCTGGATGTGATTTGCTACACGCTTCCGCAAACTTGATCGTGTGAGACAAATTCCGCGTGTTTCGGGAATCCTCATTATGGGAACCTATGGGAAAACAAACATAACAACAGAATTAACGTCATGGGTCCGGGACCCGTTCCAGAGTCGCGATAGCGTGGATCATACAAGGAGTCTTTTTTTATATTGCTGCTCTATTGCAATGAGCTTTATTGAACCAACCTCGGTTCGTACATTACATTGGACATCAGGGAGGATGACGGATTTAGATGCTTTTTTGGTCCTTTAGTCCATGCTTAAGGTCATTCCAAACCTCTTTAAGGCAATTGATACCGGTGGATGGATTACACCTTTGTGGCAAATATTTAGGAGTGCTAATGGTGGCCGTAACACATGATACAAATCATCAATTGTTCCCCATTGCATTTGCCTTTGCTGAAGCAGAGCAGCGTGATAGTTGAGAGTGGTTTCTTGCACACTTGTCCATGTCATTGGGTGAGCTAAAAAATCCGACAATTGCTTCCGACCGTCAGAAAGGTCCGATTCCTGCAATATAAGCCATAATGCCAAGCGCAAAGCATTGTTTTTGTTGCTATGATATAGCTGAAAACATAAAGGCGGCTTTCAATGACCACAGTATTATAAGAAAGTTTTGGAGCGCGGCGAGCGCATACCGACCTTGTGAGTACGATGCGTGCATGGATCACATAAAAAGTGTAGATGAGTATGCATATAATTACATCCATGCATCGGCCATCACTTTTGGGGAACGACATTTACTCATGGACGCAGGTATGACGTACTTACCAGCAATGCTGCAGAGTGCACAAATAGTCTCCTAAAGGACACCCGAGTGCTCCCAATTACTAAGCAAGTGGAAGAGATACATGCAAAGCTGATGAAATTCTTTAGGAAACGGTTAACTCAAGTACAAAGCATCACTTCACTACTAACTCCATACGCAGAGAAGTACCTAGCCACATAGATGGAAGAATTGCAAAGGCTAATGGTATGGGTAGCGCCATTGAATGAATATTAAGTGCAATCTTTAGAGTATGTTGATATAGTTAATCTAGATCGCATGTCATGCTTGCGCTACAAATGGGACGTGATTGGGATCCCATGTTGCCATGTTGTTGCCGCCATGATAGTACGGAATATGAATCCATATGAGTATTGTGAGCAGTGGTACCTCTCAAGCACGTAACAGAAGACATATAGTGATGCAATTCATGACACCCGTGATAGAAAGCAATGGGAACAACATTTAACCTCGAGAGTCCTCCCACCATTGGCTAGCAAACAATCGAGTCAACCAAATAAGAACAGAATCCGAGTTGAAGATCGGCATCGCAAGTGAAGAATGGTAACTTATTCGTGCTATAGGGAGAGGGGTCACAACCGTGAAAGTTGCAAAAGTCCGTCAGTTCAACAATGACGTTGATGGATTTTGTGTTTTGGGTCTACTTATATAATAATTTTGAGCAACCAGGTCTACCAAAGAAGAACAGGATCCGAGTTGAAGATTGACATCACAAGCGAAGAGTGGTAACTTATTCGTGCTGTAGAGAGAGGGGTCACAACTGTGGGAGCTGCAAAAATCCACCAATTCAACAATGACGTTGATGGATTTTGAGTTTTAGGTCTGCTCGTGTAATCTTTTTGAGCAACCGGGTCAACCAAAGAGGAACAGGATCCTAGTTGAATCCAAACAACCCAAGTGAAGAGTGGTAAATCGTTTATGCTTTACGGAGAGGGGTCACAACCATGTGAGCTGCAAAAAATCGCCGGTTTAGTAATGAAGTTAATGGATTTTGTGTTTTGGGGCCGCTCATGTAATCTTTTTAGTTTTGGGTATGTTTTTGGATAGTTTTTGTTGTATGTATGTTTATGGGAAGTTTATTAAAATGCCAGTAATGGTTTTGGCTGTATTTTTGGATGCATGTGTATTAATTATCATTTCTTTTGAAAAGAGGATTTTCATTTTTTGATGTTTGTGTATAAATTATCATTTCTTTTGAAAAGAGGTGTGGAACCCAATATTTTGTTATGGAAGATGATGTAAAGCATTTACGCAACGTAACGATTCTACATGGAATTTTGATCCAATGCACGTGGGATATTTCATTACAGGGTCGGTAATGACCTTAGCATTATAAAATAAGGTCACCACCGACGCAGGCTACCTATTTTTCTGACGAAAAGTTGTAACTTTCCCAAGCAAAACTGGCTAAAATTCTAAGTACAGGTCGGTGATGACCTTAGTAGTGTAAAATAAGGTCACCACCGACGCAGACTTCCTGTTTTTTTTTAAGCAAAAGTTGTAACTTTTCCAAGCTACCCCTGGCTAAAATTCTAAGTCTGGGTCGGTGATGACCTTAGTAGTGTAAAATAAGGTCACCACCGAAGCAGGCTTCTTTTTTTTTTTTTTTTTGCCCACTAACTTTTCTAGGCATTATCTTCAATGAATCCATTACAGGGTCTGTAATGACCTTAGCAATGTAAAATAAGGTCATCATCGACTCAGGCTTGCTATTTTTTTTAGCAAAAGTTGTAACTTTTCCAGACCACCCTCGGCTAAAATTCTACGTTCAGTGATGACCTTAGCAGTGTAAAATAAGGTCACCACCGATGCAGGCTTCCTATTTTTCTGACCAAAAGTTGTAAATTTTCTAGGCAACCACTGGTTAAAATTCTAAGTTCGGGTTCGTGATGACTTTAGCAGTGTAAAATAAGGTCATTATCGACGTATGTTTCCTAATTTCCTGACCAAAAGTTGTCACTTTTCAAAGGCATCCTCGGGCAATTTAGTGCTACAACATCGGTGATGATGCTGTATAAATAAGGGAAAAAGAGAGGAAATGATAGGACTGTGACATTTACATCAAAATACAACTATGTGCTTCAAAAAAGATAAATGTTGCATTTAAAATATAAGCACAAACAAACCATGCATTCAATTGACATTCAATCAACATCCCATATACAATTAAGAAAAAATTCTGCACATTTTTTAAGTTTGAGGTTAGAAATTCACAACATCCTTAGCATAACCACTTCAGTTACAAGTTACATTAGTACGCATTTCAAGGAACACATATAGTACACCATAACCCGGGAAAGGTTCACTGCAAGTCAGTCGGCAAGACCGGGAGTGGAGGGAGGTTAAGCTTTGAAGCATTTCAAATCCAATTTTGCTCGAATATGTCGATGAAAATTCTTCGTCGGTAGTATGGGATGTCTGATTGGGTCAATGGGACAATGATATATCAGTCATTTTCATTATCTTGAAATGGAATGTCCGTCTTTGTGGTCATCATCCACATCATAGGCACTAACAAGCCATGATCCATGAACCGTTGTTGAAACCACAGTCTATCCAAACATAGTAAAAATGAATGATATTTCAATTTTGAGATTTATTTACTATCCAACTATTATGCTGCCAAGAGAGGAGCAAATATGTACTTTCGAATCTTTCATATGTCTTTTGGCCCTAGATCTCTCCCTTCGAACTGTTATAGTACTCCTAATGGTTCTCATCAACATATCCGACCAGTGAGGACCAATGGTTGTGAGCATGCAGTACGTAGACTAGAGTCTTGCACTCCAACCCGTCCATTACACTTTCTCCCTTTGGCCTAAAGGCCATATCATCCCCAGTGTTAGACCCCCGACCCAGACCAATTCGATTAGTGTGCGATCAGTGTTCGTTTATTCTTAATGTGGGTTTTAGTTATCGTTGGGTTAGAAATAATTAGTTTTTAGCCCTGGATATAACTTTAGGAATTTTGAGAATGTAAATGTTAGTCAAACACACTCAAGAAGGCATGAGTGCATGTATAAGCTTGGGAGGATCGTATTGGTTTTCCGTTCCAATTGTGATTCTGATTTCATTTGAATGGTTTTATTATTTGTTATGACTTTCGTTTTCACCCATTTGTGTTTGAAACCCAAAACCCAAGTTTTGGCCCAAAAAGGGTAAGATTGTCTTTTATGCACAAATCTGGACACAAATATCGAAATCTCAAAAGCATGTAAAAAATATTCTTTTTGGAAACTAGATATTTCGAGGATCATTTTATCCTTCTTCATCGAGTTCATTCGAGGCCCGCAAGATCATGTTTTTGTCAATGCAAGGTTTAGGCTCATTAGGGCCCATTTGCAAGTGTTTAAAGTCAACCGTTTCTCCTTCCCTCTTTTCATTCTCAAACCCTAACCCTAGAGCACCAAGAAGAGAAAACCCTTTTTCTTCCACCTTATTTCTCATGAATGCACAAGTTAGAAGACTCCAAATGAAATTCCAAGACCATCATCTTCTGCCACTCATCTCCAGCTTTTCATTGATATAAGTTTCTTAAAGTTTCTAGTTAGGCAAGATCTCCATTTTCTTCCTTCCCTCTTGTTTGTGCATCTCTAGGTAAGAGCTCCAACCCATCTTTTTAATGGAACCTTTTTGGTTCCTAAAGATCTTGTTTTTCATGTTTGCAAACCCTTTTGTGAAAATGGGTTTCTCGTTTTCAAGTTTGGGTGGGTTTTGACTAGTTTTCATGGGGTTTTGTAGCCTTTGGCTTAGCTTGAGTGGAAGTGCTTGAAGAAGGTTTGTGACATCTTGGACTAACGCAAGTAATCAACCTAGGATGGATGTTAGCATGTGTGCATTTGGTTTGTTTTCTTTTCATTCTCTTCATTTCATTGGAAACCTATGTCTTGAATGAAAATTTTGGGGATTTTTTTTTAGATTGGAGAATGGGAATGAGATGTTTTAAATTGTGCTTAAATATGTATGTTTAGTCCCTTAGAGAGATTGTAGGCTCAGGGAAGTGCATGTTGAAAGAGAAATAAGAAGAAGGGAAGAAGAAATGTAAAAATTTGATTTGAGATGCATTGTCCGTGCAACGTCGGTCAGCCATCGGTCAACTGTCGGCTACCGAAATTCCCATTTCGGTCGACTGACAGCCAACTGAACTCAGTTCGGCTCCTTTTCCCGAGACCCGCATTTCGTCAGGAAGATTTTGGTCAGCTATTGGCAAACCAACATTTCTCACCTCGGTCGACCGACAGCCAACTGAAATCAGTTCGGTTCCATTTCCCAAGAGCTGAGATTTTCTGGGTAAATCTGTCAGTCAACTTGTCGTTCAGCTGTCGGCTCACCGACATACCCCGTCTCGGTCGACCGACAGGTGACCGAAATTTCAAGATGAGCTGTTTTAGAAGGATTTTTATAGGGATGCATACTAGAATATGTAATGGGGCTTTTACCCGACATTTTGTGATTGAAATCTGAAATGTCTTTAACTTCGGGGGCACCCAATTCTCTTTTCAATTCCAACATTAGTGTTTCAATTACACAAGGGTCAACCAAAGGTCCCTACTTACTCTTGATAGACTTTGCTTTCGAACTTTAGTTTTTGATGCAACAAGTATTATCGTGTACTCGTTTTGGAGCTAAGTATAAGCTCGTCTGAAAATGGTTTCAACGATAAAAAGGGGGTCACTTCTTAAGTGTGTTTTACATATATATACTTATGCCTCTTGCTAGTCGTGTCTTGTTTAGTTTTGATAAGTGATTTCCCTTTTCAAGCTTGATTTGGTCTAAGATGTGTTTCGGTGTGTTTTGTGTATTCATGAATTTAAGTGAACGCCACTGAGCTTGGACCGCCCTTTCCATTTGATCCACTATCTGGGGGCCCTTAAACATGTGGACTGTCTGCAGATTGGTCTTGTATTTTATTACACATCGTGTGTGTCCGGTTCCGCGGCCGGAATCCCCATATATGTGGGAATTTTGTCATGATTATATTATGTGTATCGTGCTTGTCGTGCGTGCTTACTCCTTTCATTATAAATGATAGAGAAAGGATGGGCTCATTGTGAATTGTGATTATTCAGGATATTATAAGTATTCATGCTAGCTTCGCTCGTATTTTGAAAAGTACCATAGTCATGTAACTGTTTCAAATTCAGCAAAATGTCTTAATATGTTTCTTTAAACATTTACTTATTACATGCTCATGCCTAAATTGATTACCTGCCAAACTGTCGTGTTTGACCCTTGCATGTTGGTGCCCAAGGGCAGGTGACGTTGCCTTTGAGGAGGAGCGTCCGAAGGAGGCTCTTGAGCCACCCCCAGTCAGAGAGTGGCAACCTGACGATGTCAACTAGACGTCGCGGGGGTTCTTGTGTTGCACTTCATTTTGTCATGGGTTCTTTTGTCATTTTTGAGAATTGTATTGGCCTCTTATAGGATGTAACTAAACTTAACTACCTTTTTGTGTTAGTCTCATAACTTGAATTATGATGGGGATGCCATGTTAACTCTTTTCTTGTGATACTATGTCTTGATATTATTTTGTTATAACACTTAAAATTTTATTGGTGCTTATCTTGATGTGATTTGTTACACGCTTCCGCAAACTTGATCGTGTGAGACAGATTCCGCGTGTTTTGGGAATCCTCACAGCGGGAATCTGTGGGAAAAGAACAAAAACAGCGTCGTAGGCCCGGGATCCGTGCCATGGTCGCGACAGGACTGGTATAAGAGCGGGACTTATTTCAGGCAATTAAAAGAAATTAGAAAGGTCTTAGGAATGTGGCAAGGATTCGTGAGTTCGATAGATTCGTTTGGTATAGGACCTTAGAAACCCTTATACCATGTTTATTATGTACTAATACCTTCCTTCTAATACCTTCTTTTACAGCATCATGCCTCCCAGAAAAGTTCCAAACAATAATGCTTCAAGTAGTAATCAGAATGAGTCAGACACGATTAACGCACCAACCGCTACACAATTTCAAGAACTTATGCAAGCTATGATAGAACAACAAAGGCAGGCAAAAGACACTCAAGCAAAATTTCAAGAAGAAATAGCAAAGAAAGATGAGGAAATGGCTCAAGTTCAGACACAACTCTTGGAAGTTCTTCAGAACAGACATCAAGCTCCACCACCTCAACCTTTGGGTCCATAGATTGTTATCCATAATAGGGATCATGACCCTAATGCGCTATTTGAGAGGTTCAAGAAGAGAGCACCGAAGGAATTCTCGGGTAATGAAGACCCATTAGTTGCAGACGACTGGTTAACTAATACCGAGAAAATCCTTGATGTCTTTACATGCACGGGGAGACAGAAGGTCAACATCACAGCTACACTATTTTATGGGCTTGCTGATCGGTGGTGGCAAACGGTTAAGAACCCATATGAAAGTCCTGGATCGTAACCCTAGAGGGGGGAGGGTGGGGGGTGAATAGGGTGAGCTACAATATGTGACCAATTAAGGCAAATTTTAACTACTTAAAAATAAACTAGTCACAAGTGATGATAAACAAAAAAAATGCGGAAGCTAATAAAACAATCACCACAAGCAAACACCACTACAAAAAGATTTATAGTGGTTCGGCCTCAATGCCTACATCCACTACTGGTTTGTGATCCAATCACCCCACCGGATTTCCACAATCTATGCTTTTTAAAAGGCTAAGCAATAACCTCTACAATGTTATTTTTCTAGGCTAAACAACAACCTGTCAATGTGCTTTTCTAGGCTAACAAAAAACCTTTACAAGATGCTTTTCCAAGGCTAAGCAATAACCTCTACAATGTGCTTTTCTTAGGCTAAGCCATAACCTTTACAATAGAAAGATTTCTCTTAAAGAAGTGTAAGACTCCGACCCAGACCAATTCGGTTAGTGTACGATTAGTATGTGTTTAGTCTTAAGTGGGTTTAGTTGTCGTTGGGGTAGAAATAATTAGTGTTTAGTCCTGGATATAGCTTTGAGAATTTTGAGAATGTTTAGTATTAGTTAGACACTCTCAGGAAGGCCTGAGTGTTAGGAATTTTGTAGATTGCAATTTGATGGATGCATTTCATTCTAGCATCATTTGATTTATAGACACTTGCATTGTTTTAGAAAATCTTGAAATCCTCATTTATTCATGCATTTATTTTATGTCTTGTAAAAATATTGTTTTATGCATGATTTGTTTTTAATCTTGGATGCAATTGTTTTAGAAAAAGAGTTTTAGAAAATCAAGCTGGCCTATGAGTTTTAAATCTTTCAAAATCTTTTAGGCTTTTTATGTTTCATGTTTTAAAAACCCTTAGAATGTTTTAAAACATGTTTTTAAGCTTGATTAAATGGCCCAAAAAGTTCCCACAGAAATCACCTTCAAACATGCAAAAAATGGGAATTTTGGTCCCAGGTGGCCGGCCTGCTTGGGCCGGTCGACCGGGCACACTGCAGGTGGCAGGGCCCCTGTGCTCCAACGGTCACTTTTTTGACCGTTTATGGGCCGGTAGACCGGGACCTGTCATGGGGTCGACCGGGGACTAGCCGTTGGGCATTTTTTTCTATAAATATGAGTTCTTTCCCTTGCCAAAAGTTGAGGATTTTAAGGCCCTCCTTGAGGGGTTTTGAGGCAAGTAGAAGGGGAATGAACTAAGGGATGAAGGGGAGCATTAGGAAAGCTAAAGCTTGGATTAATGAAGTTAAATCACCAAGTAGGCTCTACTTTCCTTAATCATATGTTTTCATGCTTTGTTTTATTTTTGGTAAATCATTTGTAGCATGATAAACTATGTTTGTGTTGTGTCCTTAACATGCTTTATGTTTTGAATTGATTTATTGTTTTGGATACATCACCATTGATTCAATCAAAGTAGTACTTTATCTTTGGTAAATCTAAGTAGATCATGTTAATGAAATATGTAACATGATTCAGATACTTTGTTGAATCTTTGGTTGTTGTTTTCCATCATAAGAAAATCACTTTCAAAACTATCTTATGTTTTGGATTCAACAAACTTTACAAATCATATGTATTATTGTTTTAAAGTTTTACAACTTGCCTTACTTTGATAGGTATATCTTTTTCAAGTTGTATTTATAATTTCATATGATTTGTCCCCTAATTTCACCCCCCCTCTAGGGTTCGGATCCCCGGACTTTTCAATTGGTATCAGAGAGGGTTACTCCATTTTAGGGCTTAACCACACGGAGTTGATCCTTGCTAGATTAGAACCCTAGTGTTGTGATTTATTGCATATCTTTTTAAAAGATTTCCACTATGTTTGAAAATGATGATTTCCCCATTGTCTCATTGCACCACTCTAGGACTTTTTCAAGTTATATCTCCAAGAGTTGGTGAGTCCTCAAGTGAACTCTCAAGGACAACCTTTTCAAGACCTTAGGTGAATCTCCATTGGTACACATTTAGACTAACCTTAAGGCCTTGATCCTCCTTAGACCAACCTATTCCTTTAT
The DNA here is from genome assembly GCA_038049695.1 of Cinnamomum chago. Taxonomy (NCBI): domain Eukaryota; kingdom Viridiplantae; phylum Streptophyta; class Magnoliopsida; order Laurales; family Lauraceae; genus Cinnamomum; species Cinnamomum chago. The sequence continues at coordinate 20,386,066 of CP142458.1, forward strand.
AGTTAAATCTTTTTGTTGGTCATGTTACATTTGCATTTTGTTTCTTTATAGTCACATCTTTTAAAATGCAATGTTTCTTTGTGATCATTTGATTTTGTTTTCATGAACTCTTAAAGTTATATCTCATGGTTTTCAAAATCCTTTGATTACAATAATTTCATGATGGATTTGCATTTTGTTCATATAGTTATATCTCTTGTAGTGCATATCTATTCATGATCAATTGATTGTGATTACAATTGCTTTCATAGCTAGATTTTTCATGATCAATTGATGTTGGAAAATCATTTGATGAATGTCATGGTTAGATCCTTTTTGTAAATCAAATGATTTGAAGCAATTTATGTTTTCCATTGATTTTTCAAAGTTATATCTCTTGGTATGGAAAATATGTGTTCAAGTGTCTATTGTCATTTTTAGAATTCAAATTGAAAATTTACAATAGTACACTTCTTGTTTTTCAAAATCACTTGCTCATAATTCTATAAATGATTCTTTGTTGGAATTTTAAATATTGTAGTGATTTGAAAAAACTTTGGAAAATGTTTTAAGCTTTATTGGTTGCATTTATAGAAGCATTTTCCTTGAATTTATTTCCTTGTGCTTAACTATGATGATATCATTTGGAAGGAAATAATTTTTTACAAACAATTTGCATCTTTGCTCATTTAGTTACATTCTTTTTATGCAAATTGATTTTGATGTCTTACATTGCATGGTTGGATATGGTTTCATTGATTTGCATGTTTGTGCCTAACTTGGTATATATTCTTTAATGAAAGTTGATGATTGTTTATGTGCTTTATAGTAAAATCTTTTGCTTCATTATCATTTGAGCCTTATAAGTACATATGTGATTTTATGTGCTAAGTTCATTTGGTATAAACCTCATATCTTTTTCCATTACATTGTAAGCTTAATACATTTACTAAGAGTGGAGATGTTGCATGATAGAGTGATTCCTTTAACTTCATACCTTATTGTGCTTACATAGTTATATTCTTTTTTGATGATATGGTATGAGTTAGATCTTGAGTGTTGATTGATCATCTCTATGCAAATGTCAAATCGTTCTATGTATGGTTGTGATCTTATTTATATTTGTAGAAACCATACTTGAACTAAAATCCATCCTCTATGCTTTCTAGTAATTTCTTTTTGGATGGTTATGATGTTGATTCATGTGTATTCTCTAAAAGATGTCATCCTTGTATATGTTTCAACTTCAAGTAGTGTTCTTGATCATATGAAACTCTTTGAAATCCATTCTTCGTATTTCTATATGTTTGATGGATATCTTAGATGTTGAATTCATATGATTTTGACACTTTGTAAATTGCATGCATTACCAAAGTTATATCTTTTTGCATTGCAATTTACATTGTTCATCACTATGCTCAATAGTTAATCATTTAAAGTGATGAATATCTATTTATGATGCTTGATGGAATTTTGTGTTTGTCACATCCTTGCTATTTATCATGTTGTCAAATTCAATTGATTTCAATTGGTATACTTTTCGATTGATTTGATTTCTTATGAATGTGATAGACCTTGTGTACATTGGATTGAACTTTTTAAGTAATATATTTGTTCCATGTCACACACCATTAGCATCATAATTGTCATGATTGCCACCTCATTTGCTCATATAGGTATATCTCATGACCACCGTGTTTATGTGTCCATAATATTGGTTGGTTATTAGATGAGGTTGGCTTCATGTTTGAATTTCATTTCACTCATTCTTGCACATTAATAATCATATTTATTGTTTGAATGAAATGATTTCAAAACCTTCATAGCATATGATTTTCATAGTTAAATTATTTGATGCTATGAATAATAAACCCCATTTCATCATGGATAGCTCTAATGTGGATTTTTCCTAATAGTTATATTTTTAAATCCATTTTAGAGTGATTGCTTCAATAGTCTTATCCTTAAATCTCAATTGGTACTCTTTGTTTTTCCAATTGGTATCCATGATTGCTTTTCCCATTAGACCTTGCTCTCTTTTGGTAATTTGATCAAATTGTGCTTTATAGTTAAATGAATCTAATCCTTTCCTTGAAGTTGACCCTCATTTGGTTAAACCATCTTCTTCTTGCATCTAATAGTTAAATCTTTGTCAAAAGTTTGACAAAAGGAGAGAATGGATTGAGGGGGCGTATAAACCTTCATAGGAAGTATTAGTTTTGATCAGATTGACCCTTGGATTGACTTTGAACCCTTAGAGACTAATTCCACACATGATCACTTGTTATATTTTTCATTTTCAATTTCTTTTGTTAACAGGTGCTACTAAAAGGTATTCTCCTTGTTTCATGTGTGTAGGTACCTTTGCAATTTAATGTCAAAGGGGGAGAGAGCATTCAAGTTCTCAAAAGGGTGAAGAGAATGTCCAAGCTTCCTAAGGGGAGGTTGTGTATGATCTTCTTCTGTAGGGGGAGAGAATACATACCTTGCCAAAGGGAAAGAGAGGCATGGTCAAAGGGAAGAGCTAATAGAAGAAGAAATCTTGGTGCTAAAGAAGATGCTTGGCTAAAGAAAGGAAGATGAAAAGAAAGCTTGAAGATTGATCAAGCACCAAGCATCAAGAAGATTGAAGCCGAAGAGCCCAAGCTAAGAGAAGAAGCATCCAAGAAGATTTCAAGACTTGTTCAGCTGAGGGGGAGCAGAAGACTTAGTGTGTTAATTCAGTGGTGAGTGTGTTGCCATCAAATTGCAAAGGGGGAGATTGTTAGGAATTCTGTAGATTGCAATTTGATGGATGCATTTCATTCTAGCATCATTTGATTTATACACACTTGCATTGTTTTAGAAAATCTTGAAATCCTCATTTATTCATGCATTGATTTTATGTCTTGTAAAAATATTGTTTTATGCATGATTTGTTTTTAATCTTGGATGCAATTGTTTTAGAAAAAGAGTTTTAGAAAATCAAGCTAGCCTATGAGTTTTAAATCTTTCAAAATCTTTTAGGCTTTTTATGTTTCATGTTTTAAAAACCCTTAGAATGTTTTAAAACATGTTTTTAAGCTTGATTAAATGGCCCAAAAAGTTCCCACAGAAATCACCTTCAAACATGCAAAAAATGGGAATTTTGGTCCCAGGTGGCCGGCCTGCCTGGGCCTGTCGACCGGGCACACTGCAGGTGGCAGGGCCCCTGTGCTCCAACGGTCACTTTTTTGACCGTTTATGGGCTGATCGACCGGGACCTGTCATGGGGTCGACCGGGGACTAGCCGTTGGGCATTTTTTTCTATAAATATGAGTTCTTTCCCTTGCCAAAAGTTGAGGATTTTAAGGCCCTCCTTGAGGGGTTTTGAGGCAAGTAGAAGGGGAATGAACTAAGGGATGAAGGGGAGCATTAGGAAAGCTAAAGCTTGGATTAATGAAGTTAAATCACCAAGTAGGCTCTACTTTCCTTAATCATATGTTTTCATGCTTTGTTTTATTTTTGGTAAATCATTTGTAGCATGATAAACTATGTTTGTGTTGTGTCCTTAACATGCTTTATGTTTTGAATTGATTTATTGTTTTGGATACATCACCATTGATTCAATCAAAGTAGTACTTTATCTTTGGTAAATCTAAGTAGATCATGTTAATGAAATATGTAACATGATTCATATACTTTGTTGAATCTTTGGTTGTTGTTTTCCATCATAAGAAAATCACTTTCAAAACTATCTTATGTTTTGGATTCAACAAACTTTACAAATCATATGTTTTCATGTTTTGTTTTTATCTTTGATAAATCTTTTGTAGCATGTTAATCTATGATGTGTTGTATCCTTAGCATGTTTTATATTTTGAATAGATCCATTGTTTTGGATGCATCACCATTTGATTCAATCCAAGTAGTACTTTATTTGGTAAATCTAAGTAGATCATGTTAGTGGAAAAATCTTTGAAATCATATGTAACATGATTCATATACTTGGTTGAATCTTTGGTTGTTGTTTTCCATCATAAGAGCTCACCCTATTCACCCCCCCCCTCTAGGGTTCGGATCCCCGGACTTTTCACTGAGTGCCCGTGTGAGCTTGGGAGGATCGTATCGTTTTTCGTGTGATTGTGATTTTGATTTCATTTGAATGATCTTCCTATATGTTACAACTTTTGTCTTAAGCCCAAAAGCCCAAGTTTTGGCCCAAAAAGGGTAAAATTGTCTTTTATGCACAAATCTGGACACAATTTTCGAGATCTCAAAACCATGTCAAAAATATACTTTTTGGAAACTAGAAATTTCGAGGATCGTTTTATCCTTCTTCGTGGAGTTCATTCGAGGCCCGCAAGAGCATGTTTTCATTGATACAAGATTTGGCCATTTGGGCCGCACTAGCAAGTCACTTAAACCCCATCTCTTTCTCCTTTCATTCATTTTCCCCAAATCTCTGCAACTCTCTTGACCTAGAGTGAAAATCCCTCTTTCCCTTCCATCATCATTCCTTTTTCATGCTCTACCTATAGACCTCCAAGGAAGATTCCAAGGCTACCATCTTCTTCCTCTCATCTCAAGCTCTCCATTGATGCAAGTTTCTTGAGGTTCCAAGTTGGGGAAAGCTCTCCATTTGTTTTCATTCTTCTTGTTGGGCATTTCTAGGTAAGAGTTTCAAACCATGTTTTCCATGAAGTCTTTTAGTTTCTTAATGATCTTGTTTTGGAAACCTTTTTTGTGAAATGGGTTCTTTGTTTTTATTTGTGTGGATTTTAGTGGATTTCTCTTGGGTTTCTTGTAGTGTGGAATAGCTTGAGTGAAGTGCTTGAGAGGCTTGTTTGCTTTGGGCAAGGCAAGTAATCTCTATAGGTTCATTGTGCACGTATATTATTGATTTCATGATTGTTTTAGAAATTGTGCATATGAATTTATTTATGAATTTCATGATCTTGATTTCATGTGGATTGAAAGGTTGAAATGGTGGAAAATGAGCCCTTGGTGAGCATGTAGGCTCAAGGGATTTTATGTGGCTGGAGGATGAGAAGAAGGAGAAAAATGGGTTGAAAGTTGTATAAGAAGAATGGATGTTCTGCACTCAGCGAGCTCAGGCAGAAGCTTGTCCGCTCGAGCGACCCTTGGGTCCGCTCGAGCGACCAAGCCTATGTTTGGTCCGAGTGCAGACAGAAGCTTGTCCGCTTGAGCGACCCTTGGGTGCGCTCGAGCGACCAAGCCTATGTTTGTTCCGAGCAGAGACAGAGAGCTGTCCGGTCGAACGCACCTTATATCCGCTCGAGCGAACTGTCTCGCTCGAGCCAAGTGTCAACGCCTTATAAAGTCCGCTCGAGCGAACTGCCAGTTTCAGGGAGAAGATTTATTTCATCTGTGTATTTGCTTGAAGGTTAAAAACTAGACTTTATTAAGGGTTTTGACTTGACATTGTATAATTGGAACTTCGAAATGCAACCTAACTTCAGGGACACCAATTCTTATATATATTCCTACATTTGGGATCCCAATTACACAAAGGTCAATTAGTAGCCTTAACACATGCTTGTTAGATTTCGTATTTTGAATGTCCGTCTTGGTACGATAAGTACCATCGTGCACTCGTTTTGGATTCAAGTATAAGCTTCTTTTGAAAATTTATTTCAAGAAAAAGGGGATCACTTCCTAAGTGTGATACGCATATTAATTATGCCTCTTGCTAGTCGTGTTTGTGTGTTTTGATAAGTGATTTCCCCCTTTTTATCTCGACGTGTTTAGACCGTGTTTCACATGTTTTTGTGCATTCATGAACTAAGTGAACATTACTGAACTTGGACTGCCCTTTCAGTTTGATCCACTGTCGGGGGGTCCTTAAACATGTGGACTGTCTGCAGACTGGTCGTGTATTTATTTCACATCGTGCGTGTCCGGTTCCGCGGCCGGAAATCCCCGTATATGGTGAATCGTGTCGTGATTATATTATGTATATCGTGTGTGTCGTGCGTGCTTACTCTTTTTATTTATAAATGATAGAGAAAGGATGAGCTCTTTGTGGGTTGTAACTATTCATGATATTATATGTATTCATGCTAGTTTGATTTAGTATTCCAGCATTGTTATGTTTTCCCGAAAATATATCTCAGTCATTGTAATATTTCAAATCAGGCGTTGCTTATATGTTTCTTAAAACATTTATTGTTTCTTGCTTGCACCTAAATTGATTACCTGCCAAACCGTCGTGTTTGACCGTTGTTTGTTGGTGCCCAGGTGCAGGAGACGTTACCTTTGAGGAGGAGCGTCAGGAGGAGGCTTGTGAGCCAACCCCTGTTAGAGAGTTGCACCCCGACGATGTCATCTAGACGTCGGGCGGTTTCTTGAGATTCGCAATATTTTGCCATGGGGTTTCTTTTGTTATTTTGAGAAGTGTATTGGCCTCTGTTGGCCTCTTATGGGTTGTAACAAACTTAATTTTCTTTGTGTGGTCTCATAACTTGAATTATGTTGGGAATGCCATGTTAACTTCTTTCTTTGATACTATGTCTTGTTATTAAATTTCTTAGCACTTAAAGATTTATTGGTGCTTATCTTGATGTGTTTTGCTACACGCTTCCGCAACTTGTTCATGTGAGTCAGATTCTGTGTGTTTTGGGAATCCTCACCGCGGGAACCTGTGGGAAAACAACCTCCAATTGTAAAATTCAATGTACAAAAACACCGTCGCGGGCCCAGGGATCCATTCTGGGGTCGCGACAGGACTGGTATAAGAGCGGGACATGTTTCAGGCGCTTAAAAGAAACTAAAAAGGTCTTAGGAACGTGACGAGGATTCGTGAGTAGTGAGTTCGATAGATTTGTCGGTATAGGACCGTAGAAACCCTCATACCATCTTTATTGTGTTCTAACTCCTTGTCTTACAGCAATATGCCTCCACAAAAAGCTCCAAAGCATCATGCTTCAGGTAGTAATTAGAATGAGTCAGATGCATCTGAAACACCAACAGCCACACAGTTTCAAGAACTAATGCAAGCAATGATAGCACAACAAAGACAGGCTAATGAAAACCAAGCCAGATTTCAAGAACAGTTAGCAAGGAAGGATGATGAAATGGCTCAAGTCCGAAGGCAACTCTTGGAAGTACTTCAGAACAGGAATGTAGCTCCACCACCCGTGGGTCCGCAGATTGTTATTCAAAATAGGGAACAGGACCCTAATACACTATTTGAGAAATTTAGGAAGAGAGCACTGAAGGAATTTTCGGGCAATGAGGACCCGTTAGTGGCAAATGACTGGCTAGTCAATACTGAGAAAATCTTCGATGTCTTTATTGTAATTCCATGGGGATCCGAACCCTAGAGGGGGGGTGAATAGGGTGAGCTCCAATTATGACCAATTTTAACAATTTTAACTTCTTTAAAACAAACTAGTCATATGTGATGATTAATCATACAAGATGCGGAAGCTAACAAAAGAATCATCACAAAGCAAACACCATTACACAAGTATTTATAGTGGTTCGGCCTCAATGCCTACATCCACTACCGGCTTGTGAACCAACACCCCACCGGATTTCCACTATTTATGCTTTTCAATAGGCTAAGCAATAACCTTTACAATATGCTTTCCAAGGCTAAGCAATAACCTTTACATTGATGTTTTTCAAGGCTTAACATCAACCTATACACTATGCTTTTATAGGCTAAGCAATAACCTCTTCAACCACAAGGTTGGTTATCTCACTAAGATAGTGTCTTTAATACACTTGATGGAGATTCTATTAAGCTCATTACATTGCCTCTTAATTAGGCGGATATGGAAGTGAAATACAAATACACACTCACACTATGAATGCAAAGTTGAAAACAAATGAAGTGTGTGTGTGTGGTCCTCAATCATTTAGAAAATGAAAGCTCATAAATGTATGCCTAAGGCTTTTGAAAGTTTTAGCTCAAAAACATTTATGATTGAGGATATAATGCAATCACATGTTAAAAGTAACAACTTGTTAATGATGTCAAAGATACACAAGTTGTATGAAATGGATTAGCTCTAAACATGTGATGCATAGGGATGTCAATCAAATCATCAATGAAGCTCAAAACATAAAAATAGATTTGATTGAAAAGAGGGGACAAATCATATGTAATTAAAAGGACAACTTGAAAAAGATTTACCAATCAAAGTAAGGCAAGTTGTGAAGCATTAAAACAATAATACACATATGATTTGTAATGATGTTGGATCCAAAACATAAGATACATTTGAGAGAGATTTTCTTATGATGGAAGAACAACAACCAATGATTCAACAAAGTATATGAATCATGTTACATATTTCATTAACATGATCTACTTAGATTTACCAAAGATAAAGTACTACTTTGATGAATCAATGGTGATGTATCCAAAACAATAGATCAATTCAAATTATAACACATGCTAAGGATACAACAAATCATAGATTAACATGTTACAAAGATTTACCAATGATAAAACAAAACATGAAAACATATGATTTGTAAAGAAGTTGAATCCAAAACATAAGTTAGTTTTGAGAGAGATGTTCTTATGATGGAAAACAACAACCAAAGATTCAACCAAGTATATGGATCATGTTACATATGATTTCAAAGGTTTTTACATTAACATGATCTACTTAGATTTACCAAAGTTAAGTACTACTTGAATTGAATCATATGGTGTTGTATCCAAAACAATAAATCAACTCAAAACATAACACATGTTAAGGACACAACACAAACATAGTTTATCATGCTAGAAATGATTTACCAAAAATAAAACAAAGCATGAAAACATATGATTAAGAAAGGAAGAGCCTACTTGGTGGTTTAACTTCAATAATCCAAGCTTTAGCTTTCCTAATCTTCCCCTTCATCCCTTGGTTCTTTTCCCTTTTGATATGCCTCAAATCCTCTCAAGGAGGGGTTAAAAATTCCCAACTTTTGGCTAGGGAAAGAACTCATATTTATAGGGAAAAGTGGCCAACGGCTAGTTCTCGGTCGACCGGCAAACAGGCCTCGGTCGACCGAGAACACACAACGGTCATATTTCTGACCGTTGGTGCTCCCAGGCAATTTTTGCCTGCAGTTGTCTCGGTCGACCGAGACCTGCCTCTCGGTCGACCGGCGACACTGCCGGGACAGCCCCCTTTTTGCAAAATTTCCAACTTTTGCACATTTCAAAGTTATTTCTTTGGGGGACCTTTTGGCCACTAAATCAAGCTTGGAAAACATGTTTTAAAGATTTTAATGGTTTTTAAAACATGACATAAAAAGCCTAAAAAGATTCAAAACTTTTAAAACAAAGGCTTGCTTGATTTCTTGAAAACTCTTTTCTAAATCAAATGCATCCAAGATTGAAACCAAAACATGCATAAATCAATACTTTTACAAAACTAAAAAGTAATGCATGAATAAAACAAGATTTCAAGTTTATTTAAAACCAATGCAAGTGTGTAAATCAAATGATGCTAGAATGATAATGCAACCATCAAATTGCAATCTACAAAATTCCTAACAATCTCCCCCTTTGCAATTTGATGGCAAACACACTCACCACTGAATAAACACACTTAGTCTTCAGCTCCCCCTCAGCTGGACAAGGCTTGAAATCTTCTTGGATGCTTCTTCTCATAGCTTGGGCTCTTGGGCTTCAATCTTCATGATGCTTGGAGCTTGATCAACCTTCAAGCTTTCTTTCTTCTTTCTTTCTTTATCCAAGCATCTTCTTTAGCTTCCAAGCTTTCTTTCTTCTATTTGCTCTCCCCCTTTGACCATGCCTCTTTCTCCCTTTGGCAAGGTATGCATTCTCTCCCTTTTGTAGAAGATCATACACAACTCTCCCCTTAGGAAGCTTGGACATTCTCTTCACCCTTTTGAGAACTTGCATAATTTCTCCCCCTTTGCCATTAAATTGTAAAGGTACCTACACACATGAAACAATGAAAATACCATTAGTAGCACCTGTTAACAAATGAAATCGAAAATGAAATACATAACAGGCTATCATGTGAGGTAGTAGTCTCTAAGGGTTCAAAAGGCAATCCTAGGGTCAATTTGATCACAACTAATACTTCCTATGAAGGTTTACACTCCCCCTCAATCCATTCTCTTCTTTTGTCAAACTCTTGACAAAGATTTAACTATTAGGTACAAGAAGAAGATGGTTTAACCAAGTGAGGGTCAACTTCAAAGAAAGGATTAGATTCATTTAACTATAAGGCTCAATATGATCAAATTACCAAAAGAGAGCTAGGTCAATGGGAAAAGCAATCATGGATATCAATTGGAAAAACAAAGAATACCAATTGAGATTTAAGGATATGACTATTAAATCAATCACTCTAAAATGGATTTAAAAATATAACTATTAGGAAAAATCCAAATTAGAGCTATCCATGATATGGGGTTTACTCAAACATAGCATCAATCAATATTACTTATGAAAAACATATGCTATGTAAGATTTTGAAAATCATTTCATTCAATCAATAAATATGACTTATTAAAGTGCAAATTGAGTGAAATGAAATTCAAACATGAAGCCAACCTCAACTAATAACCAACCAATATTATGAACACATAAACATGGTGGTCATGAGATATACCTATATGAGCAAAAGAGGTGGCAACATGAACATTATGATGCTAATGGTGTGTGACATGGAACAATCATATTACTTATCAAGTCCAATCCAATGCACACAAGATTTATCATATTCACAAGAAATCAAATCAATCAAACATTATACCAATTGAATCCAATTGAATTTGATAACATGATAAAGAGCAAGAATGTGACAAAATTCCATCAAGCATCATAAATGCATATTCATCACTAATAAAGATACAACTATTGAGCATAGTGATGAACAAGGTAAATTGCAATGCAAAAGGATATTACTAGGTAATGCATGCAATTACCAAAGTGTCAAAATCATATGAATTCAACATCTAAGATGTCCATCAAACATATAGAAATATGAGGAATGGATTTCAAAGAGTTTCATATGATCAAGAACACTACTATGAAGTTGAAACATGTATTAGAATGACATCATTTAGAGAAAATACATGAATCAACATCATAACCATCCAAAAAGATATGACTAGAATGGCATAGAGGATGGATTTGAGTTCTAGTATGGTTTCAACAAATATAATCAATACCACAACCATACATAGAACAATTTGACATTTGCATAGAGAGGATCAATCAACACTCAAGATCTAACTCATACCATATCATCAATAAAGAATATAACTATGTAAGCACAAGAAGGTATGAAGTTAGAGAGACATCATGGATCACATAAAGATGAAGATGGACCACATAAATGGATATACCTATTAAGAACAATGGTTTAATTCCAATTCATCTAAAATGATTCATTAAGCTATCATGTAACATCTCCACTCTTAGCAAATGTACTAAGCTTACAATGCAATGGAAAATGGATATGAGGTCTATACCAAATGAACTTAGCACATAAATTCACATATGTACTTAAAAAGCTCAAATACAAGATTTTACTATAAAGCACATAAACAATCATCAAAATGCATTAATGAGAATATACCAAGTTAGGCACAAACATGCAAATCAATGAAACATATCCAACCATGCAATGTAAGTCAACAAAATCAATTTGCATAAAGAATGTAACTAATAGAGCAAAGATGCAAATAGATTGTAAAAACTATTTCCTTCCAAATGATATAATCATAAATAGGCACAAGGAAATAGATTCAAGGAAAATGTTTCTATAAATATAACTAATAAAGCTTAGAACATTTTCCAAAGTTTTTCAAATCACTTCAATGTATGAAATTCCAACAAAGAATCATTTATAGAATTAAGAGCAAGTGATTTTGAAAAACAAGAAGTGTACTATTGTAAAGTTTTCAATTTGTAAAAACAATAGACACTTACAAATTTTCCATATCAAAAGATATAACTTGTAAATCAATGGAAAACTAAAGTTGCTTCAAATCATTTGATTTCCAAAAAGGATATAACTATGACAATCATCAAAAGATTTTCCAACATCAATTGATCATGAAAAACTAGCTATGAAAGCATTTGTAATCACAATCAATTGATCATGAATAGATATGCACAACAAGAGATATTACTAAATGAACAACATGCAAATCCATCATGAAAAAATTGCAATCAAGGGATTTTGAAAACCATGAGATATAACTATAAAAGTTCATGAAGACAAAATCAAATGATCACAAAGAAACATTGCATTTTAAAAGATGTGACTATAAAGAAACAAAATGCAAATGTATCAAGACCAACAAATAGATATAACTAAAAAGAATAGGTTGGTCTAGGGGTATCAAGGCCTAAGGTTACTCAAATAGTCTACCTTTGAAAATTCACCTAAGGTCTTGAAAAGGTTGTCCATGAGAGAACACTTTGAGGACTCACCAACTCTAGAAGATGTAACTTGAGAAAGTCTTAGAGTGGTGCAATGAGGCTAGGGAAATACAATCATTTTCAATCATAGTGGAAATCTTTAAAAAGATATGCAATAAATCACAACACTAGGGTTCAAATCTAGCAAGGATCAACTCTGGGTTGTTAAGCCCTAAAATGGAGTAACCCGCTCTGATACCACTTGTAATTCCATGGGGATCCGAACCCTAGAGGGGGGGTGAATAGGGTGAGCTCCAATTATGACCAATTTTAACAATTTTAACTTCTTTAAAACAAACTAGTCATATGTGATGATTAATCATACAAGATGCGGAAGCTAACAAAAGAATCATCACAAAGCAAACACCATTACACAAGTATTTATAGTGGTTCGGCCTCAATGCCTACATCCACTACCGGCTTGTGAACCAACACCCCACCGGATTTCCACTATTTATGCTTTTCAATAGGCTAAGCAATAACCTTTACAATATGCTTTCCAAGGCTAAGCAATAACCTTTACATTGATGTTTTTCAAGGCTTAACATCAACCTATACACTATGCTTTTATAGGCTAAGCAATAACCTCTTCAACCACAAGGTTGGTTATCTCACTAAGATAGTGTCTTTAATACACTTGATGGAGATTCTATTAAGCTCATTACATTGCCTCTTAATTAGGCGGATATGGAAGTGAAATACAAATACACACTCACACTATGAATGCAAAGTTGAAAACAAATGAAGTGTGTGTGTGTGGTCCTCAATCATTTAGAAAATGAAAGCTCATAAATGTATGCCTAAGGCTTTTGAAAGTTTTAGCTCAAAAACATTTATGATTGAGGATATAATGCAATCACATGTTAAAAGTAACAACTTGTTAATGATGTCAAAGATACACAAGTTGTATGAAATGGATTAGCTCTAAACATGTGATGCATAGGGATGTCAATCAAATCATCAATGAAGCTCAAAACATAAAAATAGATTTGATTGAAAAGAGGGGACAAATCATATGTAATTAAAAGGACAACTTGAAAAAGATTTACCAATCAAAGTAAGGCAAGTTGTGAAGCATTAAAACAATAATACACATATGATTTGTAATGATGTTGGATCCAAAACATAAGATACATTTGAGAGAGATTTTCTTATGATGGAAGAACAACAACCAATGATTCAACAAAGTATATGAATCATGTTACATATTTCATTAACATGATCTACTTAGATTTACCAAAGATAAAGTACTACTTTGATGAATCAATGGTGATGTATCCAAAACAATAGATCAATTCAAATTATAACACATGCTAAGGATACAACAAATCATAGATTAACATGTTACAAAGATTTACCAATGATAAAACAAAACATGAAAACATATGATTTGTAAAGAAGTTGAATCCAAAACATAAGTTAGTTTTGAGAGAGATGTTCTTATGATGGAAAACAACAACCAAAGATTCAACCAAGTATATGGATCATGTTACATATGATTTCAAAGGTTTTTACATTAACATGATCTACTTAGATTTACCAAAGTTAAGTACTACTTGAATTGAATCATATGGTGTTGTATCCAAAACAATAAATCAACTCAAAACATAACACATGTTAAGGACACAACACAAACATAGTTTATCATGCTAGAAATGATTTACCAAAAATAAAACAAAGCATGAAAACATATGATTAAGAAAGGAAGAGCCTACTTGGTGGTTTAACTTCAATAATCCAAGCTTTAGCTTTCCTAATCTTCCCCTTCATCCCTTGGTTCTTTTCCCTTTTGATATGCCTCAAATCCTCTCAAGGAGGGGTTAAAAATTCCCAACTTTTGGCTAGGGAAAGAACTCATATTTATAGGGAAAAGTGGCCAACGGCTAGTTCTCGGTCGACCGGCAAACAGGCCTCGGTCGACCGAGAACACACAACGGTCATATTTCTGACCGTTGGTGCTCCCAGGCAATTTTTGCCTGCAGTTGTCTCGGTCGACCGAGACCTGCCTCTCGGTCGACCGGCGACACTGCCGGGACAGCCCCCTTTTTGCAAAATTTCCAACTTTTGCACATTTCAAAGTTATTTCTTTGGGGGACCTTTTGGCCACTAAATCAAGCTTGGAAAACATGTTTTAAAGATTTTAATGGTTTTTAAAACATGACATAAAAAGCCTAAAAAGATTCAAAACTTTTAAAACAAAGGCTTGCTTGATTTCTTGAAAACTCTTTTCTAAATCAAATGCATCCAAGATTGAAACCAAAACATGCATAAATCAATACTTTTACAAAACTAAAAAGTAATGCATGAATAAAACAAGATTTCAAGTTTATTTAAAACCAATGCAAGTGTGTAAATCAAATGATGCTAGAATGATAATGCAACCATCAAATTGCAATCTACAAAATTCCTAACAATCTCCCCCTTTGCAATTTGATGGCAAACACACTCACCACTGAATAAACACACTTAGTCTTCAGCTCCCCCTCAGCTGGACAAGGCTTGAAATCTTCTTGGATGCTTCTTCTCATAGCTTGGGCTCTTGGGCTTCAATCTTCATGATGCTTGGAGCTTGATCAACCTTCAAGCTTTCTTTCTTCTTTCTTTCTTTATCCAAGCATCTTCTTTAGCTTCCAAGCTTTCTTTCTTCTATTTGCTCTCCCCCTTTGACCATGCCTCTTTCTCCCTTTGGCAAGGTATGCATTCTCTCCCTTTTGTAGAAGATCATACACAACTCTCCCCTTAGGAAGCTTGGACATTCTCTTCACCCTTTTGAGAACTTGCATAATTTCTCCCCCTTTGCCATTAAATTGTAAAGGTACCTACACACATGAAACAATGAAAATACCATTAGTAGCACCTGTTAACAAATGAAATCGAAAATGAAATACATAACAGGCTATCATGTGAGGTAGTAGTCTCTAAGGGTTCAAAAGGCAATCCTAGGGTCAATTTGATCACAACTAATACTTCCTATGAAGGTTTACACTCCCCCTCAATCCATTCTCTTCTTTTGTCAAACTCTTGACAAAGATTTAACTATTAGGTACAAGAAGAAGATGGTTTAACCAAGTGAGGGTCAACTTCAAAGAAAGGATTAGATTCATTTAACTATAAGGCTCAATATGATCAAATTACCAAAAGAGAGCTAGGTCAATGGGAAAAGCAATCATGGATATCAATTGGAAAAACAAAGAATACCAATTGAGATTTAAGGATATGACTATTAAATCAATCACTCTAAAATGGATTTAAAAATATAACTATTAGGAAAAATCCAAATTAGAGCTATCCATGATATGGGGTTTACTCAAACATAGCATCAATCAATATTACTTATGAAAAACATATGCTATGTAAGATTTTGAAAATCATTTCATTCAATCAATAAATATGACTTATTAAAGTGCAAATTGAGTGAAATGAAATTCAAACATGAAGCCAACCTCAACTAATAACCAACCAATATTATGAACACATAAACATGGTGGTCATGAGATATACCTATATGAGCAAAAGAGGTGGCAACATGAACATTATGATGCTAATGGTGTGTGACATGGAACAATCATATTACTTATCAAGTCCAATCCAATGCACACAAGATTTATCATATTCACAAGAAATCAAATCAATCAAACATTATACCAATTGAATCCAATTGAATTTGATAACATGATAAAGAGCAAGAATGTGACAAAATTCCATCAAGCATCATAAATGCATATTCATCACTAATAAAGATACAACTATTGAGCATAGTGATGAACAAGGTAAATTGCAATGCAAAAGGATATTACTAGGTAATGCATGCAATTACCAAAGTGTCAAAATCATATGAATTCAACATCTAAGATGTCCATCAAACATATAGAAATATGAGGAATGGATTTCAAAGAGTTTCATATGATCAAGAACACTACTATGAAGTTGAAACATGTATTAGAATGACATCATTTAGAGAAAATACATGAATCAACATCATAACCATCCAAAAAGATATGACTAGAATGGCATAGAGGATGGATTTGAGTTCTAGTATGGTTTCAACAAATATAATCAATACCACAACCATACATAGAACAATTTGACATTTGCATAGAGAGGATCAATCAACACTCAAGATCTAACTCATACCATATCATCAATAAAGAATATAACTATGTAAGCACAAGAAGGTATGAAGTTAGAGAGACATCATGGATCACATAAAGATGAAGATGGACCACATAAATGGATATACCTATTAAGAACAATGGTTTAATTCCAATTCATCTAAAATGATTCATTAAGCTATCATGTAACATCTCCACTCTTAGCAAATGTACTAAGCTTACAATGCAATGGAAAATGGATATGAGGTCTATACCAAATGAACTTAGCACATAAATTCACATATGTACTTAAAAAGCTCAAATACAAGATTTTACTATAAAGCACATAAACAATCATCAAAATGCATTAATGAGAATATACCAAGTTAGGCACAAACATGCAAATCAATGAAACATATCCAACCATGCAATGTAAGTCAACAAAATCAATTTGCATAAAGAATGTAACTAATAGAGCAAAGATGCAAATAGATTGTAAAAACTATTTCCTTCCAAATGATATAATCATAAATAGGCACAAGGAAATAGATTCAAGGAAAATGTTTCTATAAATATAACTAATAAAGCTTAGAACATTTTCCAAAGTTTTTCAAATCACTTCAATGTATGAAATTCCAACAAAGAATCATTTATAGAATTAAGAGCAAGTGATTTTGAAAAACAAGAAGTGTACTATTGTAAAGTTTTCAATTTGTAAAAACAATAGACACTTACAAATTTTCCATATCAAAAGATATAACTTGTAAATCAATGGAAAACTAAAGTTGCTTCAAATCATTTGATTTCCAAAAAGGATATAACTATGACAATCATCAAAAGATTTTCCAACATCAATTGATCATGAAAAACTAGCTATGAAAGCATTTGTAATCACAATCAATTGATCATGAATAGATATGCACAACAAGAGATATTACTAAATGAACAACATGCAAATCCATCATGAAAAAATTGCAATCAAGGGATTTTGAAAACCATGAGATATAACTATAAAAGTTCATGAAGACAAAATCAAATGATCACAAAGAAACATTGCATTTTAAAAGATGTGACTATAAAGAAACAAAATGCAAATGTATCAAGACCAACAAATAGATATAACTAAAAAGAATAGGTTGGTCTAGGGGTATCAAGGCCTAAGGTTACTCAAATAGTCTACCTTTGAAAATTCACCTAAGGTCTTGAAAAGGTTGTCCATGAGAGAACACTTTGAGGACTCACCAACTCTAGAAGATGTAACTTGAGAAAGTCTTAGAGTGGTGCAATGAGGCTAGGGAAATACAATCATTTTCAATCATAGTGGAAATCTTTAAAAAGATATGCAATAAATCACAACACTAGGGTTCAAATCTAGCAAGGATCAACTCTGGGTTGTTAAGCCCTAAAATGGAGTAACCCGCTCTGATACCACTTGTAATTCCATGGGGATCCGAACCCTAGAGGGGGGGTGAATAGGGTGAGCTCCAATTATGACCAATTTTAACAATTTTAACTTCTTTAAAACAAACTAGTCATATGTGATGATTAATCATACAAGATGCGGAAGCTAACAAAAGAATCATCACAAAGCAAACACCATTACACAAGTATTTATAGTGGTTCGGCCTCAATGCCTACATCCACTACCGGCTTGTGAACCAACACCCCACCGGATTTCCACTATTTATGCTTTTCAATAGGCTAAGCAATAACCTTTACAATATGCTTTCCAAGGCTAAGCAATAACCTTTACATTGATGTTTTTCAAGGCTTAACATCAACCTATACACTATGCTTTTATAGGCTAAGCAATAACCTCTTCAACCACAAGGTTGGTTATCTCACTAAGATAGTGTCTTTAATACACTTGATGGAGATTCTATTAAGCTCATTACATTGCCTCTTAATTAGGCGGATATGGAAGTGAAATACAAATACACACTCACACTATGAATGCAAAGTTGAAAACAAATGAAGTGTGTGTGTGTGGTCCTCAATCATTTAGAAAATGAAAGCTCATAAATGTATGCCTAAGGCTTTTGAAAGTTTTAGCTCAAAAACATTTATGATTGAGGATATAATGCAATCACATGTTAAAAGTAACAACTTGTTAATGATGTCAAAGATACACAAGTTGTATGAAATGGATTAGCTCTAAACATGTGATGCATAGGGATGTCAATCAAATCATCAATGAAGCTCAAAACATAAAAATAGATTTGATTGAAAAGAGGGGACAAATCATATGTAATTAAAAGGACAACTTGAAAAAGATTTACCAATCAAAGTAAGGCAAGTTGTGAAGCATTAAAACAATAATACACATATGATTTGTAATGATGTTGGATCCAAAACATAAGATACATTTGAGAGAGATTTTCTTATGATGGAAGAACAACAACCAATGATTCAACAAAGTATATGAATCATGTTACATATTTCATTAACATGATCTACTTAGATTTACCAAAGATAAAGTACTACTTTGATGAATCAATGGTGATGTATCCAAAACAATAGATCAATTCAAATTATAACACATGCTAAGGATACAACAAATCATAGATTAACATGTTACAAAGATTTACCAATGATAAAACAAAACATGAAAACATATGATTTGTAAAGAAGTTGAATCCAAAACATAAGTTAGTTTTGAGAGAGATGTTCTTATGATGGAAAACAACAACCAAAGATTCAACCAAGTATATGGATCATGTTACATATGATTTCAAAGGTTTTTACATTAACATGATCTACTTAGATTTACCAAAGTTAAGTACTACTTGAATTGAATCATATGGTGTTGTATCCAAAACAATAAATCAACTCAAAACATAACACATGTTAAGGACACAACACAAACATAGTTTATCATGCTAGAAATGATTTACCAAAAATAAAACAAAGCATGAAAACATATGATTAAGAAAGGAAGAGCCTACTTGGTGGTTTAACTTCAATAATCCAAGCTTTAGCTTTCCTAATCTTCCCCTTCATCCCTTGGTTCTTTTCCCTTTTGATATGCCTCAAATCCTCTCAAGGAGGGGTTAAAAATTCCCAACTTTTGGCTAGGGAAAGAACTCATATTTATAGGGAAAAGTGGCCAACGGCTAGTTCTCGGTCGACCGGCAAACAGGCCTCGGTCGACCGAGAACACACAACGGTCATATTTCTGACCGTTGGTGCTCCCAGGCAATTTTTGCCTGCAGTTGTCTCGGTCGACCGAGACCTGCCTCTCGGTCGACCGGCGACACTGCCGGGACAGCCCCCTTTTTGCAAAATTTCCAACTTTTGCACATTTCAAAGTTATTTCTTTGGGGGACCTTTTGGCCACTAAATCAAGCTTGGAAAACATGTTTTAAAGATTTTAATGGTTTTTAAAACATGACATAAAAAGCCTAAAAAGATTCAAAACTTTTAAAACAAAGGCTTGCTTGATTTCTTGAAAACTCTTTTCTAAATCAAATGCATCCAAGATTGAAACCAAAACATGCATAAATCAATACTTTTACAAAACTAAAAAGTAATGCATGAATAAAACAAGATTTCAAGTTTATTTAAAACCAATGCAAGTGTGTAAATCAAATGATGCTAGAATGATAATGCAACCATCAAATTGCAATCTACAAAATTCCTAACAATCTCCCCCTTTGCAATTTGATGGCAAACACACTCACCACTGAATAAACACACTTAGTCTTCAGCTCCCCCTCAGCTGGACAAGGCTTGAAATCTTCTTGGATGCTTCTTCTCATAGCTTGGGCTCTTGGGCTTCAATCTTCATGATGCTTGGAGCTTGATCAACCTTCAAGCTTTCTTTCTTCTTTCTTTCTTTATCCAAGCATCTTCTTTAGCTTCCAAGCTTTCTTTCTTCTATTTGCTCTCCCCCTTTGACCATGCCTCTTTCTCCCTTTGGCAAGGTATGCATTCTCTCCCTTTTGTAGAAGATCATACACAACTCTCCCCTTAGGAAGCTTGGACATTCTCTTCACCCTTTTGAGAACTTGCATAATTTCTCCCCCTTTGCCATTAAATTGTAAAGGTACCTACACACATGAAACAATGAAAATACCATTAGTAGCACCTGTTAACAAATGAAATCGAAAATGAAATACATAACAGGCTATCATGTGAGGTAGTAGTCTCTAAGGGTTCAAAAGGCAATCCTAGGGTCAATTTGATCACAACTAATACTTCCTATGAAGGTTTACACTCCCCCTCAATCCATTCTCTTCTTTTGTCAAACTCTTGACAAAGATTTAACTATTAGGTACAAGAAGAAGATGGTTTAACCAAGTGAGGGTCAACTTCAAAGAAAGGATTAGATTCATTTAACTATAAGGCTCAATATGATCAAATTACCAAAAGAGAGCTAGGTCAATGGGAAAAGCAATCATGGATATCAATTGGAAAAACAAAGAATACCAATTGAGATTTAAGGATATGACTATTAAATCAATCACTCTAAAATGGATTTAAAAATATAACTATTAGGAAAAATCCAAATTAGAGCTATCCATGATATGGGGTTTACTCAAACATAGCATCAATCAATATTACTTATGAAAAACATATGCTATGTAAGATTTTGAAAATCATTTCATTCAATCAATAAATATGACTTATTAAAGTGCAAATTGAGTGAAATGAAATTCAAACATGAAGCCAACCTCAACTAATAACCAACCAATATTATGAACACATAAACATGGTGGTCATGAGATATACCTATATGAGCAAAAGAGGTGGCAACATGAACATTATGATGCTAATGGTGTGTGACATGGAACAATCATATTACTTATCAAGTCCAATCCAATGCACACAAGATTTATCATATTCACAAGAAATCAAATCAATCAAACATTATACCAATTGAATCCAATTGAATTTGATAACATGATAAAGAGCAAGAATGTGACAAAATTCCATCAAGCATCATAAATGCATATTCATCACTAATAAAGATACAACTATTGAGCATAGTGATGAACAAGGTAAATTGCAATGCAAAAGGATATTACTAGGTAATGCATGCAATTACCAAAGTGTCAAAATCATATGAATTCAACATCTAAGATGTCCATCAAACATATAGAAATATGAGGAATGGATTTCAAAGAGTTTCATATGATCAAGAACACTACTATGAAGTTGAAACATGTATTAGAATGACATCATTTAGAGAAAATACATGAATCAACATCATAACCATCCAAAAAGATATGACTAGAATGGCATAGAGGATGGATTTGAGTTCTAGTATGGTTTCAACAAATATAATCAATACCACAACCATACATAGAACAATTTGACATTTGCATAGAGAGGATCAATCAACACTCAAGATCTAACTCATACCATATCATCAATAAAGAATATAACTATGTAAGCACAAGAAGGTATGAAGTTAGAGAGACATCATGGATCACATAAAGATGAAGATGGACCACATAAATGGATATACCTATTAAGAACAATGGTTTAATTCCAATTCATCTAAAATGATTCATTAAGCTATCATGTAACATCTCCACTCTTAGCAAATGTACTAAGCTTACAATGCAATGGAAAATGGATATGAGGTCTATACCAAATGAACTTAGCACATAAATTCACATATGTACTTAAAAAGCTCAAATACAAGATTTTACTATAAAGCACATAAACAATCATCAAAATGCATTAATGAGAATATACCAAGTTAGGCACAAACATGCAAATCAATGAAACATATCCAACCATGCAATGTAAGTCAACAAAATCAATTTGCATAAAGAATGTAACTAATAGAGCAAAGATGCAAATAGATTGTAAAAACTATTTCCTTCCAAATGATATAATCATAAATAGGCACAAGGAAATAGATTCAAGGAAAATGTTTCTATAAATATAACTAATAAAGCTTAGAACATTTTCCAAAGTTTTTCAAATCACTTCAATGTATGAAATTCCAACAAAGAATCATTTATAGAATTAAGAGCAAGTGATTTTGAAAAACAAGAAGTGTACTATTGTAAAGTTTTCAATTTGTAAAAACAATAGACACTTACAAATTTTCCATATCAAAAGATATAACTTGTAAATCAATGGAAAACTAAAGTTGCTTCAAATCATTTGATTTCCAAAAAGGATATAACTATGACAATCATCAAAAGATTTTCCAACATCAATTGATCATGAAAAACTAGCTATGAAAGCATTTGTAATCACAATCAATTGATCATGAATAGATATGCACAACAAGAGATATTACTAAATGAACAACATGCAAATCCATCATGAAAAAATTGCAATCAAGGGATTTTGAAAACCATGAGATATAACTATAAAAGTTCATGAAGACAAAATCAAATGATCACAAAGAAACATTGCATTTTAAAAGATGTGACTATAAAGAAACAAAATGCAAATGTATCAAGACCAACAAATAGATATAACTAAAAAGAATAGGTTGGTCTAGGGGTATCAAGGCCTAAGGTTACTCAAATAGTCTACCTTTGAAAATTCACCTAAGGTCTTGAAAAGGTTGTCCATGAGAGAACACTTTGAGGACTCACCAACTCTAGAAGATGTAACTTGAGAAAGTCTTAGAGTGGTGCAATGAGGCTAGGGAAATACAATCATTTTCAATCATAGTGGAAATCTTTAAAAAGATATGCAATAAATCACAACACTAGGGTTCAAATCTAGCAAGGATCAACTCTGGGTTGTTAAGCCCTAAAATGGAGTAACCCGCTCTGATACCACTTGTAATTCCATGGGGATCCGAACCCTAGAGGGGGGGTGAATAGGGTGAGCTCCAATTATGACCAATTTTAACAATTTTAACTTCTTTAAAACAAACTAGTCATATGTGATGATTAATCATACAAGATGCGGAAGCTAACAAAAGAATCATCACAAAGCAAACACCATTACACAAGTATTTATAGTGGTTCGGCCTCAATGCCTACATCCACTACCGGCTTGTGAACCAACACCCCACCGGATTTCCACTATTTATGCTTTTCAATAGGCTAAGCAATAACCTTTACAATATGCTTTCCAAGGCTAAGCAATAACCTTTACATTGATGTTTTTCAAGGCTTAACATCAACCTATACACTATGCTTTTATAGGCTAAGCAATAACCTCTTCAACCACAAGGTTGGTTATCTCACTAAGATAGTGTCTTTAATACACTTGATGGAGATTCTATTAAGCTCATTACATTGCCTCTTAATTAGGCGGATATGGAAGTGAAATACAAATACACACTCACACTATGAATGCAAAGTTGAAAACAAATGAAGTGTGTGTGTGTGGTCCTCAATCATTTAGAAAATGAAAGCTCATAAATGTATGCCTAAGGCTTTTGAAAGTTTTAGCTCAAAAACATTTATGATTGAGGATATAATGCAATCACATGTTAAAAGTAACAACTTGTTAATGATGTCAAAGATACACAAGTTGTATGAAATGGATTAGCTCTAAACATGTGATGCATAGGGATGTCAATCAAATCATCAATGAAGCTCAAAACATAAAAATAGATTTGATTGAAAAGAGGGGACAAATCATATGTAATTAAAAGGACAACTTGAAAAAGATTTACCAATCAAAGTAAGGCAAGTTGTGAAGCATTAAAACAATAATACACATATGATTTGTAATGATGTTGGATCCAAAACATAAGATACATTTGAGAGAGATTTTCTTATGATGGAAGAACAACAACCAATGATTCAACAAAGTATATGAATCATGTTACATATTTCATTAACATGATCTACTTAGATTTACCAAAGATAAAGTACTACTTTGATGAATCAATGGTGATGTATCCAAAACAATAGATCAATTCAAATTATAACACATGCTAAGGATACAACAAATCATAGATTAACATGTTACAAAGATTTACCAATGATAAAACAAAACATGAAAACATATGATTTGTAAAGAAGTTGAATCCAAAACATAAGTTAGTTTTGAGAGAGATGTTCTTATGATGGAAAACAACAACCAAAGATTCAACCAAGTATATGGATCATGTTACATATGATTTCAAAGGTTTTTACATTAACATGATCTACTTAGATTTACCAAAGTTAAGTACTACTTGAATTGAATCATATGGTGTTGTATCCAAAACAATAAATCAACTCAAAACATAACACATGTTAAGGACACAACACAAACATAGTTTATCATGCTAGAAATGATTTACCAAAAATAAAACAAAGCATGAAAACATATGATTAAGAAAGGAAGAGCCTACTTGGTGGTTTAACTTCAATAATCCAAGCTTTAGCTTTCCTAATCTTCCCCTTCATCCCTTGGTTCTTTTCCCTTTTGATATGCCTCAAATCCTCTCAAGGAGGGGTTAAAAATTCCCAACTTTTGGCTAGGGAAAGAACTCATATTTATAGGGAAAAGTGGCCAACGGCTAGTTCTCGGTCGACCGGCAAACAGGCCTCGGTCGACCGAGAACACACAACGGTCATATTTCTGACCGTTGGTGCTCCCAGGCAATTTTTGCCTGCAGTTGTCTCGGTCGACCGAGACCTGCCTCTCGGTCGACCGGCGACACTGCCGGGACAGCCCCCTTTTTGCAAAATTTCCAACTTTTGCACATTTCAAAGTTATTTCTTTGGGGGACCTTTTGGCCACTAAATCAAGCTTGGAAAACATGTTTTAAAGATTTTAATGGTTTTTAAAACATGACATAAAAAGCCTAAAAAGATTCAAAACTTTTAAAACAAAGGCTTGCTTGATTTCTTGAAAACTCTTTTCTAAATCAAATGCATCCAAGATTGAAACCAAAACATGCATAAATCAATACTTTTACAAAACTAAAAAGTAATGCATGAATAAAACAAGATTTCAAGTTTATTTAAAACCAATGCAAGTGTGTAAATCAAATGATGCTAGAATGATAATGCAACCATCAAATTGCAATCTACAAAATTCCTAACAATCTCCCCCTTTGCAATTTGATGGCAAACACACTCACCACTGAATAAACACACTTAGTCTTCAGCTCCCCCTCAGCTGGACAAGGCTTGAAATCTTCTTGGATGCTTCTTCTCATAGCTTGGGCTCTTGGGCTTCAATCTTCATGATGCTTGGAGCTTGATCAACCTTCAAGCTTTCTTTCTTCTTTCTTTCTTTATCCAAGCATCTTCTTTAGCTTCCAAGCTTTCTTTCTTCTATTTGCTCTCCCCCTTTGACCATGCCTCTTTCTCCCTTTGGCAAGGTATGCATTCTCTCCCTTTTGTAGAAGATCATACACAACTCTCCCCTTAGGAAGCTTGGACATTCTCTTCACCCTTTTGAGAACTTGCATAATTTCTCCCCCTTTGCCATTAAATTGTAAAGGTACCTACACACATGAAACAATGAAAATACCATTAGTAGCACCTGTTAACAAATGAAATCGAAAATGAAATACATAACAGGCTATCATGTGAGGTAGTAGTCTCTAAGGGTTCAAAAGGCAATCCTAGGGTCAATTTGATCACAACTAATACTTCCTATGAAGGTTTACACTCCCCCTCAATCCATTCTCTTCTTTTGTCAAACTCTTGACAAAGATTTAACTATTAGGTACAAGAAGAAGATGGTTTAACCAAGTGAGGGTCAACTTCAAAGAAAGGATTAGATTCATTTAACTATAAGGCTCAATATGATCAAATTACCAAAAGAGAGCTAGGTCAATGGGAAAAGCAATCATGGATATCAATTGGAAAAACAAAGAATACCAATTGAGATTTAAGGATATGACTATTAAATCAATCACTCTAAAATGGATTTAAAAATATAACTATTAGGAAAAATCCAAATTAGAGCTATCCATGATATGGGGTTTACTCAAACATAGCATCAATCAATATTACTTATGAAAAACATATGCTATGTAAGATTTTGAAAATCATTTCATTCAATCAATAAATATGACTTATTAAAGTGCAAATTGAGTGAAATGAAATTCAAACATGAAGCCAACCTCAACTAATAACCAACCAATATTATGAACACATAAACATGGTGGTCATGAGATATACCTATATGAGCAAAAGAGGTGGCAACATGAACATTATGATGCTAATGGTGTGTGACATGGAACAATCATATTACTTATCAAGTCCAATCCAATGCACACAAGATTTATCATATTCACAAGAAATCAAATCAATCAAACATTATACCAATTGAATCCAATTGAATTTGATAACATGATAAAGAGCAAGAATGTGACAAAATTCCATCAAGCATCATAAATGCATATTCATCACTAATAAAGATACAACTATTGAGCATAGTGATGAACAAGGTAAATTGCAATGCAAAAGGATATTACTAGGTAATGCATGCAATTACCAAAGTGTCAAAATCATATGAATTCAACATCTAAGATGTCCATCAAACATATAGAAATATGAGGAATGGATTTCAAAGAGTTTCATATGATCAAGAACACTACTATGAAGTTGAAACATGTATTAGAATGACATCATTTAGAGAAAATACATGAATCAACATCATAACCATCCAAAAAGATATGACTAGAATGGCATAGAGGATGGATTTGAGTTCTAGTATGGTTTCAACAAATATAATCAATACCACAACCATACATAGAACAATTTGACATTTGCATAGAGAGGATCAATCAACACTCAAGATCTAACTCATACCATATCATCAATAAAGAATATAACTATGTAAGCACAAGAAGGTATGAAGTTAGAGAGACATCATGGATCACATAAAGATGAAGATGGACCACATAAATGGATATACCTATTAAGAACAATGGTTTAATTCCAATTCATCTAAAATGATTCATTAAGCTATCATGTAACATCTCCACTCTTAGCAAATGTACTAAGCTTACAATGCAATGGAAAATGGATATGAGGTCTATACCAAATGAACTTAGCACATAAATTCACATATGTACTTAAAAAGCTCAAATACAAGATTTTACTATAAAGCACATAAACAATCATCAAAATGCATTAATGAGAATATACCAAGTTAGGCACAAACATGCAAATCAATGAAACATATCCAACCATGCAATGTAAGTCAACAAAATCAATTTGCATAAAGAATGTAACTAATAGAGCAAAGATGCAAATAGATTGTAAAAACTATTTCCTTCCAAATGATATAATCATAAATAGGCACAAGGAAATAGATTCAAGGAAAATGTTTCTATAAATATAACTAATAAAGCTTAGAACATTTTCCAAAGTTTTTCAAATCACTTCAATGTATGAAATTCCAACAAAGAATCATTTATAGAATTAAGAGCAAGTGATTTTGAAAAACAAGAAGTGTACTATTGTAAAGTTTTCAATTTGTAAAAACAATAGACACTTACAAATTTTCCATATCAAAAGATATAACTTGTAAATCAATGGAAAACTAAAGTTGCTTCAAATCATTTGATTTCCAAAAAGGATATAACTATGACAATCATCAAAAGATTTTCCAACATCAATTGATCATGAAAAACTAGCTATGAAAGCATTTGTAATCACAATCAATTGATCATGAATAGATATGCACAACAAGAGATATTACTAAATGAACAACATGCAAATCCATCATGAAAAAATTGCAATCAAGGGATTTTGAAAACCATGAGATATAACTATAAAAGTTCATGAAGACAAAATCAAATGATCACAAAGAAACATTGCATTTTAAAAGATGTGACTATAAAGAAACAAAATGCAAATGTATCAAGACCAACAAATAGATATAACTAAAAAGAATAGGTTGGTCTAGGGGTATCAAGGCCTAAGGTTACTCAAATAGTCTACCTTTGAAAATTCACCTAAGGTCTTGAAAAGGTTGTCCATGAGAGAACACTTTGAGGACTCACCAACTCTAGAAGATGTAACTTGAGAAAGTCTTAGAGTGGTGCAATGAGGCTAGGGAAATACAATCATTTTCAATCATAGTGGAAATCTTTAAAAAGATATGCAATAAATCACAACACTAGGGTTCAAATCTAGCAAGGATCAACTCTGGGTTGTTAAGCCCTAAAATGGAGTAACCCGCTCTGATACCACTTGTAATTCCATGGGGATCCGAACCCTAGAGGGGGGGTGAATAGGGTGAGCTCCAATTATGACCAATTTTAACAATTTTAACTTCTTTAAAACAAACTAGTCATATGTGATGATTAATCATACAAGATGCGGAAGCTAACAAAAGAATCATCACAAAGCAAACACCATTACACAAGTATTTATAGTGGTTCGGCCTCAATGCCTACATCCACTACCGGCTTGTGAACCAACACCCCACCGGATTTCCACTATTTATGCTTTTCAATAGGCTAAGCAATAACCTTTACAATATGCTTTCCAAGGCTAAGCAATAACCTTTACATTGATGTTTTTCAAGGCTTAACATCAACCTATACACTATGCTTTTATAGGCTAAGCAATAACCTCTTCAACCACAAGGTTGGTTATCTCACTAAGATAGTGTCTTTAATACACTTGATGGAGATTCTATTAAGCTCATTACATTGCCTCTTAATTAGGCGGATATGGAAGTGAAATACAAATACACACTCACACTATGAATGCAAAGTTGAAAACAAATGAAGTGTGTGTGTGTGGTCCTCAATCATTTAGAAAATGAAAGCTCATAAATGTATGCCTAAGGCTTTTGAAAGTTTTAGCTCAAAAACATTTATGATTGAGGATATAATGCAATCACATGTTAAAAGTAACAACTTGTTAATGATGTCAAAGATACACAAGTTGTATGAAATGGATTAGCTCTAAACATGTGATGCATAGGGATGTCAATCAAATCATCAATGAAGCTCAAAACATAAAAATAGATTTGATTGAAAAGAGGGGACAAATCATATGTAATTAAAAGGACAACTTGAAAAAGATTTACCAATCAAAGTAAGGCAAGTTGTGAAGCATTAAAACAATAATACACATATGATTTGTAATGATGTTGGATCCAAAACATAAGATACATTTGAGAGAGATTTTCTTATGATGGAAGAACAACAACCAATGATTCAACAAAGTATATGAATCATGTTACATATTTCATTAACATGATCTACTTAGATTTACCAAAGATAAAGTACTACTTTGATGAATCAATGGTGATGTATCCAAAACAATAGATCAATTCAAATTATAACACATGCTAAGGATACAACAAATCATAGATTAACATGTTACAAAGATTTACCAATGATAAAACAAAACATGAAAACATATGATTTGTAAAGAAGTTGAATCCAAAACATAAGTTAGTTTTGAGAGAGATGTTCTTATGATGGAAAACAACAACCAAAGATTCAACCAAGTATATGGATCATGTTACATATGATTTCAAAGGTTTTTACATTAACATGATCTACTTAGATTTACCAAAGTTAAGTACTACTTGAATTGAATCATATGGTGTTGTATCCAAAACAATAAATCAACTCAAAACATAACACATGTTAAGGACACAACACAAACATAGTTTATCATGCTAGAAATGATTTACCAAAAATAAAACAAAGCATGAAAACATATGATTAAGAAAGGAAGAGCCTACTTGGTGGTTTAACTTCAATAATCCAAGCTTTAGCTTTCCTAATCTTCCCCTTCATCCCTTGGTTCTTTTCCCTTTTGATATGCCTCAAATCCTCTCAAGGAGGGGTTAAAAATTCCCAACTTTTGGCTAGGGAAAGAACTCATATTTATAGGGAAAAGTGGCCAACGGCTAGTTCTCGGTCGACCGGCAAACAGGCCTCGGTCGACCGAGAACACACAACGGTCATATTTCTGACCGTTGGTGCTCCCAGGCAATTTTTGCCTGCAGTTGTCTCGGTCGACCGAGACCTGCCTCTCGGTCGACCGGCGACACTGCCGGGACAGCCCCCTTTTTGCAAAATTTCCAACTTTTGCACATTTCAAAGTTATTTCTTTGGGGGACCTTTTGGCCACTAAATCAAGCTTGGAAAACATGTTTTAAAGATTTTAATGGTTTTTAAAACATGACATAAAAAGCCTAAAAAGATTCAAAACTTTTAAAACAAAGGCTTGCTTGATTTCTTGAAAACTCTTTTCTAAATCAAATGCATCCAAGATTGAAACCAAAACATGCATAAATCAATACTTTTACAAAACTAAAAAGTAATGCATGAATAAAACAAGATTTCAAGTTTATTTAAAACCAATGCAAGTGTGTAAATCAAATGATGCTAGAATGATAATGCAACCATCAAATTGCAATCTACAAAATTCCTAACAATCTCCCCCTTTGCAATTTGATGGCAAACACACTCACCACTGAATAAACACACTTAGTCTTCAGCTCCCCCTCAGCTGGACAAGGCTTGAAATCTTCTTGGATGCTTCTTCTCATAGCTTGGGCTCTTGGGCTTCAATCTTCATGATGCTTGGAGCTTGATCAACCTTCAAGCTTTCTTTCTTCTTTCTTTCTTTATCCAAGCATCTTCTTTAGCTTCCAAGCTTTCTTTCTTCTATTTGCTCTCCCCCTTTGACCATGCCTCTTTCTCCCTTTGGCAAGGTATGCATTCTCTCCCTTTTGTAGAAGATCATACACAACTCTCCCCTTAGGAAGCTTGGACATTCTCTTCACCCTTTTGAGAACTTGCATAATTTCTCCCCCTTTGCCATTAAATTGTAAAGGTACCTACACACATGAAACAATGAAAATACCATTAGTAGCACCTGTTAACAAATGAAATCGAAAATGAAATACATAACAGGCTATCATGTGAGGTAGTAGTCTCTAAGGGTTCAAAAGGCAATCCTAGGGTCAATTTGATCACAACTAATACTTCCTATGAAGGTTTACACTCCCCCTCAATCCATTCTCTTCTTTTGTCAAACTCTTGACAAAGATTTAACTATTAGGTACAAGAAGAAGATGGTTTAACCAAGTGAGGGTCAACTTCAAAGAAAGGATTAGATTCATTTAACTATAAGGCTCAATATGATCAAATTACCAAAAGAGAGCTAGGTCAATGGGAAAAGCAATCATGGATATCAATTGGAAAAACAAAGAATACCAATTGAGATTTAAGGATATGACTATTAAATCAATCACTCTAAAATGGATTTAAAAATATAACTATTAGGAAAAATCCAAATTAGAGCTATCCATGATATGGGGTTTACTCAAACATAGCATCAATCAATATTACTTATGAAAAACATATGCTATGTAAGATTTTGAAAATCATTTCATTCAATCAATAAATATGACTTATTAAAGTGCAAATTGAGTGAAATGAAATTCAAACATGAAGCCAACCTCAACTAATAACCAACCAATATTATGAACACATAAACATGGTGGTCATGAGATATACCTATATGAGCAAAAGAGGTGGCAACATGAACATTATGATGCTAATGGTGTGTGACATGGAACAATCATATTACTTATCAAGTCCAATCCAATGCACACAAGATTTATCATATTCACAAGAAATCAAATCAATCAAACATTATACCAATTGAATCCAATTGAATTTGATAACATGATAAAGAGCAAGAATGTGACAAAATTCCATCAAGCATCATAAATGCATATTCATCACTAATAAAGATACAACTATTGAGCATAGTGATGAACAAGGTAAATTGCAATGCAAAAGGATATTACTAGGTAATGCATGCAATTACCAAAGTGTCAAAATCATATGAATTCAACATCTAAGATGTCCATCAAACATATAGAAATATGAGGAATGGATTTCAAAGAGTTTCATATGATCAAGAACACTACTATGAAGTTGAAACATGTATTAGAATGACATCATTTAGAGAAAATACATGAATCAACATCATAACCATCCAAAAAGATATGACTAGAATGGCATAGAGGATGGATTTGAGTTCTAGTATGGTTTCAACAAATATAATCAATACCACAACCATACATAGAACAATTTGACATTTGCATAGAGAGGATCAATCAACACTCAAGATCTAACTCATACCATATCATCAATAAAGAATATAACTATGTAAGCACAAGAAGGTATGAAGTTAGAGAGACATCATGGATCACATAAAGATGAAGATGGACCACATAAATGGATATACCTATTAAGAACAATGGTTTAATTCCAATTCATCTAAAATGATTCATTAAGCTATCATGTAACATCTCCACTCTTAGCAAATGTACTAAGCTTACAATGCAATGGAAAATGGATATGAGGTCTATACCAAATGAACTTAGCACATAAATTCACATATGTACTTAAAAAGCTCAAATACAAGATTTTACTATAAAGCACATAAACAATCATCAAAATGCATTAATGAGAATATACCAAGTTAGGCACAAACATGCAAATCAATGAAACATATCCAACCATGCAATGTAAGTCAACAAAATCAATTTGCATAAAGAATGTAACTAATAGAGCAAAGATGCAAATAGATTGTAAAAACTATTTCCTTCCAAATGATATAATCATAAATAGGCACAAGGAAATAGATTCAAGGAAAATGTTTCTATAAATATAACTAATAAAGCTTAGAACATTTTCCAAAGTTTTTCAAATCACTTCAATGTATGAAATTCCAACAAAGAATCATTTATAGAATTAAGAGCAAGTGATTTTGAAAAACAAGAAGTGTACTATTGTAAAGTTTTCAATTTGTAAAAACAATAGACACTTACAAATTTTCCATATCAAAAGATATAACTTGTAAATCAATGGAAAACTAAAGTTGCTTCAAATCATTTGATTTCCAAAAAGGATATAACTATGACAATCATCAAAAGATTTTCCAACATCAATTGATCATGAAAAACTAGCTATGAAAGCATTTGTAATCACAATCAATTGATCATGAATAGATATGCACAACAAGAGATATTACTAAATGAACAACATGCAAATCCATCATGAAAAAATTGCAATCAAGGGATTTTGAAAACCATGAGATATAACTATAAAAGTTCATGAAGACAAAATCAAATGATCACAAAGAAACATTGCATTTTAAAAGATGTGACTATAAAGAAACAAAATGCAAATGTATCAAGACCAACAAATAGATATAACTAAAAAGAATAGGTTGGTCTAGGGGTATCAAGGCCTAAGGTTACTCAAATAGTCTACCTTTGAAAATTCACCTAAGGTCTTGAAAAGGTTGTCCATGAGAGAACACTTTGAGGACTCACCAACTCTAGAAGATGTAACTTGAGAAAGTCTTAGAGTGGTGCAATGAGGCTAGGGAAATACAATCATTTTCAATCATAGTGGAAATCTTTAAAAAGATATGCAATAAATCACAACACTAGGGTTCAAATCTAGCAAGGATCAACTCTGGGTTGTTAAGCCCTAAAATGGAGTAACCCGCTCTGATACCACTTGTAATTCCATGGGGATCCGAACCCTAGAGGGGGGGTGAATAGGGTGAGCTCCAATTATGACCAATTTTAACAATTTTAACTTCTTTAAAACAAACTAGTCATATGTGATGATTAATCATACAAGATGCGGAAGCTAACAAAAGAATCATCACAAAGCAAACACCATTACACAAGTATTTATAGTGGTTCGGCCTCAATGCCTACATCCACTACCGGCTTGTGAACCAACACCCCACCGGATTTCCACTATTTATGCTTTTCAATAGGCTAAGCAATAACCTTTACAATATGCTTTCCAAGGCTAAGCAATAACCTTTACATTGATGTTTTTCAAGGCTTAACATCAACCTATACACTATGCTTTTATAGGCTAAGCAATAACCTCTTCAACCACAAGGTTGGTTATCTCACTAAGATAGTGTCTTTAATACACTTGATGGAGATTCTATTAAGCTCATTACATTGCCTCTTAATTAGGCGGATATGGAAGTGAAATACAAATACACACTCACACTATGAATGCAAAGTTGAAAACAAATGAAGTGTGTGTGTGTGGTCCTCAATCATTTAGAAAATGAAAGCTCATAAATGTATGCCTAAGGCTTTTGAAAGTTTTAGCTCAAAAACATTTATGATTGAGGATATAATGCAATCACATGTTAAAAGTAACAACTTGTTAATGATGTCAAAGATACACAAGTTGTATGAAATGGATTAGCTCTAAACATGTGATGCATAGGGATGTCAATCAAATCATCAATGAAGCTCAAAACATAAAAATAGATTTGATTGAAAAGAGGGGACAAATCATATGTAATTAAAAGGACAACTTGAAAAAGATTTACCAATCAAAGTAAGGCAAGTTGTGAAGCATTAAAACAATAATACACATATGATTTGTAATGATGTTGGATCCAAAACATAAGATACATTTGAGAGAGATTTTCTTATGATGGAAGAACAACAACCAATGATTCAACAAAGTATATGAATCATGTTACATATTTCATTAACATGATCTACTTAGATTTACCAAAGATAAAGTACTACTTTGATGAATCAATGGTGATGTATCCAAAACAATAGATCAATTCAAATTATAACACATGCTAAGGATACAACAAATCATAGATTAACATGTTACAAAGATTTACCAATGATAAAACAAAACATGAAAACATATGATTTGTAAAGAAGTTGAATCCAAAACATAAGTTAGTTTTGAGAGAGATGTTCTTATGATGGAAAACAACAACCAAAGATTCAACCAAGTATATGGATCATGTTACATATGATTTCAAAGGTTTTTACATTAACATGATCTACTTAGATTTACCAAAGTTAAGTACTACTTGAATTGAATCATATGGTGTTGTATCCAAAACAATAAATCAACTCAAAACATAACACATGTTAAGGACACAACACAAACATAGTTTATCATGCTAGAAATGATTTACCAAAAATAAAACAAAGCATGAAAACATATGATTAAGAAAGGAAGAGCCTACTTGGTGGTTTAACTTCAATAATCCAAGCTTTAGCTTTCCTAATCTTCCCCTTCATCCCTTGGTTCTTTTCCCTTTTGATATGCCTCAAATCCTCTCAAGGAGGGGTTAAAAATTCCCAACTTTTGGCTAGGGAAAGAACTCATATTTATAGGGAAAAGTGGCCAACGGCTAGTTCTCGGTCGACCGGCAAACAGGCCTCGGTCGACCGAGAACACACAACGGTCATATTTCTGACCGTTGGTGCTCCCAGGCAATTTTTGCCTGCAGTTGTCTCGGTCGACCGAGACCTGCCTCTCGGTCGACCGGCGACACTGCCGGGACAGCCCCCTTTTTGCAAAATTTCCAACTTTTGCACATTTCAAAGTTATTTCTTTGGGGGACCTTTTGGCCACTAAATCAAGCTTGGAAAACATGTTTTAAAGATTTTAATGGTTTTTAAAACATGACATAAAAAGCCTAAAAAGATTCAAAACTTTTAAAACAAAGGCTTGCTTGATTTCTTGAAAACTCTTTTCTAAATCAAATGCATCCAAGATTGAAACCAAAACATGCATAAATCAATACTTTTACAAAACTAAAAAGTAATGCATGAATAAAACAAGATTTCAAGTTTATTTAAAACCAATGCAAGTGTGTAAATCAAATGATGCTAGAATGATAATGCAACCATCAAATTGCAATCTACAAAATTCCTAACAATCTCCCCCTTTGCAATTTGATGGCAAACACACTCACCACTGAATAAACACACTTAGTCTTCAGCTCCCCCTCAGCTGGACAAGGCTTGAAATCTTCTTGGATGCTTCTTCTCATAGCTTGGGCTCTTGGGCTTCAATCTTCATGATGCTTGGAGCTTGATCAACCTTCAAGCTTTCTTTCTTCTTTCTTTCTTTATCCAAGCATCTTCTTTAGCTTCCAAGCTTTCTTTCTTCTATTTGCTCTCCCCCTTTGACCATGCCTCTTTCTCCCTTTGGCAAGGTATGCATTCTCTCCCTTTTGTAGAAGATCATACACAACTCTCCCCTTAGGAAGCTTGGACATTCTCTTCACCCTTTTGAGAACTTGCATAATTTCTCCCCCTTTGCCATTAAATTGTAAAGGTACCTACACACATGAAACAATGAAAATACCATTAGTAGCACCTGTTAACAAATGAAATCAAAAATGAAATACATAACAGGCTATCATGTGAGGTAGTAGTCTCTAAGGGTTCAAAAGGCAATCCTAGGGTCAATTTGATCACAACTAATACTTCCTATGAAGGTTTACACTCCCCCTCAATCCATTCTCTTCTTTTGTCAAACTCTTGACAAAGATTTAACTATTAGGTACAAGAAGAAGATGGTTTAACCAAGTGAGGGTCAACTTCAAAGAAAGGATTAGATTCATTTAACTATAAGGCTCAATATGATCAAATTACCAAAAGAGAGCTAGGTCAATGGGAAAAGCAATCATGGATATCAATTGGAAAAACAAAGAATACCAATTGAGATTTAAGGATATGACTATTAAATCAATCACTCTAAAATGGATTTAAAAATATAACTATTAGGAAAAATCCAAATTAGAGCTATCCATGATATGGGGTTTACTCAAACATAGCATCAATCAATATTACTTATGAAAAACATATGCTATGTAAGATTTTGAAAATCATTTCATTCAATCAATAAATATGACTTATTAAAGTGCAAATTGAGTGAAATGAAATTCAAACATGAAGCCAACCTCAACTAATAACCAACCAATATTATGAACACATAAACATGGTGGTCATGAGATATACCTATATGAGCAAAAGAGGTGGCAACATGAACATTATGATGCTAATGGTGTGTGACATGGAACAATCATATTACTTATCAAGTCCAATCCAATGCACACAAGATTTATCATATTCACAAGAAATCAAATCAATCAAACATTATACCAATTGAATCCAATTGAATTTGATAACATGATAAAGAGCAAGAATGTGACAAAATTCCATCAAGCATCATAAATGCATATTCATCACTAATAAAGATACAACTATTGAGCATAGTGATGAACAAGGTAAATTGCAATGCAAAAGGATATTACTAGGTAATGCATGCAATTACCAAAGTGTCAAAATCATATGAATTCAACATCTAAGATGTCCATCAAACATATAGAAATATGAGGAATGGATTTCAAAGAGTTTCATATGATCAAGAACACTACTATGAAGTTGAAACATGTATTAGAATGACATCATTTAGAGAAAATACATGAATCAACATCATAACCATCCAAAAAGATATGACTAGAATGGCATAGAGGATGGATTTGAGTTCTAGTATGGTTTCAACAAATATAATCAATACCACAACCATACATAGAACAATTTGACATTTGCATAGAGAGGATCAATCAACACTCAAGATCTAACTCATACCATATCATCAATAAAGAATATAACTATGTAAGCACAAGAAGGTATGAAGTTAGAGAGACATCATGGATCACATAAAGATGAAGATGGACCACATAAATGGATATACCTATTAAGAACAATGGTTTAATTCCAATTCATCTAAAATGATTCATTAAGCTATCATGTAACATCTCCACTCTTAGCAAATGTACTAAGCTTACAATGCAATGGAAAATGGATATGAGGTCTATACCAAATGAACTTAGCACATAAATTCACATATGTACTTAAAAAGCTCAAATACAAGATTTTACTATAAAGCACATAAACAATCATCAAAATGCATTAATGAGAATATACCAAGTTAGGCACAAACATGCAAATCAATGAAACATATCCAACCATGCAATGTAAGTCAACAAAATCAATTTGCATAAAGAATGTAACTAATAGAGCAAAGATGCAAATAGATTGTAAAAACTATTTCCTTCCAAATGATATAATCATAAATAGGCACAAGGAAATAGATTCAAGGAAAATGTTTCTATAAATATAACTAATAAAGCTTAGAACATTTTCCAAAGTTTTTCAAATCACTTCAATGTATGAAATTCCAACAAAGAATCATTTATAGAATTAAGAGCAAGTGATTTTGAAAAACAAGAAGTGTACTATTGTAAAGTTTTCAATTTGTAAAAACAATAGACACTTACAAATTTTCCATATCAAAAGATATAACTTGTAAATCAATGGAAAACTAAAGTTGCTTCAAATCATTTGATTTCCAAAAAGGATATAACTATGACAATCATCAAAAGATTTTCCAACATCAATTGATCATGAAAAACTAGCTATGAAAGCATTTGTAATCACAATCAATTGATCATGAATAGATATGCACAACAAGAGATATTACTAAATGAACAACATGCAAATCCATCATGAAAAAATTGCAATCAAGGGATTTTGAAAACCATGAGATATAACTATAAAAGTTCATGAAGACAAAATCAAATGATCACAAAGAAACATTGCATTTTAAAAGATGTGACTATAAAGAAACAAAATGCAAATGTATCAAGACCAACAAATAGATATAACTAAAAAGAATAGGTTGGTCTAGGGGTATCAAGGCCTAAGGTTACTCAAATAGTCTACCTTTGAA